>OZ002740.1:109942374-110569541 GCA_963924295.1 Dioctria rufipes
CCTTATGGATATCTGTCGTTTGATGCATCCTATGACTAGATCATACACGAGGGTCTCGCGAAATGTCCATGGAAGTCTCGCGGGCTCGAGAATTGATAGACTTCACGTCCCCCCCTGGAATACTAGAACATTTCGTTGGCTTCACTCATGAATTGTGTCCGGTCGTGATCATCTTCTTGTAGGGGCAACCATCACTCTAATTGAAGGAGAACTGCGTACTGGCTATTCATCAACTCAGAGCAGTTCATCAATGAGTTCATTGAATTCTGGCACGATTGGCAAGAGAGGAAAGCTGACTTCCTTTTCTTAGTCAACGGTGGGATGTTGGTAAGCTCCAAAATTCGATCCTTTATCGAAACGAGTTTCAACCGAACTGGGTATCAAGCTTCCAGTTTGTTGCCCAAAGTATATCGGATGGCAGCTCTTCTCCCAATCGGAGTTGATTCTTTATTTTAATAGAATAAATAAACACTTGGGAGCACAAACTTACAAGCACAGCTTGGAGTTTGTGTCGCGCAATCAATCACGCTGGCTGAGGGAAGGCGAACCTCCAACCGAGTACTTCTTCCAACCGAAAACTTCTGCCAGGCAACTAGATGACGTACTGCTTCTTGTGAAATCGAGGTCGACAAGTCCTTAACGAACTACAGTTATCAGAATATATTCGAGATCGATAGTTAGATAAAAACGTGTTATTTATTATAATAATTTAAAAGCTCTTAAGCTGTTATCAGAGCTGTTTGAAAAGCTGTTAAGCTGTTATCAGAACTGTTTGAAAAGCTGTTAAGCTGTTATCAGAGCTGTTTGAAAAGCTGTTTAAGCTGTTATCAGACCTGTTATAAAAAGCTGTTTAGCTGTTATTTAACCTATTTAAAAGCTGGTTAAGCTGTTATCAGAGCTGCTTGAAAAGCTGTTAAGCTGTTATCAGACCTGTTTAAAAAAGCTGTTAAGCTGTTATCAGAGCTGTTAAAGCTGTTATCAGACCTGTTTAAAAAGCTGTTTACCTGTTATCAGAGCTGTTTGAAAAGCTGTTAAGCTGTTATCAGACCTGTATATAAAAAGCTGTTTAGCTGTTATTTGAACCTACTTAAAAGCTGTTAAGCTGTTATCAGACCTGTTTAAAAAAGCTGTTATGCTGTTATCAGAGCTGTTAAGCTGTTATCAGACCTGTTTAAAAGCTGTTTACCTGTTATCAGAGCTGTTTGAAAAGCTGTTAAGCTGTTATCAGAGCTGTTAAGCTGTTATCGGACTGTTTAAAATCTGTTAAGCTGTTATCAGAGCTGTTTGAAAAGCTGTTAAGCTGTTATCAGAGCTGTTAAGCTGTTATCAGACCTGTTTGAAAAGCTGTTAAGCTGTTATCAGAGCTGTTTGAAAAGCTGTTAAGCTGTTATCAGACCTGTATAAAAAGCTGTTTAGCTGTTATTTAACCTATTTAAAAGCTGTTAAGCTGTTATCAGAGCTGCTTGAAAAGCTGTTAAGCTGTTATCAGACCTGTTTTGAAAAGCTGTTAAGCTGTTATCAGACCTGTTTAAAAGCTGTTTACCTGTTATCAGACCTGTTTAAAAGCTGTTTACCTGTTATCAGAGCTGTTTGAAAGCTGTTTATCTGTTATCAAATTTGTTTTGAAAAGCTGTATAGAGTCCCCTGTGACGTAATTGATTAAGGTTATAGCTGCCAAGACAAACACTTCTGGATCAAGGTCAAGGACAAAATACCCTTCCGGTTTCAAAGGTGATGCCAGAGGCCAATGTCAAGCCCACATGTCAACATGTTTTCTCACGCTCACGCTCAACCTAGCATTCTGGGTAAAAGGTTCAACCGTCCGATTAAGAGCCCTCTGTAGTAGACAAATATTATTAAAGAATACTTTCAGGAGTTCTGGACTTAGTAGGGAAATTGAATAAAAAGAATAACGTATATAAAATATCATTATCGATTTATTATAAATTAAAAAAATATTAACATTTAATTCTTAGTGTGTCATTCTATTGTTGGGCTTCCTTATTTGAATACACCTATAACTATAATATATTCTTTATTTTCCAATAATGTATATCTTAGACTATAATACAATTAAAACAAATTACTTAAATAAATGGAACTATAACTATATGTAATACATTTTTTTTTTATTTACCATACACTAGAATTAGGTCATATGTTTTCTGCGGCTGCTCCTTGTTGCTCTGATGGAATTCAGTAATGTTTGTCAATGGTAGAGTATCCGTTGTGCTACTAGCATTTCATTTTACGGTTGGGCTTCCTTAATTCAAGATAAATTTTTTGTTTCTCACATTCAGGAATATGTGATGCTAATGCTTTAGCCGAATAAAAATAGAACAAACATCTATCGCATATATACAATCTAGCCTTATGTTTTGAAGCTTGTTTCCATGCAAGCCGTGAAAGGTATTTAATCCAGCAGAAATGAAACCTGGTACTGTCATCATCATTATCATCATAATCATCATCAGCAGCAGCATCATCATCATCATCATCCTGCTCATAGTTATTTTGTATCATTAATAGATTCACATGTCGCTTCATATTATGTTTCGTTGGTCTAACTAGAACAGTGGTGAAGGAACTCTCTTTCTTTAGGATGAATACGTTTATTGATATATCGTTCTGGTCTTCAAATTGTTTAATTTGCTTAAGCGTCATAGGAAATGCTATTCCAGTTAAATTTAGCACAGTAGAATAATGTGAATATGATGAGGTCCTATCGGAGTGAACATTTGCAGGATATAGCGCTGATGTTACGGCCCAAGCGAAGCATGCTTCATCACTATTTTTTACATTGATGCAAGCTTGCTTTAAAGCAATCTCCTTCGGTAGAGGTATATACGAAGATCCTCGGTGCTGCTCAAATTTGTTGATATGTACTGCTAAATGTATAATGGACTCCAATGTCCAGCCACTATCTTTTTTCTGAAACTCCTCCAGCTGAGTGAGTATTGAATCCAAAATGTTAACTTTATACCACTCATTTAAATTATCGTCCACATTGATTGGAGCAGTTCTTGCTTGTAAATATTTAATATCGTTTATAACCTCATTGTCACCGATATTCTTAACAAAATCAGCACACAACTTTGTATTAACTTTAATATTGAGATGGCGTTTTAAAATATTCTTAATACGGCGTATAAATAAATGAGCAGCATCATGTATAAATAGCTTAGGATCTGTATGGTTTATATTTACAATAATTCCAGCTCTAATTCTGTCTGTGAATACTGAACTCATTTCCTCCCACTTTACAAAATCACTTTTTCTTACTCGCTGAGTAATTTCTCCACCTCGACTGGTGGCTTTCAATAACAATCTCGGTGATTTAGTCTGTCCAATACAGCTCCCCATATGCCGTTTTTTACCACTCTTTTTACTGGAAAAACTTTCATTTATTAGCGCGGTTGACATTTTTTTTATTTGACCTATCGCTGAGGCTCACCAAAACTGACTGATGCCGCCTTCTTTCACCAAAGCCTTAAATTGAAGCCATTCTCAACCTAATGCCTTCATGTTTTTTTACCACCCCAATAACCTTCATGTGGTCTATTTTTAGATATCGAATTTCATAACATGCTGCAATGATCACGATTTCCTCTGCTCATAGTATTAATATATTCTTGACATCGATTCAACGTTTTTATGAATATATTTAAGTCTTGGTAAGGAAGCCGTGAAACTATTTTACTTCAATCAAATAAGCACAAATATCACCAATCTAGTGCATAACATACATCGATTCAATCCCCATATCGCCCATGAAAGTTTTTCTTTTACACTACACAACATATTACATTAATTCATTTCAGTGTTGCATACATACATATCCACAGCTGGCAAGTATATGACCAAATCCCGAGTGAGATATTACTCACAGCTCTCAATATACTCATCTAAGATAACATATTATACTATATTAATATAATAACTCCACCTTCTTTCGTCAAAACATTTAATTTAATCCACTCCCAACCTAATACATTCATGGTAAGATTTAAAGATGAATAAATAATACTTCCATATCCTAATAGACTTATATCATTCCAAATATCCACTCTCCACATCGCGGTCTTCACTATTGAACTTGAAGCACAGCTAATTATAATCTCCCATACAACTTGCACTACTCATCATCATCCAAGTGAACCCAAGAGCAGACACTTTCGGTTTCAAAGATTAAGGTGACGCCAGAGGTCAAGGACAAATTGCTGCCTTCAGGCCCATGTGTCAAATATATATAAATAGTAGTTTCATAACTTGTTTTTTCAGTTGATATTTTGCTCTTTACCCAAACAGATCACTGTTTCTTGGCAAGCTAATTACGCAATAATTTCAACATGAGTTCTAAGGACACTACAAACCTTCTAAAGCCTACGGAAGAAAGGAGTAAAGAATATTCATATAAAGCTAAGTCTACATCTATGAAATCGATGCTTTCCAGAAATAAAGAAGAAAGTTTTTCATCCAAAAACGAGTCGACTGTCCCCTACCAACAGGTCGATAAATCAGGATATTCCAACAAAGATTGCAAAAAGTAAAGACGGAGAGATATTATTTGTGAAAATGGTGCACAAGAAACCTTCTAAAGTCATGTTGGTCTAAAGGCATAAGGAATATTCATTATAAGGATCAGTTTTTGAAATCCTGGCTTTCCTGACCTAATGAAAAAGACCTTAGACTTAAGCTATAATGTAATTAAAACAAATTATTTCAATAAATGGCATTATAACCATAATACAATTTTTATTTACAATACATATTTTAGACTAGACTAGACTTAATATATTTTCTGCGACAAATGTCGCTTAATAGTGATAATTGAAGCAAAAAAAATGATTATTGCTCACACCGTGTGTCGCTTTCAGCCAAATTTGTTGTTTGCAGATGAACATACTTTCCTCATACAACACCATTTCGAGGAGATAAATGCCAAATACCATCCAGCAAAACTTTTAACTTAATACATAACTTACAGTACCTACTCTCAACCCACCACCACGATCTTCACTATGGACATGGAGAATTATCACATATCCAGCGAGATTGCTGATTAGGATTTTACTGCTTATTCATAGCTCCCATACAACTTCCACTACTCACCTCAGAAAACATATCATACCACATTAATATCATAACACAGCGTTCGTCTATTAAAGCTTTTAATTTAACCCACTCTCAACTTAATGGTAATTAAACAATGTACCTGTTCATACTATTGGGTATGAAGATAAAATTATCATATTCTTATCAGCTTCATGTGAACTATGATATCGGGGAATCAATCAAATCTCATAACAGTGTGACTGGTTGAGAAATTTTATTGAAAATAAAAAAACAATTCGTCATAAAGACTTTTCAATACAAACTCCTAGATACAGAAAAAAACATTAATCGCTCAATTTGCCTGCTTTACTCGGCTATATTTGTTTACGCAAGATATCAAATTACCAGCGACCTGGCCACCTTTTCTAATGCTTTAATTTCCATTACTTCTAATGATTTCATGTGTCTTACCATCCCAAGCAGCCGTGATCAATTTTTACACATCGAATATCATAACATGATCACTCTTGCTTATAAAAAAACACCTATAGACCACAACTTACGTAATAGTTGTTGTTGTTGTTTTTTCAGCAAAAGAAATTTTAAAGTATATCTTCGACTACTCATCTAAGACATCATATCCCACAGATTAATATCGGTTGTTGTTGTTTCCAGTTAAAGAAATTGGGAATCTTACATAAATCGCTCAATTTGTTTACTTTACTCGGCTGCTATGCGAATTTATTTACATTATTCGACTGCGAATTTGTTTACTTTGCTGGACTGTGCGAATTTGTTTATGCAAGGAATAAAATCAGAAGCATTCCACCTGAAGAGCAAAATTACACATTTACTAATTTCCATTACTTATCTAAGTGAACATGTCTACCTACATTCGCCCCAATCAGCTTCGCCTGATCTATTTTTAGATATATGATCATATGGTGCAATCTTGTTTAGAAAAAACACCGACAGATTAATATCATCAAATCTTTAATCCACAACTTAGGTTATAGTTGTTGTTGCTTTTTTGTTTTTGAGCTACTAATATTAATTACACCTGAGAAGGTAAGATCGCTAATATCTCGAACCATAGCCCGTAGAGGATTTCTGATGAAAATTTTACCCCACTAGTACTAATACTATTGGCATGGACAAAAAATATCCTAGGGCTGAAGAGTGCTGAAAGTAATCTCGTATCCCCAAGCCCGAGATGAACGACATATGTAAGTACCGACTAATGCCGCTAGGGGACCTTGCTAAAGAAATGGTGCTTGCACTCGAAAGAGCAACTGTTACTTTTCAATACACGCACCCCCAGGACCCAATAATAATAAGAAAACATCAAGCCAAGGTGATATCATGTTGTGAAATTCGAATGATGCTTATATCTACAACAGCACTTGAAAACAAAAAAAAACCAAGATGACGTCATGCTGATATCTAGAACCTCCCCGCTAATAGTGATATCATGTTGTGAAATTCGAATGATGCTGATATCTACAACAGCACTTGAAAACAAAAAACCAAGATGACGTCATGCTGATATCTAGAACTTCCCCGCTAATAAAAGAAAACAGCAAAACCAAGGCATGCTAATAGTTCCGACTAATGCCGCTAGGTAACCTTACTCAAGAAATGGCTATCTCGAACCATAGTCCGTAGAGGATTTCTGATGAAAATTTTACCCCACTAGTACTAATACTATTGGCATGGACAAAAAATATCCTAGGGCTGAAGAGTGCTGAAAGTAATCTCGTATCCCCAAGCCCGAGATGAACGACATATGTAAGTACCGACTAATGCCGCTAGGGGACCTTGCTAAAGAAATGGTGCTTGCACTCGAAAGAGCAACTGTTACTTTTCAATACACGCACCCCCAGGACCCAATAATAATAAGAAAACATCAAGCCAAGGTGATATCATGTTGTGAAATTCGAATGATGCTGATATCTGCAACAGCACTTGAAAACAAAAAAAAAACCAAGATGACGTCATGCTGATACCTAGAACCTCCCCGCTAATAGTGATATCATGTTGTGAAATTCGAATGATGCTGATATCTACAACAGCACTTGAAAACAAAAAAAAAACCAAGATGACGTCATGCTGATATCTAGAACTTCCCCGCTAATAAAAGAAAACAGCAAAACCAAGGCATGCTAGTAGTTCCGACTAATGCCGCTAGGTAACCTTACTCAAGAAATGGCGAGCCCGTAGCGGATTTCTGATGAGAATTTCGACCCCCCCTCCCACCCTACACCACCTAGAATCCATTGGCATGAACAAAAATAACTTATACGCTAATATCTCGAAAACCAGAGCCCGTAGGGGATTTCTGATGAAAATTTCATTACCCCCCCTCCCTATCCTATACTATAATACCCCCTCACAAACCTCCCATCTAGAATCCATTGGCATGAACAAAAATTTCCTACCGTTAACTTTAATTATTACTAATATTAGTTCAAAACCAAAAGCCTACATTTAGGCGCACCACATATCTATCCAAGAAAACCGTAGTACCGACTAATGCCACTAGGGCGCAGTCAAGACCAAATCCATCAATAAAGCTTCCCACCCCCTTCACAACTGAAAGTGATCTCTTATCCCAAAACTCGAGATGAAAAACTTAGAGGCTACGAGTCTGAGATGAAAAATAAGCGAACTCCAGAAACAAAATTGAAATCCTATGCTATTTCCCTATGCTGGAGAGAGCTAAAAGTGGTCTCGTATCCCCCAAAGTGGTCTCGTATCCCCAAGATTCGAGATGAAAAATAAGCGAACTTCAGGAACAAAATCGAAATCCTATGCTATTTCCCTATGCTGGAGAGTGCTAAAAGTGGTCTCGTATCCCCCAAAGTGGTCTCGTATCCCCAACATCCAAGACATAAACCACAACATCCAAGGCACAAACCCACATTTAGTATGGATTTACACCACTTAGCGATGGTGGTGCCATCTGTCGTGAAATCCTGAAAGCTAAAACAGTGCGCCAGAACTGTCATAGCTTATCTACTCAAGTTTTTCTAATTTTTCATTTATTTATATTTTAACGTACGTATTTCTCTAGGGCAACCTAGTTCCAAAATTCTACTCTAGAAGCTCTGTCCGAACAACGTGATTGATTTTAACTTTTATGGAACTACAACAAACTTAACTTATCTATTCGAAATCAAAAATGGACTAAACAGATCGATTAATTTATATTTCACTTAATCTGATTTATTTATATGTCACACTTATACGTGTTTTCCATATTGAAGGATTATACTAAGTTGAATTGAACGATTAATTTATACTTCACTTAACCCGATTTATTTATATTACACACTAATATTTGTTTTTCATATGGTGGGAGTGAGGAATTGATCGATTAATTTATATTTAACTTAATCTGATTTATTTATATTACACACTTATCTGTGTTGTCCATATTGAAGGATTATACAAATTGTGTGGTTCTTTGATTAATTTGTTGCTCAATCGATTAAATATCTTTACAGGTTAGTTTATATTTCACATGGGGATTCATTTATACTTCACACTTATATGTGCTTTCCACATTGAAGGGTTATACTAAGTTTAATTGAACGATTAGTTTATATTTAACTTAATCTGATTTATTTATATTTCACACTTATATGTGTTTCCCATTGTTCAGCGATGAACCTGCAAAAAAAAACAAAAAAAGGAAGAATCAGTAAAAATTGTACAATGATATGAGTACTTATCTCATTTTGGTACCGCTCCCACGAAGTCCCTAGTTGAAGTGTAGCTCCAGGGCCCACATAATGAATTCCTGAAATTATTAGAATAAGAAATGAATTATTTGAAATAGAAATAATGAATTTTATATTGAAGTACAAAATAAAAACGTTACAACCAATGCATATCATCCTACATGCATAGTACAAACGTAAACAAATTACATATAAACAACAACAACATTGTGTTAAACTTCAAGTGGTGATATTATGCTGAATTTCAGTCATCAACACCTGGAAGTTTAACAAATCTATGAAATACTAATAGTAGAATAAAAATTCTACTGAAAACTACGTTCCAGTTGGGCAATTCAGGTAAAATTCGTATAAATTTCACCTGTTGACAGCTGCCGCGAACAGAACAAAAATGCAAGAAAATTTGCGAAATTCATATTGCTATGTTGTAAAAACAATATAAAATTACCTTGCAAAATTTAATATATGTGCACACCTGAATTCTAAGATTAAGCACATAAAACACAAAGGTAAATATCGCACCTGGTACAGGTTAGGATATTTATACTCGGAAAAAATCAAGGGATTGAACACACAAACACATAAATTCAATACACAAGCACTATTATTTGGCATTATTCAACACTCACCTGTAATTAAATCACAAAGGACCACTAAAAAACACTCGCGAAAACTTTGACGGCGCGAAACGAATACAAACCGCGGAACTGTCACCTTCATATATTGTCAACATATGACATCGGGGTGTTTTTCAAAGAGGAATACAGTGGCAGCGCTTAAAAGGTGTGAAAATATCTTCTTGAAAAGATATTTAAGATTTTTAGTTTTCTCATAAGCATAATGAGAAAGAAAGAGATAGCTAGGGGGAACGAGATAAATGAAAAATTGCGTTCCACACTTAAACTATTGAAAATGGATGCCAAATTTAATCAGCGCCATGTTATGGCATAATTTAAAATTTTGCCAGCATTTGTAAGAAATAATAAAGAATAAGAATTTTTCATTGGAAGATAGTAAAATGAAAATTTCCGCATCGAATGAAAATAATAGAAATGAACGAAAAATTATTTTCTTGGAGAAATTTACATTATGGTTGTAGGTTCCACAGAAAAATGGCAGTTCAGGCTCTATATAAAGAGGTGCAGTGTCATGGATCACTCTCTTGCGTTTTCAAAAGTCACAGAGTTAACATCACATACGAAGTACAGTGCATAATATCTTTTTTTTTTTGTGAATATTCGAATTGTGAAACTTGGTTTGCTACCATCCAATAAGGTGCAAGCTCATATGCAATTAGGTGGAGGACATTTTAATTGTGTAGAAAAATAATTGGTGATAGCTTTAGTCAACAGTGTGAAATTTTGTTAGAAGTTTTTTAGTATTATAATTTTTGTAGATTATTTGAAGTAAGAATAAATAGAATATCACATTAAGAATATAATACGCTTTAATTAAAGTAAAAATATAGTAGTAAATTTTCAGTGTACAATTAGTTCATGTCAGCTGTCCCTCATCTTCCCGTCTCGGGTTAGCTTGGATAATTCTGCGAACTAATTTTGCTAAGTGAATAAATTTGTATAATTAGTATCTGGATATATTAGATAATTTTGAATTAAGATTAAAGTGCATAGAGGCGTGAGAAAAACTATAAATAAATCGAATGTAAACTTACTTTGATTTGTTCTGAATTTAACTTTCCGCTACACTAACAGTAACCACCCCACAGTTACATTTTTTGGTAATTCCATTCAGGCGTTCCCTGTTAACGTAACATTTTATGGTGGTTCCATCCAGGAAAGTAAGAGCATTCGATTAATAATAGTTCACTGGTAGATTCGAACGTCTTCAAGCAAGCATTCTTTACACATAGCGGTAATCAGCTACAGTTAGTCTTTTACAAGCTACATACGTCCATTTACAGCTATTACCTGCAATCATGTCTTCTTTAAAGGAAATATTTAATAAAGAGAAGATTCTAAGAGGCAGGTTAAACAAATTTATTGACAACACAAGGGGAGTTGAAAATTCTAAGCGAACTCAAGGATGTTATGTAGCAAAAATTTCCGATTTAAAGAAAATTTGGGAAAATTACAGTGCAATAGATTTAACCCTCAATGAATCGTTATGTGAGGAAGAGTCAGAAGAATCTAATTTGTATCTAGAAGAATATAATTACGGCAAAACAGAATCTAGATACTCGGAGTTAATGAGCGAATTAATGGAAGACTTACGTAGTTTTCCGGCAAATACAGATACACATGCTACCTCATCTGGTCCAACACATACAAATACAGTAATCCAACAGGAAACTGCATTGCCTAGAATAGCACTACCTACCTTTAATGGTGATTACGATCGATGGCGATCCTTTCATGATATGTTTATATCATTAGTGCACGATAATACACGATTAAGTTCTGTACAAAAACTGCATCATTTAAAGGCATGTTTAGTTGGTGAAGCGGAAAGGGTTTTGAGACATACTCCTGTTACGAATCAAGACTACGAGCCAGCATGGAATAAATTAAAAGAAAGATACGAAAATAAACGGATTCTAGTTAATTATCAACTCAAGGCACTAGTAACTCAACTCAAATAATATGTAGAAACGAGCAAGGGTTTAAAATCTATAATCGATATGGCAGAAGAATGCCTACAACAGCTAAAGAGTTTACAAGTAAATACAAGTTCATGGGATGTATTGCTGGTACATCTTCTTGTACAGAAACTACCATTTACGACTCTGAAACTATGGGAGGAAGATCAAGGTGCAACTCAAGATCTACCAAAGCTCTCACAATTCATTACGTTTTTAAACAAACGTTTAAAAATCTCGGAATCCATTACAGATGTTTTAGTAACGAAGGCATCGCAATCAAGGTCAGTACTCAAACAAACAACATTAACGTGTTATACGACAAAGGATAATCGATGTCCAGTATGTAATGGAGATCATCGGGTTCAGAAGTGTTCAAAATACCAAACAACGAACACAGAGGCAATACTAAAGGTCATTAAGGCGGCTGGGAGCTGCCTTAACTGTCTATCAACTAATCATCAATTAAATAAATGCAGTAGCAAACACAAATGCTTTAAATGTAACAAAAGGCATCATACTTCGCTGCATATCGATGACGACAAGGGAAAACCAATCTTAACTCCACAGAAGATCAGGAACAAGACGTATGAAAACGCAAGGCAAGCTTCAACAAGTATGAAGCAATCACATCAGAACGAAGACTCGGAGATAAACAATAGTCCTATACGAGGACCATTGGCCAACAGCGCTGCTGAGTCAAACGTGACTCAAACCTTCATAAACAGAGAAAGCCATCATGCGTTATTATCGACAGCATTAGTGATGGCAAATGGTGAATTTGGTGAACTTATAATGCTACGTTGCCTCATAGATAGTGGTTCACAAGCTTCGTTCATAACAGAAGATGCATGTAAAAGGCTATGTGCTTCGCGCACACCCACATCAGTAGGAATCACGGGTTTGAACGCTAGTCCCTCTGCTGAAGGAACTCAGCAAACCAAACTATGGTTAACATCATGTGGATGTAATCAAAATATCCTAGAAGAGAATTTCCTGGTCCTGAAGAATATTACAAATTCTTGGCCAACAAGGGTAGTTTCCAGAAATGACTGGCGACATCTAGCTGGTTTGAATCTGGCAGACCCCACATTCTGGAAACCTGGCAGGAGCTACAATTTATGCAAAAAGTATTCAAGAAGGTATCAGACGCGGACCTGACACGGCACCCGTAACAGTTAAAACGATTTTCGGTTGGATCCTACTAGGGTCAACAAACAAGGCACTCGACGATAAAATGCAAAGTCGTACCTTTACCACAACGGTGGATTTAAATGAATAGGTGAAGAAATTTTGGGAATTGGAAGAATTTCCAATAAGCCCCCGTCTCAATAAAAGGGAAGAAGAGTGTCAGGAGATATATCAAATGTCTTACAAACGATTAAGCAATGGTACTTACCAAGTGAAGCTACCCTTCATCAACAATGACATTCCTCTATTAGGGCATTCGAGGGCCCAAGCATTAAAACGCTTGTCAACTTTACAAAGAACGTTTCAAAATGATCCTGAACTAGAAAGAGATTATACACGGTGTCTAAACGAATACATAGAGCTTGGGCATATGGAGGAAATAGATGCACCGAACGATAATCAACCACATTATTATATTCCGCATCATGCAGTGTTTAAGAATAGCACCACAACAAGGTTACGAGTAGTCTTCGATGCATCGGCCAAGACAACAAATATAAGGTCGAGCAATGATTACATGTTAAAGGGGCCGACACTACAGCCAAAATTATTTGCAACCTTGCTCAGCTGGAGAAAGTATAGAGTAGCAATGAATCCGGATATTGAAAAAAAAGTATCGAATGATCGAAATGCATCCAGATCATCGTACATTCCAAAGGATTATTTGGCAGCATCCTGTCACCAAGCAGATACAAGACTATCAACTTAAAACAGTCACGTTTGGTACCTCCGCCGCTCCATATCTTGCCATACGTACTCTGCAACAATTAGCTGCTGATGAAGAGAGTCATTGGCCATTACCGTCAAGAGCAACATACACCGACTTCTATGTCGATGACCTATTGACAGGAGCTGACAACTTTGCCGATGCTAAGGACATTCAAGTAGAGTTGATCAACATGATGAAGGCTGGTGGCTTTAATTTAAGGAAATGGGCCACCAACCAAAATTGCTAGATGACCTGCCATTAGATCACAGAGAGTTTAAAAGCGAGCTAACATTAACTAATGATGAATTGATTAAAACACTTGGAATAAGTTGGCATTATGCCTATGATCATTTCACTTTCACGCTCGTCCAAAGGGAAAAGCATTCACTCACAACTAAGCGAACCGTTTTATCAGAAATAGCCTCGTTGTATGATCTTCTTGGATGGCTTGCTCCAATAATTGTAGTAGCCAAGATCTTAATGCAGACCTTGTGGATAACAGGTTGCTCTTGGGATACTCCAGTAACAGAAGCTATCCAATCTCAATGGGAAAGGTTCAACAGAGATTTACTCCAGATACAATACATAAAAATTCCGAGGTGGATTCATTATTCCAAGGGTGCAAATATGCAATTACATGGGTTTTGCGATGCGTCGGAGAGAGCTTACGCTGCGGTATTATACCTACAGGTTGAAGACACAGATGGCATAACAACGTCCACTCTTCTCACTTCAAAGTCAAGAGTAGCGCTTAGAGCTAAATGGAGCAGTGGTATTAGCACAACTACTAAAAACTACTACTGAAGACATGAAGTTGACCAACGTTCCGGTATTCGCATGGACAGACTCAACAATTGTCCTCCAATGGATTAACGACCATCCTTCCCGCTGGAAATCGTATGTAGCCAACCGCGTCGTTGAGATACAAGATATTCTCAAACCTGATCGGTGGCAACATGTTTCCTCAAGTCATAATCCAGCGGACCTCGCTTCAAGAGGCAGTTCAGCTGCAAACTTACAAAACAATGAGCTATGGTGGCACGGACCATCATGGGTAAAATCTAAAATAGATAATAGTCAAACAGATCTGGAAGTTAAGAAGACTGTGACTAGTAGCTTCACAATCAGTGCCGAAGACGATATTTTATTACGATATTCATCATTTAACCGGCTAGTTCGCATCGTAGCAACCATAAAACGATTTATATACAACTGTAGAAATCCACAAACTAGAAGATTAAACTTCCTCACTGGTACAGAGTGGAATCAAGCTACCACCACCATTCTAAAGAAAGTACAACGATCAGTTTTTCAAGAGGAATATAGCCATTTATTGCACAACAAACCATTGCCAAGCAATAGCAGGTTTTTAAAACTCAATCCATTCATTGACAGCAATGGATTATTGCGACTAGGTGGAAGATTAGAAAACGCTACAATACCATATGCAAGAAAGCACCCAATAATATTGCCACAATTATCATCGATAAATTTCATCATGAAACGTTACATGGGGGACCATCACTAGTGCTAAGCATGAGTCGTAATCAGTATTGGATCCTAAATGCCAGACGCTCGATAACCAGCAGAATACATAAATGCATTACATGTGCTAGACATCGGAAATTAGTAAGCACTCAACTAATGGGAAACTTACCTTCCTCAAGGGTGTTATATATCCTGTGGGAGTATACTGTCAGGGGGTACTTACTGACACACTACCGCTCCGCGTATTCCACTGCTCCGTTTCGCTTTGTAATCCGTAATCCGTGCGGTCTTTCTATCACAACAACATTTCTTTATTTTCTTAACTTTTTATTGCCTTTCCTTAACAACTATTTTTCTATATACCACAACTTTTCTTTATTTTCTTCACTTTTCATTGCCTTTACTTAACAACTATTTTTCTATATCTCACAACTTTTCTTTATTTTCTTAACTTTTTATTGCCTTTAACCGTGACCGCGCCGCTACCAGTATCCAATTCGACTCTCAAAAATGGACTTGAAAAAACTGACTGTAAAAACTGACTATTTATTCCTTTAGCGCTCAAAAAACCGACTGTTAAACCGCTCGAGCAAAATGGTTAAAACCGACTGTTCTCGACTTGGATTTTCGTAATCGCAAGTCTAGTTGCTCAGGATAGGAAAGTGCTTAATTAGCATTCCTATCCTGAGAAAATTATTTACCGCTGGGCATGTTTAAACATGCCCAGAATTATCGCGACGAACGATGGTTGGAATTGAAATTTGATATTTTCATAAATATCCAACCATCGTCGTGCTATCGTGCATACATTGTTGCGATCACAATGTATGCAGCTCGCGACAATTCGCTGATTAGAGCTTTTTTCGGTGAAGACTTGATCGTTTCAGTCTTCACCGACGTAAAATTTTCATGCGCCCGATATGTATGTATGTATATATGTACATACATATCGTATTTACGACAAATCTTACTGAAGGTAAGATTTATCGTGGGGCTATTTTTCTATTGAAACGACTTGGGATGTAACTTGAAACTTTTATTTTTCCCAAGTCGTTTTGTGGGAAAAATATGTTGAAGGAATGTTGCGCGTAGTTGAAGAAATTGCTGATGCAACTTTCTTCGTATGTGCAACCGTATTTTTAGGCATGATTGGCTTATGAAAATTGTGATTTGTTTCTTGATGCCTTGTGTATACATTTTGTATACATTTTGTATATGTAACATGCCTTCCCCCTACAAAAAAGAGAGTTATTCTTGGAAGAGGAATAACTCTCGGGGTAAGGTGATGATAAAAAGAATTGTGTGTGGACCTCTTAGATTTTGAATTTTCTTATCTTTAGCTCATTAAATTTTGTTGACTAAGGGTTTGATACTTTTACTGATGGGGATGTTTACCGGGCAAATTCTTGTAGAATTCATTAACGTATCGATCTTCCGTGTGAAAACAGTTGAGATTTTTTTTTTTTTATTTTGTGTTATTTTGAGCCTATACACCGAGAGAGAGGAAAAATGTTATTTTCTATAAAGTTAGAAAAGGAGCCCTGGAGAAGTCCCGCCGGGTTGACCTCCACGTTTTATTCACTTTACGTGTTGCGTGTTTTCCCCGGGTGGCAGGGTCCACTTCGTCTAGTGTTGCTGGAGGATGGGGAGCGTCCCAGTACCGTATGGCGTGCCCCGGCCGTAGCTGGGACCTATCACCGGCTGTTGATACCCTTGTTCCCTCACCGGGGGCAGTCTTTGATGGCCGCAGGTAAAAAAAAATTTGTTTTTGTTCTTTAAGCCAGTCCTAATTAGTTTTTTTTTTGTTTCAGGCGGCGTTTTCTCTCTAGTCGCTGTGCGTGGACTTTGTATGTGCTGCCACGATGTTTTTGATTCCCCGGCGACGAGGTTGGCGAGGGAGTTCACCGCCACCCCTCCCCTTCCCGGGGCCGGCGTGGTTAATTGGGACGACTCTGACAGCGATTAGGTCCAGCAAGACTCGTCCAGCCGATTTCACTACATCGATCGCTCAGTGTGGCTATTTTATATATTTTTTACTACAAATTTGTATCTTTCCTGTCTTCTTTTTCTTTTCCTTATTTTGAAAATAAAAATAATAAAATAAAAAAAATAAACTACAGAGTTATATTTTTGATGTGAGTGGGTTGTTTTTCCTCTTGTTGGTTTTGTGGTTTGTTTTTGTATCGTGGTTTTCTGGTTTAGCGTTGATCGGTCTGGCACTGGTTTTTTTTTTTTTTTTTTTTTTTAAAACAGTTTGTCATCTTATTTTCTAGAATTGCTTTAAATACCTATTCTATTCTATTCTATTCTTATTTCTTACTTATTTAATTAATTTCTACTGTTTGTTTTTTTTTTGTTATGTTATGTTATATATGTTATGATATATATATTTTTTTTTTGTTACACTTGTATATTTGTTACGTTCTAAACTTAGTGGTTATTAATTTTTATTCTAGGTTAATAATAATAATATTTATATTTTTATATTATTCATTATTTTTTTTAATTATTATTTAACACTAGCGGGGGAGGGTTCCGTTTTTTCTTTTGTTTTTGGTTTGCATATATTTATATATATGTTTTTATTAAACTAGTTTTCCTTAAATCTATGCTTTAACAATTGTATGTCCTCTCCCCTTTTATTTTCATTTTTATTTATTATTACTAACTGATTTATTTTGGGGTTAATAGGAACCACTTAGATTTAGTTTTATGCCATCTAGTGCTAGTGATCGTGCTTCTGACAGTTTGAAGTGGTGACACTATACCACTTGCACTGACCTAGTAGGTGGCAAGGTGCGGGTCCTTTTTAGAGGGGTAGGTTCGATCGGTTTGGGTTGTTTGATTTGTTCGATTTGTTCCTCCGCCTCTGAGGTTTTTCCAAATTTACGTGAATGATAATTTTTAATAAATGGGGTTAGCCATTTGGCGACCAGGTACAGCACCATACATGTGATGACAACACCAGTTAAGGATACTGATGTTGCAGCTAGGACATGTGTACGGTGGTGACTGATATGAGGAACTATTTTTTCTAATTTTTCATCCAGTTCCTTCAATGACTGGGTGTCTTCTAGGATGATGCTATTAGTGTCATCTCCTGAGTATAGTTCTGTCTGTATTTTGTCAGATGGTATTTTTTCTTTGGTTTCATTAAGATATTTGTCCACTATTTGTTCTAATGGAGTTATATTTGGGAAATAAGTGGGTTGTTTGAGACTCAATTGCTGGATATTCTCTGCCTCATAGTGTAGGATTTGGGATCCTACTTGTAATTGACAGGGATGGTTGATAGTAATTATTCCTTGGCCTTCTATTTTTGAAGTTAGGATTTGTTGGGTACACTGAAGGTGTACAATTGTTGGTTCTATCAACGAGAGTATCCACGAATTGGGTTTACTTAATTTGATTAGTAGGTCTCTGGGAGGTATTTGTGCTCTAAATTGGCACTGTGGCTCTTCTTTTAGTGGATTGAAGAGCAGCTTCACTATGCATTCTTTAGACATTGTAGCCTTTGTTATGGGAATGCCTAGCTTAGCGGTGTAAGTGTCCTCATTGGAAGATTGAGTGATCTTTTTGAAGATTTTAAGATCTTGTGTTTTTAATAATAGAATATCCTGTGTCTGTACTTGGTGCGCTACGTGCGAGTACTGTATGTCGGGTACCAATGATTGTTTTTTGTTAATGTGTATAGGAAAACTATGCACTCTATACAACTTCATTTGTGGTAAATTGAAAATCGGAAGTTGTATTCGGATGGCTAATTTGTCTTGGACTAATCGAGCCTTGGTTTCTGCTGTCTGGTATAACAACGACAGACAATTTTGTGCATCTGGGCAAGTAGCGTGGGACTTGTGGTATATCTCTACTAGACTTTTGGGAGACACCACTAGCGGATGCAATTGATGATTTTTACTGGAGATTATTATGTCAAGTAAGGCTTGTTGCCTGTACTCAATCTCGACAATTTGTAAGGTCAGGCTTGAAATTATTTCCTGCCTCAATTGCCTCATCAGTAAATCATCTGTTAAATTTTGCATTTTATTTACCTGGAGATTTATTTGACGTTGCCTTTCCTGAAGCGATGTCAATGGCCTTTGGATTTGCTGTAGTGTAGTTTTGACTACACTGATCTGCTGTCTTTCCAGCTCGGCTAGTGCTTTGGTGTTTGTTTCGAGCTCTTCGAGTCAACTGTATACCTCCTGTTCATTAGTGCTGTCCATGGTCCCGAATAGGTAGTGCATTGCATTGCCTATTCCATCGAAGATAGATCTTGTTGATCTTGATTTGGGGACCACTTCTCGAATGACACTTGTTCTTCTCTTGATATTTTCTAAGAGAGAATGAACGTGTTTTTGCTGTACCAGGCATAGCTCATCCGTTTGAGAGTGATTTGAACATAATCTGTACACTAGATGTTCCGCCTGTTCTGCCATAAGCGTTTGGTTGTCCAGTTCCATTAGATTTATTTCCGTTAGTATATTCCATGTACTGTGGTATACTTGTAATTTTCCTAAGTCCTCATACAGTATTCCTGTATTGTTCAGGGGACTTATTGTGTAGGCTTCCGTTTGAGTTTGTCCCATTGCCAGATGGAAGCAGCATATTAACACCAATATGTGCTTCATGCTCTATATAAAATGAAGGATAGGCTTCATTAGTCAATTGGTCTTACTACATAGCATATAATATTTAAATATAGTATTGCTTAATTGAATGGGGGATAGTTTGTATAATGGGGGCTTAGTTGCTAAAAGAAAGACGAGATAGAACAGGATAGGAGGACTCTGAGTCGGTTCCTGCTAAATCTCGTCAACGTATGAGCATTGTACTTTTTCACAAAAACTGTACTGGAGAGAAAAAAAATTTTTTTTTTTAATTCACTCGTAACTACCAAAACAAGGTATGGAGGGTGTAAGTTAGAGCATGCTAAACTTCATCAACTTCTCTATGAGCTTTTAAGTCGACCATTATTTTGTCATAAGTAGCAAGGTATATGTGGGTACGTTTATTTAGCGTATTTTTTATTAATTTAAATAAAATTTAGGTAAAGTTAGAGAATGCTAAACTTCATCAACTTCTCTATGAGCTTTTAAGTCGACCATTATTTTGTCATAAGTAGCAAGGTATATGTGGGTACGCTTATTTAGCGTATTTTTTATTAATTTAAATAAAATTTAGGTAAAGTTTGACTTCATGAGTCATAAGGAGTAATCCCGAGTGCGGGACCTTTTGAGTGGGTAGTTAATAGTTTAACTGGCGAAATTTTGTTTCAGTGGGACTTATTTTCTAAAGGTGTACGTATGTACCAGTGTACTACTCGTAGTAGGGCTTTAAACGGTTGTTGTGTACTACTACCTGCCGTTTGCCTATTTTTATGGTAGTGTTTGTTGGACTAGGTACATTGATTACCAGATATGGGCCAACCCAGATTTGAGACAATTTGTGTTTGCGGCTTTCACTTTTGAGGAGAACTTTGTCTCCTAGGTGGAAAGTGAGAGGCCTGACTGTTTTGTCGTAATATGCCTTTGAGCGTTGTTTGCTGGCTAAGAGATTTTTACGAGCCGTGGCATATGATTTTTGTAATCTGTATTTGAGCATATGGTAATAACTTTCGTGGTTATATACGGGCTCAGGGTCTCGTTTTAAATTAGATGGGACATCCGCTGTGAAGCCGTAAAGGCAATCCATCGGGGTTAGTTTAGTACCCTCGTGGAATTGATCCCATGTTTTGGGATTTTCGTCTACGATTGTACGCAGATATTCGATTAATGGTCTATGGGCACGTTCTAGTGCTCCATTAGACTGTGGATGGTATGCGGAAGTTTGTAACTTCTTTACCTTTACCAGTTTGCAGACCTTCTTGAATAGCTCACTCAGGAAATTAGTTCCCTGATCGGTGAATATTCTCTTTGGAATGCGATAACGCGTGACAATCTCATTGAAAAAGATTTGCGCCACCGTTACTGCTTCTCCATTTGGTATGGCATACCAATCGACGAACTTGGTGAGATTATCTTGAAAGGTTAAGATATATTTATTACCTGATATGGTCTCTTCTAGTGGACCTACTATATCGAGGTAAACCTTGTCGAAAGGTTGTTCTGCGATGTCCGTTAATACCATTGGCATCTTGAATTGTGGCGATGCCTTCATTGTTTGGCACTTAGGGCATTTTTTTATGTACTTTTTTATATCGCTAAGCATGTGTCTCCACCAATACTTGCGTCTGATTCTTTTATAAGTCTTAATGACACCCTGATGGCCGCCGAAAGGGGAGTCGTGGTAATCCTTTAGGATTGTTTGAACTTCCTTGGGGCTCGTGATTATCTCAGGTGCCTTGACTGGACTTGTTTCTTGTTCAAGCGTAGCAGGGGGTTGTATTTCCGCCTCTGGGAGTTTAGTTTCTTTATCTTCCGCTGCCGTGGGCGGTGTTTCAGCGCTGGAGCTAGTATTGGCCTCTTGGGCTTTTTGTTTTTGAGCTCTGGTCACGGCGAAGCAATGAGCGGGTTTCTGTGTTTTCTTTTTACTTGGGGAAAAGCTTTCCTCCACATCTGAGTCCATAGTGTGGTGGACTTGGGCTTGCACCGTTAAAGTGTTGCCTGTATTGCCTTCGATTAATACTTGTGGAATGCGGCTTAAAGCATCCGCATTGCTATTATACTTCCCTGGTTTATATTCGATGGTATAATCGAATTCTGATAATTTGTGGTGAAATCTCACCAAACGGGAAGTCGGGTCTTTAACGTTAAAGACACCTTTGAGAGGCTTGTGGTCAGTATAGACCGTGAATTTCCTGCCTTGGAGGTAGCATCGGAAATTTCTAGTGGCCCAGACTATAGCCAATAACTCCTTTTCAATAGTGGAGTAATTTCTCTCGGCTTTGTTCAGCGTTCGGCTTGCATAGGCGATAGGCTGGTCTTTACCCACTTCTCCTTGGGAAAGTACAGCTCCTAAAGCTTCGTTACTGGCGTCCGTTGTGAGGTTGAATGGTTTAGAAAAATCTGGATAGATTAAAAGAGGTGGGGAAATTAGAGCATTTTTAATGCTTTGAAATGCTTCTTGGCATTTCTCGGTCCAATTGAATTTTACGTCCTTGCGGAGTAAATTCGTGATTGGACGAACGATTTTAGAGAAGTCCGGAATGAACTTCCTATAGTAATTGGCGAGTCCTAAAAAGGACTGAACTTGCCTTACTGTTCTGGGAACAGGAAATGTTTGGACGCAGGCCGTTTTGCTGGGGTCTGGTAATGCACCTTCGCTAG
Organism: Dioctria rufipes; assembly: GCA_963924295.1. Classification (NCBI taxonomy): domain Eukaryota; kingdom Metazoa; phylum Arthropoda; class Insecta; order Diptera; family Asilidae; genus Dioctria; species Dioctria rufipes. Next base: position 109,964,422 of record OZ002740.1, read on the forward strand.
AGCATTTGTGCCCTAGGTAAACAACTTCACTTCTCAAGAACTGGCACTTCTCTGGCTGCAGTTTGAGGTTGTTCTCTCTCAATTTGTCGAAGACTTTGCGAAGTTTATCATTGTGGTCATTTAGGTTTTTCCCGTAAATGACGATGTCGTCAAGATAAACGAAACATTCGAGGCCTTGTAGGCCTGTCAGAACGAAGTTCATGAGGCGTTGGAATGTAGCGGGAGCTCCTTTGAGTCCGAATGGCATACGCTTAAATTCGTAGTGCCCGTAATTAGTGCTAAAAGCGGTCTTATGTCGATCTTTTTTGTCGACTAAGACTTGATGATAGCCGTTGGCCAAATCGAGAGTGGTAAAGTACCTGGCATGACCTAGTTGGTCAAGAATATCCTCGATTCGGGGTAGCGGAAATGAGTCGCCAATTGTCTTTTCATTCAATTTGCGAAAATCGACAACGACGCGCCACCTTTTTTCACCATCGGGTCCCGCCTTTTTGGGGACAACTAATAAGGGTGAATTCCAAGGGCTTTTGCTAGTTTGGACTATCCCGTTTTCTAGCATTTCTCTTAATTGTTCGTTGATTACTTGTCTCTGGGTCTCTGGTAATCTGTAGGCCTTTTGGTTTATGGGCGCTTGATCTTGTATTAAAGGGATATTGTGGGTGATAGCATTTGTGTATGTAAGCTTATCACCTTTAAGGTAAAAGATATCATTGTACTCGTAGCAGAGTTCGGATATCGAAGCTTTTTCTTCCGCATTTAGATTTGGGTCTAGGCTGAGCTCTTGGTCTAACCTGTTGACTCGCGGAGTATGTGTGGGATCTTCATGATCCGGAAATAAGTATCTTACGTGTTGTAAGATAGCTGTGTTTTCCGAAAAGCTTGCGTTAGTTTTAGGTTGTTGTAACCCTTTTTTGTGGGTATTTTTACTTACTTTACTAGTCGGCAGGGCATGTGCTTCCTGCTCTTTTATTGGTGGAGTACCGTAATTTATGGGTACTTTACATTGGTCCAAGTACTCGCACGCTTTCGTATTTTGGCTAATAGGCCATGAAAAATTGGTTCTCTTAATACTATTTGACGGTGGAGCCAACTTTGCCTTCAATGAGGTCTTACGGATCTCGCACGCGTCTTTTATAGGGCTTATGGGGCACCTTGTATTCTTAATACTAATTTTATTAAGTGGTGGAGTCGACTTTGCCTTTAAGTAGGTCTTAATGAGCTCGCACGCACTTGTGATAGGGCTCTTGGGCCACTGTTGTTTCTTAACATTAACTTGGTTGGGTGGTGGAGTCGTCTTTGCCCGAGAATAGGTCTTACTGAGCTCACACGCATCTGTTATAGGGCTCTTTGGCCTCGTATATATCTTAAATCTAGGTAAACTAGACGGAGGAGTCCTCGGCATCTTGTTTATCGGCTTCTGGATCTCGCTCGCATCGTTTATAGGGCTCTTGGGCCTCGAAATTTTTTTATAATTTACTCTATTGGACGGTGGAGTCATTTCTGCCTCTGTTCGGGTCTTACTGAGCTCGCACACGTCTTGTATGGGGCTCTTGGGCCGCGTTAGTAACTTATATCTAGGTATTCTGGAGAAAGAAGTCTTGCTTGACTTCTGTTCTGCCTTGGGAAGCTCACTGATGTTTGTGTTACTCGCTTGCGATTTATTCGGCTTGAGAACATGTTGTGTATCAGTGGCTTCTCCTATTGGGATGACGGCGTAGTCATGTATAGGGAGCAGTTGTAATAATAAACTGTTGATGACTACTTTAAAATTGTTAATGTTGAGTATGGCAACTAGCACTGTTTCTTTCCCAGTAGGGAGTAAACTGTTGGCCAGGAAGACTCCGTCACCTATCTCTTTAGATAAACAGAGCATTTCTTCCTTCACTCGCAACGGGACTGTGGTGATAATTTGTGACCTAGCAGGTACGCATATCGGTTCCTCTAAAGTAACCAGATGCTGCCTCATATCGCTGGTTTCTTGATCACCCAGACAGCTCTTTTCGTATTTCGTCGGCTCTTGTTGAACCTGGCAGCCAGCATTACTCTGTTGAGATGCCTTGGGGACACTGCATGTTGATAGCTTAACCTGTTTAGGTTCCATCTTTTCAGCAAGTGACCTCACTTCGACTGCTTTACTGGAATACAGCTTGTCCGTTTTGCATGACAAGGGCACAGTAAACTCTTCAGGATTTGTTTCCGTACAAGGAAACTTGAGTGCTTTATTTGGGCCTTCAACATTACAATTGTTTGATAGGAAATCGTTTCCTAATAGGCCGTCATCTGAAAGACCTGGCAGGTTTTGTACCACCTGAAACTTGCAGGGAATTTTATTTTTAAAATTGAAGTTGCCCTTGCAATTTCCCAATGTCTTTCCGGTTCCAAAAGGGGTCTGTAAAGTGCATGCCTCATTGGAATTAATTATTTTGAGGTATTTAATTGCTCTTTTCTTAATAATAATAACCTCAGCGCCAGTGTCCACTACTAGTTTTGTATGACCGTTAAGGCTTATGTCCAGTGGAAGTTTCACTGTAGGGACACCGGATTCGGGCGCTTGAGGTGACCCTTTTAATTTTTTAGTTGGGTTTATAGTCGAGCCGGGGAGTTTTGGGTCGACTGCATGTCGTTTCCCTGACTCCGGGCTTCCCATTTTTTCTTCTGGCGGCAGTCTTCGTCTGCATGTCCTCGGCGACCACAAAAGGTGCATTTGAGTCTTATATTGAAGACTTGAGGACTTTTTGTGTTGTGTTGCTCTTGTGTAGGTCTGTTGGAGAGGCGTGGAGGAACAATCTGTTGTGTTTGTTGTGTTTTTCTGCAATCACGGACGTCATGTCCATAGATTTTGCAGTTTGAGCAGAAAGGGGTGTTTTTGCGCTTAAGGCAATCTGTATATGTATGACCCTTTCGCTGGCAGAAATTACACGTGATGTTACGGACCAGTGCATCTGTATCCGAGTTTCTGGCATCAGTGTTTGTAAATGGTCTTTGTCGTGACTGTGATGAACCTGAGTTATTCACATTGCGTGAAAACTGATTTGGATTTGGAGCTCGAGGTTATCCGAACATAGGTGTTGGTGGCATTTGATAGTAGGGAGCTCTATAGTAAGCTCTCACTCGTAAATCTGGGTCTACTGGAGCCATTGGAGGAGCTTGTACCAGAGGAGTCTGGACGAATGTAGTTCTTTGCTGTAAGTTCTCCATGTCCAAGGCTTTTTGAATTAGTGACTCTAAATCGCCTTCTCCCTGCGTGAGCAAATATTGACACAGGTGTGGGTTAGTTACTCCACTTTTCAGAGCGTTTTTGGCGAAATCCATCAGCTGTGTTTTCACAGCAGGGACTGCCTCGGCTCCATACTTCTGTGTCGCTGCCTCGTTGCAAATCGTCAACAACTGTTTCAATCTTGTAATGAACACAGTGAGAGATTCTAACGGGTTTTGTCTGGTGGTAATTAGTTTGTTTACCAGCTCCTGATATGTCTCACGGGGAAGGTATGTTTAAACGTTCCTCTACTTCAGTAAATGAAGCAGGGACGTCTGAAGCGAATAATTGGTATGCGTCACCTCTGAGTCTTGTAGGAAGGACCTGAATGAAAGCCACTTTTTCTTCATTATTTAGGCACTGCATAGTTTGTTTGCAGCAGCCGATGAAGGTTTGTAACTCTCGTCCCAATTGTGGGGTACTTTCACCCGAAAATAAGGGAACGAGTTGAGCTGTGAGCTTAGCTACTTTAGCGTAATCCACCATTGTGTGTAGTCTATTGACTGGAAATCTAAATTTGGGTGGACTAGCTGGGCTTGTTTCTGGGCTGATTTCCGTTAAGGATTCTTCGAGCCAATCGATTAGCAGGTCTTCGAGAGTTGGTTCAGCTACTTCACCGTCACTGTCGCTGTCACTATCACTGTCACTTAACCTAACACTCTTATTCTTTCCTAGACCTAAACTGAGTGAGCGCCGAGATTCGGAAAACTGTTCTAGTTCCTTTCGGAACTGTATTGTTTTTTCTTTCAAGGTCTTTAACTTGACGAGTCTGGTCTCACGCTCTGTTTTTAATTTGTGATCTAAGGCGTCACAACGGGTAATCGTCAGTTTATCCGATTCCCGCGCTCTCTCGTATAATTTATTTAAAAACTTAGCTAAACTTACTTGACTATTCAGACCTGGCAGAACGGTTCCGCTTCGAAGTCGAGGTCCTGTTGGGGGTAACTGTGGAGGTTTTTCTCCTGCAGCGGATGATGTACCATCGCCGGGGTGCTGTGTAGTGTAGTTTTCCCTCGCTGCTGTTTCTGATTCCTGCTGAGGTAGAGCAGGATTATCGGCTGGCATATGATGCGCTGTTCAGTGAAAGGGGGGCTGCTTGCCTGCTTAGGTCCCTTTGCTGTAATTGAGAGGGGGGTTTCTTTAACCGCCTTCGAGTTCCCTCTCAATCCTTTGTCGGTTGATTTCGGCTTTCTTTTGCAGCTCGGGGGCACTGGGCCGTCTTAACTTCCCCTGGATCTAGTTGAAAAGGGGGCTTATGAGCCGTCTTCGATTTCCTCTTCAACTCAGGATCGTTGTACTTCAAATGGCTGATGATTTGCTTCCGGGAACTTCAAGCTGGTTGTCAGGCTAATTCCAGCTGGCTTAATGTTCGTCCTTCTGGCAGATTTTGGATGTTTTGCACTTCCTTCGGTAGACTGTTCACTTGTATCCCTCGGTGGTGCTTTTGCACTAATGGGGGTGAACGCTTGCCCGCCTGGAGCAGAGGCGCCTAGAGATGGTATCTACCCGAGTGTTGGGGGTGACTTGGCCTAAGTGGCTTAGTCAATGGGACCCCTTAGGTTCGCAGGATAGCGGATTTTAAAGCTCTTATGCCTTTCTATTTTGACTTTAGAAAGCAGGCTTCCACTATCCTACCGGCTGCGCCAATTGTTATATATCCTGTGGGAGTATACTGTCAGGGGGTACTTACTGACACACTACCGCTCCGCGTATTCCACTGCTCCGTTTCGCTTTGTAATCCGTAATCCGTGCGGTCTTTCTATCACAACAACATTTCTTTATTTTCTTAACTTTTTATTGCCTTTCCTTAACAACTATTTTTCTATATACCACAACTTTTCTTTATTTTCTTCACTTTTCATTGCCTTTACTTAACAACAGCGCTCAAAAAACCGACTGTTAAACCGCTCGAGCAAAATGATTCAAACCGACTGTTCTCGACTTGGATTTTCGTAATCGCAAGTCTAGTTGCTCAGGATAGGAAAGTGCTTAATTAGCATTCCTATCCTGAGAAAATTATTTACCGCTGGGCATGTTTAAACATGCTCAGAACTATCGCGACGAACGATGGTTGGAATTGAAATTTGATATTTTCATAAATATCCAACCATCGTCGTGCTATCGTGCATACATTGTTGCGATCACAATGTATGCAGCTCGCGACAATTCGCTGATAAGAGCTTTTTTCGGTGAAGACTTGATCGTTTCAGTCTTCACCGACGTAAAATTTTCATGCGCCCGATATGTATGTATGTATATATGTACATACATATCGTATTTACGACAAATCTTACTGAAGGTAAGATTTATCGTGGGGCTATTTTTCTATTGAAACGACTTGGGATGTAACTTAAAACTTTTATTTTTCCCAAGTCGTTTTGTGGGAAAAATATGTTGAAGGAATGTTGCGCGTAGTTGAAGAAATTGCTGATGCAACTTTCTTCGTATGTGCAACCGTATTTTTAGGCATGATTGGCTTATGAAAATTGTGATTTGTTTCTTGATGCCTTGTGTATACATTTTGTATATGTAACAAGGGTAAACATCACTAAACCCTTCGCTTTGGTTGGGATTGACTACGCAGGTCCCATTACAGTCAAGACATCAAATCTTCGCAATGCCAAACGCCAAAAGGCATATTTCTATATATTCGTTTGTATGGCCACACGAGCCATACATATTGAATTAGTGTCAGATCTCACATCCGAAGGCTTTCTAGCAGCCTTAAAAAGATTTGTTGCCAGAAGAGGTTTGTGCAGAGATATCTTTTCTGATTGTGGCACCAATTTTATCGGTGCTAAAGGCATTCTAGAAAAGGACTTAAGACAAGCTATCAAGGAAGCAGAACAAGAAGCAGCCCAGTATATAGCGTCTCACGAATTGAACTGGCACTTTAATCCGCCAGCATCTCCACACTTTGGAGGACTTTGGGAGGCCGGTGTGAAGTCGATTAAGCACCATCTAAAAAGAGCACTAGGCAATTCAATCTGCACATTCGAAGAATATGGTACTGTACTCACGCAAATTGAAGCATGTCTAAATTCGCGGCCATTATGTCAGGTTCACAATGATCCTGATGAACTGTTCATATTGACACCTGGGCATTTTTTAATTGGCCAGCCTCTCAACGCTATTTCAGAGCCGGATTACTCCAGTCACAAGGTATCTTTAACACAAAGATGGAGACATTATCAACAACTAGTTAAACAATTTTGGGATAAATGGTCCAAGGACTATATAAATCAGCTTCAGCACAGACCAAAATGGTCCACAACGCAATCATATTTAAAAACTGGGGATATCGTGGTCATAAAAAACGAAAATATGCCACCAACCTGTTGGCCATTAGGCATAATCGAACGAACATATCCAGGAAAAGACGGCCTGGTACGAGTTGTCCAAATTCGAACACATAATAGCACATAGCAGCGGCCTATAGCGAAAGTATGTCGATTGCCTATAGAAGCTTCCGCCCAACAGAGTGGCAGTAAACTGACCTGACCACTACACAGATGTCGTCACATTTATGTTCTTTGTCAGTCGTGTCGTCTTGTAAATGTAATGTCCTGTCCACTAGTTATCAAGTTAGTTATTCTTTCTCTCCACCCAGGAGTCCAATGGCAGACTTGTTTGTGAAACCTGGCTGTGATGTATTAACTGGTCTACCCAAAAAAGGCGCTCAGTCCGAAAAACAGAAGGGATCCCGGCAGCTACCAGCAACTACATATATCACTACTCCACATACGAAGGCTGCACCATCTGAACCAGCAGCCATCAAGGGAAGACAGCTAGAGTCACTGGATCGCCTGAAATATACCACAAACATTGACGAATTACAAATGCGTGCTGAAAACTCCCACCAGCGGTTTTTAATCAAAGAAAATGTCGATATTTATTTGCAACGACATGTGTTGGCACGAATTGACTTTGATGCCATTAGAAAAACAAAACGCAAAACCAAAACGATTAATCTTCCTGATCGGTATCAAGTCTTTCTACACGTGGGATCCGATGGCAAGATTACGTTCAATCGCTATCACAAACGAGGAATATCAAAAATAAGAGCTCGGATGAATGCAAGCATTCAACGGGGGGGGAGAATCAGTAAAAATTGTACAATGATATGAGTACTTATCTCATTTTGGTACCGCTCCCACGAAGTCCCTAGTTGAAGTGTAGCTCCAGGGCCCACATAATGAATTCCTGAAATTATTAGAATAAGAAATGAATTATTTGAAATAGAAATAATGAATTTTATATTGAAGTACAAAATGAAAACGTTACAACCAATGCATATCATCCTACATGCATAGTACAAACGTAAACAAATTACATATAAACAACAACAACATTGTGTTAAACTTCAAGTGGTGACATTATGCTGAATTTCAGTCATCAACACCTGGAAGTTTAACAAATCTATGAAATACTAATAGTAGAATAAAAATTCTACTGAAAACTACGTTCCAGTTGGGCAATTCAGGTAAAATTCGTATAAATTTCACCTGTTGACAGCTGCCGCGAACAGAACAAAAATGCAAGAAAATTTGCGAAATTCATATTGCTATGTTGTAAAAACAATATAAAATTACCTTGCTAGAACTTGTAAGCAAAATTTAATAAATGTGCACACCTGAATTCTAAGATTAAGCACATAAAAAACAAAGGTAAATATCGCACCTGGTACAGGTTAGGATATTTATACTCGAAAAAAATCAAGGGATTGAACACACAAACACATAATTTCAATACACAAGCACTATTATTTGGCATTATTCAACACTCACCTGTAATTAAATCACAAAGGACCACTAAAAAACACTCGCGAAAACTTTGACGGCGCGAAACGAATACAAACCGCGGAACTGTCACCTTCATATATTGTCAACGTATGACATATGAAATCGGGGTGTTTTTCAAAGAGGAATACAGTGGCAGCGCTTAAAAGGTGTGAAAATATCTTCTTGAAAAGATATTTAAGATTTTTAGTTTTCTCATAAGCATAATGAGAAAGAAAGAGATAGCTAGGGGGAACGAGATAAATGAAAAATTGCGTTCCACACTTAAACTATTGAAAATGGATGCCAAATTTAATCAGCGCCATGTTATGGCATAATTTAAACTTTTTGCTAGCATTTGTAAGAAATAATAAAGAATAAGAATTTTTCATTGGACGATAATAAAATGAAAATTTCCGCATCGAATGAAAATTATAGAAATGAACGAAAAATTATTTTCTTGGAGAAATTTACATTATAGTTGTAGGTTCCACAGAAAAATGGCGGTTCAGGCTCTATATAAAGAGGTGCAGTGTCATGGATCACTCTCTTACGTTTTCAAAAGTCACAGAGTTAACATCACATACGAAGTACAGTGCATAATACCTTTTTTTTTTGTGAATATTCGAATTGTGAAACTTGGTGTTTTACCATCCAATAAGGTTTGTGCAAGCTCATATGCAATTAGGTGGAGGACATTTTAATTGTGTAGAAAAATAATTGGTGATAGCTTTAGTCAACAGTGTGAAATTCTGTTTGAAGTTTTTTAGTATTTTAATTTTTGTAGATTATTTGAAGTATGAATAAATAGAATATCACATTAAGAATATAATACGATTTAATTAAAGTAAAAATATAGTAGTAAATTTTCAGTGTACAATTAGTTCATGTCAGCTGTCCCTCATCTTCCCGTCTCGGGTTAGCTTGGATAATTCTGCGAACTAATTTTGCTAAGTGAATAAATTTGTATAATTAGTATCTGGATATATTAGCTAATTTTGAATTAAGATTAAAGTGCATAGAAGCGTGAGAAAAACTATAAATAAATCGAATGTGAACTTACTTTGATTTGTTCTGAATTTAACTTTCCGCTACACTAACAGTAACCACCCCACAGTTACATTTTTTGGTAATTCCATTCAGGAATTCCCTGTTAACGTAACACCCATATTGAAGGAATATACTAAGTTGGAGTGAGCAATTAATTTATATTTCACTTAATCTGATTTATTTATATTTCATAGTTATATGTTTTTTCCATATTATAGGATTATAAAAATTGTGTTGGTCTTTGATTAATTTGTTGGTTAATTGATTAAATAACTAAGTGGCGACGCGTCTGTGTCGGCTGGATCGTTCTCCAAAATTAATCGAATCAACGTATAAAACAGGTCAAAGGTTCTCCAAAATATCATGCTAGTCACACCTTACTGACACGTAGGAAGCCGTAGCAAGGTAGGCTAGGAACCAATGTATTTAAACAATGTAAAAATTTCAGTTTTGTTTTTGTAACGTCAATGTGAGGACACGAGAAAATATTCAAACTAAATATAAAATAATACTTTCGATATAAAAAGAACGAAATAATTCTTTTCTTCAAAAAGGATTAACATTTATTCGTTCTAAGAAGAACTTCAAGACGGTTAATGATCATGTTCGATGATCATGATCATGCACACCTCTTTTCTTGCAGCCTTTCTAAGATTATATTTTAGAGCACCAAGTTTAAGGTGCTACAGCAGGCAAGAATAGCACCGGGAGACCCCAGGAAAATTCCGCAGGAAGAGCAACATCATCATAACCGAACTGCTAATCAGAAGGGACTAGTTGTGCAACAGCATGCTGATAAGCGTTCCACCGAATAATCCAATTGTGCAGCAGCATGCTGATAAGCTCTCCACCGCACTGTCATAAGTGACAGCCCAACTTAATTAAAATAAAGTTCTTTCAGGTTAATTTTCTAGCCTCCACCAGTCTAGAAGAACGAACGTGCCAGTTTGTGCTGACCAGATATTTACCGACAAGCAAATGCAGGCTTGCCGAGCAACGATCACCGGCATCCCGTCTAATTGGCACACGTCTGTCAACCGTGCCAGGACTCCTAGCCAAGTCCAGTACAGCGACGAGCAATCGATAGCTATTGGAGCTGCTCTTTTGCTCTACGTCTGCTCGACTTCACGGAAGCATCTGTGAACAAGTACCTAGTGGTTTTCTTATTTACCCCATTGCCAAGCAGATAGAACATATATTGGACCTCTTGTCCAACTCAAGACTTGCGCCTGAAATAATACAGTCCTCTTCAACTGATATCCTTACGTCAGTACCAACGTCATCTGACGACTGCTCAGCCTTGTACAGAATATGGTATAATCTGACCCCGACAAGGCCACAGCCTTCATCAACAGAAGAAACGCATTTGGATAAGGTTAGATAGTATAGGAGCATATTAATTTCTGTGTTATTGTTTTTTTTTAATTATTATTCCTTTTTTCTCTCTCTATTGTTTGCTACACTTGCACATTCAGTACATGCAATATTTATTACGTGCAATATTCATTAATTAAGTGATATTATTATCTATTACAATTTTTTTTAGTACATTAAATAAGTGACTAAGCTCTTGTGCAGGTAATCACCATATAATTAATTGTTTAAAGCATTATGTAAACTTCCTACGTGCAGCAACGTCTGACTAACACCTCTTTGCAAATTCGTAAATTCACTAGTACGTGTGGGTTCCGACTGGCTTTCCTCGAGCTCCGCCGATTCTGTTTAATTTATATATTTATTGTTGGATAACGTCTCCGTAAATTTAGTGGTTCAAATCAATTCGTCCTTTCAGTACTAAGTTGGAAATTGACCGAGCCGATGGGAGATTCAAACGTTAGCATGGACTCTGCTAACAGCGATAGTCTGGGCGAGTCCAGTGCTTCCTCGCCAGCGAACAGAGTACAACCAACGGTGTTGGGTGCAGTGTCCGTTAAGACAACCCCTTTCTCCAAAAATGAGCCTGACCTGTGGTTCCTCCAATTAGAGGCGCAATTCGAATTGGCTGGTATTAATCAGGATAAGACAAAGTACTACCACGCCATTGGGGCCCTAGAGCAGAACGTCGCTCGCTTAGTGAGTGATATTCTTCGTTCACCTCCGACAGCAGATAGATACAGGACAATCAAAGAAACATTAATTTCCAGACTCTCTGGAAGCACAAACCAGGAACTAAAACAGCTTCTCACTGAGCTTACACTAGGTGATCCACAGCCCTAACAACTACTCCGTGAGATGCGGGCTCTCAGTAACGGACAACTAAACGAGACCATCCTGAAGTCTCTTTGGCTGCAGCGATTGCCGGCAAATATGCAGGTGATCCTAGCTTGCAACCCGGGAACACTAGAAGTGTTAGCAACTTGCGCTGACAAAATAGCAGAGGTGAGCCCAAAAACGGAAGTGTTCTCCATAGCTTCTCCACCCGACAGTCCTCATACTACTTTGGCCGAATTGGAACGGAAATTAAATAATCTCACCAGCATGTTCGAGAAGTCGTTTTCACGACTCAATACAGATAGACAAAGCGCTTCAAGAAGGGGGTCTAGGCAGCGATCATCTTCTCGACATTCTTCAACTGGTAATAACCTAAATTTCTGTTGGTATCACAGTAAGTTCGGAATCAGAGCAAAAAAATGCATTGCTCCTGGCAAATTCAAAGGAAGCAGTCTAAATTTCACGGCACAAAACGTTTTAGCCTGTACAGAAGGCCCAAACTAATATGCCCTCCGCCATTAAGGACGGGTGGAGCCGGCATAAAAAAAAGTCGTCTTTATATTTCCGACTGGACCTCATAAAGAAGTTTCCTGATCGATGCAGGGGCAGACGTTTCCATCATCCCTAAAACACCATTCCATCGATTCCCAAATGCTAATTTGCAGTTGGTAGCGGCAAATTCCTCGCCTATCAGTACGTTTGGTAGACAACTACTGTCATTAGACTTAGGTTTACGCAGATCTTTTACTTGGCAGTTCGTTGTCGCGGATGTCCCTAGACCCATACTAGACGCGGATTTTCTGTGTCACTATGGTCTCTTAGTGGACATCAAAAAGAGGTCACTCATTGATCCACTCACTTCTTTGATATCATCCACGCAAAGTATCAAATGTCAAAATTCTAGCCTATCCGTACTGATCAGCTCTACAATAGATTTGACAATACAGGGTCTGCTTAAAAAATTTCGAGACATCACCGTCGAAATTGGTTTCACCAAGCAAGTGCCGCACACGGTCACTCATGACATAATCACCAAAGGCGCTCCTATTTCTTTCAAAGTTCGACGGCTCTCACCCGAAAAATTGGCAGTTGCCAAAAAGGAGTTCGAATTTTTGTTGAACCAGGGGATCTGTCGACCCTCAACCAGTCCTTGGTCTTTACCGCTACACCTTGTACAAAAGAAGAATGGGGATTGGTGACCATGTGGCGATTATAAAGACTAAATGCCAGTACAGTAACAGACCGTTACCCAGTGCCATTAATTCACGATTTCGTCTACCATTTAGAAAATTGCTCATATTTTTCAACTCAGGACTTAGCGAAAGCATACCACCAAATCCCGATAGAACCAGAAGATATTCCAAAAACGGCAATATGCACACCTTTTGGAATTTTTAGTTCACGCGCATGACATTTGGTCTATGTAGCGCTGCGCAATCTTTTCAAAGATTCATTCATATGGTCTTACAAGAGTTCTCATACTGTTTTGTATATTTAGATGATATACTAATAGCTTCCAAATCTAAAGTCGAACATTATTTTCACATCGAACAAATTTTCAGACGCCTCCAGGAGTACGGCCTCATTTTGAACGTAGAAAAATGTGCCTTTTTGCAATCGCACGTAAAATTTTTGGGGCATTTACTTACACCACAATGCATAAAACCAGCTCCAGATCGTGTAGAAGCTATATCAAAATTCAAAATTCCAAAAACCGTAAAGCAATTACGACGCTTTCTGGGCATGATGAACTTCTACCGCCGCTTCCTGCAACACACTGCAGCACACCAGACTGATTTAAACAGCTATCTGTCCGGTTCAAAAAAAGACGGTGCTAAACGCATTGACTGGACTAGTGAAACAATCAAATCGTTCGAGTTAGCCACACAATTAGCACAAACGGCCCTTCTCGCCTTTCCCATTGCTACAGCTGATCTACCGCTATGGGTAGACGCTTCAAATACGGCCATTGGTGCCGCGATACAGCAAAGCGTTGACGGTAGTTCGCAACCGCAAGGATTTTACTCCGTCAAGCTGAACAATGCTCAGCAAAGATATAGCACCTACGATAGGGAGTTGTTGGCGGCATACCAGAGTATCATGTATTTTAGTTATTTACTTGAGGGCCGTACTTTCATACTTTACACAGACCATTAACCTTTGCAATATGCATTCCTACAAAACCCGGAGAAGGCTTCTCCTCGACAATTACGGCATCTAGACTACGTGGGCCAATTCACTACGGATATCAGGCATGTGTCCTGTAAAGATAATATTGTCGCCGACGCTTTATCAAGAATAGACGAAATTCAAATTCCCAGCACAATCAATTTCGAGACTATGGCAGAGACGCAATCCCAAAATTCCGAATTCCAACAACTTCTTCTAAATTCCCGATTCAAATTTGAAAAATTCCAGGTTTTCGGTTCAAATGTGGCTTTATACTGTGAACTTTCAGAAACAAAAGTTCGGCCTTTTATCCCCACACCTTTCAGAATTCAAGTGTTCAGGAATGTACACAATTTGTCTCACCCGAGTATTCGCACTACCAATAAAATGGTCACCTCTAGATACTTCTGGCCGTCTATCAATAAGGATATCAACTCATGGACACGGTCTTGCTTAGCTTGCCAGCGGAGCAAAGTATCTAGACATTGCAAGAACATCATGGGATCATTTCAAGAACGCTCTGGTCGTTTTCAAACTATTCACATTAACATCGTTGGTCCTATGCCTCCTTCGCAAAATTTCAGATACTGTCTCACAATTATGGACAGGTTTACTCGATGGCCTGAAGCCATTCCCATCGGGTATATTACTGCCGAGACAGTCGCAACAGCACTCTCCCAGGTCTGGATAGCTCGCTTTGGGGCTCCCAAAACTATCATTACAGATCAGGGGGCACAATTCGAATCATCACTTTTTTCGGAACTTTCAAAATTATTAGGCTTTCAACGTAGCCGCACCACTGCTTATCATCCTCAGGCTAATGGCTTTTTAGAAAGATGGCACCGTACGTTCAAGGCTTGCCTAATGGCATACCAAGGGAAGACCTGGACTAAGGCATTACCTTTTGTATTATTAGGCTTGCGAACCGCATTTAGGGTAGAATTTCTCGCCACCCCTGCAGAACTCGTTTACGGCGAAGACTTGCGGATCCCTGGCGATTTTCTTCAAAATTCCAACTACCGACCGCAAAATCAGTTCGTGGTTTCACTACGTAACCTCTTCTCCGAAATTAAACCCGCTCCAGCATCGAATCACTCCCAGCAAACTACCATCGTATTTAAAGATCTTGATAAATGTTCGCACGCATTTCTAAGAACGGATGCAATTCGTTCAGCTCTACAATCGCCTGACGAAGGCGGTTTAAAATCATGAAACGCACGAAGCAATTCTTAACTCTCAGAGTAAAGAACAGGGATGTCAACGTCTCTATAAACCGATTAAAACCCTCCTTTTTGGCACTTGGAATGTCCGATGAAAATCACGTTCGCCCAAGAAGCTCAAACAGTACTCGAGACACTCAGACAATCGATGAGCCCGTTCAGCCAGCACCTGAAGGTTCACCGGTACACCAACACATGGAGGAACGCCTGCAAACAACGCCGGAAGACTTAAATACACCAGCATCATTACACGCTGAAACGACACCTTCGTCGAGCACACTAAAACGGCACATTCGATTCACGGGCGATGATTCAACAAGTATACCAGCACGAACCACTCGAGCTGGAAGAACCACCAGACCACCACAGCGATATCAATAGCGCTAAAACCCAAGGTTTTGCTGGCGGGAGAGTATCTGTGGCGACGCGTCTATGTCGGCTGGATCATTCTCCAAAATTTATCGAACCAACGTATAAACCAGGTCAAAAGTTCTCCAAAATATCATGCTAGTCAAACCTTACTGACACGTAGGAAGCCGTAGCTAGGTAGGCTAGGAACCAATGTATTTAAAAAACAATGTAAAAAGTTTCAGTTTTGTTTTTGTAACGTCAATGTGAGGACACGAGAAAATATTCAAAATAAATATAAAATAATACTTTCGATATAAAAAAAACGAAATAATTCTTTTCTTCAAAAAGGATTAACTTTTATTCGTTCTAAGAAGAACTTCAAGACGGTTAATGATCATGTTCGATGATCATGATCATGCACACCTCTTTTCGGTGAATCCTCTTTTCTTGCAGCCTTTCTAAGATTATATTTTAGAGCACCAAATTTAAGATGCTACAGCAGGCAAGAATAGCACCGGGAGACCCCAGGAAAATTCCGCAGGAAGAGCAACATCATCATAACCGAACTGCTAACCAGAAGGGACTAGTTGTGCAACAGCACGCTGATAAGCGCTCCACCGAACAATCCAATTGTGCAGCAGCACGCTGATAAGCTCTCCACCGCACTGTCATAAGTGACAGCCCAACTTAATTAAAATAAAGTTCTTTCAGGTTAATTTTCTAGCCTCCACCAGTCTAGAAGAACGAACGTGCCAGTTTGTGTTGACCAGATATTTACCGACAAGCAAATACAGAGGCTTACGGAGCAACGATCACCGGCATCCCGTCTAACTGGCACACGTCTGTCAACCGTGCCAGGACTCCTAGCCAGGTCCAGTACAGCGACGAGCAATCGATAGTTATTGGAACTACTCTTTTGCTCTACGTCTGCTCGACGTCACGGAACCATCTGTGAACAAGTACCTAGTGGTTATATTATTTACCCCGTCGCCAAGTTGATAGAACATTGGACCTCTTGTCCAACTCAAGACTTGCGCCTGAAATAATACAGTCGTCTTCAACTGATATCCTTACGCCAGTACCAACGTCATCTGACGACTGCTCAGCCTTGTATAGAATATGGTATAATATAACAAAACTATACTTGTTAATTTATATTTCACAGAGGGATTCATTTATACTTCACACTTATATGTGTTTTCCACATTGAAGGTCTACACTAAGTTTAATTGATCGATTAATTTAGATTTCACTTAATCTGAAATATTTATATTTCACACATACATGTATTTTGCACATTGAAATAATATTATAAATTGAATTGATCGATTAACTTATATTTCAGATAATCTGATTTATTTATATTTCACACTTTAAGGTGTTTTTCCATATTGAAGTATTATACAAATTGTGTTGCTCTTTGATTAATTTGTTGGTTAATTGGTTAAATAACTATACTGGTTATTTTATTTTTCACATGGCGATTCATATATACTTCACACTTATATGTGCTTTCCACATTTAAGGGTAACACTGAGCTTAATTGAACGATTAATTTATATTTCACTTAATCTGATTTATTTATATTTCACACTTATATGTATTTTCCACATTGCAGGACTATACTAAATTTAATTGATCGACTAACTTATATTTCATTTAATCTGATTTATTTATATTTCTCACTTTTATGTGTTTCCCATATTGAAGGAATATACTAAGTTGAAGTTATCAATTAATTTGTATTTCACTTAATCTGATTTATTTATATTTCACACTTATATGTGTTTTCCATATTAAAAGATTATAAAAATTGTGTTGGTCTTTGATTAATTTGTTGGTTAATTGATTAAATATCTTTACTGGTTAATTTGTATTTGACATAGGGATGCATTTATTCTTCACCCCAATATGTGCTTTGAACATTGAAGTATTATGCTAAGTTTAATAAAACGATTAATTTGTGTTTCACCTAAAATGGTTTATATATATTTTACACTTATATGTATTTTCCCCATTGAAGGATTACTATTAATTGACTTGAACGATTAAGGTATATTTCAGTTAATCTGATTTATTTATATTATACACTTGCAAGTTTATGCTAAAACCTGTAAATCAAATAGGAGGCGGTTTACAAATAAGAACCCACGATTTAAGTTCACCAAAAGTTTATTCAACAACTCACAATTTCAATACTTAACTCTAAACACAATTCTATAACAAGTTACTATAAAAATGATAGAAATAAGCTTTTGGCCAATTCACTAATCTCTGGAGACTAGATATATTTAAAAAGATTTACTTGACGGTCCTAAGCCACGCCAAGCTTACCTTTCAACACAAGGTAGAATATATATGAAAATACTTGACGGTCCAAAGCCACGCCAAGACTACCTTTCAACACAAGGTAGAATATATATGAAAATACTTGACGGTCCAAAGCCACGCCAAGACTACCTTTCAACACAAGGTAGAATATATATGAAAATACTTGACGGTCCAAAGCCACGCCAAGACTACCTTTCAACACAAGGTAGATTATATATGAAAATACTTGACGGTCCAAAGCCACGCCAAGACTACATTTCAACACAAGGTAGAATATATATGAAAATACTTGACGGTCCAAAGCCACGGCAAGACTACCTTTCAGCACAAGGTAGAATATATATGAAAATACTTGACGGTCCAAAGCCACGCCAAGACTACCTTTCAACACAAGGTAGAATATATATGAAAATACTTGACGGTCCAAAGCCACGCCAAGACTACCTTTCAACACAAGGTAGAATATATATGAAAGTACTTGACGGTCCAAAGCCACGCCAAGACTACCTTTCAACACAAGGTAGAATATATATGAAAATACTTGACGGTCCAAAGCCACGCCAAGACTACCTCTCAACACAAGGTAGAATATAATATAATATAATATATATTCTGAACGGAACAAATTTTGAAGGTCTTTTCCAATACGCCAAGCTAGCCTGGAAATATCGACAAATGCTCATAGAACAGTACAATAACTAACAAAAATATTCATGTATGTATTTATCTATGACTCACTTATAGGGGTTAGAATATATATATGTATGTACTTAGACTAAGCCAAATAGTTTTTTTTCTTCCTTTTGTTGTTATTAATAGGATATTACTTAGTTATACATTAGTCAGTATGAATTTGTTGTTTTTTTTTTATATTGTTGCCAACTCGACAGACGACCTCGGGTCATTGTTGATGTTTATTTTAATATTCAACTATTGGTATCTGGAATGAATTATATGAATTGTTAAATAAATAAACTTATTATTATTATTATTATTATTATTATTATATAATTGTTTTTATTGTAAAAAGTATGTATGTGTTGCATTGTGCTGCAACAGTTTCCCATATTGAAATAGTATACTAAGTTGTAGTGATCAATTAATTTATATTTCACTTAATCTGATTTATTTGTATTTCACATTTATATGTGTTTTCCATATTGAAGCATTATACAAATTGTGTTGGTCTTACATTAATGTGTTGGTTAGTCGATTAAATATCCATACACGTTAATTTATATTTCAAATATGGATACATTTATATTCCACAGTTATATGTGCTTTCCACATTGAAGGGTTATGCTAAGTTTAATTGAACGTTTAATTTATATTTCACTTAATCTGTTTTATTTATATATCGCATTTATTATTGTTTTCCATATTGAGGGATTATACTAAGTTGAATTGAACGATTAATTTATACCTCACTTAATCAGTTTTATTTCTACTTCACCCTTATATGTGCTTTCCACATTGAAGGGTTATACCAAGTTTAATTGATGAATTAATTTGTATTTAACTTAATCTGATTTATTTATATATAACACTTATATGTGTTTCCCATATTGAAGGATTATTCTAAGTTGAATTGAATGATTAATTTATACTTCACGTTATCCGCTTTATTTATATTTCACACTTATATTTGTTTTCCATATTTTGGGAATAAGGAATTGATAGAATTGATAGATAAGGAATTGATAGGATAAATTATCCAACAAAATAATCAAAAACCAACACGATTTGTATAATCCTTCAATATGGAAAACACGCATAAGTGTGAATTATATAGAAATTAGATTAAGTGAAATATAAATTAATTGATCACTTCAACTTAGTATAATCCATCAATATGGGAAACTCATAAAAGTGTGAAATATAAAAAAATCAAGTTAACTTAAATATAAGTTAATCGGTAAATTCAATTTATAATAATACTTCAATGTGGAAAACACATCTATGTGTGAAATATAAATAAATAAGATTAAGTGTAATATAAGTTTTACGTTCAATTAAACTTAGTATAATACTTCTATGTGGAAAGCACATATAAGTGTGAAGTATAAAAGAATCCCTATGTGAAATATAAATTAACCTGTATAGATATTTAATCGATTAACCATCAAATAAATCAAAGACCAACAAAATTTATAAAATCCTTCAATATGGAAAACACATATAAGTGTGAAATATAAATAAATCTGATAAAGTTAATCGTTCAATTCAGCTTAGGATATTCCTTCAATGTGGAAAGAACATATAAGTGTGAAGTATAAATAAATCCCTATCGGAAATATAAATTAACCGGTATAATTATTTAATCGTTTAACCAACAAATTAATCAAAGAAAACGGTCCACATGGAAAAAGTTTGTTGGGTTAGGGATATAGTTTGTTGGTTGTGGAATGAAAAAGAGTCCTTGCTGCAGTGCCTTTTGGATGAGAGTTTCAAAAGAATTTTCATTCAATGTGAGTAAATAGACGCTTAGATGGGGATTAGTTGCACCACTCTTCACTGAAGCCATAGCAAAATCCTTTATTTGTTGTTTCACTACTGTAAAATTTTCACATCCGTATTTGCTCTGTGCTGCTTCGTTACATTGTAACAATAGGCCTTTTAGCCTAGCGGTGGAGGAGTTTAAAGACCCGTGCGTGTATTGCCGACAAGTAATTAGTCTGTGTATCAGCTCATGGTATATCTCACGAGGTAAGTAATTACGATAGAGTAATTTTTCAACCTCCGCAAATGTTGTGAGTTAGCTTGATGCGATTAGCTGGAATGCATTTTCTCGCAATCTAGTGGGGAAAATTTCCATAAAAGCTACTTTTTCTTCTTCCTCTAGACACTGCTACACTTACTTACAACAGTCTATAAATGTCTGCAACTCCTTGAGGATGTGGGAGCTGAATTCCCCAGAAAATAAGGGCACCATTTGTGCCGTTAGTTTAACCACCTTTTCATAATTCACTGGCATTTTGTTTGTTTTGTATATTTGCTCAGTCTGGAAAATATCTGGCGTGCCTTTATCAGAATTAGGCGCGTTTAACAATTTTTCTGTTATAAGGTCGTTCAAACTATTGTTTCTTACGAGGAAGTTAATCAAACTATGCCTTCTGAAACGTTTGCCTGAACGATGTTCGCGATACCAGTTTATGGATGGTCTGCCTTGGGGTGAATTTGGTTCTACTATTGGGCTATCTGAAGGGCTACCTGGAGGGCTAGTGTTATCAAACGACAATGAACTTATTGCCATCTCAAAATTGGATCATGAAGAATCAGCGAATTTCTTTTTATTTAAATGTTTTTTATATATTTTAACACTGTCTAAAGTGAATTCGCTAATAATTGTTGCCTCTTTTTTAACAATTTTTATAGAGACTTACTTACAACTTTGTTGTTTCTTCTCTATCGTAGTGTTTTGCTAAGCGGTATTTTTTCTTTCTTCAATTGGGTTATCTATTGAATTCGTACTGCAGTTTGGGGCTTCTTCCGTGCGTTGGCTGGGTTGGAAGCGCCGTATCGTGGTATTTTGGTATTTATGATGTCAGATTCAACAGTTAGATGTTCGTATACACTCGTAACTTTGAGGATCAAGGTTTTTCAAATATTTTTAGATTGAACTAACTTTCTAAATCCTGTTGTTGTTTGAGTTTATGAAGTACTATAACCAAGTACTCTCATACAAGCATCTTATTTGTTGAACCGACTATTAGAAATATCCTACTTGTTCTTGTTTAAAACGATATGTTGGTTGTAGGCTCGATGTTTGATCGGAGTAGCTAATGTAGCTTTGCTCCTTGGTGTGGTGTACTGGAGTAGCTAATGTAGCTTTCCTCCCAAGGTGAGTAATGCTTAGTGTAGTGGAGTAGCTAATTTAGCTTTGCTCCTAGTGTGGTGTAGTGGAGTAGCTGAACAGGTTTGCTCCTATTAAACAGAACTTGATGTGTCTTGTGTTTAGTTACGATTGCAACTGATCTTTTATTTAAAAACGTTATAATATTTATACTAAAATTTAACCTTAACTGCTACGGAAGTAAAGCTACAACTCTTAATTTATTTCCTCACAGCGCTCGTCGTATACATATATGTATAAATTGCACTTTGCTCAATATCTACAGCTGGCTATTATCATCCGTAAATATTATTTTCGTTAAACGTTTGTACTTTGTTTCTATACGTACATACATAAATATAAATTTTGCTAAATGCTTGAATCTGGTCATAACTACGTCACGTAATTCATCGTGAACCATGAATTTGGTCGCCTACATATATACAATTGTTTTACCTCCTGCGCAAGGTCGTCATATTACAATGTGGAATTTCTTGCGTGCCGGGGTATTACCTCACTTTCTTTTTCCACTTGATTTATATGCGGAAATAATTGTTTTTTTTTTTTTTTTGGCTTGTGGTGCTAGGTACCCTTTTGTAATCTGCGGTTATTTATTATTTTGTAGATTGGCGTTCAAAGGAAATCGCCACCGCTAGCACCAGTTGTTCTGTCGCGGGTTCCTCTTTATATGTTCGTCGTGACACGGACTGCGATGTACTTACCACCAGAGAGTAGATCGCTGGCCATTTTGGTTTGATTTTAATTGATTAAATGAAAGACTATTCTTTCATAAAATGTTGTTCTTTATTTTGCACAACCGCGACTAGTTGTTTGTTTAAATTTATTTGTTTTGGACAGATGGGGGAGACAACCTTGTTCGTTTTACATTTTGGAACTGACTCTTAACGAATTTTAATAACTGATTTAAAAACTGTTTCTTTTAAAACTTTAGAACTGACTCTTTAAGAATTTTAATAACTTATTTAAAAACAAATTTTTTGGGCTTGGTATGGTTCTAACCCTTAGCGAAAACTTGGTCGTTACAATTAGTTATTACCATTCCGTATTTTACATGAACATTTTTGTTTGTCTTATTATCTCTTATTATATTTGTATTATTATGTAATAAAAACTAATTTAATAATATTCGTATATAATGTCTAAGTATTAGTTTTTGTTACGTTTTTGTTTTATACTAGATTAGTGTTGTTAGCCTAATATTATTTATTAATATATTTTGTAATTACTAATTTTCTAGTGAGAAGGATATCTAAATATATATATTTTATGATTATCCTATTTTCTATACGATATATATATATCTATGTATTTTGTTTTATACAAATTTATTTTTCTATATACACGTATGTGGTTTTGACACCATATTTCTAAAATGCGAGGAGTTATACACTGACCAAAAAAAAAAAATCCTGTTGCTTAAGGTTATAGTATATAGTATACTCTATTCTATGGTTGGTTTTAATTTATCTTACTTACTAATAATAACCATATAATAGTATATATATATTTATATGTATATGTTTTTTTTGTTTTACAATTTACTATAATGATTTTTTTTTTGTTCTGTCTATATTTATTTATTTTGTTTTGTTTTACATTTTTCTTGTTTGTTTTATTCTCTCTCCTATTGAGATTTACATCATATTTTTTCTATTACTAGTGCCTTTGTTTCTATCTATTTTAAGTGTCGGCTAGTGGTTGTTAGATTGTAACCTTTTTTTTTTTTTTAACGGGTAACTTTACGAAGTGGAGTTTTATACCACTTGCACCGACCTTGTAGCTGTTAGGGTGCGAATCCTTTTACGAGGGGTAGGTTCGACTGTTTGGATTTGTTCCTCCACCTCTTGAGATTTTTCAGGCTTGTGTGAGCGAAATTTTTTTACAGTCGGTATTAGCCGTTTAGCGACCACGTACAGCACCATACATGTGATGAAAACACTAGTTAGGGAAACTGAAGTTGTTGCTAGTACATGTGTGAGGTGGTGACTTATATGAGGCGTTATTTTTGCTAATTTATCGTCCAGCTCTTTTAATGAGTGGGCACCTTTTAGGATCAGACTATTCGTATCATCTCCTGAATATAGTTCTGTTTTAATATTTTCTATTTTTGACTCATGGTTAGTTATATTCAGATATCGGTTCACTATTCTTTCTAGTGAGGTTGTGTTTGGGAAATAATTATGTTGTCTGAGACTTAATTTTTGGATATTCTCTGCCTCATAGTGTAGGATTTGCGACCCCACTTGTAATTGACAGGGATGGTTGATAGTGATTAATCCTTGGCCTTCTAGTTTCGAAGTTAGGAATTGTTGGGTACACTGAAGGTGTACAATTGTTGGTTCTATCAACGAGAATATCCAGGAATTTGGTTTACTTAGTTTAATAAGTAGGTCTCTGGGGGTATTTGTGCTCTGAATTGACACTGTGGCTCTTCCTTCAATGGATTAAAGAGCAGCTTCACTACACATTCTTTAGACATTGTAGCCTTTGTTATGGGTATGCCCAGCTTAGCGATGAAAATGTCCTCTTTGGAGTTTTGGGTGATCCTTTTAAAGGTTTTAAGATCTCGCGGTTTTATCAATAGAATATCCTGGGTCTGCACTTGGTGTGCTACGTGTGAGTACTCTATTTCAGGTACCAAAGATTGTTTTTTGTTAACGTGTATGGGGAAACTGTGTATTTGATACAACTTCATTTGTGGTAGATTGAAAATTGGAAGTTGTATTCGAATGACTAATTGGTCTTGGACTAGATGAGCTTTTGTCTCGGCTGTCTGATATAATAGAGATAGACAGTTTTGTGCATCTGGACAAGTAGCATGGGATTTGTGGTATATTTCTAGTAACTTTTTGGGAGACACCACTAGCGGATGCAGTTGATGATTTTTGCTGGCAACTATTATATCGAGTAAGGCTTGTTGCCTATACTCAATCTCTACAATTTGCAAGGTGAGGCTAGAGATTATGTCCTGCCTCAGTTGTCTCATCAGCAATTCATCGATGATATTTTGCATTGTATTTACCTGGTGAGTTATTTGACGCTGTCTTTCCTGTAGGGATGTCAATGGCTTTTGGATCTGCTGTAGTGTAGTTTTGACTACACTGATCTGCTGTCTTTCCAGGTCGGCTAGGGCTTTGGTGTTTGTTTCGAGGTCCTCAAGTCGGCTATATATTTCCTGTTCATTAGTGTTGTCCATGGTTCCGAATAGGTAGTGCATTGCATTGCCTATTCCATCGAAAATAGATCTTGTGGGTCTCAGCAGTGGAACCGCTTCTCGAATGACACTTGTTCTTATCTTGATAATTTCCAAGAGTGAATGAACGTGTTTTTGTTGAACCAGGCATAGCTCATCCGTTGGAGAACGATTTGAGCATAGTCGGTATACTAAATGTTCCGCCTGTTCTGCCATCAGCGTTTGGTTGTCCAGTTCCATCAGATTGATTTCCGTTAAAACATTCCATGCGCTGTGGTATACTCGTAGTTTTCCCAGATCTTCATACAGTACTCCCGTGTTGTTTAGGGGGCTTATGGTATAGGGATCCGCTGGTATTTGTCCCATTGTCAGATAGAGACAGTACATAAATACAAATATTTGCTTCATGGTCTGCAGAAAGATAAAGAATGGGCTTCATTAGTCAGGTGGTCATACTAAATAGCATGTAATATTTAGATATAGTATCGCTTAAGTTGACGGTTGATAGTTTGTCTATTGGGAGCTTACTTGCTAAAAGGAAGACGATAAAGAACAGAATCAGAGAAACATAAAAATTCATGTTGAATCTCGTAAATATATAGTAGTGTTTTTAGTGTTAAAAGCATTGTACTTTTTCACCAAAATTGTACTGGAGAAAAAAAAATGTTTAATTCACTCGTAACTACCAAAACAAAGTATGGGGAGTGTAAGTTAGAGCATGCTAAACTTCATCAATTTCTCTATGAGCTTCTAAGTCGATGAGCATTGCTCTTTTCCAAAAACAATTTTTTTTTTCATACTCATAGGTACTAAAAAGTAAAAATTTATTTGTTATATGTCCCGATTTATTTTTATTTTGTTATAAGTAACAAGGTATATATGGGTACGTTTATTTAGCGTATTTTTTATTAATTTAAATAAAATTTAAGTAAAGTTTAACTTCGTGAGTCATAGGGAGTAATCCCGAGTGCGGAACCTTTAAGTAGGTAGTTGTTAGTTTAACTGGTGAAATTTTGTTTCAGTGGGACTTATTTTCTAAAGGTGTACGTACCAGTATACTACTCGTAGTAGGGTTTCAAACGGTTGTTGTGTACTACAACTTGTCGCTTGTCTATTTTTATGGTAGTATTTGTTGTACTGGGTACATTGATTACCAGATATGGTCCAACCCAGACTTGAGACAATTTATGTTTTCTACTCTCACTTCTGAGGAGGACTTTGTCTCCTAAGTGGAAAGTGAGAGGCCTGACTGTTTTGTCGTAATATGCCTTCGAGTGTTGTTTGCTGGCTAGAAGATTTTTACGAGCCGTGGCATACGATTTTTGTAATCTGTACTTTAGCATATGGTAATAACTTTCGTGGTTGTAAACGGGTTCAGGAAACCGTTTTGAGTTAGATGGGACATCCGCTGTGAAGCCGTAAAGGCTTAAGGTTAATTTAGTACCCTCGTGTACACTGTTATTGTACACGAATGCAGCGGTTCGTAGGAATTGATCCCATGTTTTGGGATTTTCGTCTACGATTGTACGCAGATATTCGATTAGGTGTCTATGTGGACGCTCCAGTGCTCCATTAGACTGTGGATGGTATGCGGAAGTTTGTAACTTCTTTACCTTTAGCAGTTTGCAGAACTTCTTTGAAATAGCTCACTCAGGAAATTAGTTCCCTGATCGATGACTATTCTCGTTGGAATGCGATAACGCGTGACACTCTCGTCGAAGAAGATTTGCGCCACCGTTATTGCTTCTCCATTAGGTATGGCATACCAATCGACAAATTTGGTAAGATTATCTTGAAAAGTTAAGATATATTTACTACCTGATATGGTCTCTTCTAGTTGACCTACTAAATCGAGGTAAAACTTGTCGAAAGGTTGTTCTGCGATGTCCGTTATTATCATTGGCATCTTGAATGTGGAGATGCTTTCATTGTTTGGCACTTAGGGGCATTTTTTTATGTATTTCTTTATATCGCTAAGCATGTGTCTCCACTAGTACTTGCGTCTAATTCTAGGATTGTTTGAACTTCCTTGGGGTTCGTGATTATCTCAGGTGTCGTGACTGGATTCATTTCTTGTTCAAGCGTAGCTCGAGCTAGTATTGGCCTCTTGGCTTTTCGTTTTTGAGCTCTGGTCACGGCGAAGCAATGAGCGGGTTTTTTGGTTATCTTTTATTTGGGGAAATATTTTCCTCCACATCAGAGTCCATAGTGTGATGGACTTGGGCTTGTACCGTTAAAGTGTTGCCTGTATAGTCTTCGTTTAATAGCTGTGGAATGCGGCTTAATACATCCGCATTGGTATTATACTTCCCTGGTTTATATTCGATGCTGTAATCGAATTCTGACAATTTATGGTGGAATCTCACCAAACGGGAAGTGGGGTCTTTAACATTAAATACTCCTTTGAGAGGCTTGTGGTCAGTATAAACCGTGAATTTCTTGCTTTGAAGGTAGCATCGGAAATTCCTTGTGGCCCAGACTATTGCCAATAACTCCTTTTCAATAGTGGAGTAATTTCTCTCGGCTTTGTTCAGCGTTCGGCTGGCATAGGCGATAGGCTGGTCTTTTCCCACTTCTCCTTGGGAAAGCACAGCGCCTAATGCTTCGTTGCTGGCGTCCGTTGTAAA
Organism: Dioctria rufipes; assembly: GCA_963924295.1. Lineage (NCBI taxonomy): Eukaryota > Metazoa > Arthropoda > Insecta > Diptera > Asilidae > Dioctria > Dioctria rufipes. The sequence goes on from OZ002740.1 coordinate 109,991,461, forward strand.
ATTGAAAGGTTTAGAGAAATCTGGATAGATTAAAAGTGGTGGTGAAATTAGAGCATTTTTAATGCTTTGAAATGCTTCTTGGCATTTCTCGGTCCAAGTGAATTTCACGTCCTTCCGAAGTAAATTCGTAATTGGACGAACGATTTTTGAGAAGTCCGAAATGAACTTCCTATAGTAATTGGCGAGTCCTAAAAAGGACTGAACTTGCCTGACTAAAAGCGGTCTTATGTCGATCTTTTTTGTCGACTAAGACTTGATGATAGCCGTTGGCCAAATCGAGAGTGGTAAAGTACCTGGCATGACCTAGTTGGTCGAGAATATCCTCGATTCGGGGTAGCGGAAATGCATCGCCAATTGTCTTTTCGTTTAATTTACGAAAGCCGACAACGACGCGCCACCTTTTCTCACCATCGGGTCCCGCCTTTTCGGGGACTACTAATAAGGGTGAATTCCAAGGGCTTTTGATAGTTTGGACTATCCCGTTGTCTGGCATTTCTCTTAATTGTTCGTTGATTACTTGTCTCTGGGTCTCTGGTAATCTGTAAGCCTTTTGCTTTATGGGCGCTTGATCTTGTATTAAAGGGATAATGTGGGTGATAGCATTTGTATATGTGAGCTTATCACCTTTGAGGAACAATATATCATTGTACTCATAACAGAGTTCGGATATCGAAGCTTTTTCTTCCTCATTTAGATTTGGGTCTAGGCTGAGCTCTTGGTCTAGGCTGTTGACTCGCGGAGTATGTGTGGGATCTTCATGATCCGGAAATAAGTATCTTACGTGTTGTAAGATAGCTGTGTTCTCCGAAAAGCTTGCGTTTCTTTCCTCATTTGGTGTAGTTGTGTACTTACTATCTGTTTTACTTACATTACTAGATGGCAGGGAATGGGCTTCCTGCAGTTTTAATGGTGGAGTACCATGTTTTATGGGTACTTTTCATTGGTCCGAGTACTCGCACCCATTCGTGTTTTGGCTTATGGGCCTTGAAAAATTTGTTTTCTTAATAATATTTGACGGTGGAGCAAACTTTGCCTTCAATGAGGTCTTATTGGTCTCGCACGCGTCTTTTTCAGGGCTCATGGGCCACTTTTTATCCTTAGTACTAATTTTGTTAAGTGGTGGAGTCGACTTTGCCTTTAGATAGGACTTTTTGATATCACACGCACCTTTACTTGGGCTCTTATGCCTTGTAATTATCTTAAATCTAGGTATATTGGATGGAGGATGCAGCAGCATTTGACTTATCGGCTGCTTTACCTCTCTCGCATCCCACATTGGGTTCTGAGACCTTAGCAATTTTTTAAGATTTTCTTTATTGTACGATGGAGTTTGCTTTACCCCTGCTGGGGTCTTATTGGGCTCGCACGCGTCACTTATTTCGGTTCCTAGTTGAGATAAGAACTTGTATTTAGAAATTTTAGAACTTAAAGTCTTGTTCGGCTTGGGCTCGGATTAGGGAAGCTCACTGTTGTTTATGTTGCTCGTTTGCGATGCATTCGGTTGATAACGTTTTGTATATATTCGGCTTCTTCTACTGGAATGACGGCGTAGTCATGGATAGGTAGCAATTGTACCAATAAGCTGGAGATGACTACTTGAGAATTGTTACTACTGAGTATGGCTACTGGCACTGTTCCTCTTCCAGTGGGCAGTAAACTGTTGGCCAGGAAGACTTCATCGCCTATCTCTTTTGAAAGGCAGAGCATTTCTTCCTTCACTCGCAACGGGACTGTGGTGATCATTTGTGACCTAGCAGGTATGCATATTGGTTCTTCTAAGGTAACCAAATGCTGCCTCATTTCGCTGGTCTCTTGATCACCCAGACAGCTCTTTCAGTATTCCAGTGGCTGTTTAGGTTCCATCTTTCTGCCAGTGATCTCACTTCGACTGCTTCTCTGGAGTACAGCCTGTCCGTTTTGTATGACAAAAGGGAACAGTAAACTCTTCGGAGTTGATTTCCGTACAAGGAAACTTAAGTGCTTTATTTGGGCCTTCAACATTACAATTGTTTGATAGGAAATCGTTTCCTAAGAGGCCGTCATCGGAAAGACCAGGCAAATTTTGTACCACTTGAAACTTGCAGGGAATTTTATTTTTAAAATTGAAGTTACCCTCGCAATTTCCCAGTATCTTTCCGGTTCCAAATGGATCTGGTGAGTGCATGCCTCACTTGAATTAATAAGTTTGAGGTCTTTAACCGCTTTCTTCTTTATAATACTGACCTCAGCACCAGTATCCACTACTAGTTTTGTTTGGCCGTTAAGGCTTATGTCCATTGGAAGTTTCACTGTAGGGACACCGGATTCGGGCGCTTGAGGAGACCCTTTTAATTTGTTGGTTGGGTTTATAGTCGAGCCGGGGAGTTTTGGGTCGACTGCTAGTCGTTTCCCTGACTCCGGGTTTCCCACTTTTTCTTTTGCCTGCAGTTTTTATCTGCGTGTCCGCGGCGACCAAAAAAACTACACTTGAGTCTTATGTTAAACACTTGGAGAGATTTTGTGTTATGCTGTTCTGTTGGTGGTTTGCTGGGGAGGCGTTGAGGAACATTTTGTTGAGACTGGGTGAAGTCCTGGTGTGTCTGTCTATTTGTTCTGCAATCGCAAATGTCGTGTCCATATTTTTTGCAGTTCGAGCATAAAGGGGTGTTTTTACGCTTTAGGCAATCTGTATATGTATGGCCCTTTCGCCGACAGTAGCTACACGTCATGTTACGGACCAGTGCATCTGTGTCCGACCTTTTAGTTTCAGAGGATACAGGTACTCGATGGCATGGCTGTGATATTGTGTTATTTGCGAAGCGTAAGAAATGAGTTGGGTTCGGTGGTAGAGGTGATGCGAACATTGGTGTTGATGGCATTTGATAGTACGGAGATCTGTCTAATTCTATAACCCGTAAATCTGGGTCCACTGGAGCCACTGGAGGAGCTTGTGCCAGAGGACTCTGGAGGAATGTAGCACTTTGCTGTAGTTTCTCCATATCCAGGGCTTTTTGTATGAGAGCTTCTATATCGCCTTCCCCCTGCGTGAGTAAATATTGGCACAAATGTGGATTAGTTACTCCACTTTTGAGAGCATTTTTGGCGAAGTCCATCAGCTGTGTTTTCATAGCCGGGACTGGCTCAGCTCCATACTTTTGTGTCGCAGCCTCATTGCAGATCGTCAACAGGTGCTTCAACCTTCTAGCAAAAGCAGTGAGGGATTCCAATGGGATCTGTCGTGTGGTGATCAATTTGTTCACCAATTCCTGATAAGTCTCACGGGGAAGATATGTCCTGCTCAAACGTTGCTCTACCTCAGTGAATGAAGTAGGGACATCTGAAGCGAATAGCTGATATGCATCACCCCTTAATCTTGTGGGGAGAACCTGAAGGAAAGCGACCTTTTCTTCATCATCAAGGCACTGCATAGTTTGCTTGCAGCAGCCGATGAAGGTCTGTAGCTCACGTCCCATTTGTGGGGTATTTTTACCCGAAAATAAGAGGACGAGCTGAGCTGTCTCTTTTGCGACTTTGGCGTAGTCCACCATATTTTGTAGCCTCTTGGCTGAATAATTAAAATTAGGTGGACTAATGGGACTACCTTCTGGACTAGTCTCCGTTAAGGATTCTTCCAGCCAATCTATTAAAAGGTCCTCTGTTGTTGGGTCTGTCACTTCACTATTGCTGTCACTATCACTACCACTATCACTTAATCTATCACTTGTATCTTCTTTTAAATTTAAATCAAGTAAGCGCGAGGGTTCGGACAGTTGTTCGAGTTCCTTTCTGAACTGAAATGTATTCTCTTTTACTTCTTTTATTCTAGCGAGTCTGATCTCGCGTTCTTTACTTAATTTTTTGTCTAAAGCCTCACAGTGAGTAATTCTGAGATTGTCCGAATCCCGTGCTCGTGTGTACAATTTTTGTAAAAAATTATTGAGACTTACTTGGCTATTTGGATCTGACAATAACGTTCCACTACGGAGTCGAGGTCCTGTCGGAGTTGATGTTGATTGTTGATCTGCAGCTGATGATGTACCTTTCCGGAGGTGCGTAGTATTGGCACCTGGGGCTGATTCCGCGTCGGCTAGAGGTGGAGGATTTGTCCTCTTTGCTGCTTCTGGTTCCTGTTGCATTGGATTGGAGCTGTTGTCTTCTGACATGAATTGTCGGTTGAAAGCGGGGCTCCAGCCTGCTTACATCTATTTGATGTTATATGGAGGGGGGTTTCCGTAACCGTCTTCGTAGTCCCTCTGAGTACTTCGTGGGCTTGTTGTATTATTTATTTGCTGCCGGGGGGCCTTGAGCCGTCTTATCTTCCCCTGGTTGAAAGGGGGGCTAAGAAAGCCGCCTTCGAATTCCCCTTCAACTCTGGATCGGAGTCGTCTAATGAGCGAGCTGACTGCTGTTCTCTCGGCTATTTCGGGATTTCATATTCGTCCTTCTGGTTGCCTTGTTGTTTCCCTCGGTGGTGCTTGTGCACTAACTGGGGTGAACGCGTACTCACCTGGAGCAGAGGCGCCTAAAGATGAAATCTACCCGAGTGTTGGGGGTGACTTGGCTTGAATAGCGTCGTCAAAGGTTCCCCTTTTTGTTCGCAGGATCAAGGAACTTAAGCTTTGGATTATTTAGGGAAATAAAGCTACGCCAATTTTTGTTACGTGTATATGGGGCTGCCCTCTAACGAAACCACTCTTTAGATTTTCAACACCACCACCAGCACTGAAATCGGATTTGATTCCTTCCAACTCGCACTGGGGAATTTGTATAATGAAAACAATTCTGTAGTTATTTTAAAAGTAATGTTTTATTTTATCAGGATACGTCCTCTTGGACAATTCACTTAAACTGAAACGACTCAAGTTTTTCACCGGGTTATTAAGGAACAACACCTTTGTCAACCTTTAACTCTTGCAAAATTAATTCAATTTTATACTAAAAACGAGCTGCGTGAGGCGGCAGGAAATCATTCGCTAGGCGATCGTATTAGGGACTCAAAACGAAACTTTCTATTCACCAAAAACTATATTCTTAATCGAATAATTTTGTGATCCGACCGAAACTATATTCTTAATAGAATATTGGTAATCAAATCAATTGACCGGCGAGTTTCTTAAAAGCGAACTGTCTTTTTACTTCTTTATAAAAACTGAAACTATATTCTTAATAGAATATTGGTAATCAAATCAATTGACCGGCGAGTTTCTTAAAAGCGAACTGGCTTTTTACTTCTTTATAAAAACTGAAACCATATTCTTAATAGAATATTGGTAATCAAATAAATTGACCGGCGAGTTTCTTAAAAGCGAACTGGCTTTTTACTTCTTTATAAAAACTGAAACTATATTCGTAATAGAATATTGGTAATCAAATTAATTGACCGGCGAGTTTCTTAAAAGCGAACTGGCTTTTTACTTCTTTATAAAAACTGAAACTATATTCTTAATAGAATATTGGTAACCAAATCAATTGACCAGCGAGACGAATAATATGAGCGAGCTATCCCGTCGAGGTTTAAAAACGAACTCTGTTTCGAGTTTTAATTTTTCATTAATAAAGTCTCGACAGTCAGGATAGGAAAATGCTTAATTACCATTCCTATCCTAAGAAAATCATTTATCGTTGCGCGTGTTTAATCATGCCCACAAGAATTTCTCGACGGACGGAGGTGAAATCCGATCTTTTCATAAATATCGAGCACCACTCCGTCGCTTTATTGCCGTGCTACTTTGTTGCGCACTTGAATTTTCATTTTTTGCTGACAAATCTTACTGAGGGTAAAATTTGTCATTGAATTCGACTTTATTTGTCGTCTTTTCAAGTGGGCTATGCGAAGAAATTGCTGATGCAACTTCTTTCGCTTGTGAAAAGATAAGTTGGTCACGTTGTTAAAAATGTGATCAGCTTATTGAGCCCTTTTATGATTTGATTTTAAATTTTCTTTGAATTTCTTTTAAAGGTTTTAGGTTTTTTAGGTACTTTTGATTGTTTTAGGGCCTGATGTTGTGTATACAACACACGGAAATCCGCGTGGAGGGAATTTACTTCCTCGTCTTTAAAAAATGAAACACGCCCAGCTGCATAATATCATTGCAGTAGCACGCCGTTCAGGCACATAAGCCGAATTGGTTGAATTGCATCTATTGGGCAATGTTATACATAACATGTATAAGCCGTTCAAGTACGAGCAAAGAGAATGCAAAGAAAAATGCCTGCTATTGGGTAATAGTGAATACATAATTTTTATGTATACCGACATATCGTCACGACCAGCAGTGCGGTGGCTTGAATCATGGCAAAGGTAAACATGTTGTGCATGTTTGTTATTTCCATAATTCAAGACCCAACCCTGTGGGGTGTATATGACGGTCAATTTTTTCAAGTGCATAAGCGCAGTGTACTTGAAAATGGGTTGCGATATTTTATGAGTTAAGCGACTTTGTTTCCATTGTGATGTGACTGCATTTTCACATATGGGGAATGTTTGTTCTTTGAACAGATGGTCATGCGGAAATCTTTGGATAAGCGGAACTAATGTGGGAATATGTCACATTGTTTATGCGGAAGCATTTGCTCTTAGAATTGCATGTAAGTATACATTTGGATTTCTAAGATGACTTTTTAAAGGTTTATATGTTTGTTTTTGTTTGAAATATCTTCCCTGGGAATTTAGAAATTCTCTACCGTGGGAATTGAAATTTAGATTTCCAGATATTGAGTTTATTGATATTATTTGGGAAATGAATGACGAAATATAAATTGAATGAATTGATGGAGCTTTGGCGTTAAGCCTATTGTGGCAATGGAGAAAGTGAGGAGGCTGTAGGCTCATTACACCATACCTGGGAAAGTTTGTTTTTTTTAGCGGTATTTTTTAACAATGCCTTATCTCCTGCTGTGAATGTTACCGGACGTGAATGGCTATCATAATAATCTTTTGAATTTTCCTTGCCTTTCAGCAGATTTTTTCGGGCGATAGCATACGCTTTTTGTATTTTGTACCTAAGAAGGTGGTAGTAACTCTCGTGGTTATAAATGGGCTCTGGCTCCCTTTTAAGATTAGAGGAAACATCTGCTGTGAATCCAAACAGACTGTCCATTGGCGTGCGCCTAATGCCATCATGTGCACAGTTATTGTATGCAAAATCCGTGGTTCTCAGGAATCGATCCCAAGCCTTTGGATTTTCAGACTCAACAGTTCTCAAATACTCAACTAGGGGTCTCTGGGTTCGTTCAAGTGCGCCATTGGATTGCGGATGATAAGATGAATAGAATAGAATAGAATAGAATTTATTAATGCAAAGACGTACACAAGATATTACAATCTTTTTTAGTACATTATTATGTGGTAAATGAAATAAGAAACTAAAAAACAAAAGCAAATTAAAAAGATTAACTTATAAAAGAATAATAAAATACTAAAAACAAAAATAAAAGAGATACTAATAAATAAACAAAAAAAATAAATAAATAAAAATAAAAAATATAAAAAATATGTTAAAATATGAATGAGTAAACAAGCAATGTTATACAGGTAATAAGATAGAAAAAAAAAGACAATAAATGTGAACAGAAGAAAGACGATAATTAAAAGCAAGTTAAAATAATAATAAATAAAATAATAATAATAAAAATAATTGTTAAGTTTTTAAGGAAACAATAAAAGAGTGAAAGAACCAAACATCGAAATTGTTGTCAGCGCTCAGGGAGCTTAGGTCACTGGGCAGTAGCCCAGACAGAGAAATAACACCTCAGTAACCCCTTGAATATGCCGAAGCAACCGGCGTTTTGAATATTAGCTGGTAAGTTATTCCATAGACGAAAGATCTGAACATAGTAAGAATCCTCAAAGATGGCATCGTGGCATGACCAAATTTCGATTCCTGGCTGATTGAAAGAACTGAATATTATCAAGCAAATATTTTGGGGTGTTCGTGCGTAATAAATTAAACAAAAAGTAAAGCGCTTCTAGGTTGAGATACGTGGACAGTGAGCAACCAAGAAGCTGTAATTTATAGGGCGTCACATGGTCGAATCTGCGTAGGGCAAAGATAAATCTGATGCAGTCGTTGAAGGCAACTTCAAGTTTACGTCTATATATGCTGTCAAGCTTAGGAAACACTAAGCTACCAAACGTGAAGTGTGGCAAAAGAAGAATTTTAACTAGCCGTAGTCGCATTTCTTTGCTTAATATATCGGCAGACAACCAAAGCTGCCGAAGTCCATAATAAATCTTACGTATAGAAGCATTAACATGATCACAGCATTTCATATTGGAGTTGATAATAATGCCTAGGTTTCTAACTCTATTCACTAATGTAAGATTAGTTCCGTTGAGCTCAACTGCTGGAAGTTCATCAGTATGAAGACTATTATTGTGAACTATCATATATTGCGATTTGGATGGATTTAACTTAAGCTGATTGTTTACTGACCATTTGTGTATATTTTTGAGGTCGTTATTTAAGCGAGCAAAGCAGTCCTCTATTAGTCCAATAGGCCTATCTAGGTATATCTGAACATCGTCAGCATACATATGAATTTTTGCATCCTTTACAACTTCCGGTAGGTCGTTAATAAATATACTGAACAAAAGAGGTCCAAGTACTGATCCCTGAGGAACTCCGCAATAGAGTGGTAGAAGACCAGATAGAGTGCTTTCCACTTTAACTTGCTGCCACCTATCAGTTAGGTAATTCCGGATCAGTTGAACAGCAGAAGAACAAAAACCAATATTTGAAGACAGCTTATCCAAAACCCTTCTGTCAATGAAAAGGTCTGGGTAGACCTTTTCGAACTTTAGAAAGTTTTTATTCATTGAAATATATAACGCACATTGCCGAAACTTCATGACTTCCTCAACCATTTATTTTTCCATGGTTTTGATAGGTAACCAAATTCGTGGGCGTATGTGTATGTGAGAAAAAAGGATATTTAAATTTATATACCTCTTGTCTATGAAAAAGGTCTGGCTGGACCTGCTGTACATATATACAGTAACTGTTCGTTTTTGACGGCAAATGATTCATTTTATTTTATTTATATCATTTATATATTTTATTAGTTTTAGGTACAGATTTTGTGAATCATGTGTACCTACTTTGACCAGGTGTATATCATTTATATATTTTATTAGTTTTAGGTACAGATTTTGTGAATCATGTGTACCTACTTTGACCAGGTGTAGTTTTCTACTTAGTGGTTTGTAACACGTTTTGCCATTTAGTCAGCTTCTTTCGAACTGAATAAAAGTATTTTGAAATTATTATAATTTTTGATAAAAATTAAAATTTTTGGTGATTTAAAACTTTGAATATTTTAATAAATGGCTGATGAATTGAGTATTTCCAGATCTACATGGAGAAGGTAAGTTTGTTTTATTTAGTTGAAACTTTTCCTAAATTTAATTTTTATTTATTTTCAGTATGACCAAATTCCAGCGTGAAGAACACTTGAATAGGATTATTCAAGAAATAGGTGACGATGAAGGAGAGAATGTCACTGATAATGATTTCAGTGACGATGAAGATAAGGATTATATTCCAGATGGAGATGCTTCTGACGTTGAATCCGAAGGGATGATAGGAGCCCTGACCGACATTGAAGATAGCGAGGATGAAGAAATCTTGGAGGAATTGTATGCAGAGAACAATATGGCCTTTCAACAGCAACAGGATGAAGTTTCTGATCAATATTTTCTTGCGCGTGATAATACTAAGTGGAAAAAAATACCACGAGCAGCAGGTCGCATCAGAGCACACAACATTGTTCGAGAAGGAGGAGGAAATGTTAGAAGAGGTATGGGCAAAGATCCCCTTCAAATTTTCAAAGCAATAATTACTGAAGAAATGATAAACATCGTGATGCGTGAAACTAACAGAAAAGCTGCAGGTGAAATTAAAAAATATAACGAAGAGAAGAACCCAAAAAATCCAGCAGTATGGGAACCAGTGACGGTTCAAGAGTTATATTCCTATATTGGAATTATAATTGCAGCTGGAGTGAATCATTCGAGTATGCAACATTCAAAGGAGCTTTGGAAAACAACAGCTCATCTAGTTTTCAGAGCAACAATATCGCTAAATCGTTTTTGGGCCATAAATAGGTTCATAAGATTTGATGACCAAAGAACCAGGGCTGAGCGACAAAAGTTAGACAAAGCAGCTCCGATTAGAGATCTGTGGCTCATGCTCAACTCCAATCTAGAGGGTGCATACACACCTACACAAGTAGTGACAGTAGATGAACAACTCTTCCCATATAAAGGGAGGACACGATTCACCCAGTATATCCCATCGAAGCCAGCTAAATATGGCATCAAGGTATGGTGGGCCTGCGATTCATCCAATGCCTACCCCTGTAAAGGAATTTTATATACCGGAAAAGAATCAGGCCAGCAAAGAGAGACCAATCAAGGTGAGAGAGTACTGATTGAGCTCACCAGAAAATTTATATCAAGTGGTAGAACAATTGTTGCCGACAATTTTTTCACGACATTGGAAGCTGTTGAAAAACTTCGATTGGAAGGAATGGCCTTCGTAGGAACAGTAAGACGCAACAAGAGGTACATTCCTCAGGAAATGTTACCACATCGCAGCCGCCCAGTATTATCTACAGAATTCGGGTTCCAAGAAAATGTTTCACTGATTTCATATGTGCCTAAGAAAAATAAAGCTGTTCTACTATTGTCGTCGGTACATTATAATAATGAAGTTGTTGGTGAAGCAAGAAAACCAGAGGCGATATTATTCTACAACAAGAACAAAGGAGGTGCTGATTTAATGGATCAGATGTTACATGAATACACCTGTAAACGTCAAACAAATCGATGGTCATTGGCGTTTTTCTACAACATGTTGGATGTTGCGGCGTTGACATCATTCATTTTATACAGAATAGTGAACGAGAAGCAACGAACCCAGAACACAGATTCCCGTCGAAAATTTTTACATTCTTTAGTGAACCAGCTGGTGACTCCACAGATCGAACAACGAATGAATAATTCAAAAATTTCGTCTAAATTTAATGTGAGAAATGCAATCGAAGCTTTCTTCGGGAAACCTCTTCAGCACAGAATTCCGGAAGTGACCACGAGCCATTGGCCATCAGCATCGTCGTCTACATCTACTGTAAAAAAATCTTGTTTCATTTGCCGAAGTAATGAAAAAATACAGCGAAAAACGAGATTTTCTTGCATATCATGTGCTAATCCAATTTGCTTACAACATAGCCACCAATATAACAAGTGCCACAAATGCATCAACGAAGAAGAAGCAAGTCATCAATAGCAGTAAAATCTTGTAAAAATTATAAAATTTGTTTAAAAAAAAATAATATAATAAAATTCTTTCTAAAAAATGAAGAATAAAACATGCTTATAACTTTTTTTTCTGTAATATGGATTTATTTTCATATAATATGTATGGAGGTCCAGCCAGATCTTTTCCGTGGACGGAAGGGTTTTAAAACCTTCATAGACAGAAGGGTTAATACTGTCGAATGCCTTAGAAAAATCCAAGAGCACAAGAACGCTAATGTGATCCTTATCAAGTGAACATCGTAGATCATTGGTCACTTTCAGTACAGCTGATTCACAGCTATGGTGAGAACGGAAACCTGACTGCCACTCAGAGAGAAAGCTCATATCCTCCAAGTACTCCTGTATCTGCGCGGCCATCAACTTTTCTAAAACTTTAGAAAAAAAAACACAAGATGCTAATCGGCCGCAGATCATTCATATCATTCGGAGATATCTTTTTTGGAAGTGCCAGCACCGTGGCAGTCCTCCATAAGTGCGGAAAAGTTGAGAAGGTCAGGCAGGAATTAAATACATGTAATAAATGTCTAATAATGAAAGGCAGAACAATTTTAATGAATCGCGGAGAAACTTCATCTGCTCCCACCGCATCTGATCGTATCGCATGGATAGCCCTTAAAACCTCACTTGCATCAACACAACGGAAAGAGAAAGTTATTTCGTGTTCAGTTAAAGGAGAAGAGTGGTAAGAGAGATCTGCTTGATTTTGAGGAGCTGGGCAAACGGAAGTGAAGAAAGCATTAAGGTTATCCGGGTTGAATTCGCACACAGGACTAACCTCCTTTCCACTAATGCCGGCCCTCTTAAGATTTTTCCACAGTATCCTTGGCGACAAGTTGGGGTTCAATTTCTATGTAAAATACAAACGCTTTGACCTTCGAATTTCAGCAGTAACTCGATTTCGAGCCAATCTGTATAATTGCTTGCTGTAACTAGTTTTAACACGACGATGGAGCCGATAGAGATACTCTCTCTCAGTAATGAGAGTAGATATTTCAGCAGAAAACCATGGACATCCAGTGGCCAAAATGCGCCTTCTTTTCAGCGGAACATGCTTCTCATACAAATATTTTATTCGATTGTTCAGAATATTTGCTTGTTCGTCTGTTGAGGAAGTATTATATAGGGCAGACCAATCCAAAGAATCACACTCGATAGCAAAATCTCGCAGATTAATATTGTTATAGTCCCTAAATTGGATCACCCTGTCCTCTGGAGGTCTTAAGGGAATCATATAGCTTAAAAAAAGTATGTCATGATCGAAAATACTGGGAGGGCTAAGCTGGCTATGAAAACAGGCTCGCTCTGGATCTGATGTCAAAAATAAGTCAAGAAGGGAGGGACTAGACGTATTAAAAAAAGTAGGAAGGCAGGTGTTTACAACGGTTAGGTGAAGATTAGTAGTCAGGGTTAAAAATTCACTAGACGAAGCACAATGACGAAGAATATCGACATTAAAATCACCACCTAAAATAACATGCCGATATCTACGAGTTAGTTGCGCTATGATTCCTTGAAACTCATCAAAATTGCTAGCATTAAAATTTCCCGGTGGACAATATACAGCGCCAATTATACATTTAATAGCAGCCAAATTAACCTCCAACAAAAGAAATTCCATACCGGGCACCTCTGAAGCTCCTACAATCTTTGCCGTATAGCAGTCTCTTATGTATATTGCTACGCCACCACCAACTCTATGCTTCCGATCATTGCGGAATAGATTATACCCTTGTAACCTAACTGAAGAGGAGAGAATATGTTCCCGTAACCACGTCTCGTTGACCACAATAGCATGCACATCTGACCCCAGAAACATTTGTTGAATTTCACCAATTTTATTTCTAATGCTTCTAGCATTGAATGAACAACATTAAAGCCCGATGCCCGACTACAAAGAACCTTCAACATTGTTCCCACCATGTCCAGATAATACATGTTACTCATATCGAAAATATGAGTTACTAGCACACCAGGCGCAAGAAACACATTCAAGGGGCAGAGCAATTACACCATACTCACTGTAAGGCGACAAGAAGCACACCAAAAGAACGCTGACAACATTTTCGATTTGACAAGAAATATAGAAATAATTAACCTGTAAATTTAAGAGTAATAGAGAACAATAAAGAGATATATATTTAGACCGGTTGCGAAAATTATGAAACAGTAAGCAAAAAAGAAAATATAGAGAAGAGAAAAGTATTACATTATTAATGGCTACCATCAGATCATATTAATACACTCCGACCTCAGCAAGTAGCACGTATTAAATTATCGTCACTGCCGGAATCCAACTGGAATTCATCGTTACTGTTCAATCTCAGCTCGCTACACGTTCTTAGTCTGGAGGGTCGATCGTTTTCTCGACGCTTGAAGTAAACGAAGCCGCCACGAGTGAAAACTGAATGCAATAGTCCCTGCTTCCGCTGACTTAGAGCTTCCCGCAAAATTTCTTGGTTTTTGGGTGTGAGGCTTTCATTAATATATATAGAGTTTTGTGAAGCAAAGCCCTCAATATCCATCAGCTTTAGTCCCTTATTTTGTTTAAATGCGGAGATAAATGCACGTTGCTCACTTACACAGGAAAATTTAACAATAATTGGAGCATGAGTTGGCTTTTTAGAAGTGCTGCTGTTATCCTCACGCGTAAGTCTATTCGAACGAAAAGCATATGTATAAGGGGAGAGATTGTGGCTAACTTTTTTACAGATGCTATTCAAGATCTTTATTGGATTGTCGTTATTACTTATCGGGATACCTCTAATGATTGCATCAGATAACCTCTGTTTATGGATTAACTCCTCACATCCGCCTTCAAGCGTTGAAACACGAATTGCAAGATCATCATACTTTTGTTGGATCGTAAGTAATTTGGATTTTACTCCATCGATTGCAGCATCAACAATTTCCGAGATTTTCTCCTCCAAGAGACGCAGACGATCATCCAATCTTGTCATCAACCGTTTCTCAAGTTCCCCAACTGCAATATTAAGCTGAGAGTTCAAATTTTGAGGGGGCAAGTGGCTATCGTCGCTTTGTTGAATAGCACCAGTAGCCCCACTGCGAGTGATTGCCGGACTTGAACTGGCTGAATTCGTTCTCTTAATGTCTTTGTGAGTACCCGAAGAGTTGGTGTTTTTAGCGGTTTGTCTACCAGCCATTGTATAGAAATTCAACAGAGAAATTTCAGACAGAAAAATTGAAACAGATCAGTATCACTTCACGCACAAATATTTTACAGGCTCGAGCACGGAAATGAAAAACAGAAAACACTGAACTGAAGGACCAGAACAAAGAACGAGTTAATAAATTAAAAAACTGGCTAAAACTTAACTGAAAATCGGAGCGGAACTAAACACGTCTACTCAGTTGCGCACATTATTATTATGATGAACCAATGCATCCAGAACGAGTAACATCCAGAACGAGTAACAGTCTGCATTTTTTTTATTTTCAGGAGCTTACAGACTCGTTTGAAAAGATCGCTTAAGAGGTTGGAACCCTGGTCAATTACTACCTTTTTAGGAATGCGGTAACGAGTAATTATCTCGTCGAAAAATATTCTTGCTACCGTTTCTGCTTCGCCATTAGGCATGGCGTAACAATCTACGAATTTCGTTAAATTGTCTTGGAAAGTCAAAACGTACTTATTTCCCGAATGGGTTTCTTCAAGAGGACTTACGATATCCAAATATACTTTCTCGAATGGCATTAGAGCAGCATCTGTTATGACCATTGGCATACGATACCCTGGGCTAGCCTTCATTTTCTGGCATTTAGTACATTTTCGAATATATTTCCTGATGGAACTGAGCATATTTCTCCACTCGTATTAATTTTTTTATTTTTTTGTAAGTTTTTATTACTCCTTGGTGACCACCATATGCGGAGTTATGATAATCCGTTAATTTATTCTGTGTTCAGATGCACTGCTTTCCGATTTGCTGCTATTAGTTGAGTCAATTTCGACTAATTTATTTTGGAAGTCTCGTGAATTTTTTTGAACTTTATGGGGACTTTCTGGGTTTTGATTTATCTCTTGAATAATATTTTGTGCCTCCCTTATTTGGGCTCTCGTAAGAGCATGGCAATGTGCTTATTTAGGCTTTGAAGGTGGTGGAGAACTAGAATCATTTGCGTCTATGTCGGAATCAGCTCGGTGATGTACCTGAGCTTCCACAATGAATGAATTTGGGTTTGCCTGGTTAAGCTGGGCAGGTATTCGACGAAGCGTGTCCGCATTAGTGTTATATTTTCCAGGCTTATATTCAATTTTATAGTCAAACTCTGAGAGTTTATGGTGAAACCTGACTAATCTCAATGTCGGGTCTTTCACATTGAATACGCCTTTCAGAGGCTTGTGGTCTGTGTAAACCGTAAAAGCTCTACCTTTTGAGTAACACCTGAAATTCCTGGCACCCCACGCAATAGCGAGCAACTATTTTTCTATTGTGGAGTAACTTTGTTCCGCCTTATGTAAACTTCTACTAACTTGCACACGCTATTGGCCTGTCTTTACCTACTGCCCCTTGTGACAAAACCGCTCCCAATGCCTCACTGCTAGCATCTGTTGTTAGATTAAAAGGTTGGGTAAAATCTGGATACTTGAGTAGAGGCGAATTTATAAGGGAATTTTTAATCTCACTTTTGCTTCCAATTAAATTTGACGTCTTTTCGTAATAGATTTGCTATTGGCCTGACTATATTTGAGAAATTAAGGATGAAGTTGCGATAGTAGTTTGCCAATCCAAGAAACGATTGACTTTGTCTCACAGTTCGCGGTTGAGGAGAATTTTGCACACTGCTTGTCTTAGTAGGATTTGGGCGTGCTCGTTCATTTGAGCATTTATGTCCGAGGTAACGAAGGAACTGGCACTTTTCGGGTTGGAATTTAAGATTATGGGCTCGAGGTCTGTCGAATACTTTAGCCAGTTTCTCGTTATGATCTTGTAAATTTTTGCCATATATTACAATATCATCGAGATAGACAAAGCATTCTAATCCTTGGAGTCCCATTAGAATGTAATTCATCAGGCGTTGAAAAGTCTCAGTTACGCCTTTCAACCCAAATGGCATTCTCTTAAATTCATAATGCCCGTAAGCGGTAGTAAAAGCAGTTTTTGGTCTATCCCTTGTGTCAACGAGTACTTGATGATATCGGCTTGCAAGGTCAAGTTTAGTAAAATACCGCGGATGTCCAAGTTCCAGTATATCCTCTATCCTGGGTAATGGAAAGGCATCCCCTACAGATTTCTCGTTAACTTTACGGAAATCTACTACTACTTGCCAACGTTTATTGCCATCAGGCCCGACTTTCTTCGGGACAACCAGCAACGGGGACTTCCACGGGCTTTTACTTATTTGGATTATGTCATTCTCTAACATTTCCTTGATTTGTTCATTTATTACAGCCCGGTGCGTTTCTGGAAGTCTATACATCTTTCGATTTATGGGTGGCTGATTGTGCAATATGGGGATGGTATGCTTTATGGTATTAGTGCATGTTAGTATATCTCCCTTTAAATAAAAAAGATCATTATACTTATATCATAACTCCAGAATTGAGTTTTTTCTTCGTAATTTAAATTTTCATCTAACTGTAAGTCTTTACGTAAAGCCACAAATCTCTCTGGGTTACAGCTTTTAATATGGCTTACGTTTATTGAATATGGATTGGAGTTGAAATTTGTTTTATCACCTTTGAAGTTGTATTCTGTTTTGTTATGTGTACGAGGGGAAGGTGGATCACCTTTTTTCTGATTACTTTGGGTATTTATATCGTCCAAAGGTATATTGAGAGGTTCAAAATTGTAATCATTACTTGGTACTAGAGTAAGTTTTAATTTTCTTTGGAATACTGGTTCTGTGTTCATGTATAGAACAGATACTGGTATAAGACTTTTGTGTGGACTGACTAAGCAATTTGCGACAAATACTCCTTCTTTTATCTCTTGAGACATACAGATCATTTCTTGGTTCAATTATAATGATATGCTCGGTACAATTTGAGATCGAGGAGGTATTCTATTGGATCGCTGAAGTACTACTTTGTATTGTCTACGTTCATCTTAATTTAAGGTGCTTGAAATGTCTTCCATTGGGGATAAGGAGCTTGTATTATCGGGTGCCCGTGAAACGGTAGTAGATTTAAATTGTACCTCTATTTGATCCCTCGGTAGTTCTTCTCCATCTTCTATGGATGTTTCGAGAGGTACCGTGAATAGGGTTGATTTCCGTGCGAGGAAAGCGCAGCAATTTTTTAGGCCCTTCAATATTGCAAGTTTTTGCAAGAAAGTCATTACCTAACAACCCATCATGAGAGACTTGGGCGTTATCTTCTACCACCTATAGATTGCACGGGATACTGAGGCTTAGTAAAAAGTTACCTCGGCATTTACCCAATGTTTCTACTTCGCAAAATGGAGTTTTCAAAGTGACCTTTTGACTTTGTTCTATACATTTTGGTGTATCTAGTGCTTCCTGTTTGATTATGCTTACTTCAGTTGCAGTATCTACTACCAGCCGAACGGCTTTGGTTCCGCTTATATCTTATGGTAACTCTACCACTGAGACGTTTTCCCTAATATGCGCGTTTTTCAGCTAGGAGGACGCTGAAGTATCTTGCGATATTTTATTTAATGTCGAGCCGGGGCTTTTCGGTCGACGTTGTGCCGTTTCCCGATTTTGTATCCTCCCATCGTTGCTTCTGTTGATAAGTGAGCACTGTATGACCTCTTCTTCCAGAAAACTTACACATCTCTTGGGCGTGGTTAAATTTTTTTCGCCCCACTGTTGTGTTGTTGTTACTGTTTAAGTGATTCCTTGGCGCTTTGACATTTTGTTTACAATATTGGGCAACATGACCCTTTGTTTTGCAGTTAATACAGAAGGGAGTATTTCTACGTTTTAAACAATCGTCATACGTATGCCTCTTGTATTTGCAATAACTGCAGGTGATCCTACCTAAAAGTAATGTTTGCTCTCCGTATGGTTTCTTGTCTGGATATTGAGAAGAAGAGTTCTGGAATAGATGTGGACTTCTTAAGGATTCTCCTGCCATACAGGCTTGAGTAGAGCACTAATTATTTGTTGGATTTTTATCAGTATTAAAGGATACTGATACTACACTCAGTTTTTACATTAGGTTTTCCTGGCTCAGTTGTGTATGGGTATATAGAGGAGTTTACACTTTCGTGTATAGGATAACCATAAGTATGAGCCAAATTTGAGGTATTTGGTCTAAAGGAATGGTCCGTTTGAAAAGAGCTTGTATGTTGAGATAAGTATTTTAGTGGTTGTGGAATGAAAAAGAGACCCTGTTGCAACCTATCCATATCTAATGCCTTTTGAATGAGAGCCTCCAGCGAGCTTTAATTTATTGTAAGTATATAGGCGCTTAAATGGGTATTAGTTACACTACTCTTTACGGAAGCCATTGCAAAGTCTTCCATATGTTGCTTTACCACATTGAAATTTTCAGCACCGTATTTGCTTTGTGCTGCCTCGTTACATTGTACTAAAAGTCTTTTTAGTCTAGTAGTAAATGAATTAAACGATTTTTGAGGATATTGTCGGCAAGTGATTATGATATGTTTCACGAGGTAAGTAAGTCCGATAAAGTAACTGCTCAACTTCTTCAAATTTCGTGAGTGTACTGAATGATATTAATTGATATGCATTTCCTCTCAATTTTGTTGGGAAAATTTGCATGAAGGCTGCCTTTTCCTCCTCCGCCAGACATTGGTATACTTGCTTACAACAGCCTATGGAAGTTTACAATGCTGTGAGGGTTTGAGAATTAATTTCTCCGGAGAAGAAAGGCACTATTTGTGCAGTAAGTTTAACTACCTTCTCATAATTTACAGGTATTTTGTTTGTTTTGTGTGGTTGCTCAACCTGGGAACTATTTTGTGTGCTGTTATCTAAATTTGGAGTGGTGAGCAATTTTTCGGGTATTAAAGCGTCTAAACTGTGGGTTCTTATGAGGAAGTTAACCAAACTGTGTCTTCCAAAACGTTTACCTGACCGATCTTCACGATACCAATTTACTCCTTTGGGGTAAACTTTGCTCTGCTCTTGGGCTATTCGGAGGGCCTACGTTGTCGAATGAAAGTGAATTTATTGTTGCTTTCAAATCTGAGCAAGCAGGGCGTTGATCAGATTTGTGCATGAAAGCAAGACTTTCGCGAAAAGAGGTAGTCTTAACTAATTTTGTATATACGTATGTATATTTGCTTGAATAATCTTGAAAGAATAGTTTGACTGAAGATATACAGAATTTTCTCGAAGAAACGATAGTTTAACTATTTTTATGTACATATATGTATATATATGCTTGAATATTTGTTAATAAGAGAGAAGAGAAAAAAAATTGATTGAAGATGTATTAAGGCACTTTCACATTAAACACAAGAATCGAAAAAATGTAAACCGAAAAACTCAATTTATTCCACTTTGAAACAAGATTTTTGCTCCAATGATTAATAAAATCATGGGAAATAGGATAAGCTAATATTTTTACTAATAAAATAGTATATATATTTCAGATTTTTAAGATAAACACAACTTTTATGTTTTATCGGCCGAATCTTTCCGCCGAAAAAGTTTTTCGGCCGATAAAACATAAAAGTTGTGTTTTTCTTCAAAATCTGAAATAAATATAACTATTTTCTCAGTAAAATTCTTAGTTTATCCTATTTCCTTGGATTTTATTAATCATTGGAACAAAAATCTTGTTTTAAAGTGGAATAAATTGAGTTTTTCGGTTTACATTTTTCTGTTCTTGTTTTTGATGGGAAAGTGCCTTTACACTGACATTATTTAACGTGTATTTTATACTAAGTAGTTTATTGATTTAAAGTAACTTGTTGAGATAGCAATGAGTAATATTGAAGCTCTGCCAATCGCTGAATTTGGGATGAAACTTACTTAGTGCTTAATGTATGTAGTATCAGGAATGCCTTGATATCTGCCCAAAGTGTGGATTTGACGTTTTCTTAGGATCTGAGCCGATAAATTTCTCTGGAAGTGTATTCCCTTTCTTCTTTTTGTAGTCGTTGACTGGTTGAATCAAATCAGAAGCAAACAAATTAAATCAGAAGTGCCCTAACGTCTTGCTTTTGACGTTAGTTTCAGTTTCACTTCTATGTGGGTTCGAGGATCAAAGTTTTTCAATTATTTCATATTGAATTAACTTCCTTGATCCTACCGGCTGCGTCAACTTTGTTATGGTTTCCTTGCGAGGAAACCGTTTGAATTAATTCGTTGCTGTTTCTGTCTATCGTACTCTCTTTATTTTACAATTTCCTCGCTTACTTATATAAAAGTAATCTTATTAAAAACGTGGAAACTGTAAATTACTTCCGACCCAATACTTTGTATATACAACGCCTAATTAGTACAAAGTGTTAGGTCATATGAATTTCATTCACCCTTTATAAACAAATCGCGGCACTCGTCACCCTTTTTTTTTCATATAATCAATCAGACTCAGCTAAATTACTTATTCCTCCACGGGAAAATACTTTTCTGAAAAACAAAAGTATCAAATAACATTTTAAATTATTCCTCCACCGGAAAATACTTTTCTGGAAAACAAAAGTATCAATTAACATTTTTAATCACAATAATTCTCGCACGCGCGTTTTGCAGAAGTAAGCATTTTTACTTACTCGAAGACAAAAAATCTAAATCTAGTGAAAAGTTCAAATTAAGAAGAAAGTCAGTCTGTTTTAAATTTACTTGTGAGTCGGTCGAAGTCATAAAAGTTTTAATTTTATTATTATTAAACGTTTAAAATAAAAGTTGTGTTTTTCTTTCTCTCTTATTATTTTTTTATTTCATTTATCTTGTAAAAAAGGTAAAATTCTCAAAGTGGCGCAGTCGGTAGGATGTTCACGAAAGGGCATGCAGTGCGAAAAGAAATAGAAATAAAATTGTTATTCAGTGCAAATGCTGTTAAAATAATTCTGTGCGAAACAAAATTTTCTTTTTACAACATTTTTCATTTCCGAAGTAAGGAAACATTTGAAAAATTGTTAACAAAATTTGTTGGTACTTGCCACCCTTTCGAAGTACGTGTAAAGTGGAAGTGAAAATTCCAATAATATAGCACGGTTAATTTTAATTATTTAACTCCACGAACCTCAAAGAAAAGAAAGAAAAATGTTCTATAATAAAACAAAATAAATTGATCAATTAAACAAATATATAAAATAAATGAATTGATTGCGAAATTCCGGAATTCTGAAATCAAAAGTAAATTGTAAAAAATTTACAAAAGTGAAGAATAAAGTCAGGAAAAATAAAACGAAGACCAGAGATATCGACTAATGAACAACAACAGACCCTTGCCGTCAGTGGAAGAGGTTTCACAGGACCAAGTAAAACCAGAAGAAGTACAAGCAGACGACAGCTGTAATATCATCATAAATAATGAGCAAGAACCAAAAATTAATTCCCAAATCAGCAGCAATCTACTAAAAACCGGTCAATTAACTCTCAACGTACACGAAGAAGGAACCAACACCATAAACACGATGACACAAGAAAGCGTAGATCCAATAAAATATTTGAGTTAATTGGCTACTTTCAATGGTGATAGAGACGACCTTTATTATTTTACATGTTTAGTAGATAGGGTTTTTCCTTTATTAGCTAAGTATGATGAGCTGAGCCAAAAACTATTTTTTGATATAATTAAAAGTAGATTAATTGGAGAAGCTCCCGAAGTGATTGAAATAAATAATGGTATTACAAAGTGGCAAGTGGTGAAAACTGTTTTTGTTCAACATTTCGGTGATAGGTTAAGCGTCGATGAACTTAGATTCATAACATTTAAAACGAATTGTGTAGATTTTTATAATGAAATAAATGCTATGCTACGCAGGTTAAATAATAAAACAAAATGTGAAAATAGTGCCGAAACTAAAACAAAAAATAATTGCAGAACAGCTCTTAGAATTTTTAAAAACAAGTTACCAGAGCCAATGAGGGGTCTGTTATATTGCAGGCAACCAGATAGTTTAGAAGCTGCTATGCAAATTTTATACGAAACTGGATATGCTTTCACTAGGGTTAATGTAGGTCGAAATAGTAACTTCAATCAAAATTCAAGCAATAAAAATAATCGAACTAACTATAGTAACAATCGAGATGATAATTCAAATTACGACAGAAATAAAAAGAATTCGAATTCAAATAATAACGATAGTTACTGGAGGTATCAGAATCAATCAAATCAAAGATTTGAACTTCCTAGATCCGACAGGTACAGACAAAATTATAAAACTCAAACCAACAACAATACGACTATTAACAGAAACGACACCTTAGAACCGATTGACGTTGACACATCGACAATCAACAGACGTAATTATAACTTCGAAGAACATCAACACGATAGAAACGAAAATTT
This sequence comes from Dioctria rufipes, assembly GCA_963924295.1. NCBI lineage: Eukaryota > Metazoa > Arthropoda > Insecta > Diptera > Asilidae > Dioctria > Dioctria rufipes. Next base: position 110,014,176 of record OZ002740.1, read on the forward strand.
TCAATTAATAGCCTCGGATATTGACACAGCTGTTCGAAAATTAAGATTTTTAATAGACACCGGCGCTACATCTAGCATCGTGAACCCAGGCGTATGCAATCCTAAATGGTAAATCCCCATGCAAAAACCCATTGAGCTAAAAACGATAAATCAAAACGTAAAAATATTTAATAAAGTTAAAATACCATTATTCAAAAAGTTCAATAGAACTAAGGAAATGGCAGAATTTTTAGAATATCATTTTCACTCTGAATACGATGGTCTAATAGGAAACAATATTTTAAAACCCTTGAATATTAATTTAAGTTATAAAAATAGGACCTTAGAGACAGAAGACGCTAAAATAAAAATATATTTTGATAAATCTGAAGCGAATTATGAAACTTTGATAAACTCTTTAGATACAGAAATAATTTATAATTTTGATCTTCAGAAAAATATTTGCCGACTTGATCAAATTAGAATTGAGCATTTGAATAGCGAAGAGAAACAGGCTATTACAAAACTAGTAAAAGAATTTACATCCATATTTTTCCAAGAAGGAACTGATTTGTCTTTCACGCAAGTGATAAAACATTCCATTAAGACGGGAAACGAAGTTCCAATCTATAACAAAAGTTACAGGTACCCTGAGGCACATAAAACAGAAGTATGGAACAAATAAAAGAAATGTAAAAACAAAACATTATACGCCCTAGTAGTTCACCATATTCGACTCCAATATGGGTGGTACCCAAAAAACTGTATGCATCGGGCAAGCAAAAATGGCGTATAGTGATTGATTATTGAAAATTAAATGAAGTCAGATAGATGCAAAATTCCCGACACCGAGCATTGATGATATTTTCGACAAATTAGGGAGGGCACAATATTTTTCGACCCTCGATCTACCAAAGGGATTCCACCAAGTCGAGATAGAAGAAGAAGATATCAAGAAGACTGCTTTTGCTACTAATGAATGGCATTTTGAATTCACGCGTATGCCTTTCGGCCTTAAAAATGCGCCAGCCACATTCCAAAGGCATGAATTCAGTACTATCAGAATACTTAGGAAAAAATATGTCTAGACTACTTAGCCGACATTATCATATTTTCCACTAGCCTAGACGAACATGTTGACTCTATAAGGAAAATATTTTCAATATTAAAAGAAGTCAATTTAAAAGTACAACTAGATAAAAGTGAATTTTTAAGAAAAGAAATGGAATTCTTAGGTCATGTAATATCCAATGAAGGTATAAAGCCAAATCCCAAAAAGATAGAAACAATAATAAAATACAATATCCCAAAAACCACCAAGCAAATAAAATCATTTTTAGGAATTACGGACTATTATCGGAAATTTATAAAAGACTATATTCCAAGATAGCAAAACCCATGACGATTTATTTAAAAATGGGTAAGAAAATTAACATCAACGATTCAGAATATCTTATAGGTTTCGAAACTCTAAAAATTCTAATTACATCTGAACCAATACTCAGGTTCCCGGATTTCAATAAAAAATTCACCTTAACAACAGATTCGTCAAACTACGCGTTAGGGTCAGTACTGTCACAAGAAGAGCGTCTCATTAGCTACGCAAGTAGGATGCTTAATGACCACGAAATCAACTATTCGACAATAGAAAAAGAATTACTTGCCATCGTATGGGCAGTAAAATATTTCAGACCGTACCTTGACGGCAGGACGTTTTCTATTCAAACTGACCACAGACCTTTGATATGGTTAAGTTCGCTCAAAGAATCAAATAATAAGTTACAAAGGTGGAAAATAATATTATGAGAATATAATTACGATATTGAATATGTCAAAGGTAAAGATAACAATGTAGCAGACGGCCATTCTAGAATAGAAATCCATAATAACGAAATAAACGAGGACGAGAATGAAGGCAACGAAATAGAAAGTAATAGTAATTCTTCGACGGGAGCTACAATTAACAGTGCGAGAGAGGATAGTTCAAATCAGATACCAATCGTGTATAGTCCCGCGAATATCTTCAAAACCCAAATTATATTAAACAAAACCGACAGAATTAGCTGTCACAAATTGCGTAAACCATTCGGTAAAAGAAGACTTTTCATCGAATATCGATGAAGAAAGTGTAACTGATCTCTTGAAAAAATACTTGAAATCTAATGGTATCGTCGTAGTATATTCAAACGATGACCATTAATTCGTCAAGAGTAGCAAACTCTTAGAAGATATTGAAGATGAAGAAAGGGCATTAGAAATAATATCCAATACGCATTAAGAATTTAATCGCAGGGGAACAAATGAAACATATGAAGAAATCAAGGACACTTACTATATTCCCAAATTAAAAGAACAGATAAGTAGAGTTTTAAATAATTGCGAAATTTGTAAAATTTCAAAATTTGAAAGAAATCTGTATAAGCCCTTGTATAAAGTAATTGAGACACCAACTAAACCTAATGAAATTTTACATATTGACGTCTGGATTGCAAATCGAAAAACAACCGAACTTAACAATAATTGATAAATTTACAAAACACGTAACAATGCATAAATTAAGAAGTAGGTCCTGGGTAGATTTATTAGAAGCAATGAAATCGAAAATAGCAATGATGGGAGTACCGAGAAAAATCGTAATAGATGGAGAACCTGGTTTTACAGTACAAAAATTAAAACAATATTTCGCGGAAAATAAAATAGAAGTTCACATCACAACCGCACAAAGGAACACAGGTAATTCAGTCTTCGAACGATATCATTCGACTTTAAACGAGCATATTAGAATACTAAAAACTAGCACCAAAAATACAGACAATCAAAATTTAGATAACTTAGTTTTAAAAGCAATAGAAACTTATAATGAAACCATTCATTCTACTATGAAAAAGAAACCTTTAGATTTTATTAACGGAAAAATTACAGCAAAAGAGTATGAGGAAATAGCTAATAAGGTCCAGAAAAATAAAGAAAGGTACATTGATAAAATAAATAAGAATAAGGAAAATGTAATTTTAACTGATAGTAATCATCAGTATGTGAAATTAAGAAACGTAATTTCAAAGACATTTAAACTACAACCCAAATACAAAAAGCTAAAATATAAAACAACAAGCGATGACTGTTATAAGGACAAGAACGGAATTAAAAACTATAAAGACCAAGTTAAACGTAAATACAATTACGAAACTATTGCTATTCCAGGTGACAGTGTTGGCAATAATAATAATACTGACGGCGAAAAGAGTACAGACACAAAAAATTTAAGTACTTAACTTAAACGAAGGGCAAGGATACGTTGATTCAGCATCAAGAAGTACAGGTTATAACAGGTTATAAGAAAATATTACATAGCATTAACTTAAACTCATGGTCAAAAACGTTAGTTATTATTGAGAATAATATAGAAAAATTAAGAAACGAAAGCGGATATTTAACGATGAAGCATAATTTTATGTCTCTAGCTGAAGAAATAGAAAATTTAGTACCACATAATAAGAATAAAAGAGGTCTAATGAATACAGTAGGTGAAGGATTAAAATACATAGCAGGAGTAATGGACTCGGACAACGAAAAGGAAATAAAAGAAAAATTAAACGCAATATACAAAGATAACGACGAACTCATACAAAACTTATATAATCAAGTCCACATCAACGAAAATTTTAACGAAGCCATAACAAACATAACGAAACATATTAACACAGAGCAAACGCAAATAAATTACCAATTATCATACTTAGCTAATAAAATAAATAAAAAAACAATAGAAATAGAAAATATGAAACACGCATTCCAAATTCAATATGATATTCAATTGCTAAGAGAGCAAGTCAGGAAAGTCAAAGAAAATCGAATGTTAAGTAGGCTAGGAAGGCTTAGATATTTTAACTACAGAGGAAGTTGAAAGATATAACATTACAATTAAAGATATGATGTACGTAAAAAATTCAGTAATCTTGTATAACGACCATATTATATTCATATTAATGCCACCAATTTATTCTGATAGTAAGTTTCATAGAGTTTTCATTGAACAAATAAAAAATAATCTTGAAGTAGACTTAGAAAACAAAATATTTTTAATGAATGAAAAGAATGAAGATATAACATTACAATTAAAGATATGATGTACGTAAAAAATTCAGTAATCTTGTATAACGACCATATTATATTCATATTAATACCACCAATTTATTCTGATAGTAAGTTTCATAGAGTTTTCATTGAACAAATTAAAAATAATCTTGAAGTAGACTTAGAAAACAAAATATTTTTAATGAATGAAAAGGAATTGTATGAAAATTGCAGAAAACTCAGGTCAGGTGCTCTTGGATAACGCCAAATGTAATTTCAAAATGAGTAACAAACCCGAAATAAAACAGATAAGTAATAATATTATAGTTACAAAAAATATGCCAAATACAAGGCTAATTCATAACTGTAACACATTTGAAATAAACGTATCAAAAAACAATTTAATTAAATTCGAAAACTGCGAACTACAAATCAACAATGTATCATACGAAAATTATATATTTCACGAAAATTTCATAATACAAAATTTGAACAATTTAACTATCAAAAATATTGTAATGAACTTTTCATTAGAAGATTTACACTTTAAACATTTGAATAACAGACAAGTAATCGAAATCTTCAAACACAAAGGCGTCTTTCATGAAAGAATTACGTTCAGAACGATTCCCGTAATAATAATAATTTCAATCGGAATATTTGTAATCTTCTTAATTAAACAATATCGTTAAAAGGTATCAAATGTTAAAATCGAATTAAAATCATACAATTCTTCGGAGAAGAATCTTAAGGAAGGGCGGGTCACGTCCCCACAAGATTCACCCTTTTTTTTTATATAATCAAAAGCACGCAGACTCAGCTAAATTATTTATTCCTCTACCGGAAAATAGTTTTCTAAAAAACAAAAGTATCAAATAACATTTTAAATTATTCCTCCACCGGAAAATACTTTTCTGAAAAACAAAAGTATCAAATAACATTTTTAATCATAATCATTCTCGCACGCGCGTTTTGCAGAAGTAAGCATTTTTACTTACTCGAAGACAAAAAATCTAAATCTGAAGAAAAGTTCAAATTAATAAGAACGTTAGTCTCTTTTAAATTTACTTATGAGTCGGTCGTAGTCGTAAAAGTTTTAATTTTATTATTATTAAACGTTTAAAATAAAATTTGTGTTTTTCTTTCTCGTTTATTATTTTTTTATTTCATTTATCTTGTAAAAACGGTAAAATTCTAAAGGTTATACCTAGAATCATGTTGAATGTTTTGCTAGTACATTATCGTACGTTACATACGTACATACATACATATCGTATTAATCTTGCCAAACGCTAACCACTTGTTATTCTTTCATCGTAACATTCATGATTTACATACATACATAAATATCAATTTCTTCATACACAAATCGTAAACCATCATTTGGTCACCTGTGTTCTACCGCTGGCGCAAGGCTATCGTATTAGAACGTGCGAATTCTTGCGCGCAAGGTATTGCGTCACTCGATCTACCTTTACTTATTTCCACAAGTGGTTAAGTAATTGGGGAAGGTCTGTAACCAGTGGAATTATAATTCAATGAAAACGATGTAGGCATGTATTTTCATTGAAAAATGATGTAAATATGTATGCTTGAGCTTGCTAGAATTTCTTCGATAATTGACGTAGGTATGTACATATTTAACTATGTTTGCTAGAGCTTCTTAGCTGAGGTATGTATGTAACATACTTAAAATTGTGGGTGGAAGCATGTATGTAACAATGTGTATTTCGCAACATTGCATAATGCCGTAGTAGTAATAATAAAAATCCCAGAAAAGAATTTATGTAGAAAGATTAAATAAAACATATTTTAAAGAAGACAGCGATTTTTGTTCGACTAAACAAGTTTGTCATGTAATTACATATTTCGCTTACCCACATCACAGTTTATCTGCATTACTGTTTACGTTTAAAACTTGATTCTAACCTTAAGCTGGCCGCATAATATCACACCAAAGCTCGTTATCAATGCAATTTAACCGAATTCCAGCTTATTTATAATTTCCCGGCACCTGTTTTCATTCACTATCATTGCATTACGCAATTTACAGCAGTATTGTTTGTTTCTGGGAGTGGGGGAGAGACTCAAAAAGAGCATCGCATATCATCCTATCTCTTCTATTAATTTTATACACACTTTTGAGCGTTTTGAAGCCTCCTGTAAAAATAAATAGGATTTTGGCGCAGAACCGTCATAGCATAACTATACAAGATAAGGATGATTACTTTGACTTACAAAAAGAATTGGTTGAATATTGTTTCAGTGACGTACAAATACTAACAGAAGCTTGTTTAAAATTTAGAGAACTAATGCTGAAAGGGTGCAATGTGTCCGTTTCTGGATGCAACTACTATTGCTTCTGCTTGTAAGCTTGTTTTTCGTCGTAATTTCCTTAAATCCGACAGTATTGGAATAATACAAAAGCCAGGATATCGAAATTCTAGCAACCAATCCGAAATAGCTATATTTTGGTTGTCATGGGAGGAATCTAAACGAAAAATTAACATCTTGCACGAGACTAAACAAAAAGAAGTGGAAGTTAAAGGAACTAAGATTGATGGATATTGTATGGAAACAAAACAGATGTTGAGTTCCACGGTTTCTATTTTCATGGGCATCCTAAATGTTTGAAGTATAAATTTTTGTACGATGACACCAATGATTCATTAAACAGACGGTATGAAACAAAAGTTTCTAAAACAGAAAGATTACGAGCACTTGGCTATTAAGTAATTGAAATGTGGGAATGAGGATTTCTTTTAGTAAAGAAAAATAATAAAGAAATAGAAGAGTTGGTTGATCATTTCCTGCTCGCCAATATTCCATTAAACCCGAGAGATGCCTTCTATGGTGGGAGAAGAGGAAACGTTTTTACGTATTATAAGTGCAAGCCCGATGAAAAAATTAAATACATAGATGTGTGTTCCTTATATCCATAGGTTTAGGTGTCCAAGAACAGAAAGTCTCCTATTGGCCATCCAAAACTATACATTGGTCATGAAAATTGCACAAAGTAGATCTTAAAAAGCTCAACCTATTGACTAAATGTAAAATATTACCACCTCAGAGCTTATTTCATCCAGTTTTACATATTAAGGAAAATAATAAATTAACGTTTGCGTTATGATCTGCTTGGAACAAAACTAAAGAGAAAAATGCGGACTGTAGCCATAATGACAATGAAAGAGCATTGTTGGGTACGTGGGTGATTGACGAAGTCAGAAAATCTCTGCAAATTGCTACCGAATTCTTAAAATCTATGAAATATGGAGTTATGAAATAAAGCAGTAGGGAGGGCTTTTCAAGAATATGATGAATAAATTTATAAAAGTGAAACAAGAAGCATCCGGATGGCCAATTAATTATCATACCGAGGAAAATAAGTTAAAGTATATTCAAGGATTTTTTGAAAAGGAAGGTGCAAAATTAGATTTTTTGAAGATTGGTAGTAATCCTGGATTAAGATCTTTAGCCAAATTGATACTAAATTACTTTTGGGGTAAATTTGGTCAACGAGAAAATAAACCTAAAGCAAGTATAGTTAACAAGCCTGAAGAACTTTATTCCATATTTACTAATCCGGCTGTTATAATTTGTAATATTTTACCAGTCAATGAAGATACCCTCATAGTAAATTTGGAACACAGAAATCAGCCCGCAGACCATTTAAAACCGTTAATGTTTGTATTCGAGCTTATACGACATCTCAAGCGCGCCTCAAATTGTACAGTTATCTTGAATTGCATGGTGAAAGAGTATTATATCATGACACAGACTCTATAATTTATGTAAGCCGAGATGGTGAAGTTGAACCGGGAACAGGGCAATTTGCTAGAGATATGACCGATGAACTAGAATGCTATGACGTTGGCAGCTATATTACAGAATTTGTCAGTGGAGGTCAAAAAAGTTATGCTTATAACATCTTTATCACATAAAATAATTCATTGCAAAGAGTCTGTATGGTAAAAGCTCTTTGTTTAAATTATAACGCCTTTCAAATTATAAACTTCGAAACCATCAAAAATTTGACTTTACACCCAGACGGCGGTGAAAACATTCCAGTCCTCTCCTCTGCTATCCGACGTACACAAGAACACTAAACAGTCCCTGAACTTAAAAATTATCAGCTCAGGTCGGAGAACCCTCGATTCCTGCAAGACCATAGTTCTGTTCCATATGGCCCCTGTACTAGTACTATTTTAGAGATGCATGACGGAATCTCATTTGTTGTTGTTGTTGTTAAATAACATCAGTCAATAATTAAATAAAACATTAAAGGAATTACTACTAGTTTTCTTTGTTTATTTCCACTCTCCGTCATCATCTCGTTTAGCAGTACTCAAGGTCAGCAGCCTCGTCGTTAACTTTACCATTCCCAAATGAAAACTTATTTCCATGACATGCGCATTCTTAAGCTTGTGACAAAGAGCACTACCCGCCGCAAATTTAATTACTTTCAAGCTGGTGCTTCATTTGCATATTGCACATTCTTGCTACCACCAGAACAAGATGTTTGATTATTTCAGAGGTAAGCGGCTCTAACAGCACAGCGTGACGTCACTGAGCCAGCTACCAGGTGTGCATCTGACTCAAATAATTACCTATCAATAAATCAATTAACAACATACAATTAACAACTCATTACTCAACATTTGCATATATAATGAAAACTACCAATCACTCCACATCAATAACGTACAATTAACAACTCATTACACGCCTTTTGCATATTTAATGAACTCACACCAAAACTGGTTTTGGTTCCCAGGCCCAAGCGACCCAATACCTACTGACATGAGCTCTCATAAAACACTCAGTGTTTTTAGTTTTTGGCACCTTCCTGTCCTTTTTAGCTCATATTCATGTTCTATATTAAAGGGTCTTCCAATAAGAGGTGTTATTTTAATTAGCCCGCTATTTTGGTAGATGTCACTTTTGGAGCTGTTATTTTTTGACATTTAACAAGTAGAAACTACGCCATTAATAAAAAAGGAACGACACACGATTAAACAACGCATTGAAATTATTAAAATTCACTATAAAGATGGTAAAAATGTGGCAGAGACGGTTCGTAAAACTCGAACATTTTTTGGTCGTCGTGAAGCAGCTTGTCGGACCGCAATACAGAAATTGGTAGAAAAATTCGAGTGGTCGGGACAAGTTAGTGATGTGAAGAATAAAACCCGTGCACGTCGCTCAAGAACAGCCGAGAATATTGCTGCTGTAGCCGAAAGTGTTGAAGAAAACCCAGGGTTGTCCATTCATCGTCGATCTTTTGAATTAGGCATTCCACAAACGTCATTACACCGTATTTTGCATAAAGATTTGAGTCTTAAGGCTTATAAAGTTCAGTTAACACAAGAACTCAAGCCGGCCGATCATCAACAACGTCGAGTCTTTGCTGAGTGGGTCCTTGAAATACATGAAAATGATCCGGAATTCCATCGGAAACTCATCTTGAGTGATGAGGCCCATTTCCACCTCGATGGCTTCGTCAACAAGCAAAATTATCGCATCTTGGGCTCGGAAAACCCAAGAGTTATTGTTGAGAAGCCTCTCTATCCTTAACGTGTGACTGTTTGGTGCGGTTTATGGTCCCGCGGGGTCATTGGACCTTACTTTTTCGAAAATGAGGCTGAAGCAACAGTTACGGTGAATGGATTGCGCTATCGACAGATGATTAATGATTTTTTATCGCTGGAATTGGATGGTATTGATCAGGACAACGTTTACTTTCAACAAGACGGTGCTACGTGAAATACAAGCAACGAAACCATTGATCTTTTACAGGAAAAGTTTCCGGACCGTGTTATCTCTCGAAGAGGTGATCACAATTGGCCACCGCTATCTTGTGACTTAACACCTTGCGACTTCTTCCTTTGGGGCCACATGAAATAGAACGTCTACGCCAACAGCCCAGCGTCGATTCAAGACCTCAAAGATGGAATTCGTGAGGCTATCGAGGACATAGGGCAGCCACTTTGCGATTTTGTTATGGAAAACTTCATGAAAAGGATATGGTCCTGTAGGCGTGGTCGTGGTGGTCATTTGGCTGATGTTATTTTCCATTATTAACGGCATACCTTCCTCTTTATAATGAAATAAAGATCCGATTATTTATCTCAAAAAATGGCATTTTTCTTTGAATATCAAAATAACACCTCTTATTTGAAAACCCTATATTATGCTTCTGTGGCAACCGTACTGTAACCAAATTAGCTCTATCAGCATTATTTCTGTGCATAACAAACGTAATGTCATATTTAGTATATATATATACTTATATATACGAACCTATAAGTACCCATTGTTAATGGATGTATTTACAGCTGATAGTTTTCAAGCTCGCTTTATGTTTTGATCGTGCCATGTAAATGACGGACTTTTTTGGAAGATTATATTGAGGAATAAATACTCCGCTCAATTTGTTGAAAAATACTTAATATTTTATTTCATTACTCGACGCTTCGGGTCCAAGTGCGGCCCGTCTTCAGGAGCTCCAATTATATAATATTGATGACTTCATGCTTTTTTAAACATTTTAAATAACGTTTTCTGTCTGTGGCGCATATAAATGTGTTTTTTTAAATAATAAATAACAAATAAACAAAATGATAAGCAAATGAGAATAAAAGAGGAATACGTTATTAATAATTTAAAAAAAAAAGACTTAGAATAAAAAGACAATTAACTAGCTACGAGGACATTATGTAACTGAGCTATTGTTGACTAGAAAATGTTTACATAAAATGACTAATATGACTTATACTACCGTTTTAATTTCTTCAGTGCTTATGTATTTGTAATCTTTATTTATTAGCTGTTATGTCTTAAATTAATAACTTTGTTTTTGTTAATGTATATGCGACATGCTTCTTTAAGTTCACGTTTTTTTCTATTATTTTATATGTCGATTATTTTTATATTGTCGAAGAAAATTACATGCCCCGTTTCTATTGCGTTGAATGCTAGTGCTGATCATGGTGCTTGTTTATTAACATATGCTTTATGTTGTGATAACCTGACTTAAAGATTTTTTTATGTTTGTCCAATGTATGCAGTGGTACAGTTTTCGTATTTGACCTTGTATACAACGCTGTTTTTTTTCTTCTGTGGGTATCGAATCCTTATTTTTTGTGTAACTGTTGTTTAGTTTAAGTATCTAATTGAAGGCTATATTTATGTGATTATTCTCGGTTTTAATAATTTTCGCAAATTTTAGGGATAACAGTTATATGAACGGGATTGATGCGTAAATAGGATTAGTATTATCCAATCTTATTGCGTTCTCACGGGGTGTGTGTCAAATTGTTCAAATGGTTGTTTCTTACTTTTCTTTTTATTATTTTGTATCTAGTTAACTGTTTTTTTGGCTCTAATACTTTATTTTAATTTATTAATAATGTATAATGCAGACCGAAAAGGTATTTGAAATATTTGTATTTAAAATTTTTTAAAAATTCGAACTCATATCTAATATTATATATGTAGAACTATTGTTGTGGATCCAAAGCGTCGAGCAATGAAATATGAAATTAAATTGTTTCCAATACAACGATCGGTATATTACTCAAAATAATCTGCCAAAAAATCCGTCGTTGATTATGGAGTAAATATGTACATTTTCACTATAAAAATAAATAAATTATTTTATAAATTACTAGTATTAACGATGTATTCAGAAATTTAATAAATGTCCTTAATATTTTCAATGTAATACTCTCTACAAGCTTTCTGAATAAATTATACTAATTTAGTTTTAAAATTAACAAAACAATTAATAATAAAACACAAATTACTAAATAAATTTTTAAACTATTATTTTGAATTAATTTATTATCTTTAGAGTAACGAACTAATAATATGGGTCATGTCGGCAGAGGCAAGCGCTTCACTGCTGTTTTTCAGAAGCGCTCTAGGCAAAGATGCCTACAATTAGGCTATAGGGTGTAATAGATTCTAGATGTTGTGTATTCCCTCCAGAGAGAAGAGGAGTACACTGCGGTTCTTGTCTCCAGTATTTGTCCACACTAGTTCCATCAAAATAAAATACTTTTCACTTGCGGAAAAGCTTTAACTATAAATATTTGAAAGAGGGTGTAGACTGCTGTACCACACGAGTCGATAAAATAAACGACTTGAATTTTACTCGAATTCTTTGATTAACAAAGAAAAAACTTTTACAAACTCTTATTTAAAAATTCAAAACTTTTTCTATCAACGCGAGAACCACCGCTATTCCTTTTATTCTTCAATCCGCGAACTTAAAGTTCAGTATACTATGACAGCACCAGACCACTTTTTGTATGGAAAAACGGTTCCACTATTCCAACTTTTTTGCTACATCTTGCAGCAATTTTTACATGTTTTGTAGCCGAATTAAGCCAACACGCACACACACACACACACACACTCATCTGGTTGCCGATCCCCGCCAGCTGATCAAGCCTGTCATAGCTGATTTGAAAATTCAAACTGTTTTAGTCTACACGCCTGCCTGAGGGAATTCCTTCCTATCGTCTGGCTGACCTGGGCATGACGCCATCTGGGTGATCCCCGTAAGCTGCTCAAGCTCTTGTCTAAGCTGATTTTTAATAAAATAATGCTGGCTTTTGCTGGAATCGAACCTAGAACGCTTAGTTTTGTAAAATCCGAGGCGCTCTACCATCAGGCCATGGAGGTGTTGTCTGAATGTTCTTTAAACTTGCTATATACGCTTATAGTTGTGGGGACAGAGGCATCGGGACACTTGTGCGAGGCTGGACACACACACACACCCATATACCCCACACATACCCACACACACACTACGTCATACCAAAAGGTTTTCTACCAGGCGATATTCCGTATTGCACCATGTTATTAAATTAGCAACAACAACAACTAACGTAGGTAGGTATGTTGGCTTAGATAAGAAATTGCCTAATTTTTGATCTTCAGGTGCAATGCTTCTAATTTGATTCATTGCATAAACAATTCGAATAATGTAAACAAAATCGCAGTCGAATAATTTAAACAAAATTCGCACAGAGCCGAGTAAAGTAAACAAATTGAACGATTCCCGATTTCTTTAGCTGGAAAAAAACAACAACTGATAAGTTGTCTTAGATGAGTAGTGGAAGTTATAATTGAAAATTTCTTTTGTTGATAAAAAATCAACAACAACTATAGCGTAAGTTGTTGTCTGTATGTATCTTTTATAAACAAGAGTGATCATGATATTCGATATCTAAAAAGAGATCACGGCTGCTTGGGATGGTAAGAATGGAAATTAAAGCCTAGAAAATTTTCGCTGTAGGGGTATGCGTGTACTGAAAAGTCTTATCAAAAATCCTTTACGCGCTATGGTTTTCGTGGGGTGTATTTGCGAAGCGCACAAGCCATAAAAAAACACTTCTCCTAGCGCACAAGCAGGAGTTTGCGAAGCGCACACCTATTGTTAAGGGATTACGCATTGTTTTGGAAAGGTGCGGCAATGGTTAAGGTCAACGCATTGTTATAGCACGTATCTTTACCTGATCTATGAATTTTGCCTGATCTATGTAAATTAAGTTAAGTTTTTAAACCACTAATATCAATAGGAGGAGTACGCTCTGCGCCAAGTGCAAAGACACACACACAGGCAGGCAGGCGCACACACACACACACACAGAGGCAGGCTGGCAGGGGCACACACACTCGCGCGTGTGTGTGCCCCTGCCAGCCTGCCTCTGTGTGTGTGTGTGTGTGTGTGTGCTCCTGCCTGCCTGGGTGTGTATTCCTTTGCACTGGGCAAATATACCCTACGGGGGTATATTACTTAGGGCAGGTAAAGATATATGCTAGAACAATGCGTAATCCCTTAACAATAGGTGTGCGCTTCGCAAAGTATTTTTGACTAAATTAATTTTGGGTTGTGCGCTTCGCAAATATACCCGTTTTCGTGATATTAGCGATCATACCTTTTATGATGTAATTCATATAACTAATAATTCAAGTCTAGGCTATTTTTTTGTAAGCATTAAGTTAAGAATTGGTTAAATTAAAATCTTTGATGAGCTATAATATTAATGTAGGATGATGTGGCGACTTAGATGAGTGATAAAAATTGTATAGGTGCAGCCTTGTTAGAAAATGTTTAGTCTTCAAGTGCAATGAAATGACTGGTAATTTTATATCAAACAAACTGGCACAGCCGAGAAAAGTAAACAAGTTCAGCGATTTCCTTGTGTCTAGTGGAAAGTCTTCCGCTCAGTAAAAATCTTATCAGCAATGCCGCTTCATATTTATATCCTCTAAAGTATCATAATCCGAAATGGTATTGTATCAATAGTGCAATAGTGAAGACTGGGGTAATATAAGTTAAAAGCTTTGGTGGATGGTATTTAGCATCACACAATTCTAGTAGGATATAGAAGCTTTGGTTAAGACCGTGGCTATGGTCGAGAGCAGTTAGCGTTATTTGCTTATTTTTAAATTTTACATGAAAGCATTAGGTTGGTTGAGAGTGGACTAAATTAAAAGTTTTGATGAAAGAAGGTGGTATGAATATATTAATTTAGTTTTGGATAAGTAGTGGAGTGCTGTAATATGTCTCGCTCTAACACATTAGGAAGCTTTAGTGAATACCGTACTTTGAAACCATCTCGCTCTCTCAAAACATCTTTCGCTTTCTAGCACACATGTTTGAGGTGGACTTGATCATATACATGCCCTCTTGGAGCTTGGTCGTCTAATTTATATACTATGAGTATAATATGGTTGCCTGGAATTATCAGGCTTGTTGCTCAACGGGGCTATATAACTTGTTGACTGAGATCATTAGCGGCGGATGCCACACCTTTGTAGGAAGATATTGCTATGATATTAACATAGTATGATATGTGGACTTAGATGAGTAGTGGTAGTCGTATGGGTGAAGTAAAAACCTAATTTTAGGTGATCTGGTATAATGGAATGACCAGTGTTGCAATACGAAATCTTTCTAGAGTAACTTTTTCGCAAAGTGATCCTTTTCTGGTTAGGCGATGAGAGTTCGACATCAAAAATCTCATAATATTTCTTACGGAAGCCCAAATTTACTTTTACAATTATCTCGCTTTAAGACATCATCACCATCTGTTTCTCTTTAATACATAAGCTTGAGGTGGATTTGGTCATATACTAGCCCGCTTGGAGCTTGGTATTATCAGTTGTTTGCTTTATATGCTATGAGTATATACATGTTGGCTTTAGGTTGAGAGTGGGTTAAATTAAAAGCTTTGATGATAGAAGATAGTGCTATGATATTAAGTAATGGAAATTGTATGGGAGCAGTAAAAGAATAATTTTTGGTTGTCAGGTGTAATGACATGGCTTAGCAGGTAATTTGATATTACCTTTTACAAAAGTCATGGCGGTTGAGATTGGGTTAAGTTTAGTGGTGCTCGAAGTTTATTTTATGGGCGGTGGGTGTGCATAATATAGTAGGAAGCTTTAGTGAATACCGTACTTTTCAACCATCTGACTCAAACAAACACATCCCCTATAATCAAGCATGTCACAGGGGATTCCACATACTTTTCCAAACAGGGCTAATAACTGCTTAACAGCTTTTGAGCAGGTCGTATAACAGCTACACAGCTTTTCGAACAGGTCAGATAACAGTTTAGCAGCTTTTCAAACCAGCTTAACAGCTTTTTAAACAGGTCTGATAACAGCTTAACAGCTTTTCAAACAGGTCTGATAACAGCTTAGCAGCTTTTCAAACCAGCTTAACAGCTTTTTAAACAGGTCTGATAACAGCTTAACAGCTTTTAAACAGGTCTGATAATAGCTTATCAGCTTTTAAACAGGGGTCAAGGTCGAGCCCACGTGTATACGTTTTTTCTCAAGCCGCCCTAGCATTCTGGGTAAAACGCTCAAGTACCTGATTAGGAGCTCGCTGTAGTGGGCAAATGTAATTCGGGAGCTCTGGACTTAGTAGGGAAATTGAATAAAAAGAATACCATATATAAAATATAATTTATTATAAATTCAAAAATATTAACATTTAATTCTTAGTGTATCATTCAATGGTTGGGCTTCCTTTAATCGGTTTCCCTCTAACTTTTTTATTTTACTATAATGTATATATTAGACTATAATACAATTAAAACAAACTATTTCATTTAATGGTATTTTAGCTATATAAAATGTTTTATTTACAATATATATCTTAGCCTGGCCTTAGACTATGTTTTCTGCGTCTGCTCCTTGCTGTTCTGATTGAATATAGTAATGTCCCCATGGTAGAGTATCCGTTGTCCCACTCACAATATACCGATTGTTATCATATGGACTCAATTCAATCTTCTTTTGGCTGATCGTGTAGACATTATGGTTATGCGATCGTATGTAGCTCTGATTAGCAGTTAATATTCGCTTGTTATTCAAACATTCGATATAGTCTTCGAAATTGATATGCCTCTGGACTACATTAGTCTTTATTCCTTTTGTTTTCTTCACAGTTTTACCATCGTTTATACGTAGACTGCACATTTTCGAGCGCAAGCCTACAAATTCGCTCATGATTTTCCCATTCAGCTCATCCTTCATTAGACCAGGAATCTTTTTATTCATGAGCGGTAAATTGAATTGATTATCTTCTGGGTAATCATTTGTATCAAATTTGTTTATATTTTCGGCAATAAACTCACACTGTTGAATCCGTTGAATCATCTCTTGCCCAAGCCCAGCTTACATGGTGCTCATAACATTTTGATTCGACTTTCTCAATATTTTTATATAATTTTAAAAAGTTATAGCAATCTTGAATTTGTTTCTTATGCTCACCGAGAAAAATGTTATTATATTCTCTTATAAACTCCTCAGTATTCATCTTAACAGTCTCACATTCAAGAAGACACTAACCACTAACCAAATTCTCATGCAATTCTCTTTTTGCCACTTAGATTTTGTATAGAACATACCAATTTCTTATAAAAATTTTCCCTGCTTATTAGATTTTGGATAGAACATACTGTTACCAGATTCTCTGCAGTACTATCATTTATTTGAGGATCCCATTCGAAATTTTAAAAAGAGTGATTACCAGGTAAACCTGTGAAAAATCAAGTCGCTTGTGGTTCTATAGAGACACCCAGATTTTTATAAAATTTCTTCTGCCTGTTACATTTTGTATAGAACATACTCTTACCAGATTATTATACAATTTTCTTCTGCTTATTAGATTTTTTTATAGAACATAATCTTACCAAATTCTTATAAACTTTCATTTTGTTGCCATCTAGAACATCGCATTCTTTCATCAAAGCTTTATATTTAACATTTAATATCGCAGCAATTTCACATGATCTATTTTCAGATATATATTCACCCCAGCCCAGCTAAATACACATGATAACCCCCGACAGCCAGAGCATATAAAGCAAAAAACTGATATCACCAAGCTCCAAGCTGGCAAGTAAATGATGGCATATTTTCGATAAAGCTCTCATCCACCAAGTATACATACCAGCCCAACACAAACATGATAATTGCAGGCAGGCATAGCATATAAATCAGACAACTGATAACACACAGCTCCAAGGTGGCATGTAAACGATCATGTCTACCTCAAGCATGTATGATAGAGCGAGGCAGATGTTGTGTGTTAGAGCGAGATGGTTGAAAGGTATGGTATTCACTAAAACTTCCTACTAGATTATACGCACCCACCGCACATAAAAGAAACTTCAAGCATCACCAAAATTAATTTATTCTCAAAATATTTGCTAATCCCAGACCCGAAAAAACATAACGAATTGTACACAAAACCTATGGAATTCCTCATTGACCAATAAGAATAAGATAATTTCAAGCTATTATAACCGCCTCAAGTATGAACAGATTAATGTTAGAGCGGCACAGATGTGTTTGATAGAGTCAGATGGTTGAAATATTAATATTATTATATATAATATATTAATATTATGCACACCTACCGCCCATAAAATAAACTTCGAGCACCACTAAACTTAACCCAATCTCAACCGCCATGATTTTTGTAAAAGGTAATATCAAATTACCTGCTAAGCCATGTCATTACACCTGACAACCAAAAATTATTCTTTTACTGCTCCCATACAATTTCCATTACCTAATATCATAGCATTATCTTCTATCATCAAAGCTTTTAATTTAACCCACTCTCAACCTAAAGCCAACATGTATATACTCATAGCATATAAAGCAAACAACTGATAATACCAAGCTCCAAGCGAGCTAGTATATGACCGAATCTACCTCAAACATATGTATTAAGGAGAAACAGATGATGATGATGTCTTAAAGCGAGATAATTGTAAAAGTAAATTTGGACTTCCGTAAGAAATATTATGAGATTTTTGATGTCGAACTCTCATCGCCTAACCAGAAAAGGATCACTTTGCGAAAAAGTTACTCTAGAAAGATTTCGTATTGCAACACTGGTCATTCCATTATACCAGATCACCTAAAATTAGGTTTTTACTTCACCCATACGACTACCACTACTCATCTAAGTCCACATATCATACTATGTTAATATCAT
The DNA here is from genome assembly GCA_963924295.1 of Dioctria rufipes. Taxonomy (NCBI): domain Eukaryota; kingdom Metazoa; phylum Arthropoda; class Insecta; order Diptera; family Asilidae; genus Dioctria; species Dioctria rufipes. The sequence goes on from OZ002740.1 coordinate 110,032,765, forward strand.
AGCAATATCTTCCTACAAAGGTGTGGCACCCGCCGCTAATGATCTCAGTCAACAAGTTATATAGCCCCGTTGAGCAACAAGCCTGATAATTCCAGGCAACCATATTATACTCATAGTATATAAAGTAGACGACCAAGCTCCAAGAGGGCATGTATATGATCAAGTCCACCTCAAACATGTGTGCTAGAAAGCGAAAGATGTTTTGAGAGAGCGAGATGGTTTCAAAGTACGGTATTCACTAAAGCTTCCTAATGTGTTAGAGCGAGACATATTACAGCACTCCACTACTTATCCAAAACTAAATTAATATAATCATACCACCTTCTTTCATCAAAACTTTTAATTTAGTCCACTCTCAACCAACCTAATGCTTTCATGTAAGATTTAAAAATAAGCAAATAACGCTAACCGCTCTCGACCATAGCCACGGTCTTAACCAAAGCTTCTATATCCTATACTAGAATTATGTGATGCTAAATACCATCCACCAAAGATTTTAACTTATATTACCCCAGTCTTCACTATTGCACTATTGATACAACACCATTTCGGATTATGATACTTTAGAGGATATAAATATGAAGCGGCATTGCTGATAAGATTTTTACTGAGCGGAAGACTTTCCAATAGACACAAGGAAATCGCTGAACTTTTCTCGGCTGTGCGAGTTTGTTTGATATAAAATTACCAGTCATGCCATTGCACTTGAATACTAAAAATTTTCTAACAAGGCTGCACCTATACAATTTTCATTACTCATTTAAGTCGCCACATCATCCTACATTAATATTATAGCTCATCAAAGATTTTAATTTAACCACTTCTCAACTTAATGCTTACAAAAAAATAGCCTAGACTTGAATTATTAGTAATATGAATTACATCATAAACGGTATGATCGCTAATATCACGAAAATCATAGCCAGTAGAGGATTTTTGATAAGACTTTTCAGTACACGCACACCCCTACAGCGAAAATTTTCTAGGCTTTAATTTCCATTCTTACCATCCCAAGCAGCCGTGATCTCTTTTTAGATATCGAATATCATGATCACTCTTGTTTATAAAAGATACATACAGACAACAACTTACGCTATAATTGTTTTTGATTTTTTATCAACAAAAGAAATTTTCAATTATAACTTCCACTACTCATCTAAGACAACTTATCAGTTGTTGTTTTTTTCCAGCTAAAGAAATCGGGAATCGTTCAATTTGTTTACTTTACTCGGCTCTGTGCGAATTTTGTTTAAATTATTCGACTGCGATTTTGTTTACATTATTCGAATTGTTTATGCAATGAATCAAATTAGAAGCATTGCACCTGAAGATCAAAAATTAGGCAATTTCTTATCTAAGCCAACATACCTACCTACGTTAGTTGTTGTTGTTGCTAATTTAATAACATGGTGCAATACGGGATATCGCCTGGTAGAAAACCTTTTGGTATGACGTAGGGTGTGTGTGCGTATGTGTGGGGTGTATGGGTGTGTGTGTGTGTCCAGCCTCGCACAAGTGTCCCGATGTCTCTGTCCCCACAACTCTAAGCGTATATAGCAAGTTTAAAGAACATTCACACAACACCTCTATGGCCTGATGGTAGAGCGCCTCGGATTTTACAAAACTAAGCGTTCTAGGTTCGATTCCAGCAAAAGCCAGCATTATTTTATTAAAAATCAGCTAAGACAAGAGCTTGAACATCTTACGGGGATCAACCAGATGGCGTCATCCCCTGGTCAGCCAGACGGTAGGAAGGAATTCCCTCAGGCAGGCGTGCAGTTTGAATTTTCAAATCAGATATGACAGAGTTGATCAGCTGGCGGGGATCGGCAACCAGATGAGTGTGTGTGTGTGTGTGTGTGTGTGTGCGTGCGTGTTGGCTTAATTCGGCTACAAAACATGTAAAAATTGCTGCAAGATGTAGCAAGTTTAAGGGCATAAGTGGCCTCAGAACCCCCCCCCCCCACTCGGTAGCCTAAAACCCAATAGCCCAGAACCCCCCAGTGGCTCAGAGCTCTCATATTTCAACACAAAAGTGGCCCCAGAACCGCCCAAAAAAGTTGGAAAAAGTGGAACCGCTTTTCCATACAAAAAGTGGTCCGGTGCTGTCATAGTATATAACTACTAACTTCGACTCGAGAACTAATGTCCAGTCACGAGCCTTTTGCTCAGTTGTTTCAGCCCTATCATTGGTCACTTGAATTGACCTATAGGAATATTCATGTGAACCATTCCCCAAAATCAGCATGTCAGACCGGAGAAGGAACAAGCCAATCAGAATTGTTCAATTCTTTCCCACAGTCCAACATTGCTGAATCGTGAAAACGAGCCACAAATCTTCCATGTAAAAATATATCCACTTGTTAAATTTTTCTGAATGGCGGATTGCAACATGAACAGTATACTTGAGTGAGATAAGCAAGCGCATTTTCCTCGCAGTTAATTATGCTGACCCATCGAAAAATGTTTAGCGCTTGAATATTTCACTCGACACCCGATCTGTTCACTTGAATAAAAGAAGCATGCGCCTCTTTCTCACGGTCAATAATGTTGACTCATCGAATAGTGTTTAGCGCGTGCATATTTCATCCGAAATCTTATACGTGTTTGTCACATAATTTCTTGTCGTGCAGACAGAATTATTTGGGGTATGTGCCCTTGAATATGACTACGTCCGCTTGGACATGAGAAGATGATTTGTATATGTGCTTGCTTAGACAGCCTGGCACATGTATACTTGAATCTGAGCCCTGCAATTCGTGGATGCATTTCAGATATAAATTGACTCATGTTAATTTATGAATGCATATTTGGACCCACTTTTAGAATTAAAGGAATTTATGGATGCATTTTGTTATGCATGCATAAATTTCTTTATCTTTGGTTGTTGGAATACAACAAGTCCACCCCTCTTTGAAAAAAATGAGTTATTCTTGGAAGAGGAATAGCTCATACAAAGAATGTTATGCGGTGGTTCTCGGTTTTGGTTATAAAATTTTTACAATCATTTGTAGTTTCACTCCTACATTATATATTTTTTATGTAGGTATTTCTTTTGAATATCTGGAATCTATGACGACTTTTAATATTCTATTTTTTGTTACGTATTTGGATTTTTATGCTATTTTAATGCTATTTTTATATATTTTCTAATATTTGTAAATATTTATGAATATTTCTATATGTAATTTTATGACGTCTTTAAGTAGTTAATTATCCAGCTAGTTAATAAACAAAAATTATTCATTTCCATGGCGTTTTTTGCAATATCGACTAATGATAAATTTCTATATAAATATATATATATACGGCTTTTCCTAGGTATCTAGATTTCTATATGAATAGATATATATGTAGTATGCCTAGGTTTAGAGTATAAAAATTATGAATGTCTTTTAAACATACAAAAAATTTAAGGCCATTTTTCTAGGTATCTAGATTTCTATATGAGTAGAAATATACAGGGTGTCCCGTAAGTCGACGTCAAGCCGGAAGTGAGTGATAGACCAAATCGTAATAGTTAACAGAAAAATATAAAAAAGATCTAAGTCATGTATTTTTCAAATTATAGGCATTTCTTTTTTTTTTTAGAAAATGTACACCTTGTGATGGTTTATTAGCTCCTGTTGCTACAAATCTTTACTTTTTTTTCAATTTTATTTTTCTTATGTAATCCCGAATAGTGCATATTTAACTTGTTGCTTTAAGTTCTAAGCCAACTGCTCCAGCTTGCAGGAAAATGTCACATTTTACGAACCAAGAATATAAAATTAATAATTCGTTGAACTTTAACTGACTGTACTGAAGAAGAAATGTACTACGTCAGTCTGGGGAGTATCTTTAAAAGTTGACGCATTTAATAAGGATTCTAAAATGGTACAACACTTGCTACATTATTTCTTAGATTACGGAAGAAAAAAAAATTGTTTCTTCAAGAAACCCAATTTCGAAAAATTTCTTTTCACCTACTAAAATTGATTCTAGTGTACCCAAAGCTTGCCTTAAGAGCGTAACTTTAAGATTCTAGCTTGAGTGAGACGGAGAGTCAGTCCATGAAGTGTGAGTGATGAGACAGTCACGCTTTCGAGTCAAAGATGTTAACTTTTTGTTAAGTTTAGGACTAATTTTCTTCAATTTTAAAAGTAACCCCCAATTTTTGAATGCCAAGATTTATTATTTACAAAAGATGCCTGCCTTCCTTCAGTTGCAATACAAGCTCGACATCTTCTTAAAAAAGATCGGGTTATTAGAACGTTTAATTCTTCCGTTGTTGAAAAATTCAACTGCTTCCGTAATTCTTTGCCGAAGCTCAGCTAAATTTTCAATTGACCTCTTATAAACTTTCTCTTTTACTGCTCCCCAGTAAAAGAAATCTAATGTATTTAGATCAGGTGAACGGGCTGGCCACGATATCGTACCTGACCGCCCTATCTATCTGTCCAGATATTCTTCATTGAGATATTCTCTAACTGAAAGGGCATAGTGCGCTGGGCAGCCGTCTTGCTGATACCACATCTCTCTGTAAGTACTTAGTGGCATATCTTCCAGTAAATTAGGTAAATGGTTTTACAAAAAATCTAAATAAACTTCAGAATTAAAGACCTCTGGCAACTCAAAAGGTCCTATGACTTTTCCGTTTAAAATTCCGGTCCACATGTTTATTCTAAAACGATATTGAGATCCAATTTGTCTCATTAAAGTAGGATTTTCTACGTGCCACTCGTGTAAGTTGTGTAGGTTCATGTAACCGTCTTTTTTAAATGTCGATGCATCCGACCACAAAATTTTCTCGAAGAATCGCGGATCTTCCCGTTTGGGAAAGCGCAACCCGAGGTTGATACTCCCGAGGTAGCAGGGTTTGTATTCGCTGTACATGGTATGGGTGGAGCTCATGTTTTTGTAATATTCGGTGTGCTATAGTTTTGGGCACTCCTGTGCATTCCTGGATTGCACGTACCGAACTTCCTGGATCTTCTTCAACCACTTGAAGTATTACGTCCTCGTAAGTTAAGGAACTCTTCCTTCACCATGTTCTTGGTTTGGAAGTCATCCCTCTGTGGAGAGTAGACGACGCACATTTGTAAAAACTCAATGACTTGACGAGCTCACACTTCATGGAATGACTGTCCGTCTCACTCAAACTAGAATCTTAAGGTTACACTGTTAAGGCTAGCTTTGGATACACTAGATTCATTTTCAGAAGATGAAAATTTTTTTCGAAACTGGGTTTTTTGAAAAAAAAAATTTTTTTTCCGTATTCTAAGAAATATTGTAGCAAGTGTTATACCGTTTTAGAATCCTTATTAAATGCGTCAACTTTTAAAGTTACTTGCCAGACTGGCGTAGTACATTTTTTTTTTTCAGTACAGTCAGTTAAAGTTGGGTGAAATATTAATTTTCTATTCTTGGTTCGGCAAAATGTGACATTTTCTTCCAAGCTGGAGCAGTTAGGTTAGAACTTAAAGCAACGGGTTCGATAAGCACTATTCGGGATTACATAAGAAAAATAAAATTAAAAAAAAGTAAAGATTTGTAGCAACAGGAGCTAAAAAATCATCACAAGGTGTACATTTTCTCGAAAGCAACACAAATGCCTATAATTTGAAAAATACATGACTTAGATTTTTTTTATATTCTTCTGGAACTGTTACGATTTGGTCTATCACCCGGTTCCGGCTTGATGTCGACTTACGGCACACCCTGTATATGCTTAGGTTTAGAGTATAAAAATCACAAACGCTTTTAAACATGTAAAAAATTTAATGCTATTTTTCTAGGTATCTAGATTTCTATATGAGTGGATATATATATGCCTAGGTTTAGAGTATAAAAATTAGAAATGTCTTTTAAACATACAAGAAGATTTAAGGCTATTTTTCTAGGTATCTGGATTTCTATATGTATAGGCAGGGGCGGATTTCCCTATAGGCCGAGTAGGCCCGGGCCTAGGGCGGCAGATTTAGGGGGCGGCGATTTTTTCTTGTAGTTGTGGGTATTTCATTACATTTTTATACTTTTTCGTTTTTTTAAATAAAATAATTCGTTGGAAAGTGTTATTTTTAATTCTACTCCATTTTTTCAAATCTACTCCGATTTATGAGGCAGCCTACTCCGCTAATTCTAGCCTGGGGTCCATTCACTGGATATAGATCATTTAATTTTTCGTGTTTTACAGGGAGTAGGGGGGCGGCAATCTTCCATAGGCCTAGGGCGGCCAAGTGATCAAATTCGCCCCTGTGTATAGGTATAATATTTGGAACAACTGCTAGTGATCTTGTTTATCATTTAATATTATTTATACTACTAATTCCACTGACTTGGTTTTTGGGAGGGATTGTGACCGCTTTACCGCTTGGGGTTTATTAGCAGTTGTGCTCTCTGGTAAATGTAAAGTTTCTTCCTGAGGAGCTTCTTGGGGTGCCATTTAGTATAGGCGAGGTATATGTACTTTACGGCAGTGTAGATTACACACATTATGAATAGCAAGCAGCTAAATGAGATAGATGTCGATGTGATTTCCCTAGTTCGATTAGCTTTGTTTGGATTTCCTCGAGTGAGTGGGTGCCACCGCGTATAATTTGATTGGTTTCATCCCCAGTCAATAGTTCTACTTTTGTGGTATTTTTATCAAGTGGGGTGAGAGAAATCTCAGGTATTTTAACTTTAATTGAAGTCTCATTTATAAGGGGAAAATAAACAGGTTGACTAACACTTAAGGGATGTCTTTCCTCTCCTTCGTAATGCAACGTCTTTTCGCCTATTTACATTTGGCATGGCTGTTAATTACCAGGGACCCTTGCCCGACTAGGCGTGTAGTAGTGTTTTGTTTAGGGCACATAATTTGAACATCATAAGGAGTATTGAATGAAAATAACCACGCATTAGAATGGTTCAATTTTATAAGTATATATATATATGTGGTAGTTGAACTCTGAGTTTGCAATGTATGGATTCATTTAGGGGGTTGAATAGTAGTTTTATTATGGATTCCTGAGATAGTGCACCTTTTATTATTGGAGCATTCAGACGACCCACAAACGTATTTTTCTCAATATTGTGAGTGACTCTTTTGAATAATTTCACTTGTTCTGCAGTTAAAAGTAGAAACTCTTGGGTATTATCATGACTGCCTACGTATGCATATTCAATGTCGGGTACTAAGGAATGATTCGCTTTTATTTGGATTGGGAAGCAATGGACTTTTTGAAGTCTGAAGTTGGGTAAGTTGAAAATAGGTAATGTTACTTTAATTAGTAATTTTCCTTGTAAAAGGTGGCACTACGTTTGTGCAGTTTGGTATAGTATAGTCAAACATTTTTGAGTATTTGGGCACTTTGAGTGTGCTTTGGAGTATACCTCAATCAAGGTGTTTGGAGATATTAGTAGCTGGTGAATATGGTTACTTCTGCTGGAAATTATAATGTCGAGCAACGCTTGCTGCCGGAACTCAACTTCTATCACTTGTAGTAAAAGGTTAGAGACTATATCTTGTCGTAATTGTCTCTTAATCAGGCTTTCGGTCATATTTTGTAAGTCATTGACCTGATAGACAATGTTTTGTTGCCTATCTAAAAGTGATACTATTGGTTTCTGAATTTTTTTCAATGTGTTCTTTACTATACTTATTTGTTGCTGTTCAAGTTTGACTAGGTCCTCTTTATCCTTTTCTAGCACGCTCAGTCGACTGCAAATTTCGTGTTCATGGCTAATGTCCATAGTTCCAAATAAGAAATGCATGGCATTACCAATTCCATCAAAGATGGACCGAGCTGTCCGGGATCGTGAAAGTAACTCTTCTAGTGCACTAGTCCGTTTCTTGATATTTTCCACTATAGCATGCAGGTGTACCTTTTGGGTAACACAAAAGTCTGAACTACCGTCTTGGGACTGATTACCGCATAACCGGGGAGTCAGATGCTCTGCATATTCCGCTAATATCGTTTGGTTTTGCAGCTCTGTCAGGTCTATCTCTGTCAAGATATTCCAAATGTTGTGGTACACTATTAAGTTGCCCACGTCTTCAAAGAGTATGGCGGAGTTATCCAGTTTGGTGTGAGTAGCAGGGTTAGCGTTATCATGGCTGCCATCTGGAGAAAATTTAAGAAGGATTCGGGTTGAAAATAATATCGAGCGTGTTTCGACGTAGTTAAAGTATGAATAAGATAATGGATGATAAACTTAACCTGTTTTAAACGGTATTATCCGCTCCCCTAGTGGATTATTTATCAGAGGATGCACATGTATGTAACTTGTGAAGGTATCTATTAGTCTGTCAGTGCGAGTAAATTTTCCTTACTGATGGATAATACTTTTTTATACTACAGCATTTCTACGTAGTGCGAGAGCAATCACAGGTATAGGCCAATGGCACGGTATCTGTTCGAGTGGACAGTAGTATGGCGCAACGTTCGCTGGAGTATGGCTTCCGCCGAGGTGGCCCGGGTTTAAATCTTGATATGGGAACCATATGCCGGACAGTAATAATAGCAATGAGACAATAAGATGACAATGTCTAGAATCAGTCATAAATGACTTCAGAGAACAGTCGGGTGATAAGAAATTCCCATGAGTACTGGAACGTGTTGCAATTAGCGAAATCATTTTTACGGATTCATATTCCATGGGAGGTACTAGGAGTTTGATCCCTAGACGAGAAACGATTTCTAGTTTTGGTTGTAATTGAGTGCAACTGAAGCAGGCAGCAAATCTGGATGTGCTATAAGATTATTATCAGTTTATATGGTATATTCGCCTAGGACAGGCAAAACCTCTCAGGCGTACTGAAGAGTAGGTAAGGTTTCCACTCATACGAAACGCCTCTTCTTCCTTTTTTAAGAAATAATCAGTCCACTGCGGGCGGATAATAAGGTCTACTAAATACTGGTGCCAACATTCGCAGTCCAATGGTGGAGCTATACAAGTTTACCTTTTCCAGGTCTGGGAAAGGGTAGGATTACTTTCATGGGTTTATTCGAAGGTAGTCCTTTGTTATCCATCATAATACTTCTTACAAAAGAAGACCTTTTTATTATCTGCATTAAGTGCATTCACTAAAAATCATTAATTTTACAGTAAATATAAATGCATATATCAAAGAAGTAAAATTGGTAACCGTATCATCGCGTACTGATTTGTTATACATGATACTTAAATTTTTTTTTAGTTCGGCCTTAATGCCTTTGACAATTCTTCTTCAAGCTGGAGGTAAGAGTTACATATCTTTCCGATTTATTTTTTATGTTTTTTTTTTGTTTTGATTCTTAATGCCATAAACAGAGCGTTCCAAAACGTAATAATTTTCCGTTAATTCTTTTATTCCTCTGACTACCTCAACGTAAAGGGTGTACACGTATGTGTGTTTCTCGTATACGCCACTTCTATTGAGTGATATTACACAGACTGTTGTCTGCTTTTATGGAAGGACTTTAAACCTAATAATTTGCACCTCTATCTGTACAAAGGCCCGGCATTTGAAAGTTGTTGTTAACTTTCACCGCTACCGCCAGTAGAGTGCCACTGTGAAAATCACTCGCTTTTGGCTTATTTGTATTTGAAAATGAATCGGAAAGACTGTGGAATCTGTATTAGTAATCACAATGATACACCAGATGAAGATTCGATGTCAAAGCATTGGCTACAATATATATATACGTTGGGGAATATTTTCCTTCCCGGGTTTGAGCTACTGGTTCTACCTTGCTCAGACTTTGTTGCTAGCGTGTTATCACAACAAGTTATTAACACTTGGTTACCGCATCTCGCGCATAATTGTCATAATTAAACAAGTTAACTAATATCGCCTGTTGATGTTAGTTAGGTGTGGATAACGAGCGGCGTCTTCTGATAAATACAGGGAATAGTATGTTCGTGGTATTTTACCGCGATTCGTTATTCCAGGTAAATTTGGTGTGTCCCATGCAATTAGGGAACGTATTAGTGAATTTGAATATACGCTTTTCCCAAGTTCGGGTGTGGGGCTGGTTGTCTTCTTATACAACATCATTTATGAATGAAAGTCGCTGTACACAATAAGGAAGTTAGTACAATATTATAGTATAGTATAAGTTGTACTCACATATGTTGCGTTTAATCAGAAAATACTGGTGTCGTTTTAATTAGGTTTTTGGATCATCTCCAGAGTAGTGTAAAAGGTTTCAACTTTGAATCGTATTCGTGACAAAAAGGAAAATTATGAGAAGTTTAGTCCGACTGAACCCTGGCGATTCCAAGCTTCAAACTTGTAGTCGACTAGCGTTGTAGTGCTCTTAAAACAGTGAGAGGTTAACAACAATGTAGCTTTGACTAATAGAAAAAATCGATTTAAAAGCTTAAGTCTATTTCCAAATAATGTATATTCATCTTTTACATCATATGCTGAAGGGAAGTTACAAAGTCAAGAAAATTCAAGGGCATCAATGTTTTCTTGAAATTCGATTGAATTTTCTTTCTCCTGATGGCAAAAAGGGTATCGGAAAGAAAATGATTCGAAAATTGGGTGACCTACTGTTACTTGAAGCAAAGGTGGTTCATTTACTCATGAAGTAACATAAAATCGAGTAGTTTAGGTAAGAGAAAACATGCACTTCTATTAGGTTAAGCTGATCGACAACTTAAGTCCGTAAGGTTAGTAATCGTGAGTTTTAGTATGTTAATGTAAAAAATGTAATGTAAAAATTTATTCATAATATGGCCTAAATGTGTTATTATGAACAGTGACCAGCCGCCTGCCGACCTTTAAAGTACTGTAGATATGGCCGTTATCAAATAAGGTCCTATCCAAATTTGGGAGAGCTTATTCTTTCTGTTTTCGCTTTTTAGCAAGACTTTATCTCACTTGCGAGGAGATTTTTGCAAGCGGTTGCGTATGATTATTGTAGCTTGTATCGAAGTAGATGATAATAGCTCTCTTGATTGTATACAGTCTCTGATTCCCGTTTTAAATTTGAGGGAACGTCTGCCGTAAAACAGTATGGACAATCCATAGGAGTTAGCTTCGTACCTTCGTATACGCTGTTGTTATATACAAACGCAGCCGTTCGCAGAAAATGGTTCCAAGTTTTGGGATTTTCGCCGATATTCTATTAATGGGCGATGGTCCCGTTCCAGTGCATTATTTAACTGGCGGTGATATGCGGACGTTTGAAGTTTCTTTACTCGCAGTAGCTTACAGCGTTCGAAATGGGATACCAGTCAACAAACTTTGTTAAGTTATCCTGAAAAGCTAAAATGTATTTATTGTTTTGATTTGTTTCTTCTAGTGGTCCCACAATATTCAAGTAGACCTTATCAAAAGGCTGTTCGGCGATATCTGTAATAACCATAGGCATTTTTATCAAAGGAGACGCTTTCGTTGTTTGACACTTGGAGCATTTCTTTACATATCTTTTTATAGCTCTGAGCATATGTCGCCACCAGTATTTCCGTTTGATGCGTTTGTAGGTTTTTATCACTCCTTGGTGTCCACCAAAAGGGGAATCGTGATAATCCTTAAGTATCGTCTGTATTTCCTCTGAGCTAGTGATTACCTCTGGTTTTGTTGTCGGATTAGCATCGCTATTGTTAGGCGCTGAAGTGTTGGGTATGGTCGTTGTTGCTGGATTTAATTTTATTTCCGCCTTTTCAGATTTTGTTTTTAACGGAGGTGTATCCGTGGCTATTAGGGCCTTTCGCGGGATCTGATTGACTTTGTACAGCGGAATCTTCTTCGAAATCGGAATCCATTCGGTGGTGAATTATCGCTTCTACTGTTAAAGTTTGGGCAGCGCTATCTTCGTTTTTCTGTGGTTGTACATATATGACTTAGCGCGTCGGCATTCGTATTGTGTTTTCCTGGTTTGTATTCAATTTCATAATCGAATTCCGATAGTTTATGATGGAATCACACTAATCGTGAAGTAGGATCTTTCACATCGAATACGCCTTTGAGGAGTTATGATTCGTGTATACCTTAAATTTGCGACCCTGAAGATATCATCTGAAATTCCTGGTTGCCCAAACTATTGCGAGTAATTCCCTTTCGATTGCCGAATAGTTTCTCTCAGCTTTGTTTAGTGTCCGGCTGGCATATGCGATTGGTTGATCCTTGCCTGGGACAATACAGCTCCAAGTGCCTCACTACTAGCATCTGTTGTTAAATTAAAGGGTTTTGTGAAGTCAGGATAAATTAGTAGAGGAGGTGAAACCAGTGCTAACTTGATATTTTAAAATGCCTATTTTCATTTTTCAGTCCATGTAAATTTGTTGTCTTTACGAAGTAGATTTGTTATAGGACGTACGATTTTAAAATTCAGGAATGAATTTCCTATAATAGTTATCAAGTCCTAAAAAGGACTGTACTTGTCTCAATGTTCGAGGAACCGGGAAGTTCGGCACGCATACTGTCTTGCTCGGGTCTGGAAGAGCTCCCTCACTGGAACATTTGTAACCCAAATATATTACTTCCCTTTTCATGAACTGACATTTTTCGGGCTGTAGTTTTAAATTATGTTCTCTTAAACGGTTAAATACCTTTCGGACGTTGCGATGGTGATCTTCAAAATTTTTGCCATCCAGGTATACGAAGTATTCCAAAGCTTATAGCCCCGCCAAAACATAATTCATCAAACGTTGAAAGGTTGCTGGAGCTCCCTTTAAACCGAAAGGCATGCGCTTGAACTCATATTGTCCGTAGTTGGTGCTAAAAGCGGTTTTGTGCCGATCTTTTTGGTTGACATGTACCTGATGGTAGCTACTGGCTAAGTCAAGAATGAAATAACGAGCGTGACTTAATAGGTCTAAAATATATTCTATACGTGGTAATGGAAAAGCATCACCTATTGTTTTCTCGTTTAATTTGCGGAAGTCTACGACAACACGCCATTTCTTTCCTCCGTTTGGTCCTGCCTTTTTGGGGACCACTAGAAAAGGGGAATTCCATGGACTTTTGCTTTGTTGCACTATTCCATTTTCTAGCAGTTCATGAAGTTGATCATTATTAACTTGCCTTTACGTCTCTGGTAGTCTATACATTTTCTGATTAATTGGGGCCTGATCGTGAAGTAGAGGTATTGAATGGGCTATAGCTCTTGTGAAGGTGAGTGTGTCACAAAAAACACATCATTATATTCCCAGTAGAGGTTACTTATTGAGGTTCTCTCCTCGGCATTTAACGTTGTCTCTAGTTCGAGTTCTTGTTCTAGTTTCCTAAATCGCTGGTTATTTTCTAGAACGTGTGCTTCGTCATAGTCTGGGAATATATGGAGTAGATGCTGCAATATTGCATATTGGGAAGGCTGTGCCAGCCGTAGGGTTACTTTTAAACATTTTTTGTTTGGAGGTCAAGCTCCAGTATGTTTTTGAGCTTTATTAATTATAAGACTCTCTTGGGTTGCATACTGTTCCGCGGACAAAGCAGCGATGTAGTAATTTTTTGTGGGTATTAATTGCAATGCAAATTCTGTTATGATCGCATCTTGGCTATTTGCATTGAGAATACCTATTAACACTATTTTTTCCCTCGCTGGTAAAAGGCTGTTTGCCAGAAAGACTCTTTCGTCTATCTCCTGAGATAGGCAGAGCATTTCTTTCTGTAAGTTCACCGGTATTCTGACCACTACTTTGGATTGAGCAGGTATGCGAATAGTTTCCGTTAAATGAACATTCTGCTGCCTGATTTCATCAGTCCCATGCTGGTTAGTCATATGAATAGGTTTAAGCTTTCCTGACTTGTTTTTATTCACCAAGGGGACACTACAAGGTGACAGCTTAAACTCTGCAGATTCCATCACTTCTGTAGCTGACCTTGACACGAAAAGCTTTTGAGGAGGTGTCTTCTTATCCCTTGCTTTTAATAGCGGGATAGCAAATTCTTTGGGGTTAGTTTCTGTGCGAAGAAACCTTAGTGTTTGTTTAGGGCCCTCACTATTGCAATGAGTCCAAAGGAACTCATTTCCTAATAACGGATCGCCAAAGACGTTCGGCGTTCGGTGTTGCACTCCTTGAAAGTTACAAGGGATATTATTTTTAAGAGTGAAATTCACTTGGCAACTCCCCAGAGTTTTGCCGGTAACAAAAGGTGTTTGTACAGTGCCAGTTTTTTGTGTATTTATTACGGTAGAGATGTTGAGAGCTTGTTTCTTAACTAAGCTTATTTCAGCCCCTGTGTCTACTACTAATTGCAGGTTTCCGCTTTGGGCGATGCCTAAGGAGAGTTTTACGATGGGGATTCCTGATAGTGTGGATAGAGGGCACCCTTTATCAAAATTCTGCCGCTTTAAAGTCGAACCTGGGGATTTTTGGTCGACTGTTTCGAGTTTCCCTGTGCCTTCCATTTTCGTTTTTGGTGGCACTCGGTAATTATATGACCTCGACGTCCACAGAAATCACATTTAGTTTGAATCTTGTTTCTGTTTTCTTTATTTGGTACATTTGATGGTTTACCTGGGTAACCATTATTATATCCAGGACGACTGCGTTTACAATTGCGAATATCGTGATTATAGCTGCGACAATTTGTACAGTAAGGAGTATTTTTGCGTTTTAACCATTCATCATATGTGTGCCCCTTAATCCTGCAGAAATTGAAGATGACTCGTGTCGTAAGTGAATTTTGGGGGCCCTGTGAGCATTTTGGGGGGCGTCTTGAAGTTTACTGGCCATATCGACCGCCCACTGGTAATGCATTTTGAACTGGGTTAGAGGCTGTTGGAGGTGGATTCCCAAGAGTTCCTGTTTGGAACTGTGGAATTGCAGGAGAGACCTCCATGGGTGGATTAGCTAGTGAACTAGTGTAGACAGTTTGTGGTTTGAGTTGATTTGGGCTCTGGAAAAGATTATTCTGTGGCGATGCGGGTTGAATGTGGACTGGTGTTTGGGTAGCGGCAACATGTGTAAAGACTATGGATTGTTGCAATTTTTCCATAACTAGAGCTTTTTCAATTATGTCTTCCAATGAGTTATCCTGTTGAGCCATTAGATAAGTCGTTAAGTGCGTATTGGTTGACCCAGTTTTCACAGTTCTAATTGCAAAATTTTGCAACTGTGGTGTTGTAGTTTTGTAGACCTCAGCACCGTATTTGGTTTTGACTGGTTATTTACACTGAGTTAAGAAGTGTTTTACTCTTTGAGTAAAAACTACAAAATTGTCCATTGGAACCTGTTGGCTAGTAATTTGTTTACTGACTAAATCTTCATATGTTTCTCGAGGAAGATAAGTTCTATTCAACAGGGCCTCAAGCTCGTCTAAAGATGTCCAACTGGATGAAGTAATTAGTTGATACGCTTCCCCGCGAAGACGGGTAGGCAGAATGTGTATAAAGGCACTGTTTTCCTCTTCAGCTAGGCACTGAAGGACTTGTTTGCAACATCCCAAGAAAGTTTGCAGTTGTATGCCACGGTATGGGTTATTTTCACCTGAAAACAAAGGGACCATTTGTGCGGTCAACTTGACTCCTCTACTGGCATTCTGGGAATTTTATTTATTTCGAGAATCCGCGGAACAATTATATTTTCACTTATTCCTTCTAAAGTGGATTCCAATAGGGAATCGCCTAACCAATTAAAAACAATATCACTGGCGGATGCTTCGTCTATACTAATTTCACTTTGATTTAATGAATAGGAGTGCGAAAATCCGGAAAATTCTTCGATATCTTTTTTAAACTTCTCACTTTCCTATTTAGAATTCTTTATCTTTGCTCTCCGTTGTTCATGTGATTGCTTTATTTGCTTATCTAGACTATCACACTGATGAACGGATAGTTTTTCGGATTTTCGTACTTGTTCTAATAGTTTATCTAAATAAAATTCAAGACTTACTTTTCCAGTTCCTGGCAAGATAGTTCCGCTGCGTAGGGAGATTCCGAGTTGATGAGTTAGTTGAAATGGTGGCTGCTTTGTTGTCTGCTGTGTTATGTAGGCTGTTTTGATGTTGTTTTGAGATGTCTCGTTTTGTTCCCCTGGGTTGCCTCCTGTGAGCCTGCGCGAGTTGTCCTTGGGGTCGTCCGGCAAGGAAGATTGCTGAGTCTGTTTCTCTTTGTCCTTAGAGCCGGGGCGAGTTGTCCTTGTGTTCGCCCAGCAAGGAAGATTGTTGAGCAGGTTGAACTGGCCGTGCAGTAATGGGTATTTCTTCATTTGGCCTCCAGGGTGTTGTTGTTGCTCATCAACACTTCGTGTAACCTGTCTAGGCCACAGGCTTCTAGATCTCGGCTGGTTGTTACTCGCTGTCCTCAGGAGAGTAGGTCCTGTGGTAAAGATAGTGCCCTCGAGGCCAGACTCAGCCCCAAGATAAAAGATTTGGGTGTCTTTTCCAGCACTTTCCTACTAGCTGCGCCAAAATTTTTGTGTATTCCTTCCAGAGAGAAGAGGAGTACACTGTGGTTCTTGTCTCCAGTATTTGTCCACACGAGTTCCTGAAAAATACAATACTTTTCCCTTGCGGAAAAGCTTTAACTATAAATATTTGAAAGAAGGTGTGCACTGCTGTACCATACCAGTCGATAAAAGAAACGATTTTAATTTTACTCGAATTCTTTAATTAACAAAGAAAAAACTTCTAATACAAAATTTTTTAATTTACAAACTCTTATTTAAAAATTAAAAACTTTTTCTATCATCGCGAGAACCACCGTTATTCCTTTTGCTCTTCAAACCGCGAACTTAAACTTCGACTCGAGAACTGCTCACTCAAAACTGTGCTCAAAAACTGTCTGACAAAAACTGCGCTCCTCATGTCCAGTGACAAGTCTTTTAAAGAAAGGCTCAGTTGTTTCAGCCCTCTCATTGATCACTTGAATTGACCTATAGGAATCTTCGTGTGACCCATTCCCCAAAATCAGCATGTCAGACCGGAGAAAGAATTAGCCAATCAGAATTGTTCAATTCTTTCCCACAATCCAACATTGCTGAATCGTGAAAGCGAGCCACAAAATCTCCCATGTAAAAATATATCCACTTGTTAAATTTTCCTGGACGGCGGATTGCAACATGAACAGTATACTTGAGTGAGATAAGCAAGCGCATTTTTCTCACAGTTGTAAAGCCATGACCACGGTAAATAATTACAAACAAAAATCAAACCGAAAAATAATTAAAATAAACAAAGTTTGTACGACCCCAAGAAGAATTTTGCAAAGCAAGCAAATTCCACTATGCAAGCATAATTCTTGATTGGTAAAATATTCACACCCGAGGTCATCGCTTTACACGAAAAAATTCAAATGTCTTGTGATCAGGTAAGCTGACACAACAAATTATGTTTAATTCAATTATTGCAATTCTGCAATAATCCCCACCTTTGTATAAGCACTGTATAGGGAAGTCACCTGTATAAATAACCTGTGACAATTGATTAAAATTCAGAAGTAAATCATTCATCAAGGTGTTTCTTTATTTCTCACCCTAAGATCGGCATACTCTGCCAGTAAATATATATAGCGGCATACTCTGCCCAAAGGATTACCTAACAGCGGCATACTCTGCCATAATAAATACATATAGGCATACCCTGCCAATAATAATAAAACAGCGGCACACTCTGCCATACTATTAAAAGATCGGCAAGTACCTGCCATCATATAAAAATAAGGTCACAGCGGCTCTTAGCCATATAAACCGTAAGTTCGGCAGTTCTCTGCCTGGTATAAATTAATTAAATAAAAATCTAAATAAAAAAAAAAAAACTTCATCATGATTAGCATCCAGGCCAATTGTGAAGTAAACATATTACACAGTTAATTATGCTGACCCATCGAAAAATGTTTAGCGCTTGAATATTTCACTCGACACCCGATCTGTTTACTTGAATCAATTGATCATGCGCGTCTTTCTCACGGTCAATAATGTTGACCCATCGAAAAGTGTTTAGCGCGTGCATATTTCATCCGAAAGCTTATACGTGTTTGTCACATAATTTCTTGTCATGCAGACAGAATTATTTGGGGCATGTGCCCTTGAATATGACTACGTCCGCTTGGACATGAGAAGATGATTTGTATATGTGCTTGCTTAGATAGCCTGGAACATGTATACTTGAATCTGAGCCTTGGAATTCGTGGATGCATTTCAGACATAAATTGGCTCATGTTAGTTTATGAATGCATTTTTGGACCCACTTTTAGAATTAAAGCAATTTATGGATGCATTTTGTTATGCACGCATAAATTTCTTTATCTTTGGTTGTTGGTATACAACATAGACAAAATGTGCAGTTGAATGTAATAAAATGTAGTATAACATAATAAAACACACCTTCAACATTAAGAGGCTACAAAGAACAAACAAACTGACTTGAACAATTACCAGGCAATGAGAACTTTTCGATTAAAATGCAAGACTTGTTCGCGGGCTCGCTATAAATGATAATAATACTCTTTTAAAGAAATCGGCTTATTGGTTCGAATTGGCGGTTTGGGAAACAGGGGTTTCGCCTTGCACTCGTTAGTTGGATAATACTGATTTATTTCTGATATTTCAGATTTTATGAAAACAATTTCCCTTTTTTTTTATATAAGTGTCTCCTATTAAATTCCTCCAATACTTAATAAAATTTCAAGCACTAAATTATGTGCCAGATCTGAAAATATCGTTCTATAACTGTTGCACTTTTACTAAGTGAATACATCGATGCGGTTCTACTACATGAAGAAAAATGCTTAAGTTTTTCTTCCTCATAGCATATTTTTTTGTTATATGATCTCAGGCATGAAGCGTTCGTTTCACCACCAAGTGAAATGTTCCCTGAAAACTTAATCACTTGGGAGATTTCAATAATGACGATCAAATTTTACTTTAATAATTTCTTTCATATCCGCTGATTATTGGAAAACCGTGAACAGTCATATGTTCTTATCATCTAACTTGTAATGCGATATCACCATCCAACAATTACTTGACTGAAAACGCAACTGCTTACCTCCAGTCAGTCGTGCACCTCGTTCACTTAGATGCGGAGCTCGGAAGTAAAACATGACCCTCTCATACCTATGATGCGGTAATGTCAAAGTTAATTTAATGACATTAAGTTAACTTTTGTAATGTTCTACTGCCGTTGACGAAACTGCTGGACACTGTCATTCTATTCAGCAGCTGGGTTATAGTAAACAAACTCGCAACAGTCAAGCAGGTTATTGTACGCAATAACATGCTTGGTATTTGTTGCTTCTTTTGTAAACATTCACACAGCTGTGCCAGTGAAGTAATTAGGCATACAGCTGTGATTGCCTACTGCTAATACACGTTATGTAGCTGTCAGTTATTGGTCAATGCAGTTCCGCTTCCGCATACAAGTTTGCGCTACGACAATCAAATGATATATGTAGTAGAATTCTGCTAGTGTGAAGCAAATTTTTTTTAGATGAAAATTGTAATATTACCTACAAAAATTGTAGAAGCGGGCAACAATGGCTATAAGAGGTATACTCAATGATGGGCGAAGAAGTTTTTAAATGTATCTTTTGAAGATTTAGTGAGTTTTTTTGAATAATAATGGCAATGCGTTTTGCTTAATCTCATAAGAGGCCTCCAAGACTATCTCCTGACATCGTTAATAAAGCGCTTGCGCTTGCTTGTAATTATGTGTGGTATTATAATAAATTTTGTGAAGCTGAATATTCGCCCGTCCTGAAATTATTATCGATTTTTGGAAACAAAATAGTATCAACTCTTTGGAAATCTACTGCTAAATTTAAAAACATATTTAAATATAGATATGGATTTTGCCACTATTGTGCGAAGTAACGAGCATTTCTCGTTTTCAATGTAAATTTCAGAGTGGAATTTCATATTAGTGGAAAATTAGATGAAATCATCCTTTGTTGAACTTTTCCTGGAGCTCATCAAATAATCTTTTATAGAGCTTCCAAGTGATGGGTATAGAAGCTCTTAAGTTGTGATTTTTGGACAGATCAGTGAATATCCTTCTAAAGAGCTGCTGTTGTCGTCACAATGGACTTTGTAATATGCGTGGATGTCGTCTAACTTATTTTGCTTCCAATTTCCTTCCAAAGAAGTTAGGAGGAAGCACACGAAAAAGCTTTAATTGCTTCCTCCCATAAAGTGTCCAATGAAGATGCAAGCAAATTCGTTTCTTCCAAGGAACCTAGGAGGGAGCGCATGAGAAAGCTTGAACTGCTTCCTTCCTCGGACATCCTGTAGGAATGTCCAATATAGAGGCATGCATCCTATCTTCCAAAGAAGGCATACGGTTTTAATAATGGTACGATTCCATTTCCCGCTGCATAGATACATATTTTATGTAAAACAGATAAGATTTTGGAGATATCTAACATAATCTATAATCAATAGGTCATTTCATTCCCAACGGGAAATGAAATCATACCATCACCATCAGTGGCGCGAATGAATCTTTTTGGTTGCAGGCGTCAATTTGTCCACTTGTTTGAAACTACAGCATAACTTTAAGAATGTTTTTTGGAATATTAGTCGTAAGCCTTTTACCGCGTCAGGGTGGGATTTAGTTAGTAGAGAAAGAAGATCAAATCATAACAAAATATCTGACAAATATATTTTAACCTATTTTGCGTGATTATAGAGCAACTGCAATGAACTCGCGGGCTTTGTATCCGTTCATTTCTGATAACCTCCGTTAGTACATTTCAAATTACACTTATGTGTATTTTTAATTTTACACGCTTGTAAGGCTTCAGTTTTTACAGCTGAGGGCTTTTATATGTACTATTAGGATACATATAGGCATCATACGGTCCATTTGGTTTTATTTGCAATTGGCATTGCGTGATAACGGCTGTGACAATGGATAATGGAAAAATTATTAAATGACTAAATACGAATTGTGTAATTGGGCCCATTGTTTGACAGTAGATTGCTTTATATATCTCACGATGTAAACATAATATTCATGAGAAAATAAATTCCAAGTAAATAATATGTAATATGCATAAGAGCTCCAGGTCAAACTCAATAGTTTTTAATTCGTCGTGAAATGATACTATATATCTGGACTAATGCGGCTTGATTTACACTTAATTTTTCGTGTTAATATTTTTATATAAAAGCTCCTGTTTTACTTGATAAGTTTTAGATAACAGAGTAGTCCCAGATATTATAAATCACCTGTTTACATTTAAGATGAGTGGTATAGTAATCAGCGCTTGATAAGTTAGCAGCAAATGCTTCGTCGACTAGTCAGTCTGCAGAGCCCTCTTAGAAATAGCTTAGCTGATAGTTTCAGTCTTTTGATGGAGCACTGATCCGAAGTGCCTATTGTGATTTAGTAAAGCCGTCGGTCGGTCGTTATAGTGAATTGCTTCCAATTATATTTTTTATACTAAATCTAGCATTGTTCTCACAATGGCTGAAGGTACTAGCTGAAATGCCTTAATCAATTAATATTTTATATTTTTCTTAATTCTTAGCTAAGGTTCGAAGTATTCTGTGGTATCTGGTGTTTATAGGATTTGCAGTGAACTACATGATTCGAATTAATTTGAATATTACTATAGTAGATATGGTGGCGCAGCCTAAATCAAGCTTTGAAGGGAAAGGCTTTCAAGTGGTTAATGATTGCATGGAAGAATCTGCACAGAAATCATCTGAAAATAGCTTTCCATCTAATGCAGGCGCGAATCTCATATCAAGTGAGCCAAATTCTTTAAGTGGCCGTGATAGTGAATTGAATAAATATGTAGTGATACGAGTAGCTGGCAATTTTCTAATGAATAAAACCGTCGATCGCGAAGAGAGGTTTGCTGCGGAGAAGGTGCTCTTACAACTTCTAAATGTACGTAACTATGTATATGTATAATATGTATAATGTGACTAAATGTTGTTGCAGAGCTAATTTACATATTTTTTATAACAGCGGCTCTCAATCAAATTTTGCGATTTTCAATACCAAATAGTAGTTATTAGTTTTCTGAAATTCTTTAAAAATTCTTCGAAAATGCGCACTGAAAGAAAAAATCTAAAATTTCCGCTATAGAATTGATGAGATTCTATACAAAATCTCTCCAATACAAATGAAGTATTAATATGATATGCAAAAGTATTAATTTTTGGAAGCGTATTATTTTTATAAAGAAGCGTATTAATAATATACAACAGCGTATTTTCTTTATACGGAAAGTTATTGATAAGATACGACTCTTATAAATTATTTTATTGATAGGAATCCTTATTAAATTCATATGTTTCAAGTTTGGTTCTTTTTTCAACAATTTCCTTTAAAATTGATGAGGAAAATATAAATAAAAGTCTAATAAATTTGTATATACTTTTAATACATAGTTAATACAGACCTTAAACCTAAACTTGAATCAACATGTATTAGAAAACTTTATTTCTAATAAGTTCTTGACCGCTACTTATATAATAAATGTGAATTGGAGGTCCTGTAAATTCTTTTATACCCAAAACATAGTCGAATTTTAGATTTCTTCCTATATAATATGACTGAAAATGTTCAGAAAATGACCCGATTTCAATTTTTTCCACAAGTCAAAATGGGCTTTAAAAATCATTTAAGAGTATATTCTTTATTTGAGAAACTTTTTATCTGCTCCAGTTTATATTGTTACTACAAATCCTATTTTTTACTGGCTACCTTTAAATTCCATGCATTTTAAAGACTTGCAATTATTAAAATTAATATTTGAAATGGCAGCTCTGTTAACTATTGAAAGAAAGAAATCTTTTGCAATTTAATTTAAAAGAACTGGGTTTCCATAAATCAATTATTCCGGAAAACCATTACAATATTCGTTAAAGAATTCGGAAAACTTTAAGAAAGCTTTCATACTAAGGGTGTAAAATACATTCTTTCTGCTGGAGATACATATTTCAACAATAAATTTTTGCTTCTTTATTCTTCGCTTCATTACTGTAGATCCAAAGATATTTAAGCGGGCCACTTTGAGATGTAGCGGTAGGATAATGCACCAGAAAGTGAAAGTATGTTGATATACATCGAGTTATGCTGCTTTATTAGAATTATAAGCTCATTCAATATAAAGTCATCAAATCTACTCCCTAATAATATATCTATAATTTTTAATAAAGTGATGAAAAATGTCCAAACTTCGGTACCTCTCGCAATAAGATCTCAAATAATAAATGGT
This sequence comes from Dioctria rufipes, assembly GCA_963924295.1. Lineage (NCBI taxonomy): Eukaryota > Metazoa > Arthropoda > Insecta > Diptera > Asilidae > Dioctria > Dioctria rufipes. Next base: position 110,055,837 of record OZ002740.1, read on the forward strand.
AGAAAATGGACGAATGTGGTCATTTCCCTTCCTGCCATTTTTACCGTTTTTTGCTTCAAATGAGGTAATTCCATAGGCAGAGATATATTGCCTATTTCACTTTCCCCATAGTTAAACATTTGCTTTCTATAATTCAAAACTTCTAGAGAAAATAGTTTATTATTTAGAAAATTTGATAAAATTTCACTTAAATCATATCGGCACACTCCTTCAAATAAATCATGAAGGATATGTAAAGAAAAATTTCTCCTGTAACTGAATTTCTAATATCTATTCTACTAGTAACTCTTTATTCTTTTCAGTATCAAATTCATGGACACAAAAAATTCGTATAAGCTTGAATAAAGCTTGACTTGTTCTACCTTAGATGATGAAATCATAGGATATAGGTAGTAAGTTTGTCATTCCATTTATAATGCACAGAAGTAAGCTGACAGGGTAAGAAGGATCGGACACCCACGCATAATACTAAAAGTGCTTTTGATTTTTGCATGTCCGGCCGTCTGCTTGTACGTTCGTTCGGTCTTTCGATAACTCAAGCACGCGGTACTCAAAGAAATGAGATTTTGCAAACGGTCTTTTATAAAAAAAAAGAGATTTGAGTTCGAAAATGGGACAAATGCTAAAGAAAACATATTTGGCTGCAATTTGTTCTAACGTCATTTTTCTGAGGAAGCGATAGTTTTAGGGTTTAGGATTTGTTTAAGATAAAATCTTAGTTCTTCCTTCATGATGAGTGTACAAAAACAAGTGAGAGTGAGCTCCTTATCGAACGTAAAATAACAAGAGAAATCTGTTTAATATAAAAAAAAGAAAAAAAAAGAAAAAAAGAAAAAGAAAAGACAAATGAATACTAGTTTTGAAAGAAAGAATTGCATGCACTGTAGAAAAAAATAAGACTATTCCCTAAATTTAAGACAAGTTTTTCCCTAAAAATAGTTGTAATTTTCCTGATATAAAGGCAATCAATGACGTGACTGAATTTAGGTATTTGGCACCAGAAAACCTATAAAGTACGTAAAATTCCCGCAATGTAAAGCTCTCTTGGATATAAGGAAGAGATGCTACATTTGTTATGGAAATATATTTTCGTTTATATAATTCACACATTGTTTTTGAAAACAAGTCATATATTCTTTTTCAATATTTTGTTTGAGCATGCCCAGTGCACCAATATAACTTCTAACTAAATGTCGCATGCAGTACCAAAAAAGTATACAAAATTTATATGTCTGGGTGGTCCATTCCGGAACACAATACTTGAAATAATGAGTGATTCATATTTTTTCGTATCTGGTTGAGGAAGTCGATCGAATGTATATAAAACTGCTATTATAAAGACATTTGCTTTCGGCATGCTCTAAAACATGTTATGGTCCATTCCAGAATGCACTGCCCATTCCACAATCTGTGCACTCTATACACCCTAATATGCCATTCGACATCTATTTTTTGTGCCAGCTATGGTACTACTTAGTAGTATGGGTCATAGGAAATGAACTGTGAAGCTCATTCTTAGGTTTTTTAAAGGGGGTGGTATTCTATCACCTATGGTGGAGTGTGGTGCTATCACATATGTGGAGTGTGCTGCTATCACACATTTTAGGGAATATTTCCTACGTTTTAGGAAAAAAAAAACTTTTAATTCCCTACATTTTAGGGAATATTCCCTAAATTTTAAGGGAAAGAAACGAAAATTTCCTACATTCTATATTCGTACTTAATTTTTTCTTCTGAGTTAACATAAACCTATTAGCTTAACATGCTGGCAAAGAACGCTTGCGGTATGGAGAGGAACCAGCTGCCATGAATTATTCGAAATTTTTTAATTGAAATGGACAATGACTGGATATTACTCTTTATTTGGGTTTTAACTATTTTTACTTAGTATGCTAAAAAAAATTTATTTGTACCATTAATATAAGTTTGTATCAAATTTATTTTTCAAGTAGCGACATCTCCTATATAACGCAGAAGTGATTCTGGAGGCATTTATTACAGCCTATAATCAAAGTGCCAAAATCTCACGATTTAAGTCTACAACCACTCACAAGTAAAAGTTAACAACTACAGTTACATTGTTTTAGTACTTTATACTTATTAATTGCTATTCCCTTAAAAGAAGGTTATGTTTTAATTTATATATAATTATGCCAGCTATAAATAAAATCTATATATTTCTTTGACTTGGTAACATCCGCATACAAGTTACACAACTTTGTTCACAGCATTCATTTGCTACCAAGAAGAGAGTTTCTATAAAGGTATAGTGTAAAAATTACCATTTTACGTTGACACATATATATATGTATATATATATATATCTTTAAAATACCACATTTGAATCATTGTTTTGTGTTTGAATAGGTAGATATTCCACAATTTGGCGATATAATAATGTACTCAATGCAAAATCATAAAACTTATCAGTATACCCCAAATTAATTAAAACTGTACGGCTGTGGTTTCACACCTCAATTTCGTTTTTCTTGCAAAACTTCCATGAAATCGCAGCTATTACTTACAATAAAAGATAAGTAGCGCTTATGTATATAGCATAAAATTGTTGATAGAATCGCTTTTAAAATTTGTGCATACAGAAATTTTGTATCTAAAGTGAAAGATAGAAACAGAAAGACAATATTTTTGAACAATGGTTAAAAACATTAGTTAAATATAATGTATAACATATATTAATACTTTATTTGGAATGACTCTCCTTTACGATCTATGTATGTAAAAAAATACTAATTCATGAAATATATGAGTAACCATATGAGTTGTATCAAAACTTTTTTGAAACTATTCTTAGCAGTCAAAGTAAAAAGCTATTTATACATTTGTATGCTCATATGCATAGTACATATGTATATATATTGCAACTAGTTTCAAAATACATCAATAATTTTATGATTCTTCGATGGGTAGTTATAGATAGTAGATACTTAGATAGCGTCAATGAGTTTATGTAATTCGCATGAAATTATACCTACTTTAGTCAAATTTATAAAATTTCGTTATCTATACTTTATTAATAGCCCTAAAATTGTTTCCGAAAATGTGAAAGTGACGTGTTCAGTAAATTTGCTGTTCATATATATGCACTGTATATTAGCAGTGAGATGATATTAGCGAAATATACAATACATATTAGATATCAAAAAATCACGTGATTTATTCTTTTGCGAGCAGTACTACCGAGGGCTATGTCATTAATCAATGATCCAATATATAATACTTTCACGATGTCAAATATAAAAATAAAATTAAATAAATAAAGTAATTAGATGATAGTAACATTACCGCTTTGCTTTCAAATTTATCTTACTTCGGTATTAGCTCTTTGATTTGATAACCAAATAATAAAATACGCTTGGAACTAGATCAAGGGCCATCCTCGGCTATCTAGGTATTACTAGATGAATTAAATTTTACTAAAAGACGTATAAAAGATATCAAAATACGACAAGAGATGTGAAAAAAGCTTTTCTATTCCTAGACCGGCGAACTCAAATAAACATGAGATAACTAGAGCAGATTTCCGAAAGACTTTGGTTCCAAGAGTCGTGCTTTTGTGCATATTCCAAAAGCCAAATAAAATTAAAAATATCAAGTTAAAACCCTCTAATCTCCTCAAATAAGATTACAGCACAGCATGACTGACTTTTATTTACTTAAGAAAAGTAAATAAAATTTTTGATGTGTTCATTATGTACCATATAATCTACTAAATAGGAGTTGTATTCAGTGGAACACAGAGCAGACAGAAGTCGTTATACCGATCGCGTGACTTTATTTGTTTACTTTTGTATTATATGTACTTAATGTTTCTTTCTATGAACAGGTAAATTATGAAAAGCACGGATTTAATTGGAACGAATACGAACGAGGTCTGATTCTAGGGTCATTTTTTTGGATACATTGGGTTACACAAATTCCTGGAGGAATTCTTGCAAAAAGGTTTGGGACTAAATTAGTTTTTGGTCTAGCTAATGTGATAGGATGTTGGATATGTTTCTTTCTTCCAATTGTTTCCTATTGGGACTACCGAGCTTTGATATTTTTAAGAGTTTTTCAAGGGTTTATTTGCGTAAAAAAATTTGAATTTCTAAAGGAAACAACACACGTAAATCACTACCTTTGCAGGGTTTAGCATGGCCAGCTATGCATCATATGACTGCCCAGTGGATTCCTCCAAATGAAAGGAGTAAATTCGTGACAGCCTATCTGGGAAGTTCAGTCGGAATTGCAGTGTTTTACCCACTTTTTGGTTACATAATATCCTGGTCATCATGGGAGTGGGTATTTCATATTTGCGGCATCATTGGAACTTTTTGGTATGTTGCTTGGATCCTTTTTGTCTTCGATACCCCAGCACAACATCCAAGAATTAGTGAAAAGGAGCGGAAATATATTGAAAAATCACTGGGGGCTTCAGTTCAACAAAGAAATGTTGGTCCAACTCCATGGAAAGACATATTTACTTCTAGGTCAGTTTGGATGAACGTGATTGCACAGTGGGGTGGAATTTGGGGTCTTTTCACATTAATGACACAAGCTCCAACATACTTTAAAATCATCCATGGATGGGATATCCAAATGGTGGGATAGGAAGCTTGGGCCTCTTTCATTGATTTTATTTTCTTTATATTTTCCAGACTGGAATACTTTCCGGTATTCCTCATATGATGCGTATGATTTTTGCAATCTTTTTCTCTACTTTCGGGGACTATTTACTGAAATATAATAAAATGAGTAGGTCCAACGTTAGAAAACTAGCTACCACAATGTGTAAGTTCAATTGAATAGATATAAGACGCGAATTTAAAATTAAGTCTTAACGATATCACATTCTCCAGGTTGTATTATTAAAGGAATATTTGTGCTGGCCTTGGCTTACTCGGGATGTAACTCAACAGCAGCTATTGTGTTCTTGACGCTTGCAACTGCCGTACATGGAGCTGTATCTACAGGACCGCTTGCTAGTATTGTTGATATTGCTCCCAATTATGCTGGAATCGTTCTTGGAATTAGTGGAATGATTGGTGTTCTACCTGGATTTATTTCACCAGTTATTGTAGGAATCCTTACTTTTGGAAATGTAAGATGAAAGTTCTTTAGTTTTTGATTTATTCATATAAATATTTTTGCAGAAAACGGTAGCAAGCTGGAAGTACGTTTTCTTGATAACTGCAGGAATGTTAGTTGTGTCTGGGGTATTATATGTTTTATTTTGTGAGTCAGATATTCAAAAATGGAATAACCCAGAAGAAAATAAGGATAAGGAGCTGGAGCAGATAGTCTCTAATAAACTAGTCATTAGTAATGAGTTTATTAAAAATAGTGTGGAAAACCAAAGTGAAGAAAGTGACGTCCTATTGACTGATTATAGTAAATAGACCTGTAGGATTTACATATTTATAAATTATAAAATTAATAACAAATTTTGCAGTAAGTAGTTAAGTATATTTATGTATTATTAGGTTTTAAACTAGATTTTTATTAATGAATTTGTTATATACTGCATGGACATGACGTTTATTTTCATGCAGGTGCATTATATACTGAAGGATTTTGCTAAATCAACAAACCAAGTAATTTATAAAAGCGTTAAGTCTTCCCCTAATAGATACTTTCATATTGTCCTTGTGAATAATGTATAAAGAAGAAAACAAAACACAGTTTGCACAATATATTGCGATACTGAAAATACATTAACCATAATATATTCAATTTCTCAAGAATCCCAATGGTGTTTGAAATGAAGTACGCAAATGAAGAGTAGTAATAAATAATAAATAGGAATAAATTAATGAAACCGCTTTCGCATAAATTTTTCTTGTACTAATATTGCTTGAAACAAAGTCTTTTTAAGAAGTTTGTTTTATATGTTTTATTTATTAAAGTTGTTACGCTAATTTTCGAGTAAAATTGTGGCAAATACTCAATATTCAGCAAAAACTCGATCAGCATTTTCGGAAAAATTTTCTTAAATTAATTTTCAATTGTAGACATTTAGAATTGAACAACAAATATTTTTAAATAATCTTCTTTCGGGAAAATAGACAAATTTAATCAAAAATTTCAAAATAAACCAAAATGTATGAAGCAATTTTCTAAGCACTTCATTTAACCTCAATTTTTATTATTATAGTATTGTGAGTGTTTTGGCTGCATCCAAACCAATTGTGTATGCAACCTTTATGTTTAAAAAAAAATATGTCACTGACGTCTCTCAGTTCTAAAGACCGGCTAGTGAACTAGTACACAGTTAAAAACAGATAAATGGAGTTGGCTTGGCTTCTGGATTAGATTAAGTCTAAAAATTGGAAGAGAGTGAAAAGTATTATTGATTGATTTGATTTATTGTTATTAAAATCAATTCATACGAAAAAACTGAATTCATTAACACATATATTTATTACTTAATTACGTAGTGTCGGCTTTGCAAAATCTTCTTTGATAAAACTGGGTATTTAAAAAAAATTGGAGTTTAATAAATAATATGTCTGATTCAAGGTCGAGTACACTTATAACTTACATGTATTACCGATTGTGGTTGGGAGGACCCATGTAGGTATAAATTAAGAAAGGCAAACTTTTAATTAATTATTAATTTATTATTCTAATAACTTTTTCTGCCAATTTCATTCGCACTGTGTGACCGCAAGACTCAGATTGACTGGTCTGCAAATTACTTCGTTTGTGTGGATGGTGATGTGTGTGTACAGTCACATGCAGTTCTTTTTATATTGCTACTATCAAACAGATGGCAGTGCTGTTAATTGCAATGGGCCGCCGCTACATCACTCCCCTTTCCTTAAAAGGTGTTTATCCTGTTTTGTCTTGAATAGGATCTATGTAGCCAATATGGACTCTTACATCTAATTTGCAATTCATTTTAAAATAATCAAATAAAAATTAAAATTTCATAATCTAGTTAAGTTCATTGACAAGGATAATTGAAAACAGTAAATTTCAAAATTAATTAAATTTTAAAAGTAATTCTAGGTTTTGTGTCCTTTCTTGTTAGGCGATCAGACGTGAGTGCATTTTCATCCAATAAGAAGGCTGGTTTTAATCTATCAATATTTATTAGAACTTCTTTTCCATCCATGATCACTTTAAAGACTTTGTCATTTTTAGTTAATACTTTAAATGGGCCTAAATAAGGGGGATTAAGACTTCCTTTATTTAGAGCTTCTTTCACGAAAACGTGTGAGCAGGTATGCATTTGGTGAGGTACGAATATGTTATATTGTTTCCGTTTTCTTATATTTTCTGGTTTTATTTTTATAATAGCTTATTGTGTTTCTTTGGCCAGGGTGGTGGTTATCTTTGAATCTATAGCGGAATTTGTAGCGAGTATTTCACCTGGTAAACGAAGTGCTTGTCCGTATAAAAGTTGCGCTGAAGAAAATCCTAGATCTTCTATCAAGGCTGATCTGATTACTAAGAGAATCCAAGGTAATGAATGATACCAATTCCTAGGTTCAGATGAGGCTCGGATTGCGGCCTTTAATTGCCTGTGAAATCTTTCTACTGCACCATTGGATTGGGGATGATACGTGGTTGTACGTATACGTTGACTGCCCAATAGACTGGTTAATTCTTTAAATAAGACTGACTTAATTTGGGTGCCTTGATCTGTTGTTATCGTGCAAGGGACGCCGTATCGAGCGATCCAGTGAAAAATTAGAGCATTTGCTACACTAATAGCATGAATGCTTTTAAGAGGAATGGCTTCCGGCCAGTGAGTGAATCTGTCTTTTATGGTCAGTAGATATGTGTAGCCGTTTGATGGGGGCAATGGTCCAACAATGTCCATGTGAACATGTTGAAAGCGACCTGAGGGTATATTGAAAACACCGTGAGGGAATGACGTGTGTCGGGTAATTTTTGATTTTTGGCACGAAATGCAGGTTCGTGCCCAATTATTAATTTCGATGTTCATCCTAGGCCAGAAGTACTTTTCTGTGATTAGTTTCCTACTAGCTCTGATGCCAGGATGTGATAAACTATGAAGAAGGTTAAAAACTGTACGGCGTAGTCGATGGGGTACATATGGTCTATTTACACCTGTAGCAATTTCACACCATATTGGCAGTTTTTCCAAAGGGTTGTGAATTTGTTTGAGTTCGAAGGAAGAATAGTTTTGTGCTATTTTAGATTTTGAAAGAATTTCTTTCAATTCTTCGTCATTATCTTGTTCACGACGGAATGTTTCAAAATTTAAATCCGATTCTTCTATAGTGTCTATGTGTGCCCTTGAAAGTGCGTCGGATACGATGTTTTGACAACCTTTAGTGTACCTGATATCATTGGTGAATTGTGAAATATATGCCAGCTGATTGATTTGGCGAGGGGATTTTTCTGATTTGAATGAAATTGCCTTTGTTAGGGGTGTTGTGGTTTCCGAGTAAAGGAGTTATCTTACGGAATAGGCGAAGCTTTGTTGTTAAATAAATGGCGAAGCCAAATAAGGCTTTGCACCTATTTATTTAACGTACAACTTGTTGTTTAATAAATGGCGAAGCCAAGTAAGGCTTTGCACCTATTTATTTAATTTACAACTTGTTGTTAACTGAAGAATAGGCGAAGCCAAATAAGGCTTTGCACCTATTTAATTTCTGAAGACCTGGTTGAAGACTGATCAATAGGCGAAACCAAATAAGGCTTTGCACCTATTTAATCACTGAAGACGACCTGGTTGAAAACTGAACTCTAGGCGAAGCCAAATAAGGCTTTGCACCTATTTAATTATAGAAAGACTTGTTTACGACTGAACTCTACGTACTTTATTCTGTAGTATATTTATACAAAAATTGTATTACTCTAAGACTACTAATACTACACAGAATAATGTATAAAATACCTCTGACCCAGCACTTTATTTATTTAGAGTAATTCATACAAAGTGTAAGTCGGAAGTATTTCATTAACAACTATTACTTAATTTTACTATTTACGGAAGTATGCAAGTCACGGCACTCGTTGCTTTTTATAAATTTATACATATATCTTACCCAATCCATGTTGCGGGCTTTCAACTCATTGTTTATTTTAATTTCTTTCCTACTCGAATTACACTCAGTACTTTGCGGCTTATTACAAAAACAATTTAGTTACTTACAAACATATGTTCTACCTTTGGTGCAAGGTCGTCGTATTTCAACGTGCGAATTCTTGCGCGCAGCGGTATTATCACATCATTCACTGAAATAATTGAGGTAGATCAGTGATGATTAATTATGTATGTACGTATACCGTTTGTTTTTACATGCAGTGGAAACTGATGTAGGTATGTAGGTATACCATGCCGTAAACTTTTTGTTTTATTTCCTGATCGGAATACGTGAAATGTTTACTTGCAATGTACTGATGTAGGTAGGTAGGTATGCAATTGACGTTTTTAGATTTGCGTTTTTATGTATGTAACAAATCTCCCACTTGTAAAAAAAATTTGTTATTGTTTGAAGAGGAATAACGCATTAAAACATGATGAAAGGGTTTTATCTTATTGGCAGCACTTCGTTATTGATTTTATATGTATAAATTATGTCGAACTCCGGGACAAGCATACGGTTAGGTCGTTAAGACTAATAAGTACAAGTTTATCTATGTAATAAATTAAATTAAGGTTAGGAATACGTTACAATATTTCTTATATTAGTACAATAAAGTTATAATATTTGATAGTTTGTTTGGCACACATTAAAAATTTCACATTGTAATTGTTTTTTCTTTTCTTTTTATATAGGGCACGGTTAATCATATTGTTTATACATATTTGTGTGTACATATTTTTCTTTATTACAAGTATTGATAATCGGATTGCTTTCATATATTCTTCTTAATTAATTTTATTAATTATATATATTTGTTTTTTTTTTTTTTTAATGTTTATACATAAAGTATTTTTCTTAATTAATTTTCTAATATTAGTATACATTTATAGGTTGTTGGTTTTTAAGTTGGTCTCTTTTATAAATTAACATTTTTAGTTTCTATTATTGTACACATATATATTATTTTTAATTCTAATTTATGTGTATATATGTATATATTTTTACAATTATACATACTCGTATGTATGTTTTTATTTTTAATTATAATATACGTATAGGTATAAATCTTTGAAAAAAGGAAAAAATTTTTTTTTTTTGATGAATTATATATCAAACAAGGCAGGTATTTCTTATTATTTCTGGTATTTCTATAAATTTATATTCAATGATTAATTAAACTACTTGTAAATTGCGGGGTCTTTTAATTGAATCTAGTTCAAAATTGGTTAAGGATGGTGGAAGTGGTGGTGGTGGAGGTATTGGTAAATTGTGTCTACTATTTGTCTGTGGAGACGAAATATTTTGTGATTTAATTGAACCTTTAAATTCAGAACGAGCGATTTGAGGAGCAATGCGTTCTTTGTTTGTTGTCACCTCTTCTGATTCATTAATTAGTGGGTTTAATCTGGCTTTATGAGCTTTGGAGATTTCCGATTGGAAGTTTTGGGAGATTTGTTTGACTTTTCCAGTCGACACCTTTTCCTGGGGTTGAGTATACGAACGACACTTGGTATCTACTTTGCCTTCGGGTTTTATGACTTCCGTAATTTTTACTTTAGGTTGTGGATGTGTTTCCGCATCTAATTGAGTTTATGGATTACCGACGACTACTACTTTGGGAGCTTCTACTATCTTTTTCTTTTTCTTGTTTTTTATGGTTTTACATAGTTTTATCATTCCGATTATGCAAAGTAATAAAATCACTGTAGCAGTCAGAGATAAGGAGCTTATTTGACTCAGTTCTGATTTGTTTCGCTCTTTTCTTTGTTTTTCCAGTGTATTTATTTGCTCTTCCAGTTGATCTAAGGAATATGAGTTTTCATTTAGAATATGATTGGCATCTTCTGCTCTTATCATAATTACATGTTTTTTAGCGGTGTTATTAACATTTTTGATGTATTTCTGCATGGTCTCCGTTAGGTTAGTATTTATAGGGTGAGCATATTCTGGCTGTGTGATTTTAATATTTTGATGGTCTTCATCTTCAAAATATATAATCTGATCAGCTATTTGGAAGTTACAAGGTTCGTTTAGGATTAGTATTCCATTGCCGAAGAGGTTGGAGCTATGTAGAGTTTTTCCGCAGGCAATCTTAATTTTCTGTGTGGTATGAAACGAAAAGAGCCAGGAATTTTTCCTGGTTAGTTTTATTAATAATTGCGGAGCTTGAGTTTGAGCTAGGTATTCGCAGTTACCAGTTTCATTGTACGGATTGAATAGGAAGTTTATCGGGCACTCGTTCACGTAATGCCCTTGAAGAATTGGGTTTAGTAGTGGTCCAATGTAAGTGCTTTCATTAAGATTATTCGATAGTTTCTTGTATACTCGGAACTCGGATTGTTTGAACATTACGAACTTTTGTGTTGGTATGTGACTGGCAATATAAGTGTGTCTTATGTCCAGAACTAGATAATGATTGTTGGGAGTTTGGAAAGGGAGTAAATGGATCTGCTTTAGTTTGAAAGGTGGCATATTAAGAATCGAGAATGTAATTCGTATTACCAAGAGCTCATTCAGTATTCCAGATTTTACCTCCAGAGTTTGTGTTAAGATTGCTAGGTCTTGATTTCTACCAGCTTCTTGTGGATGGGCTTTGTAATAGGCTTCTAACAAAGTGGATGGCGATATTAATAGCGGATGAACTTAATTATTTTTGAGAGCGGTTAATATCTGAATAAAATTTTGCTGTCTTAATTCTATGTCTAACACCTGTAGACTAATTGTAGATATAACCTCTTGGATACGTTGTCGCGTGCTTATTTCTCCATTGACCATGTCTAGCAGATCATTCACGGTCTTTGTCAACTCTTTCTGGTTGGCTTCAAGTTGATTAATAGGTTTCCTTAACTTTTCAAATGAAGACTTGAACAGGGTTATTTGACTTTTTTTCTAATTCTAGAAGCGCCTGTGTATCCGTCTCTAAATTTGCAATCTTACTATAAATTTGTTTCTCGTTCGCTGCATCCATAGTTCCAAAAAGAAAATGTAGTCCACTTCCTATTCCGTCGAATAAAGATCTTCGATGGCGGATGGTTATCATCTCCCTGATGGTTTTGGTTCTCTTTTTATGGACCCAATCAGACTATGTATATAGGCGTTTTGTTCCGTACATGCGCTAGTAGTGGAATTATGTACCTCGCATAGTCGATTTATAAGGAAACCGGTGTGTTCCATCAGTGTGGTTTCCGCTTCTAGATCGCTGATGTTTATTTGAGTGAACAAACTCCATGTATCATGAAACAAAAGAATTTGTCCAAGTTCCTCGAACATTATGCCCGTGTTATTTAGGGTCTGGATATTGAAGGGTTCTGCTGTGACTTTTGGTATTGCCATGAGAATGGCCCAAAAAGTACCGATGAAGATTAGTGTCATCTCTGGAGAAGAAAAATAGGTTGTAAAGACAGATCATCGGTGAATAAATGTATAATATTTATAATAATATATATATATATATATAAAATATTGAAAATTACGGCGTAATATTTTTTGTACTGTTTTTATTGCATGAAAATTCTTTGTTTGATGGTAGTAAATATTTTTATAGGTCAAATGGTCTCTATTTCACTGATTTTGCGTTCTTTGCTCTTTGCTGTATTTATTTTATTGATTCGTAAATATTATCGGGTCAAGCCAATTTAGGTAAGCTCATGCTCTACGTGCGGTTGTGATTGTGTCATGACCTGTAATTCTGTTTATTTTTACAATTTTGTCATGGCTTGCACTTGATGTCGATATGAATGACTTCTAGTGTTGATCGGAGTTATATGGTAATTTACCAGATAAGCAGCTTTTATGTATAAATAGAATGTAAGATATTTCAGTTTTATACATTGTTAATTTGTGTGTTACAAATTGTTGTGCTCTTAAAAATTTCACATTGTTGTGTTTTTATTAAAAATTATGGAGAAGAAAATTGGTGCTGCTTTTGATAAGTTGATGGCCTTGGCTAAATCGACTATTCAGCCGGAGAGGAATATTGAAGGTATGCCCTTATATCGAGTGGACCAGCCAATCGAGCCGTACGTGCCTCAGGGGCTGCCTGGAACCTCTCAAGAAGTGCCGGCTTACGTACCTGGACCTAGGAGGCTGACTTTAGAAGAACATCGCAGGAGGACTAAGAAGAACTGCGGAGATCAGCCAGATATGGCAAAGAAAACCAAGTCGACCGGAGGAGGTAGGCGTGTTAGGCTAAGCCGAGAGTTACATTATTTCCGGCTTAGGGCTAGTCTAGCCGCTACAACCGAGGAGCGTGCTCAGTATGAGGATTTGGCCAAGGGAAAATTGAAGGAACTTAACGCCTTCAAAAGGGCTAAAAAGAGAAATTCTAAACATCAAAAAGAAACAAAAACAAATATGTCTAAATTATAAAATAAATGATTAGTTATATAATTACTTTCTTTTTCTTTCATTAACCCAAAAGAAATTTTTTACCATTTTTATCCCTGAATAGGTAGGTTGAGGGGTATTATTTTTCTGCATGAGAAGTTCTTCTTTTGAATTTTTGAATAGGTGCCTACTATTGCTGCATGGGAATTGCAAAAACATATATATATATATATTTTTTTTTCCATTACTCATGGAATGGTTTTAATCTGTTGTTATGTACTGTTACTCGTCGTTTACCGATTTGAATAACAATATTAACAGGGGTAAAAAACTTTTACCACGAGATATGGACCTAGCCATATCTGGGAAAGCTTGTGTTTTTTGGCCGGATTTTTCAGTAAAACTTTATCACCTGGTTGGAATGTTACCGGGCGTGAGTGTTTATCGTAATAAAGTTTTGACTTATCCTTGGCGTTGAGCAGATTTTTCCGGGCGATAGCATATGTTTTTGTAATTTGTACCTAAGAATGTGGTAGTAACTTTCGTGGTTGTAAATGGGCTCTGGTTCTCTTTTCAGATTTGATGGTACATCCGCTGTAAACCCGAACAGACAATCCATTGGAGTGAGCTTAGTGCCGTCATGTGGGCTATTATTGTATACGAAAGCCGCGGTTCTCAGGAATCGATCCCAAACCTTTGGATTTTCGGACACAATAGCTCTTAAATACTCCACTAGAGGTCTGTGGGTTCGTTCAAGTGCGCCATTGGATTGCGGATGATAAGCGGAAGTCTGTAATTTTTTTATTTTTAGAAGTTTACAGACACGTTTGAAAAGATCGCTTAAAAAGTTAGATCCTTGGTCAGTTACTACCTATTTAGGAATTCGATAACGAGTAATTATCTCATCGAAGAATATTCCTGCTACCGTTTCTGCTTCGCCATTCGGCATGGCATAACAATCTACGAATTTCGTAAGATTGTCTTGGAATGTCAATATGTACTTGTTTCCGGAGTGGGTTTCTTCAAGTGGTCCTACTATATCTAAATAGACTTTCTCGAAGGGCATTTGGGCCGTATCTGTTATGATCATTGGCATACGGTATTCCGGGCTAGCCTTCATTTTTTGGCATTTGGAAATTTCCGAATATATCTCTTAATAGAACTGAGCATATTTTCTTTTTCTTTTTTTGTACGTTTTAATGACTCCTTGGTGACCACCAAATGCCGAGTCATGATAGTCCTTTAGATAGTCCTTTAGAATTATTTGAATTTCCTCGGGGTCTGTGATAATTTCAGGTAATTTACTTTGAGAATTTATGTAATTATTGCTCGGAGATAATTCGCCGTGTTCAGATGTACTACTTCCAGATTGGTTGTTTGTAGTTGATTTGTGTTTCATTGAGTCATTTTGGGGACTCCCCGAACGTTCTTGCATTCTCTGGGGAGTTTTGTGAATTATGTTCTCAATTTCTGTTTCCCTAGCTTGAGCTCGTGTAACAGCATGGCAATGTGCTGGTGTGGACTTCGGTGGAGGCGAAGAACTAGTATATTCATCGTCTATGTCGGAATCGCCACGGTGATGTACCTGGGCCTCTACCATGATCGAATTGGGGCTTGTTTGTTTCTTGCGATAGTAGTTGGCCAGTCCAAGAAATGATTGAGTTTGTCTCACCGTTCGGGGTTGAGGAAAATTTTGAACGCAACTTGTTTTACTGGGATCTGGAAGTGCTCCTTCGTTTGAGCATTTGTGTCCAAGGTAGATCACTTCTCTGCGAAGGAACTGACACTTTTCGGGTTGTAATTTAAGATTATGGGCTCGAAGTCTGTCGAATACCTTAGTCAATTTCTCGTTGTGATCTTGTAAATTTTTTCCATATATTACAATATCATCGAGATAGACAAAGCACTCTAATCCTTGGAGACCCGTTAGAATATAATTCATTATGCGCTGAAAGGTCGCAGGTGCGCCTTTCAGTCCAAATGGCATTCTCTTAAATTCGTAATGCCCGTAAGCAGTACTAAACGCAGTTTTCGGTCTATCCCTTGGGTCAACCAGTACTTGATGGTATCCACTTGCAAGATCAAGTGTGGTAAAATAGCGTGAATGCCCAAGTTGACCAGTATATCCTCTATCCTGGGTAGTGGAAAGGCATCCCCTATAGATTTCTCGTTGACTTTATGGAAGTCTACTACTACGCGCCAACGTTTATTGCCGTCAGGCCCAGCTTTCTTGGGGACTACAAGTAACGGAGAATTCCATGGGCTTTTGCTTATTTGAATGATGTCATGCTCTAGAATCTCTTTATTTGTTCGTTAATAACAGCCCGATGTGTTTCTGGTAGTCTGTACATTTTTTGATTTATTGGTGGTTGATTATGCAATATAGGTATGGTGTGTTTTATAGTACTAGTGCACGTTAGTTTATCTCCCTTTAAGTAGAAGAGGTCATTATACTTATAACATAGCTCAAGAATTGACTTTTCTTCTTCGTGATTTAAATTTTCTTCCAACAGTAATTCTTTACGTAAAGCCGCAAGTCTGTCTTGATTAGAGCTTTTAGTATGGTTTACGTTTACTGAATATGGATTGGAAATGAAATTTGTCTTATCACTTTTGAAGTTGTAGTAGCTATTGTTTTGTGCACGAGGGAAAGGTGGACCACCTTTATTCTGAAAACTTTGGGAATTACTGACGTCCAAAGGTAAATAGGGAGGCTGTAGGTTATAGTAATTAAGTGGAACTAGCGTAAGCGTTAAGCTCTTCAGGAATACTGGTTCTGTGTTTACGTTCAGAACGGATAACGGTATAAAACTTTTATTCGGACTAACTAAGCAATTTGCGACAAATACTCCTGCTCCTATCTCCTGAGACATACAGATCATTTCTTGATCCAATTGTAATGGTATGCTCAGTACGATTTGAGATCGAGGAGGTATTTTATTAGGTCGCTGAAGCACTACTTCAAATTGCCTACTTTCGTCTTCATTCTCGTTTTTCAAGGTACTTGAAATTCCTTCTATTTGAGGTAAGGAATTTTTGCTATTGGGTGCCACTGAAGTGGTAGCAGAAGATTTAAATTGCTCCTCTATTTGATCCCTTGGTATTTCCTCCCCATCTTCTGTGGATGTTTCGAGAGGTACCGTGAACTCAATAGGATTGGTTTCCGTCCGAGGAAACCGGAGTAATTTGTTAGGGCCTTCTATATTGCAATTTTTTGCAAGAAAGTCATTACCTAACAGCCCATCGTGAGAGAGTTGGGCATTATCTTCTACAACCTGTAGATGGCATGGGATACTGCGGCTTAGTAAAAAGTTGCCTTGGCAGCTACCCAATGTTTCTCCATCTCCAAATGGAGTTTTCAGAGTGACCTTTTGACTCTGTTCTATACGTTCTGGCGTATCAAGTGCTTCCTGTTTTATAAGACTTACTTCAGCTCCAGTGTCCACTATCAGCCGAACGGCTGCGTTTTTGCTTATATCTAATGGCAAATCTACTATTGAAATGTTTTCCCTTTTTCGGGGGTTTTTCTTTTGAGAGGACCCTGCAGTAGTATGATAAGTTTTCTTTAATGTCGAGCCGGGGACTTTTCGGTCGACAGTGTGCCGTTTACCGAATTTGCAGTTTCCCGTCGTTGTTTCTGGCGACAGGTGGACACGGTATGGCCCCTTCTGCTACAAAAACTACACATCTCTTGTCCATAATTAATTCTAGGTTCGCGATCTGAAGTGCCCCATTGAAAACTGTCTTTTGTATTTGCTCGCTCAGGTGGTGCCTTAACATTTTGTCGACAATATTGGACATCATGTCCTTTCGCTCTGCAGTTTATACAGACAGGGGTGTTTTTGCGTTTTATGCACTCGTCATATGTGTGCCCCTTGTAGTTGCAATAGCTGCAGGTAATCTTGTTTAACAGTAATTTCTGTTTTTCGTCTCTTCTTTCTCCTGTTTGATGAAAGGTAGAATTCTGGTATGGAGGTGGACTTCCTAAAGATTTTCTTGTTGAGCTGACTTGGGTCGAGTGCCAATTATCCGGTGAGTCTCGCCAGTATTAAAGGATACTGAAGCTAATTTTGTCGGCTCCTGTGTGGGAGGTATATGGAACTCAGTCTTTATGTTAGGTTTTCCTAGCTCACTTGTGTAAAGGTATGGATGAACAGTCTCGTGAATAGGATGACTATAAGCATTACCATAATTTGTGGAATTATGCCTTAAAAAGTTGTCCATTGGAAAATAGCTTGTGGGATTATGAATGGCGGGTTGTAGATTATAAAAGAGGCTGTCTTGTAATCGTTCCATGTCTAGTGCCTTTTGGATGAGTTGGTCTACCGAATCTTCATTTAAAGTAAGTAAATAGGCACTTAGATGCGGATTATTAGTACCACTCTTCACTGAAGCCATAGGAAAATCTTCTATTTGTCGCTTCACCATATTGAAATTTTCAGCACCATATTTAATCTGTGCTGCCTCATTACATTGTAACAATAGGCCTTTTAGCCTAGTTGTGAAGGAGTTAAATGACTCATGCGGGTATTGTCGGCAAGTGATTAATCTATTTATTAGCTCATGGTAAGGCTCACGAGGTAAGTAATTACGATAAAATAATTGTTCAACCTCTGCAAATGTTGTGAGTGAGCTAGATGCGATTAGCTGGTATGCATTTCCTCTCAAACTAGTGGGAAAAATCTGCATAAAAGCTTGCTTTTCCTCCTCTTCTAGGCACTGTTGTACTTGTTTGCAACAGCCTATAAAGGTTTGCAATTCTGTGAGGATTTGGGGACGAAATTCTCCAGAAAACAAGGGCACCACTTGTGCTGTCAGTTTAACTACCTTTTCATAATTCACTGGCATTTTGGCTGGTTGGTTTGGTTGCTTTCTCTGGGGAATATCCGGAGTATCGTTATTAGAAGTAGGCGAGGTTAATGATTTTTCTGTGATTAGGGCGTTTAAGCTATTTCTTCTTACTAGAAAATTAATTAGGCTGTGCCTTCTGAAACGTTTACCTGAGCGATGCTCACGATACCAGTTTACGGAAGGTCGACTTTGGGATGAATTATACTCTACACTTGGGCTATCTGGAGGACTGGTATTGTCAAATGATAATGAATTTATTACCGTCTCAAAGGTAGAGCATGAAGAACTATGGCCAGTTTTAGGCATGAAAGCAAAATCATTCGAGTTAGAGAGAATAGAGGAGAACAGGGAATAAGTAGTTTTATCAAAGAAGTTTAATTAATTTAATCAAAGCAAAAAATTTTCCCGAATATGTGAAAGCTGCCTTGTTTTAGTCTTTTTTCTATTATTAATGAGGAATAACAGTTTTGCCTCTTTTTAACTTACTTAAGAAAGATTGTTGTCGTTTCAGTCAGCTTCGTTTAGCCGTACTCTTTGTTGTGTATTATTTATTCGTAAATGGAAGTCGTATTCTCCAAGTTGGGGACTTCTTATCTTCTTAGGCTGGTTTCTATCGCCAGATTCCACGGTAAGTAGCTCGTAACTTGTAGGTTGGAGGATCAAGGTTTTTCAAGTGTATTTAGATTGACCAACTTCCTTGATCCTACCGGCTGCGCCAAAATTGTTGTGGTTTCCGAGTAAAGGAGTTATCTTACGGAATAGGCGAAGCTTTGTTGTTAAATAAATGGCGAAGCCAAATAAGGCTTTGCACCTATTTAATTATAGAAAGACTTGTTTACGACTGAACTCTACGTACTTTATTCTGTAGTATATTTATACAAAAATTGTCTTACTCTAAGACTACTAATACTACACAGAATAATGTATAAAATACCTCTGACCCAGCACTTTATTTATTTAGAGTATAATTCATACAAAGTGTAAGTCGGAAGTACTTCATTAACAACTATTACTTAATTTTACTATTTACGGAAGTATGCAAGTCACGGCACTCGTTGCTTTTTATAAATTTATACATATATCTTACCCAATCCATGTTGCGGGCTTTCAACTCATTGTTTATTTTAATTTCTTTCCTACTCGAATTACACTCAGTACTTTGCGGCTTATTACAAAAACAATTTAGTTACTTACAAACATATGTTCTACCTCTGGTGCAAGGCCGTCGTATTTCAACGTGCGAATTCTTGCGCGCAGCGGTATTATCACATCATTCACTGAAATAATTGAGGTAGATCAGTGATGATTAATTATGTATGTACGTATACCGTTTGTTTTTACATGCAGTGGAAACTGATGTAGGTATGTAGGTATACCATGCCGTAAATTTTTTGTTTTATTTCCTGATCAGAATACGTGAAATGTTTACTTGCAATGTACTGATGTAGGTAGGTAGGTATGCAATTGATGTTTTTAGATTTGCGTTTTTATGTATGTAACAGGGGTTTGTTGTCGGTATATATGGTAAAATTTTTGCCTTCCACAAAATACCTGAAGTGTTTAATTGATAGGAATACAGAGAGAAGCTCTCTATCGAATGTAGAGTACTTTTTCTCTGCTGATTGTAACCTTTTAGAAAAGAAACTCGAAGGTTGCCATTTCCCTTCGTGTTGTTGTTGGAGAACTCCGCCTGTTGCATCGTTAGACGCATCTACCCATAAACTGATTCTAGCAGTTGGATTAGGATGAGCTAATAAGTTGCAATTTTGTAATTCCATTTTAAGATGATTGAAAGCTTCTTCATGTAACTTGGACCACGTGAAAATTGTCTTGGGTTTTTTCTTTGGATTGGAATTTTTAAGAAGGTCGTAAAGTGGTATTGCTAAATTAGCAAAATTTGGAATGAAACGATGGTAAAAATTCGTCATTCCAAGAAAGCGCTGTAATTTTTTAAACGTAGACGGAATTGGGATCTCTTTTATGGCATGTATTCGACTATCAGATGGAAGGATGCCACTCTCGGAAATTTTATGCCCGAGGAAATCAAGTTCCTTTACGCCAGAAGTGCATTTGAGTGGGTTCACGTTAAGTCCGTATTTTTCTAATCTAGTGAATAGTGTTTGGAGATGTTCTTTATGTTCATCCGGGGATTTACTTCAAATCAAAATATCATCAACATATGCAAAAGTAAAGTTTAAACTGAACAAGACCTCATTGATGAATCGTTGGAAAGTTTGTGCGCCGTTCTTAACGCCGAAAGGCATTCTAAGAAATTCAAACAATCCGAAGGGTTTTACGACTGCGGTTTTATGGACATGCTCCGGTGCGACCGGTATCTGGTGATACGCCCTGACAATGTCAATTTTTGAGAAGATCGTACAATTATGTAGATTTAAAGTAAAATCCTGCTAATTCGGAAGAGGATATTTGTCAAAAATTGTCGCAACGTTGAGTTGACGATAATCTCCGCATGGTCTCCAATCAGAGGATCCCTTCTTGGGTACCATGTGAAGAGGTGAAGCAACAAATGATGAAGATGGACGACATATTCCCATTTGAACCATTGCTTCGAATTCCGCTTTGGCTATTTGAAACTTTTCCGGATTTAAACGACGAGCTCGGGCGGAAGGAAGTGGTCCCTGCGTATGAATGTAATGTTCAACATTATGACTGGATTTTGAGTTATAGTCAGGTGGTGCTACCAGTGCTGGGAAATTTTAAGAATAGATCCAAACTCGTCCGGTAGAACAGAAAGTTTCGAAGTGCACGACTGAAAAGGACGTGAAATGCAATTTATTGACAGATGAGTTGTTTGGTCAACGAGTTTTTGATTTCTAAGATCAACTAATAAGTTGTACTTATATAAAAAATCACCGCCAATTATTGCATAAGTTAAGTTATGTTCAGGTCTAAAGTTAATTGCTTGAATCCATATGTGGTGATGGGGGTACCATTTGCAGAAGACAGATTGAAATCAGATTTATTACATGCTTGTCTTGCGAATTTCTTTTTTGGTACAATAGAGATTTCCGCACCTGTGTCTTTTAAGAAAAGAATTTCGGAAGATCTGTCTCGAATGAATAAGCGGCTACAAGGAATGCTAGTCTTCGTCGCCGCCTGCGAAGTAGCGATATTTCGTTTTTTGGTTGTTGATTTGTTTGATTTGTGTTTTTAACGCAAGGCGGTGTGCCCTTTTTAGCGTTTTTCCCATATCGTCTGTGATGCCAACATACATTATTGACATTGGATCGAGGTGGTGAAAAAGATCTAGAACGTGATCGATTATTGCAAGTGGAATAAAATTTTCTTCCAAGTCCGACCTGTTTGATTTCAAGTTGCTTTATACGGTCTTCAAGATTCTGTATTATTGAATTTACACTACCAATAATATAGTTTTGTCTGTTCTGATGTACTGAATAAACTTTAAAAGATTGGTCAGGAGACGGGGAGTCATATATCCTATCAGCAATTACGAAGATCTCGTACTGAGTATGACCGTCTTCGATTGCAATTATACAAGCCTGAATGGAGGGAGGTAACTTGTTTGTCCAAAGCTTTTTAAGCAAAGAAGGATTTACTAAACTATTTCCTCCGGCAAGAGATTCCATGTGTCGGAACAATTCTGAAGGCTTGTAATTTCCTAATTCCACTTTATGTAGCAAAGCATCTAGCCTGCGTTCTTCGGAATCCCTACTTCGGGCCAAGAGAACGGTTTTTAAATGTTCGTAATGGAGGGCTTAATAAAATGTCGGCGACAACCTCCATAGTTTCCGGAGGTAGTTATGACACTAAGTGATCATATTTAGTACCTGAAGCCGTGATTCCCTTGACTCGAAACTGAGTCTCGACTTGTAAGAACCACAGGTCAGGCCTATTATTCCAAAATGGGGGAATTTTTAAAGTTGAAATGTAAGATGGTGATGCGCTGTTCTCAAGTGCTTGAGATATACCACCACTCTGGTATTATTTTCAATTTTGTCACCAGGCATAGTGATGGTTAAATTATTGATTATTAATATAAAGAAAATCTTTATCACCCTATATTTTATGTGTCAATTTATGGTAAATACATATATTATTATATTTGTAAATTTATATATATATAGCTGTTATATATACTTTATATATAATTTATATTGTACATATTAAATTCTGTGTTCTTTTGTTGAAGGAAAAAAAAGAAATTATTTTCTATGTACTTACATACATACATACATGTGGCCGTGAATGGATGAGTTGTCGTATAATGCCTGTTTAGTTACGATATTTTATTAAATTTGTAAAAATGCACTCACTTCCGTCTTGTGGTTGTACGATAAGACTTCTTATTCGTTAAAATTCCTTTTTCTTAATGACCCTAAAAAAATAATTCGTTTTTAATATGCCAATGAACTGCACTAGGTACATAAATTTATTATAATGTTGAACAAAAAAACTTTTTGATGTAATACGTCACTACATTCTAGATTTTTCACTGCTACTGATGACTGATGTGATGCTCTTGGCATGTGGTATCAAGTAAAATAAATCTTCGATTATCGGGTAGAAATTAAATAAATCCAGAATTGAGATAATGCTACCAGCTCGTTTTGTTAAATTTCAATTTCCTACGTTGTGGTTTTTTTGTGTATTTGCCGCTGATTTTGTTTGGAGATCCATGTGATGATAACCACGATGCTCTTGGAGTGGTTTTTTATATTTTTTGTGTGTAATTGAACAATAAAATTGCATTTTCTGTGTGAATCTGTTGCTACTTTCTCTTTATTTGGATTTGTGCATTTATTAAAAAGCAGGTGTTGTCGCACAAATTTTTTGTTGATTTGATGCGATTGAAATGTACACGTGTCCTCACTTCCACTTTATGTAGGTAGGTATGTGAATTGTAAAGCCGTAATTTTGATTATTTATTAGGCTATTGTTGAGAAAAAAAAACCAAATAAAACTTGACGCGGTCACCAATGTGGTTGGGAGGACCCATGCAGGTATAAATTAAGAAAGGCAAACTTTTAATTAATTATTAATTTATTATTCTAATAACTTGTTCTGCCAATTTCATTCGCACTGTGTGACGGCAAGACTCAGACTGACTGGTCTGCAAATTACTTCGTTTGTGTGGATGGTGATGTGTGTGTACAGTCACATGCAGTTCTTTTTATATTGCTACTATCAAAGAGATGGCAGTGCTGTTAATTGCAATGGGCCGCCGCTACACCGATCTTCATTTTTTTTTTTGACTCACCAAATAGTATTCACAGTGTAAATTTATGGAATATACAATAATTAATCTATAGATAATACAAATTAATATAATTACACCAAGTTCAATTAAGTAATTGTAAGTGTGAGTTTAAGGTTATCTACTGCAAAGACATGTTTCCGAAAAGCCTATCCGAATTGTGTCATGGTCGCGTGTAAATCCGACCTCAGAAATTCCGGTCTGACTGGTACATTTTCCTATCAACCCCTGTGATATCTGCTGAGTGTTGCACGTGCACCAGCTGTCAGAAAAGCGCCAAGTCGGCGGAACGAATAATAGTGGAGAGGAAAATTTCCGGAAATAGAGGTGGTGGCAAAAAAAATGAGGACATTAAGTGGTAGGCGTTAAAGAAGAAGCAAAGAAGAAACGTGATCTGGAAAAGAAGATAAGTGAAATTTTTAGCGTTTTTGTAATTAAAGTTTGATAAGGAACCTATATTTTTGTCGGAAAATGGCCCCATCCTAGATCTGCGAAAGTTAAGTCAAATTACTTGGAATTTGTATATTTTTAAATAGAAAGCGGGAATGAGTTTTTTACTCTTTTGAGACCCGTACAATATACCAGTCCATTGGTAATTATCAACATACTGCACATGAGCATAGAAATTAAATGACAAGTACCGAGCTACGGTCACTTGTTGGCTTAAAACCGAAAATCAAGTTTTCATGATGAAAATTTGCGAGTATACTGTGTGTTACAATAAGCAGTATAATTGAATTTTTGATTTTCGGTTTCAAACAAACAACTGACAGTACCTCGGTACTTGTCTTTCATATTTTTAGAATTATTTATTTAAAATTTAATAATAGACTTGCATTTTTGTCGACAAAAGCTCACATCCTAATCGCAAGATAAGTGAAATTATTTAGAACTTTGAGATGTCCTGACTTAAACTAACTTTGTCCGTAAGGGTGACATTCGTATCTACCTGCGTCCACTTCCCCTGGTCACAGACAAATACCACATCCGACACCTGTTTGGCGCAAAATCATCGTAGGCTTAGCGTGGGTGGCTGCACAGCGAATATGCAGCTAGCGATCAGCCGGCTTGGGGTGGTTCATGCCACCCACATCCCTTGATGCTTGTTAAGCTGTGCATAAAATTATTACGAAGATTGACCAGACAGATGGACAAACAGTAAAAAAAGAACCTGTATGTGTGACCGCAGACGGACAGACAGACAAATAAAAAGATCTATGAGGACTTCCTCCTCCTGGTGGAACCTAAAACCCTGGAAGTAAGAAAATTTATTTAATGGAATACTGTAAGAAAAGAAGAACGGAAGACCTCAGCAACGCCGAAAAATTAACAATTCACCCAGAGTGTTTTTCAACGGCGGCGTAAAGGAGCAAATAAGAGAGAGAGCAGAGAAAGTTCCTGATAGAATTCTAACTCCGGCGGAGTTTTCAAACAAAACTGACGCCAAGCCGCATGAAAAAGTGGAAAATAAATTTTCTTCATACACAGAGGTGGACTCAGATTTTATTCGCTGACAATCACCAATATATTTCAATATGATCAAATAGAGGTAATAAGTGATTTGATTCATGAAGAGAAAGAATATTCAAGAGAAATGTCCCAATCAAAAAATTTGAGTCCACCTCTGTGTATGAATAAAAGTTTATTTTCTACTTTTTCATGCGGCTTGGCCTAAGTTTTGTTTGAAAACTCGTTTTTTACTTATTTTATTTTCTGCCTTTTTCACGTTAACTAAATTGTTCTAATCTCAATTTAACCGAACTTAATTATATTTTTACTTAATTCTAATTTAATTTTAGTTTCTTACTTTCTTTTCAATTATCCGTTTTCCTTTAATTTTTCTTATATTTATTCTTATATTTCTTTCTTTCTTCTTTATCTTGGGTCAATTTTTGAATATTCGCAGTGAAATTTTTTTGCGTCCATACGATTCGAGAGTTTCGAACCGACTGACCGTACTTCGAACACAATCCCAACAGTTTCGATATCTCGGACTACGGTTTAAAGAGATTTCGAAAAATTTGAAATTTTGAAGGCAGTTACGATGAGATGATTGGAAGTCAGCACCGTGGTTGCCTGGAAGTTTTTGTTCAGCTTATAATTATCGACATTTTAAGTCATGTTTGGTGCCGATCCGAAAACATAAATGTTTCGAGTATCAAATCGTTGAAGTACTGCAACGGTTTTCTGATATTCAAATTATGTTTTAAACAGCGCTTTTTAGCTGTATTTCAACTTGATCCAATATAACATGAATTTTACCGATTTTCCATGTTATCCACAGACTTTTCCTATTACTATGAATTTTTTTAAAAATTTTCATGAATTTTCCTCGATTTTTCATGCAAGTTTTCATGATTGTTGAAGAAAAAGTATTGATGCCGGTAGGACGAAAAAAAATGATTCCGCATAGCTTATAAAATTTGTTGTTGTTAAATTTCCCGGAAAAGTCGGAAATTTCCGGAAATTTTCGGAAAACTTTCCAGAAAAATTGGAAAATTCTGCATTTTTCCTGAAACAGATTTATCAGTAATCATATCGATGAAATTTTTTCCGATGATTTACCCGCTTCCGGATTTTCCACGGAGTTTTCCACAAAAGCAACTTTATGCAACTCTTTCGCTCTACAACTGTTTTTTAGGTTGCAAAACGTTCAAATGCTTCCTTGGTCGGAAAAACTCTGGAAAAGCGTTTTACATGAATTTTCCTCGATTTTTTCTGCAAGTTCCCATAAAAATATTCTGCGCTAGTAACGCACAGGTAAGCTCTCAATAAAAATATGTTCACTGATAACATAATTTAATCAGTTTTCAGATGAGCTGTCTAGGCAGTATAAAAATATTCTGCGCTAATAACGCACAGGTAAGTTCTTAATAACTAAAAATTATAATCACTAGCAATAAGACGAAATCCTTTTCAGATGAGCTGTCTACGCAGCATAAAAATATTCTGCACTTAGAACGCACAGGGAAGCTCTCAATAAAAATACATTCACTGCTAACATAATTTAATCACTTTTAAGATGAGCTGCCTACGTATTATAACGATATTCTGCACTAATAAGACACAGGTAAGTTCTTAATAAGAAATATTATAGCAAAACTTCACAAAATCTTTAATTTTTCTAACACGATTTCTCCACGATAGTTTATATATCTAATTTTCCTTCCAGAATTTCTCCACTGGACAATTTCCGAAAAAAACCCGCGCACATCCACGTCGAACCAATTACAAAATTCCATTCCCTGAGTTCACGCAGTCTCCCCACATCACAGCTGCTAATCACCCAACCAACAGGCGAGCCGTTCTTCGTCGGGCGGAATCCGAAATTTTTACTGGCGACCGCACTGCTGGCTATAGGAGCGGTTGTGTGTGTATTCTTTTCAGACAGAAATCGTTGCCACAGAATATGTGAAGTGTAGCAACATATTTCTGAGAATTTCGGGCGGCTTGCTGTAATGCATTGCGTGATGGTATTGCGTGATGATTTACTGCTAGGGGAACTACCGATTCGGAATGCGTGATTTGAGTGAAAAATTGTAATTTGTGCGAGATCTGCGCAAATTAAAATTTTTCGTTTCAACAAAAAATTATTTTTCTTTCTTTTATCATTTCAGAGTTTCAAATTTTTCTCTTCGTCTTGTTAAGTTTTGTAGGAAAGATTGTAATACGTGCGAGTTTTACACGAATTAGAATTTTTCGTTGCTCTTCTTCTTTTCAGTTCTTTTCAGTTCTTTTTTTTTTTTTTTGGATTCCTAGGAAAGATTGTAATTTGCGCATGTTCTGCACAAGTTGTAAATTTTGCTGTTTTCTCATTTCTAATTGCTTTCAGGTTTTATGCTTTTTGATGGAGAATTATCAGAGGGCTACTTCTTGAACTTTTATCACCCCTTTTCAGGTACCCTGGGAAAATGATGAGGGTTTCTCTACAGGAGGAAGAGAAGCCGAACAATAGAGAAAAAACGTAGAGAGGAGAGGGTAGCGTAAGTGGATTACGCTACAGCGTGGGGACGACCCGTGGAGATAAGTGTTTCAAGCCGGGATTTTACACTAAACATAAGTCAGGATATGCAATAAAAGAAAATAGGTTCACGCACAATGCACGCAACAAGAGTCTCAAGCCGGGCATTCGGTAAACCCTTGGTTGTTGAGAAACAAAATCCCATCTGCGACCATGATCCTACTTTGCCTTGGACGAGGAGGACCTATCTATAGATAGAGGTCATATATCAACCCGCTTCGGTCAATGAGCTGACCAGGAAAAGTTGCAGCGATCGATTTACTGGGTTCTGTACAGAGGCAGGCTCGAAACTATGAATAAGTTGGTGAAACGCACTACTTAACGAACTGTGTTCTGTTGAATCCGGTCGCAACACCGCGGAAACCCCCCAATGCCGAGCTAGGAAATCGCTTCGCCAACAGATAGAATTCATCTAAAAAAACTCACTCAGGACGACAGAAATCCCGCTGGGGTGCAGCAAGCGGGTTCAAGCTCCAAGGAAATTGAAGAAAGGACAGGAAAGACAAATCCTTCAGGTGAAGGCAAACAGAGAAAGGGTTAGTAGCAAAGACTAAGGCCAACTAAACTTGACAGTTTAGAGATAATATACTACATGAAAACTATGCTCCGCTGAGACTTCGTCCCCACAAACTGTCGCTCGGAAGAATTCACTAGGAAGAAGAATGAAGAAACGAAAGGAAAGTCAAATCCTTCAGATACAGGCTAACCCAGAGGGGGTTAGTAACAAAACTGGGACCATCCAAACTTGATAGTTTAGAGATTAATACACTACATAAGAAAATTTCGCTGAGACTCCATCCGCACTCGCTGACGCTGGAAAGTGAAATCTTTCAGATTAAGGCTAATCCAGAAGGGGTCAGTAGCAAAACGAAAGAGGGTTATCAACCACCGCTTAGGAAGTAGTAGGAGGGCTAGCGATAACCCGTAGTTCGCAAGTGAAGGTCGCCGGTTGCCTTCTTAGGCCTGACGAGATCTAATCAACTTTGGTCAAGACTTTATATCCAATTGGGAGACACTTATCATTCTGCAGACGGTATGAAGCTCGCCCAATTCGTTCTACAATAGTCGCTTTTAGGAACGTAGTTGCCAATTTGGCAGTAAAGCGATCCACTGCGCCACCTTGCACCAATTTTCGGACATACACAGTCTTTTCAGGTACAAAGCCTCTTTCCCGATTCCGCAAGTTGTAACTAGCGGCGTACTTTCGATATGTCTCGGTGAGACGAAACTTCACTTCATCGCGGAACAACTGAAGCTTTTGGTTGACAGGTATACACTCGATAGCCCCGCCGGAATCTTCACTTAGCTTTCGAAATAGTTGGTACGACCCCCCGCTTTTTACTGGATGTCGACCGAAGAGCAGAAATTATGGCGTGCACTTAGATGATTCATGTACATCGTTGCGGATGTCGCAGCCGATCTCGCTCAAATGTTCGCCCCAATGTCGATGCTCTGTACCAACGTAGGCACGGACCGTTGCCGGGACCGACTGATTAACATGCTCGGAGGCGTTTGATTGAGGGGAATAGGCAGGTGATAAGATGTGTTTCGCCCCATAACGATCTAAGGGTTGAGCGAATATTTTTGCAATGAATTGACTACCATTATCTGAAGGTATCATTTCCGGAACTCCAAACATTAAGAAGAATTTTGCTCCAGGAATTTTACCACCCGCGAGGCTGTGCTCTCTGGCATTGTTTCCAACAGCACAAACTTAGATAAGTGAACCAGTACGATGAAGATGTACCTATTACCATCTCGACTACGCGGGTAAGGACCTAGAAAATCACAGAAAATGCGTTTCCGGGCAGATCGGTGCCCAGAGGTGGTCCTCATAACACATTTGTCGGCTTGATCAGCTTACAAGTTTCGCAGGCGGTTATGAACTGATGTACCTCTGAAGCCAGGCTCGGCCAGTAGTACTGACGGCGTAGCTTTTCTAGAGTTTTTGTGAAAGCGAAGTGTGCTGCCATCGAAGGGCTATGTTCTGTTTTAATCAAATCGCCTGTGAGACTATCAGGAACCCACAACTTCTACTGAACCCGCTCCTCTGAGACGTTGTTATTTGGAAACGAGAACGAGATACATACTTTACTACCGCTAATTCGTAGGTTCCGAAAATAGCTTGGATTAGAAGTGATTCGCTAGATTTTCTCTAAATAAGTTTTTTTCTTGCAATGCGAGTGATTTCAGATCAAGCGAGCTGACTTGAGCAGAATAAAATACTTCGTCTACTGTCTCGTCAGCAAACGACCTGGAAAGAGCATCCGCCACAACATTGTCTTTGGCTTTCTATATTCAATGTGAAATTTGAAGGCCTGCAGTTTGAAGCTCAAACGAGCCAGCCAGCCGCATAGGTCTCATTGGTCCATGAACCATTAGTCCTTCCACATACGGCCTAAACCTTTTGATATTCAACACGGCGGCGAGACACTCTAACTCAGTTATGCTGTAGTTGCGTTGAGAGGCATTCAGCTTCTGTGGCATATAAGCGATGTGGTGATCATCCCTCTTCTCAGAACGCTGAAACTAGACGCTTCCAACTCCTGTAGTGCTAGCGTCGTAAATGAAAACGGCTTGGAGAAATCGGGGTCCGCGAGCACTGGTGAGGTCATCGAACACTGCTTTAGCTGTTGGAATGCCAGTTCAGCTTGTTCGTTCCATTCAAACTTGATGTTTTTGCTTAGAAGATATATCAGAGGACTAGCGATGTTAGCGAAATGCGGGATGTACCGCCTATACTAGCCACATATTCCGAGCAAGCTTCGATTTTTTTTTTGATAGTGGTTGGTCTTGGCAAGCTCTGAATTGCGGAGTCGTTTCCGGGGTCTGCTCGCAAACAACCGCCCCAACTATTTACAAAGTCAAAATATCTGACTGCTCGCATACAAAACTTGCTTTTCTCCATGTCGATTTTCAGGCCGGCGGCGCGGAGCAACACCGCTACTTCCGCCAGAGGCATTGGGTGTTCATCGAACTTTGAGGAAGTAATGAGTAAGTCGTCAAGATACACAGACACTCGGTCATGCAGATGGTGAGGGATGACTTTGAACATCAGCTTGCACATTGTTTGAGGAGCGTTACAAAGTCCAAACGGAAGTACCTTGAACTGGTATAGGGGTCTTCCCGGCAGTGCGAAAGCAGTTTTATCTCTCGATCCTACAGCGAGATAAACTTTGTTTCCTGAAGTCTGCTGAGGAGTCCATCTATAAAAGGTAACGGAAAGGCATCTGGCACTGTTACGGAGTTCAATTTTGGGGCGTACAGGCAGAGGCGCACTTTACCGTTAGCCTTCTTAACTAGTGGTGACAACCACGAACTTTGATTTTCCCCAATGACTTCCAGCGACAGCATTCGGTCTAGCTAGTCATATAACCGCCGGAGACACTGAGGGAAAACGCTACTTAATGGATTTCGCCAGCCCGATGTCGCTTTCATGTCCTACTGAGGAGGTGAGACCCAAACCTTGCTGGCTAAATGACGGAAAAGATGTGATCATCCTCTGCAAACGTTGCGACTCGTATTCTGAAAGGTTGTGCTATTGCGAAGAAGAAGGTGAAGCCCTTGGCATGGAGCGAAGTTCACTTACCGTGACGGGTCTTAAACCAAACGCTCTGCAAAAGTCGATTCCCAGGTACAATGTTTGCTGAAGAGAGGGAACTATATGTAGTCTCATCAAACGCGTCTTTTCGCCATACTTTACCAGGACTCGTATGTGGCCCAGGACCTTTCGCTGCCGCCCATCAGCAATCGAAACTGAAGACGGAATCGAGTGGAACGAAATGCCCATCTTACCCAGGAAACCCTTCGCCCCAGCCCCGAGCTGTGCTCACATTTGCACCGCTATCCAATAAGCCTCGTATCTTTTGTCCCTGAATGTAAATATCGGCATAAGATCGAGAGTCCCAAAGATCCTCTCCGTCAGATACAACTGTTTCTGCGATGGCAGCCTTTATGGCTCTGCGCAGACGGAGGTACCTATGAGTGCGTGGGACAGTCTTCGAGGGGAGGGACCCCAGAGCCGACGGGAATTCGCTGACACAAAACAACGCAACATCTATACCGGAGGTGGAAATTTAAGTGCTTTCGTCCGACAAAGTGCAGCTGCAGCTTTCTGAAGGACAGGGTTCCAAGTAGATGGTAAAATTAGACGTGCTTTGCATGCTGAATTTTTATTTGAAAAGTCTTAGCCGGTTTAAGATCAAATCTGGGATCAAAGTTTTGTGTTGTGGGAATGCTGTAGCATAGCTGGCAGCTTTACGCCGCCGAGTTAGAGGTAGAAATCGGGTTCGGTGCTGGTAGCTGCTTCTGCTGTCGTGCGCCTGAAGGTTTCACCTGGAACCAAACGTCGCTGCCACACACAAAATTTTGAATCCTGCTTCGGTTTCCCGATAAGCAAGTTCTGCATTGAGTTTTAATTACTCCCACTGCACCACATCCGTAGCAGAAGATTTCTGTGGGCTTGTGGACAGCTGATATAGGTGTGGCCCTCAGTCGAACAGTTCCAGCATATCACCCTAGATCTAACGGGTCGGTGGGCGTTATTCTGAATACCTCGCGGTGGAACTTTGATGGCTTCTATGTGATTAGACAAAGCGTAATCTAAATACGGCATGTCTGAATAAATTTCTTGCACTGCTCGTCGCGGTGCGACCGTCCGCGGAGGCCCTAAAACAGACCATAGTTTTTCGAATCGATTTCATAGATTCTTCAGATCTAGCAGATTGTCAGTCTGATAGAGAAGTAAAGCTTCCTGTAACGCCGGTTTCATGTTACGACGCAATATTTACGCCAGCTCTGCTTCTGGAATCGGTATGCTCATTTTGGAAACTAACTCATGAACCGCTAATCGAAAATCGCTGAATGATTCGTTGATTACTTGCTTCTGTTACTCAACTAGCTTCTGAACTTCGTAGACAGTTTCCTAACTGCGAAATTCCCGTAGGAGCGCGGAACGTAGATCTTGCCAAGAGTGTGTACGGTGGTCTCTCAAGTATAGCCAATGCCAGTTGGCGGCTTTCCCAGTAACGAGTGTATAAAACCCGGCGCACAGTTCGGAGGCGGATACTTGCTCTAGTATTGCCAGGGATTCTACCCGAAATATAAACTCTGTTATGTCCAGGCCTGAAGTGGCATCGAAATTTGACTTCCAGCGGACGACAGGACTGAAGGATACACAGTTGCGATCTCTCGCTGCTGGCTGTCGGGGATGGTTTGGGATATTAAGCGGACAGACGAACGAATCCGGTAATGGTGGCATACTAGGCTCAGTATTACTATGACCCGGAGGAGGTAGTCCAGTGACTGGACCCCAATTAAAATTTTCCAACCGATCGTTGTCCGACGGGATACGAGACCTCCCCAAAGTGGTTCAGCAAACGCGTATGGTATGTCTGTGGGAAGTCGTACCCTCTGCTCCTCGAACGTCGGTACCTACATGTACGATTCGTCAGGATTGGCGTGGAAATTCCTCAAGCGAGGTTCTGTTATTCTCAGCGAGGCCCCTTCAGTTGTCGCAACTGTTTCGGACTTGGAACCCGTCAGCGTATTTGACCATCGACTGTCCGTACTACTCACAGCAACTGGGAAAGTTAAGCCTCCGGCGCCCTCGGCAGCAAGCACAGGCGTAAGCTGGGAAGAAGAACTAGATTCCACATGACTCAGGATATCCTGCAAGGTCTGAACATATGACTGCGCATCAGACTGGACAGAGGGAGATGTATTATACAGCCGCCGGGCGCTATCGAGTACATGAAGCACCTGACTGATATAGCGCGTACGATCTTCGTTGGTTTATATGGGATTCAAGCTCAAGTCACGATTCAGAGCAACCGCTCGACTGGTGATGTAGTCTAATTCACGCGATGGGTTTTAATTGTCATGAGACCTAAATTGTATTCTGCCGGATTCTGATTTCTCGGCCTCATACAGCTCCACTAGCTTGAGATGAGCGTTAGCGCCATCGGACCTGAGTCTGCGAACAGCTAACTCAACTTAAAGCTCATCCGGCGATAAAAAGGAGAAGTCAATCTTTCTACGAATCTCAAAGAAAGAAAGAAAACCCGCGAGGAAATGCCCCGGTGTTAATATCTAAAGACAATTCGCCCGATAATTGTACCAAGTGTAACTATAATAGTACAAAAATTGTACCGAATAAGATGAGGAGACAAATTCTCTGATGTCCACATCAAAGATAGTTCAACCAAAATATGTGCCAGATATATATATAGAATAAAAAATCGTTTATACTAATGAAGAAGATAATTCAGCCAAAAATTGTGCCAAATAAATATATATAAAAAACAATCGTTTATACTAATTCCGAAAATAATTCAGCCGAAAATTGCAACACCTAAAATTAGGAAACAATGCTCTGATGTTAATATCAGATATAATTCAACCGAAAATTCTACCTGAGGCCGGATCCTGTAACACGGAGAATTTGGGAATTTGGGAGATTATGCCTTTTCTTAGAATTCTTAATTCCCTAATTCTCCATTCCCAATTCACTAACATGGTGGGAGAATTAGGGAAAACGTAAGAAATGTGAAACAGTACGAATCTCCTCGGACGATTAAGGGTATCAATTTTTGTTGTAGAGGGTTGGAATTTTTTTCATATGTGAGGTACAGCTGTCTATTACCTTCCACTGTCGAAATAAATTTAAATTTCTTTTTTGTTGGGGTAGTTTTTGAGGGATGTAGGAGAGCAGATTTTCTCGAGTTTTTCCGGGATAACGAGAGAATGGAGAGTAGAAGGAGAATGTATGTGGTACGACATGATAGATTTAGGAAAAGGGACGGGGAGAGTGCGGGATAGAAATGGAAGTTGATTAAGGGAAATTAAAAAAAATTAAGACAATATCAGGAGCTGCAATAATTCGCAGGGGTAAGCTCAGGATCTGTAAGCCCAATAAAAAAAAAGTAAGAATTCACTTTGGTAATTAGGCATGCATGGGTATTATAGGCTATATTTTATTTCGATTAACGGTAATTTGCAGATTTGAGCGGCCTCAACGGTAAATTTTGCTATCGCAATATTCACGGGCGCCTAACTTTATTTGGGAGGGCTGTCGAGTATAGGAATTTTTTTTATAGATTAAGGGTTTAGAGTACAAAAATACAGGTGAACAATTTTTGGGTCAGGGTGTTTTGGGGGTTGGGAGTCGTACCACCTCTCATAAGGGGTTGTTCAAACTACGTCATGTTTGGTACCAAATTAAAGAGGGAGGAGAGGGTAATCGAGTGGTGTAGTTTGTCTTTGATCGTTTTAACGTGATAGCTCACTTTTGAGCGCCGAAAAACTATTTTTTTACACTACGGTCATATATGTACACCCCAGTTTCCATATTTTGCATATATTTCTTCCGTTCTTTGTTTCACATCCATTAGTACTCCGTTGTGAACATTCACTTTTCTTACATTTTCCCTAATTCTCCAACCATGTTAGTGAATTTGGAATGGAGAATTAGAGAATTAGGAATTCTAAGAAAACGAAATTCTCATCTCCCAAATTCCCAAATTCTCCGTGCTACAGAATCCGGCCCCTGGTAGGTACAAGTAGAAAAAAATCTGCTCGATTTGACATTATTCAGTTCTGCAAATTCTATACCAACAGTTTATTCGTATTAACAACGTTTTTCATTTATGAGGGGGGCGGGGTGTTGGCATGACGGATCAACGTTGGGAGGCCGTTCGTTCCACACGACATAAAAACAAAAATTCATTTCCCCAGCCCTTCTGGAAGAAAAAAAAAATCTCTCTCTCTGTCTTCGCGGCAGAATTTTGTACATCTTAGCAACTTCGGTCAGTCTGTGCTAAGGGCTAGCGCTTGTAGAAGATACAAAACTTGTGGGACCGGAGCCTGAAGGGCTACCGTCCATGTTGGGATGATCAAGACGAACACTCTCTTATCAAGGACAGAAATCAAGTGTAACTATCATAGTAATAATTCAAACGAAAATTGTACCGAATAAGATGAGGAGACAAATTTTCTGATGTCCACATCAAAGATAGTTCAATCAAAATTTGTGCCAGATATATATGTATATAGAAAAAAAATCGTTTATACAAATGAAGAAGATAATTCAGCCAAAAATTGTGCCAAATAAATATATATAAAAAAAAAATCGTTTATACTAATTCCGAAATTAATTCAGCCGAAAATTGCAACACCTAAAATTAGGAAAAAATGCTCTGATGTTAATATCAGAGATAATTGAACCGAAAATTCTACCTGGTATGTACAAGTAGAAAAAAAATCTGCTCGATTTGAAATTACTCAGTTCTGCAAATTCCACACAAACTGTTTATTCGTATTAACAACGTTTTTCATTTATGAGGGGGGCGGGGTGTTGGCATGACGGATCAACTGGGGAGACCGCTTGTTCCACACGACATAAAAACAAAAATTCATTTCCCCAGACCCACTGGAAGAAAAAAAAACTCTCTCTCTCTGTTGTTATATCTCGGGGCACTTAAATTTTGTTATATCTCGGGGCACCTTCCGTCGATTTCTCTTTGGTTTCACACTGCTAATTCTGCTCGGTACATTGGTTAAAAGCACAACACTCAATTTAGGATTCTATTCACAATTTTATTATCTCAAACTAACATTTCCCTTTATCTTTTTTGTTTGGGATTACAAAACACTTTCTTAATTTTTCTTTCCTTAATAACATAAATACTTTATTCTATTTCTATTTCTAATTACACCTCCCTTTATTTGGCGGCCACTTCGGATAGAAAACCGTAAAAATACTTCGCCTATTGTTTTGGAACCGTATCGACCGCTTAGCGAAAACCGACCAAAGTCAACTCTAGACTGCTCTTAGAAACCGACTGTACTCGACTTGGATTTTCGTAATCGCAAGTCTCAGGATAGGAAAGTGCTTAATTAGCATTCCTATCCCGAGAAAATTATTTACCGCTGGGCATGTTTAAACATGCTCAGAACTATCGCGACGAACGATGGTTGAAATTGAAATTTGATATTTTCGTAAATATCAAACCATCGTCTTGCTATCGTGCATACATTGTTGCGATCACAATGTATGCAGCTCGCGACAATTCGCTGATAAGAGCTTTTCTCGGGTGAAGACTTGATCATTTCAGTCTTCACCGACGTAAAATTTTATGCGCCCGATATGTATGTTTGTATATATGTACTGTAATAATTTTATAAGGGTTTTTACCCAAGCATCTTCCCATGTTTTGTAGATGTCATGACTTGTATCAAGAAAAGGCAGAAGACTGCCGAACTTACTTTTGATGGCAGAATATGCCTCTCTTGTTATATTATTTAAGGCAGAATATGCCAATGTAATTTGTGTGGCAGAGTATGCCGCTTTATAATATTTTAGGCAGAGTATGCCGCTTTATAATGTATGGCAGAGTATGCCGCTGTTATATTTGTACAAAGGCAGAGTATGCCGCTATAATGGAGGGATGGCAGAGTATGCCGATCTTGAATTTTGCTAAGGCAGAGTATGCCGCTGTAATAGCATGATGGCAGAGTATGCCGATGTTGAATTTTGAGAAATAAAAAGACACCTTTCGATAGTCAGTTTAAGTCTAATTTTTATTGAACAGTAACAGCTTATTTATATAAAAATGATTACAAAGGAATCAACATTTCTTTACAATACTAAAGGGGGGATTATTGCAGAATTGCAATATACAAAATTAATAATCAGAAATTGTAGTGTCAGCATTTCTGATCACACAATTTCTGAATGAGTCAAAATGTATCGATATGTATGTAAAGCAATGACATCAGGTGAGAATATTTTATTTATCAAGAAATATGCTTGTATAGAGGAATTTGCTTGCGTTGCAAATTGTTCTTAATGTCGTGTAAGCTTTGTTTGTTTTGATTAATTTTTGGTTTGATTTTTTGTTTATTATTATTGACCGTGGTCATGGCTTTACATCCTTACCCTTAAAAGAAAAAAAAAATTTTTTTATACATGAGAAGAAAAAAAATTTTTTTTGTTTGTTTGTTTACAAAGGGTTCTTTTTAAAACTTATTCTTAACTGTTTAGTGTTCTATTCTAAATTATGACAGTCTTTTAAATTTACATGCCTTATATCTTATTAATTTTATTGGAAATTGAAATAATGCCTGACTTTTTGTTAATTCTATTGAAATAATTATTTTATTAAATGCCCTAATAAATTCTATTGAAATAGTATCTTATTTAAATTTACATTTTATTAGATTACTTATTCTTGAGTCTGAGCCGATTTCTTTTTCTCTTTTTTTTTTTTTTTTTTTTTTTTTTTTTTATATCTGGTATACCTCTACGAACTTTGTTGATTCGTATTGTAGCGTTAGAATGTATGCAAATATATATCTTCTCAGAGGTCCTAGTGTGTCAACTGAGATCTTTTCGCAACTACTGGTAGGTGTGTCCGTTATCACGAGAGGTTCATTTGTGTACTTTTTGAATTTGTTCTTTGCACAGTTATCTTCAGTGGTGTTGCCTTACCACATTTATCATTCTGCTGCAGCTTATTGAATTTCTTCTTGAATTCATTTATATCAATATAGCATCATCTTTTGCGAGTGCTAATTATTTAATATTATTCTCGTTCATCTTTTGTATCAGCTTCTCCATGATGTAACCAGAGTTAAATGCAGGATTATCGCTGTACTGAACGGTTACCCCTTTCTTATATAATGCAGGCAAACTTTTATCTATCGCATTCTCTTGTGCGTACGCTGTATCAAATTGTATTTTCTTAATATTTCTTATGTCGGAGATGGATGTGTATTCCCATATATAGAATTGGCCTGATTCTATATTGTATCAATTTTCCATTCCGTTTTGCTGCTTTTTGCCATATTACGTGTGATAATGTTTATTTCTCTTGGTATCATTTCCCAGAGTCCATTTTTATTCTTGACAGGGCATCTGCATTTGTACCTATTTTTCCCTGTTTGTACACAATATAATCCATGAGAATTTGATTAGACCTCATCATTATTCAAATATTCTTGTTGCGAAAGATTGCCCAATCTGAATTGTAACACTTATCGCCTCTATCGATGCCTTTGGTTAAGCTGACATAATGGTTGGCTTACTTAGTCTTCTTTCAAATATGTTTAGTCCTGTGATTATTTTCAACGTTCATTCTTTTTCGTTCTTTATGTTTGTTATCCTTTAACTGGTTTTCTTGTGAATTTTTGTTTTCTATGGCATCCAGGTTTCTTCGCCAGAAACGTGGCGTATTAGTTTGCTGATTTGTCAACATTTTGAAATTGACTTTACATTCAAATTAGCATGTCTAGTAATAAGTGTCTTCTTATGAACTTTACGTCTTATTTTTTTTAATTCAGTGAATCGATTCTTGTATATTTTCATTTATAAATTACTCCTTTTATTTTGTGTATCGTTTTTTTTTTTTAAACCCAAAGAAATCTCATAACGTACATATAAAAAAAAATCGTATTAGATGTACCTACTGATTTATTGCTAGATTCTAATCTACAAGACTATATTTAAATAATTTTACTATTCATATAACTGTTTATTTATTTATTTTATTCTGTCATTCTATAGCTATTCATAATATATCTATTCAGAATCAATTTCGAGCTATTTATAGGAAATATGATATGTTACATTAAAAAACCCATTTTAAAAAATATTACAATCCTATTCTGTAAAAGCTATAAACACGAATGTAAAAAAAAAATTTATCTCTTAAAGCTATACTCCAACTATATCTGTCCACTAGACGCTAGTGATGGGGAAAATTAGTCGAGTGATTAAAAACATCGATGTTTTTATAACCTATTAGCCGATATTTTTAGTCGATTATTTTCGTGCGATTTTTCTTACAAATCGATTAATTTATATTCGATTTTTCGATTTTTTTTAATATTAAAAAAAAAATCTCATTATTTTTCTAATTCCTATTTCCCAGTTTCATACTTTCATGGCAGCACTTACATATATTTACCGTCATCAAAACGACGGTTGCTATTTTAGAAGTACTGTAGGTATTGTGTGCAGGCACGCAAAACAAAAACTCTACAGCCGTAATAGTTTTTGTAAAATTGTAATTGTAACACGACATGTTTTTCTGCTGTTTGTACATCTAGGAATTGTGAAAAATTGTTTGTTATCGTTGTGTTATCGAGATTATTAACATCTTTATTAAATGTGGCCGCTTTTATGTTGTGTTTTGAGAAATAGAACGTTCTAGGAATTTTGAAAAATTATTGAATAGATGTGATCAGGTTCGTAAATAACTGTTATTTTTGGCAATCAGCTAAAAAAGTCGCATTAAGGCTGAATGGTATAATTGAAACATAATGGCCAATTGTTAATAATTGTTAAAAAACTTTTAAGTCTCTTAATAAGAGTTTCAATAATTTTCTTTTATTTTAAAGTTAATTATAACTGTTCCGAAGACTTAAATAAATAAAAACCTTCGGTAACAGTTATAATTAACTTTAAAATAAATAAAAAAATTATTGAAACTTTTATTATGAGACCTCATTTAATACAGTTCAACATAGGGCGATGTGGAAATAATTTGTTGTATCGACTTACTCGAGCACCGCCGCAATGTCGTGATGTCTTTTATCCGAAACTGTGTGAATGTGCAGCAATTTACCATCTTTTTATATTCCTCGGGCAAAAAATAAGCATCTTTATAGGATGTATAATAACATATCTACGGTGTGTTTTGTAAAAACCTAGCATATTTCTTTAATCGCTCATAACTCCGAAAAGGTTGCGATACCTCTTCCCTCGCCATCTAATTTTTTTGTTTGTCTATGTAAGTACTATCACTTGCTTGTCTTTGGACCACTGAGACGGAAACAGTCTGTATAACAGGTATCCTGATTGACCCACCGATGATTGGCCACGTAGTTAAGTTATGAGAACAGACGTTAACTTAATATGATTTCATTTGCGGATTTACGTGGATCAATCACTTGGCTGTGAATTTCTCACTATTTTCTAATTTTCCTAATAAGCGGATATCCGGATACCCGGGTCTGCAATCAAATACCAAGATTTGCAAGAATAAAAGATCTATGATAGATCCATTATGAGACTTAAATAAATAACAGTCTTCTATAACTGTTATAACTGAGTGTAAAATATAAAAGTCCCGGTCAGACTGTTATCGAAAAACTGAAAAGATAAAAGTCTTATGAGACTTTTATCATGGGACTTAAATTAATAAAATTCTTTGGTAGCAATTATGGACTGACTGAAATTAATAAAAGTTTTCTAAAACAGTTATCCTGAGACTAAAAAATCAAACGTCTTATGAGAGTTTTATGAAGAGAACTTAATAAAAGTCTGTGATAACTCTTAGAATTGAGTTAAAAGTACAAAAGTCTGTAAAGACTGTTATCATGAGATTTTAGAAAATCAAAACAAAGTCTTTTGGGACTCCTATCATAAGACTTAAATAAATAAAAGCTTTCGGTAAAAGTTATGAATGTCTAAAAAAAATACATGTAATAAAAAACTATTATCTTATGACGTAAAACAAAAGGTAAACTTTAACTATCATTTGAAGATTTTTTTTAAAATGTCCCATAACATTTACAGTCCCCAGATGTGTTGTTATCGAGATGTGTTTTGAGAAATAGAACGTTCTAATAACGTTATAATTCTTAAGTAAGCAGTAGAATAATTGATTTTTATGATAAGAAATTACGTAATGTCGACAGTTATATTTGCCTTTGAAATTGCTTTTTAGAATAAAATTAAAAAAATTCTGTAATATCGAATTTCAACATTATAAAAACATCGCGCAATGTAATTACATATTTTTAAAAAAAAAGTATACATAATAATTTAAATTTCTTCGGTGTTTTAAAAGCCTTAGTAATAATCCACCGTGTATCTGACCGTGTATACATATATATACACATATGAATATTTTCTTTAATAACGTTTTTTTTTTTCGCTTTTTCTTGTTCAGGGCAACCAAGTTGCTTTCTACGCTATCGTCAATTGCTCACAACATTACTTCAAAACGCTTTTGAAGTGTTGCTCTGAAAAACTCATTTTATATATGAGAAATTACTAAGGAGTGGTCCAGAAAAAATTGACCCATTTATTTTTGTTTGCAGTAAAAACACTAATGGCAATTTTTTTATAAAATTTCTATGTTTTGTTTCTTACAACTTAAACTTTAAGATACAAAAGTTATTTCTAATACATTATTTGTTTTGGAAGAATGTTTTAACTTTGTTATTCAAGCCGCGCATTAGACTTAGAACAGTTATATCAGTAACATTTCTATATGCTTTTTTCCATTTATTTTTGAAATCAACATCATTTTTGGCAAATTCCTTTGTTGTTCTAAGCTCCTTTTTCATTAATGCCCAGTACCTCTCTACTGGACGAAGTTGGGGGCAGTTTGCTGGATTGACTTCCCTTGGCACGATATTGACCTCATCGCTTCTGTACCATTCCATCGTTGCTTTTGCGTAATGACTGCTGGCCAAATCTGGCCAGAAAATAACAGACCAGTGATGCTGTTGAATAAAAGGTAGAAGTCTTTTTTGAAGGCACTCTTTGATGTACATATGTGAGTTTATTGTTCCTTTGATGATAAATTCACTGCTTCGTAAACCGCAAGAACAGATCGCCTGCCAATCATGTACTTCTTGGGAAATTTTGTCATTCCTTTTGTTGAAAATTTTCTGGATACTCCGCTCCGACTTTTTGCAGTAAAATATTCGTCACCTGGTATCTGCGAAAAGTCAGCTTTGCAATAAGTTTCATCATCCATAACGATCCAATCGTATTTCGTCAGGTAGTTCTCATAAAGTTTTCTCGCTCTTCTTGTTGTTGTTTTCTCTTCTTCTTCCTTCCTCAGCGGCACTTTTTGAACCTTATAGCTCCTTAATCTACAGATTTTTTTATATTTGTGCACTGTAGACTTTGATGTTCCTGCCAATGTCGCCATATCCCTTTCCGAAGTTCGAGGTTTCCGAGAATAAGTACCCTTCATCTGATTAATGACGTCTGGACGGGATGGCCCTGGCTTTCTACCTGACCCACGTATCCTTTCTATTGACAAGCCTCGCTTATGCTTGGCTATTGTCCTTCTTACCGTGAAATAGCTTATAT
Organism: Dioctria rufipes; assembly: GCA_963924295.1. Taxonomy (NCBI): domain Eukaryota; kingdom Metazoa; phylum Arthropoda; class Insecta; order Diptera; family Asilidae; genus Dioctria; species Dioctria rufipes. The sequence continues at coordinate 110,098,451 of OZ002740.1, forward strand.
TCAGGTCTTTTGAAATTTTTAACAATGAAATCGTGGGATTTTCCAAATATTTGGACAAAATCAGTTCACGCATTTCTTTTTCGCTTCGAGATGTTTTAACTATTTCACTTCCAATACACGAATGATTCATATAATCTCAGAGTTCAGTATTTATGGAATATTTTAACAAAAAAATCCAGACCTGGAGTATTGTAATTTTGCAGGTATAAAAATAACTTAATGGGTCAATTTTTTCTGGACCACTCCTTAAATTTAGTCGATTCATCGATATTTTTTTGGCGATTTTTTTTAGTCGTCGATTTTTTTCTGAAATTAGTCAAATTAGTCGATTCATCGATAAGCTTTCAAATTTTCCCCATCACTACTAGACGCTAGCCATAGTGTCTACGTTTTTCTTAATGTTGGTGTTTATGCATTTTTTCAGAAGTCTTCTTTCAACATAGCTTGCAGCTGTTATCAATATTATTATGATGACAATCGTCATAGCGGTTGGTACGTGCAATACGTCATGAATTGAAATTGTTTGCACTACCGGAATTGTCGCTGCTGCTGCTGCGTTTTGGGCCACAATTACCTCTTTCGATTGCGGTTTTCCCATTTTAGTTAGTTCAGCTTTTCTATTAGCTGTTTCTTTAAGCTTTTTTTTGTTGTTATTGAAATTGTTCTATAGTGCTCTGCTATCTGTTGGAGGAGCTTAATTGCTATACCGCCCCTTTTCTTCTTTTATGTGTATGGTTGATGTGTTTTCTTTTCTGATATACTCGTTGGTTTGAGCTTTTCCTTGTACTGTGTTATTGATATTAGCTTTGGTCCGGCATCGGGGACTTTCTGCAATGCTTCTTTTCTAGATGGTATGTATGGTATACTGGAACACTTTCATTCTTTATTTCTGTGGGCGTGTATTTATTTTCTATTACAAGGCTTGGTGATTGCTTCTATTGTCTTTCTTCAAATGTAGTTTCAATAATCTTCTCTTTTGTTTGTTTTATGCAATCTTCTTCTGTTGGTATTTGGCATTCTTTTTCTGTTGCCCTTTCTTGGTGCATATTAGACGCCTTGGTACTGTCTTCTTACGTACGGTGGGGTTGAAAATCTCCGCTGGTGGTTCGTTTCGCTGGGTCGCCATGTAATAATTTTATAAGGGTTTTTACCCAAGCATCTTCCCATGTTTTGTAGATGTCATGACTTGTATCAAGAAAAGGCAGAAGACTGCCGAACTTACTTTTGATGGCAGAATATGCCTCTCTTGTTATATTATTTAAGGCAGAATATGCCATTGTAATTTGTGTGGCAGAGTATGCCTCTTTATAATATTTTAGGCAGAGTATGCCGCTTTATAATGTATGGCAGAGTATGCCGCTGTTATATCTGTACAAAGGCAGAGTATGCCGCTATAATGGAGGGATGGCAGAGTATGCCGATCTTGAATTTTGCTAAGGCAAAGTATGCCGCTGTAATAGCATGATGGCAGAGTATGCCGATGTTGAATTTTGAGAAATAAAAATACACCTTTCGATAGTCAGTTTAAGTCTAATTTTTATTGAACAGTAACAGCTTATTTATATAAAAATGATTACAAAGGAATCAACATTTCTTTACAATTCTAAAGGGGGATTATTGCAGAATTGCAATATACAAAATTAATAATCAGAAATTGTAGTGTCAGCATTTCTGATCACACAATTTCTGAATGAGTCAAAATGTATCGATATGTATGTAAAGCAATGACCTCAGGTGAGAATATTTTATTTATCAAGAAATATGCTTGTATAGCGGAATTTGCTTGCATTGCAAATTCTTCTTAATGTCGTGTAAGCTTTGTTTGTTTTGATTAATTTTTGGTTTGATTTTTTGTTTATTATTATTGACCGTGGTCATGGCTTTACAGTTCATACATATCGTATTTACGACAAATCTTACTGAAGGTAAGATTTATCGTGGGGCTATCTTTCTATTGAAACGACTTGGGATGTAACTTAAAACTTTTATATAAATCTGAATACTGGTCGTGTTGATATTATGTAGTGAATAAAAAGATGGGTTTAACGACCTTGTGAATGTTTATTTATTTATTTTCGTTTTTTGCCTATATTTCGGTCCTTTGTTTGGGCCATCTTCAGGGCATACAATACTGCAATAAAGTATTTTGTCATCATGGGCGCTTATGGCTATTATAGGATATTGTGTACTTACATATAATTAATTCTTCTTTACATATTTTAAATCAATGTTCTTATTAATTTTTTCACACAGAAACTAAGTAAAAAGCTAAAAAGCTATCACAGTCAATAAAATAAAAATATAAAAATAAAAATGATACTAGGTACATATATGAATATAAATTAAGTAAATAAATAAATAACTAAATAAATTGACATTGAACAGATCGGTGTTTATGTCGTCAGTATACTGAATAACCTATGCTATTTTGTAGAATGTGTTGTCAGTTAATCCCGTGCCATTTCTTTGTGTGTATTAAGAAGATGGCCCAAACAAAGGACCGAAATATAGGCAAAAAACGAAAATAAATAAATAAACATTCACAAGGTCGTTAAACCCATCTGTTTATTCACTACATTAAAACTTTTATTTTTCCCAAGTCGTTTTGTGGGAATATTTTTATTATATGCGAAGGAATTTGAAGAAATTGCTGATGGCAATTTCTTCGCCTTGTTTGGAGATAAGCTAACCATGTTTTAAACATGATTAGCTTATTTCCATTTATTAAAATCAAATATTTTTCATGTTTTTCCCAATGATAATTGTTAATTACAATTATCATTGTTACACCTTTTTAGGTATACAACAATCCTTCCCCCTGTGAAAAAGAGGATTATTCTTTGAAGAGGAATAATTCTCAGGGGAAGTTGTTGTTGGGGCTTTTTCGTTGGTTCGGCTATTGGTCGGTTTGGCATAGGTTTTCGGCTTTTACATATTTTCTTATTTCTATTTAAAAAAGTTTGTTTTTCTATTTTCTAAGGTTGCTCTTAAATATTTATTCCTATGCTATTCTATTCTTTTATTACCTTATTTATTTCTATTTTTTTTTGTTATGCCTATGTTATGTTATGTTTGTTTTCGTTACACTTGTATATTTATTATGATCTAAAGTTAGTGGTTATTTAATTTTTATTTTAGGTTAATAATGATAATATTTATATTTTTATATTATTTATTAAACACTAACGGGGGAGGGTTTCGTTTTTTCTTTGTTTTTAGTTTGGATATATATATGTTTTTATTACACTAGTTTTCCTTAAACCTATGCTTTTTAATACTATTTATTTCTTCTCCCCTATTATATGTATATTCTTATGATTTATTTCGGTTTGTTGAAACCACTTTCATTTATTTTCTAGGTGCTCTACTATTAGTGATAGTACTTATGACCGTTTGAAGTGGTGGCACTATACCACTTGCACTGACCTAATAGGTGGCAGGGTGCGGGTCCTTTTGAGAGGAGTAGGTTCAATTATTTCGATTTGTTTGATTTGTTCCTCCGCCTCTAGGGTTTTTTCAGTTTTATGTAGACGATAATTTTTAATGAATGGGACTAGCCATTTGGCGACCAGGTACAGTACCATACATGTGATGACACCACCAGTTAAGGATACTGATGTTGCAGCTAGGACATGTGGAACTATTTTTTCTAGTTTCTCGTCCAGTTCTTTTAATGACTGGGTATCTTCTAGGATGATGCTATTACTGTCATCTCCTGAGTATAGTTCTGTTTGTATTTTGTCAGGCTGTACATTTTGTTTGGTTTCATTGAGGTATTTTTCTACCATTTGCTCTATTGGAGCGATATTTGGGAAGTAGTTGGGTTGTTTGAGACTCAATTGCTGGATATTCTCTGGCTCATAATGTAGGATTTGTGATCCTACTTGTAATTGGCAGGGATGGTTGATAGTAATTATTCCTTGGCCTTCTATTTTTGAAGTTAGGAATTGTTGGGTACACTGAAGGTGTACAATTGTTGGTTCTATCAACGAGAATATCCAAGTATTTGGTTTACTTAGTTTAATAAGTAGGTCTCTGGGAGGTATTTGCGCTCTAAATTGACACTGTGGCTTTTCTTTTAATGGATTGAAGAGCAGCTTTACTACGTATTCTTTGGACAGAGTTGCCTTTGTTACTGGAATGGTTAGCTTAGCGATGTAAGTGTCCTTTTTGGAATATTGAGTGATCTTTTTGAAGATTTTAAGATCTTGTGTTTTTAATAACAATATGTCCTGTGTCTGTACCTGGTGTGCTACGTGCGAGTACTGTATGTCGGGTACCAATGATTGTTTTTTGTTAATGTGTATAGGAAAACTATGCACTCTATACAATTTCATTTGTGGTCGATTGAAAATTGGAAGTTGTATTCTAATAACTAATTTGTCTTGGACTATACGAGCCTTTGTTTCCGCTGTCTGATATAGCAGGAAGAGACAATTTTGTACATCTGGGCAAGTAGCGTGGGACTTGTGGTATATCTGTAATAGACTTTTGGGAGACACTACTAGCGGATGCAACTGGTGATTTTTACTGGAGATTATTATGTCGAGTAAGGCTTGTTGCCTGTACTCAATCTCGACAATTTGTAAGGTCAGGCTTGAAATTATCTCCTGCCTTAATTGTCTCATTAGTAAATCATCAGTGATATTGTGCATTCTATTTACCTGGAGATTTATTTGACGTTGCCTTTCCTGCAGAGATGTCAATGGCTTTTGGATTTGTTGTAGTGTCGTTTTGACTACACTGATCTGCTGTGCTGTGCTTTAGTATTTGTTTCGAGCTCCTCGAGTCGACTGTATACTTCCTGTTCATTAGTGCTGTCCATGGTCCCGAAAAGGTAGTGCATTGCATTGCCTATTCCATCGAAAATAGATCTTGTTAATCTTGATTTGGGGACCACTTCTCGAATGACACTTGTTCTTCTCTTGATATTTTCCAAGAGTGAATGAACGTGTTTTTGTTGGACCAGGCATAGCTCATCCGTTTGAGAACGATTTGAGCATAGTCGGTGTACTAAGTGTTCCGCCTCTTCTGCCATAAGCGTTTGGTTGTCCAGTTCCGTCAGGTTGATTTCCGTTAAAACATTCCATGCGCTGTGGTATACTCGTAGTTTTCCCAGATCTTCATACAGTACTCGCGTGTTGTTTAGGGGGCTTATGGTGTAGGGATCCGCTGCTATTTGTCCCATTGTCAAATGGAGACAGTACATTAACACAAATATGTGCTTCATGGTCTGCAGAAAATGAAGGGTAGGCTTATTAGTCAGGTGGTCTTACTACATAGCATATAATATTTAAATATGGTATTGCTTAATTGAATTGTAGATAGTTTGCATAATGGGGGCTTAGTTGCTAAAAGAAAGACGAGATAGAACAGGATAGGAGGACTGTAAGTCGGTTCCTGCTAACTCTCGTCAACGTATGAGCATTGTACTCATTCAAAAATTGAATTGGGAAGTTGTTTAATTTACTACAATGAGTAAAAAGTAAATCATGAAGAGGAATACAAAACTCTCAAGGCAAGGTATGAGGGATGCAAGTCAAGGCAAGCAAGAAAAATTTTATTGGTAGAGTATTTAGTTTACTCAGAGAGTAAGGGTTTATTTGTTATATGTTCAGTTTTATTTACTTAGCGTATTTTTTATTGATTTAAATAAAATTTAGGTAAGGGTTGACTTCGTGAGTCATAGTAAATAATTCCGAGTGCGGAACTTTTAATTAGGTAGTAGCTAGTTTAATTGGCGGGAGTTTGTTTCAGTGGAACTTATTTTCTAAAGGTGTATGTACCGGTGTACTACTCGTAATAAGGCTTTAAACCGTTGTTGTGTACTACAACCTGCTGCTTGCCTATTTTTACGGTAGTGTTTGTTAGACTGGGTACATTGATTACCAGATATGAGCCAACCCAGATTTGAGACAATTTGGGTTTGCGGCTTTCACTTTTGAGGAGGACTTTGTCTCCTAGGTGGAAAGTGAGAGGCCTGACTGTTTTGTCGTAATATGCCTTTGAGCGTTGTTTGCTGGCTAAGAGATTTTTACGAGCCGTGGCATATGATTTTTGTAATCTGTAGTTGAGCATATGGTAATAACTTTCGTGGTTATATACGGGCTCAGGGTCTCGTTTTAAATTAGATGGGACATCCGCTGTGAAGCCGTAAAGGCAATCCATCGGGGTTAGTTTAGTACCCTCGTGGAATTGATCCCATGTTTTGGGATTTTCGTCTACGATTGTACGCAGATATTCGATTAATGGTCTATGGGCACGTTCTAGTGCTCCATTAGACTGTGGATGGTATGCGGAAGTTTGTAACTTCTTTACCTTTAGCAGTTTGCAGACCTTCTTGAATAGCTCACTCAGGAAATTAGTTCCCTGATCGGTGACTATTCTCTTTGGAATGCGATAACGCGTGACAATCTCATTGAAAAAGATTTGCGCCACCGTTACTGCTTCTCCATTTGGTATGACATACCAATCGACAAACTTGGTGAGATTATCTTGAAAAGTTAAGATATTTTTATTACCTGATATGGTCTCTTCTAGTGGACCTACTATATCGAGGTAAACCTTGTCGAAAGGTTGTTCTGCGATGTCCGTTATTACCATTGGCATCTTGAATTGTGGCGATGCCTTCATTGTTTGGCACTTAGGGCATTTTTTATGTACTTTTTTATATCGCTAAGCATGTGTCTCCACCAATACTTGCGTCTGATTCTTTTATAAGTCTTAATGACACCCTGATGGCCGCCGAAAGGAGAGTCGTGGTAATCCTTTAGGATTGTTTGAACTTCCTTGGGGCTCGTGATTATCTCAGGTGCCTTGACTGGACTTATTTCTTGTTCATGCGTAGCAGGGGGTTGTAATTCCGCCTCTGGGAGTTTAATTTCTGTATTTTCCGCTGCCGTGGGCTGTGTTTCAGCGCTGGAGCTAGTATTGGCCTCTTGGGATTTTTGTTTTTGAGCTCTGGTCACGGCGAAGCAATGAGCGGGTTTCTGTGTTTTCTTTTTATTTGGGGAAATCTTTTCTTCCACATCTGAGTCCATAGTGTGGTGGACTTGGGCTTGTACCGTTAAAGTGTTGCCTGTATTGTCTTCGATTAATACTTGTGGAATGCGGCTTAATGCATCCGCATTGGTATTATACTTCCCTGGTTTATATTCGATGGTATAATCGAATTCTGATAATTTGTGGTGAAATCTCACCAAACGGGAAGTCGGGTCTTTAACATTAAATACACCTTTGAGAGGCTTGTGGTCAGTGTAGACCGTGAATTTCCTGCCTTGAAGGTAGCATCGGAAATTCCTAGTGGCCCAGACTATAGCCAATAACTCCTTTTCAATAGTGGAGTAATTTCTCTCGGCTTTGTTCAGCGTTCGGCTTGAATAGGCGATAGGTTGGTCTTTTCCCACTTCTCCTTGGGAAAGCACAGCGCCTAATGCTTCGTTGCTGGCGTACTTGAGTCCGAATGGCATACGCTTAAATTCGTAGTGCCCGTAATTAGTGCTAAAAGCGGTCTTATGTCGATCTTTTTTGTCGACTAAGACTTGATGATAGCCGTTGGCCAAATCGAGAGTGGTAAAGTACCTGGCATGACCTAGTTGGTCAAGAATATCCTCGATTCGCGGTAGCGGAAATGCATCGCCAATTGTCTTTTCATTCAATTTGCGAAAATCGACAACGACGCGCCACCTTTTTTCACCGTCGGGTCCCGCCTTTTTGGGGACAACTAATAAGGGTGAATTCCAAGGGCTTTTGCTAGTTTGGACTATCCCGTTTTCTAGCATTTCTCTTAATTGCTCGTTTATGACTTGTCTCTTTGTCTCTGGTAATCTGTAGGCCTTTTGGTTTATGGGCGCTTGATCTTGTATTAAAGGGATATTGTGGGTGATAGCATTTGTGTATGTGAGCTTATCACCTTTTAGAAAGAAGATATCGTTGTACTCGTAGCAGAGTTCGGATATCGAAGCTTTTTCTTCCGCATTTAGATTTGGGTCTAGGCTGAGCTCTTGGTCTAACCTGTTGACTCGCGGAGTATGTGTGGGATCTTCATGATCCGGGAATAAGTATCTTACGTGTTGTAAGATAGCTATATTTTCCGAAAAGCTTACGTTAGTTTTGGGTTGTTGTAACCTTTTTTTGTGAGTATTTTTACTTACTTTACTAGTCGGCAGGGCATGTGCTTCCTGCTCTTTTATTGGTGGAGTACCGTAATTTATGGGTACTTTACATTGGTCCAAGTACTCGCACGCTTTTGTATTTTGGCTAATAGGTCGTGAAAAATTGGTTCTCTTAATACTATTTGACGGTGGAGCCAACTTTGCCTTCAATGAGGTCTTACGGATCTCGCACGCGTCTTTTATAGGGCTTATGGGGCACCTTGTATTCTTAATACTAATTTTATTAAGTGGTGGAGTCGACTTTGCCTTTAAGTAGGTCTTACTGAGCTCGCACGCACTGCTGGTGGGGCTCTTGGGCCTATGCTTTTTCTTAACACTAATTTTATTGGGTGGTGGAGTCGTCTTTGCCTGAGAATAGGTCTTACTGAGCTCACGCGCACCTGTTGTTTGGCTTCTTACCCGTGTGATTATCTTACTCCTAGGTATATTGGATGGAGGAGTCAGCTGCATTTTGCTTGTCGGCTTCTGGAGCTCGCTCGCATCTCTGTTTTGGCCCTGGGGCCATGTATAATTTTTGTAACTTATTCTATTGGACGGTGGAGTCATTGTTGCCTCTATTCGGGTCTTACTGAGCTCGCACGCGTCTTGTATGGGGCTCTTGGACCGCGTTAGTAACTTATATATAGGTATTCTGGAGAAAGAAGTTTTGCTTGACTTCTGTTCTGCCTTGGGAAGCTCACTGATGTTTGTGTTACTCGCTTGCGATTTATTCGGCTTGAGAACGTGTTGTGTATCAGTGGCTTCTCCTATTGGGATGTCGGCGTAGTCATGTACAGGGAGCAGTTGTAATAATAAACTGTTGATGACTACTTGGAAATTGTTAATGTTGAGTATGGCAACTAGCACAGTTTCTTTTCCAGTAGGGAGTAAACTGTTGGCCAGGAAGACTCCGTCGCCTATCTCTTTAGATAGACAGAGCATTTCTTCCTTCACTCGCAACGGGACTGTGGTGATAATTTGTGACCTAGCAGGTATGCATATTGGTTATCGTAAGGTAACCAGATGCTGCCTCATTTCGCTGGTTTCTTGATCACCCAGATAGCTCTTTTCGCATTCCGTCGGCTCTTGTCGAACCTGGCAGCCAGCATTACTCTTTTTAGATGCCTTGGAGACACTGCATATAGATAGCTTAACCTGTTTAGGTTCCATCTTTTCTGCAAGTGACCTCACTTCGACTGCTTTACTGGAATACAGCTTGTCCGTTTTGCATGACAAGGGCACAGTAAACTCTTCAGGATTTGTTTCCGTACAAGGAAACCTGAGTGCTTTATTTGGGCCTTCAACATTACAATTGTTTGATAGGAAATCGTTTCCTAATAGGCCGTCTTCGGAAAGACCTGGCAGGTTTTGTACAACCTGAAACTTGCAGGGAATTTTATTTTTTAAATTGAAGTTGCCCTTGCAATTTCCCAATGTCTTTCCGGTTCCAAAAGGGATCTGTAAAGTGCATGCCTCATTGGAATTAATTATTTTGAGGTCTTTAATTTCTCTTTTCTTATTAATACGCCAGTGTCCACTACTAGTTTTGTATGGCCGTTAAGGCTTATGTCCAGTGGAAGTTTCACTGTAGGTACACCGGAGTCGGGCGCTTGAGGCGACCCTTTTGATTTTTTTGTTGGGTTTATAGTCGAGCCGGGGAGTTTTGGGTCGACTGCATGTCGTTTCCCTGACTCCGGGCTTCCCATTTTTTCTTCTGGCGGCAGTCTTCGTCTGCATGTCCTCGGCGACCACAAAAGGTGCATTTGAGTCTTATGTTGAAGACTTGAGGACTCTTTGTGTTGTGTTGATCCTGTGTAGATCTATTGGAGAGGCGTGGAGGAACAATCTGTTGCGTTTGTTGACCTTTTCTGCAATCACGGACGTCATGTCCATAGATTTTGCAGTTTGAGCAGAAAGGGGTGTTTTTGCGCTTAAGGCAATCTGAATAAGTATGACCCTTTCGCTGGCAGAAGTTACACGTGATGTTACGGACCAGGAGGGTGATTCTGATCTTTTGTCGTACTATTTAGTCGTCAATTTTGACATATTTAGTCGTACTTTTTTTTTCAACACAGTTCATTTTGTGTCTTCACTATTATCTACCACAAAATGAACTATAATGAACTTTCGGTGAACAAACGTCAAACAACACGACTAAATATACGACAAATTAGTCAACTGCTCCTAGAGGTTGTGACAAAAATTTTACACTGATAAATAAAAATTCTACACCTAATTAGAGCATTAAAAGTGCTTAAATTCCAAATATTATTTTGAATTTGTAATGTGAAGTGACATTTTCAGTTCACTTTACGTCATGCAAGGGTTGCTGACCTGAATAAAAACACGAAAAGATCAGTAGAAAAATTCATTTCATTTAGTCGTATGTTTTGACATTCAAGTACGACAAAAGATCAGAATCACCCTCCAGTGCATCTGTATCCGAGTTTCTGGCATCAGTGTTTGTCAATGGTCTTTGCCGTGACTGTGATGAACCTGGGTTATTCACATTGCGTGAAAACTGGTTTGGATTTGGAGCTCGAGGTGATGCGAACATAGGTGTTGATGGCATTTGATAATACGGAGCTCTATAATAGGATCGCACTCGTAGATCTGGGTCTACTGGCGCCAGTGGAGGAACTTGTACCAGAGGAGTCTGAACGAATGTAGCACTTTGTTGTAATTTCTCCATGTCCAGGGCTTTTTGAATTAATGCTTCTAAATCTCCTTCTCCCTGCGTGAGCAAATATTGACACAGGTGTGGGTTGGTTACTCCACTTTTCAAAGCGTTTTTGGCAAAATCCATCAGCTGTGTTTTCACAGCAGGGACTGCCTCAGCTCCATACTTCTGTGTCGCTGCCTCGTTGCAAATCGTCAACAACTGTTTCAATCTTGTAATGAACACAGTGAGAGATTCTAACGGGTTTTGTCTGGTGGTAATTAATTTGTTCACCAGCTCCTGATATGTCTCACGGGGAAGGTATGTTCTGTTCAAACGTTCCTCTACTTCAGTAAATGAAGCAGGGATGTCTGAAGCGAATAATTGGTATGCGTCACCTCTGAGTCTTGTAGGAAGAACCTGAATGAAAGCCACTTTTTCTTCATCATTTAGGCACTGCATAGTTTGTTTGCAGCAGCCGATGAAGGTTTGTAACTCTCGTCCCAATTGTGGGGTACTTTCACCCGAAAATAAGGGAACGAGTTGAGCTGTGAGCTTAGCTACTTTAGCGTAATCCACCATTGTGTGTAGTCTATTGACTGGAAATTTAAATTTGGGTGGACTAGCTGGGCTTGTTTCTGGGCTGATTTCCGTTAAGGATTCTTCGAGCCAATCGATCAGCAGGTCTTCGGGAGTTGGTTCAGTTACTTCACCGTCACTGTCGCTATTACTATCACTGTCACTTAACCTAAAACTCTTATTCTTTCCTAGATCTAAACTGAGTGAGCGCCGAGATTCGGAAAACTGTTCTAGTTCCTTTCGGAACTGTATTGTTTTTTCTTTTAAGGTCTTTAACTTGACGAGTCTGGTCTCACGCTCTGTTTTAATTTGTGATCTAAGGCGTCACAATGGGTAATCGTCAGTTTATCCGATTCCCGCGCTCTCTCGTATAATTTATTTAAAAACTTAGCTAAACTTACTTGACTATTCAGACCTGGCAGAACGGTTCCGCTTCGAAGTCGAGGTCCTGTTGGGGGTAACTGTGGAGGTTTTTCTCCTGCAGCGGATGATGTACCTTCGCCGGGGTGCTGTGTATTGGCACCTGGGGTTAATCCCGCGTCGGCTAAAGATGGAGAGTTTTCCCTCGCTGCTGTTTCTGGTTCCTGCTGAGGTAGAGCAGGATTGTCGGCTGGCATATGATGCGCTGTTCAGTGAAAGGGGGTTCCTTGCCTGCGTAGGTCCCTTTGCTGTAATTGAGAGGGGGTTTCTTTAACCGCCTTCGAGTTCCCTCTCAATCCTTTGTCGGTTGATTTCGGCTTTCTTTTGCAGCTGGGGGGACCCTGGGCCGTCTTAACTTCCCCTGGATCTAGTTGAAGAGGGGGCTTATGAGCCGTCTTCGATTTCCTCTTCAACTCAGGATCGTTGTACTTCAAATGGCTGATGATTTGCTTCCGGGAACTTCAAGCTGGTTGTCAGGCTAATTCCAGCTGGCTTTATGTTCGTCCTTCTGGGAGGTTTTGGATGGTTTTGCACTTCCTTCGGTAGACTGTTCACTTGTATCCCTCGGTGGTGCTTTTGCACTAATTGGGGTGAACGCTTGCCCGCCTGGAGCAGAGGCGCCTAGAGATGGTATCTACCCGAGTGTTGGGGGTGACTTGGCCTAAGTGGCTTAGTCAATGGGACCCCTTAGGTTCGCAGGATAGCGGGTTTTAAAGCTCTTATGCCTTTCTATTATGACTTTAGAAAGCAGGCTTCCACTATCCTACCGGCTGCGCCAATTTTGTTATATCTCGGGGCACTTAAATTTTGTTATATCTCGGGGCACCTTCCGTCGATTTCTCTTTGGTTTCACAGTGCTAATTCTGCTCGGTACATTGGTTAAAAGCACAACACTCAATTTAGGATTCTATTCACAATTTTATTATCTCAAACTAACATTTCCCTTTATCTTTTTTGTTTGGGATTACAAAACACTTTCTTAATTTTTCTTTCCTTAATAACATAAACACTTTATTCTATTTCTAATTACACCTCCCTTTATTTGGCGGCCACTTCGGATAGAAAACCGTAAAAATACTTCGCCTATTGTTTTGGAACCGTATCGACCGCTTAGCGAAAACCGACCAAAGTCAACTCTAGGCTGCTCTTAGAAACCGACTGTACTCGACTTGGATTTTCGTAATCGCAAGTCTAGTTGCTCAGGATAGGAAAGTGCTTAATTAGCATTCCTATCCCGAGAAAATTATGTACCGCTGGGCATGTTTAAACATGCCCAGAACTATCGCGACGAACGATGGTTGAAATTGAAATTTGATATTTTCGTAAATATCAAACCATCGTCTTGCTATCGTGCAGACAGCTCGCGACAATTCGCTGATAAGAGCTTTTTTCGGGTGAAGACTTGATCATTTCAGTCTTCACCGACGTAAAATTTTATGCGCCCGATATGTATGTTTGTATATATGTACATACATATCGTATTTACGACAAATCTTACTTATCGTGGGGCTATTTTTCTATTGAAACGACTTGGGATGTAACTTAAAACTTTTATTTTTCCCAAGTCGTTTTGTGGGAATATTTTTATTATATGCGAAGGAATTTGAAGAAATTGCTGATGGCAATTTCTTCGCCTTGTTTGGAGATAAGCTAACCATGTTTTAAACATGATTAGCTTATTTCCATTTATGAAAATCAAATATTTTTCATGTTTTTCCCAATGATAATTGTTAATTGCAATTATCATTGTTACCCCTTTTTAGGTATACAACACTGTCTTCGCGGCAGAATTTTGTACATCTTAACAACTTCGGTCAGTCTATGCTATGGGCTAGCGCTTGTAGAAGATATTAAAATTGTGGCACCGGAGCCTGAAGGGCTACCGTCCATGTTGGGATGAGTCCATGTTGGGATGAACAAGACGAACACTCTCTTACCAAAGACAGAAATCAGACAAGGATGGTCAGCGTCCATCAATTTGGCAGGGGAGTGAAGTTGAAATCAAAGGGCGAATGTGAGTTGTTGGGAGTTCAGTGGCTGCCAGAACTCAGGAAGTAAGCAGTAGCCGATTGGATGTAGTAATAACCCAACCTAGTTATCAAGAATAAAAAGAGAATTTGAATGCTCATGGTTAGCAATTGCGACAGTACCAACCTCAAAGCAGCTTTACGAAACCCAAAACTAAAATGGCTCAAAGCCCGAAACAACATAAAAATTTGATAATATACTGGATTCTCCCTGGAACCAGCAGATGTAAGCGGAACTAATTTCAAAGACGTATGCATCGCATACAACGCTGACTGACAACCGCAAACCGAACAACTCACACTTCCACCAGGGAACATCAAGAGGAATTATTGAATTTTATGATAAGAGAAGAGGGGTTTAAAGAAAAACATCTGGTGCTAGGTTGCACACTGAAACCGATAAGCTGACCCCTACGTCAAGACAAGGACAAGAATCCAAAGATGAATGTCGTTCATCAACTTGCCAGGTTTGGGTCAGCTGACTAGCTCGTGAGGCCAATACACTGCCAAGTGGTCATCGCCTCAGTTGCTACGAGCCGAAGCTTGGCTTCAAAGGTGGTGCGCCTTGGCACAAAGCTCGCTTTCCACCGAAGAGACGAGCACTTAGACAAAGGAAGCTATTACAATTAGGGATGCAATTAACTTTAACTTGACCGAAGCATTTTGCTACCAAACATGAAGCCAGGACCATGAACGAGTAACCCAACCGTGGTACAAATCACCAGAGCCAAGAGCCACTTGTGTTCAACCAGACAACCCACGTCTGGCCGCATGCTGTTGTAAACAAAATGTAGCGATTATAAAAGATTATAAAATTCTCCGACCGCTCTGAATTAGGCGAAAACGCTTGAGTAAGCATCTAGAAAACTTCGATTTTAAACTAATGAAGATTTACAGAACATAATAAAACACGTGATATTGATAATAATAATGTGAAGTGATCCTTGAAATCGTACTTGCACTTGAGTCAAGAGATGCTTGACTAAAGGCCGAAAAAAAAAAACTAAACCGTTTGGGCGCCATTTGTAAAGCAAATGGGCGGCCAGAAAAATCACAAATTAAGATTTTTACAGTAAAACCTGAATACAAGGTTTGAATAGGAATAATTAATATTGATTAATCAAGAGAAGCTTGACAAAAGGGAAAAGAAAACCTAAGTTTGGGCGCCATTTGTAAAGCAAATGGGTAACCAGAAAAATCGAAAATTAACCTGAATCCAGGGCTTGAATACGAATAATTAATATCGATTGCACTTTAATCAAGAGAAGATTCACTAACGAGAAAAGAAAACCTATTTTAGGCGCCATTTGTAAAGCAAATGGGCGACCAGAAATATAACAATAAAGAAGAAAAATTAGATTTAAGAGCAAAAGAACTAAAGCCAAAGTTTGACAGTAAGTGATTTACAACAATAGTAATTGCAATTTAGTCAAGAGAAACTTGACCAAATGCCCAAAAAAAAAACCTAAGCTTGGGTGCCATTTGTAACGAAGAACTTGTCAGGCGACAGATCTACCTGCGTCCATTTTCACCTGGGCACAGATAAATACCGCATTCGACACCACTTTGCCCAAAATAATAGTAGGATTAGCGTGGGTGAGTCCACAGCGAATATGTCGCTAGCGGGCTTGGGGTTTTTCCTGCCACCCACATCCCTTGATACTTGTTAAGCTATGCACAAAATTATCACGAAAAATGACGAGACAGACGGACGGACAGTAAAAAAAGAACTTGTACGTGTGACTGCAGACGGTCAGACAAACAAAAAAACAAAGATCTATGAGGACTTCCTCCTCCCGGTGGAACCTAAAAGCTTGGAAGTAGGAAAATTTATTTAATCGGATACTGTAAGGGAAGACCTCAGTAACGCCGAACAATTTCCAAATCACCCGGAGAGTATTGCAACGCCGGCGTAAAGGAGCAATTGAGAGAGAGAGCAGAGGAATTTCCTGATAGCGTTGTAACTCCTGCGTTGAGGATTGTTTGAGCCCTAAGGCCCCCAACCGCCCTGGCTAAGCCTCCAAAGCCTGATATTTCCTTTCTTAGGCACATTTTGTGTGTCCACTAACGATGACCAATCATGCCCCCACCCTCCATATCCGGCAATTACTTCTCTGTGCATCACGGCTAAAGAGTTGATATCAGTAGGGAGATCGTGCTGGGCTAGTCCCATAATCTTACCATTTCGTACGTATCTGCACGTAGAATCGCATGAACTACGGGGCGAACTACAACTTCAGACTTCCAAAGCTCTTGCTGTGGTTATTCACGCCGCAACAAGACAACAACAAAACAAGGAAATAAAACTGAACAACGGACATAAGTATTGCGGACATCTATGTGCACAATGAATGCGGTAGTATCAATCGATCCTAGATCACCATGCCTTTGGCTTCACAGTTTCGTGATTCTAAAAAGAAATGAAAAAAAAACAAAGAAGCAAAACCTACCAATGTCAACAAAACAAATATGCAATGTTCAAATTGTAAATAAAAAACAAACAAAAGAATGTTTATATTATGCCATTCTCATAAGACTATGTTTCCTTATTCCAGGTGTTTCTCCAAATCTACTCCACTTCCTAGCTTTATTACTAGATTTATTATAAGAATTCATAAAGATCTTAACATTTCTTGCAACTTTCTAATAAATAAAACTAACCTACCTTACTACAGGTACCTGACTGACTGGACCTGACTTACAAGTATTCTTATTTGATTCACAACGTCCAGATAAACGGATCTTAATTCGAAGTCCTCTAGCTGCCAAGCGCCATCAGTGATGCAGGATTACCGAGTGATGTACCCAGTGTGCCAGAGCTACCAGTGTTTCGTAGGGTGCTTATTTGCATGTTACAAGCTTAATTAGCCTTGTTCTCCTTTTTTTCCTTGCTTTTTTCTTTAAATCATTTTCAGACGACTTGACTATGCAGCATAAAAATTATTCTGCACTGATAACGCACAGGATAGTTTTAAAAAAAAAAACATATAATCACTAGTAATGTGATGTAATCATTTTCAGACGAGCTGACTATGAAGCATAAAAAAATATTCAGTACTTATGACGCACAGGTAAGTTCTTAATGAAAGATATGTACACTGCTAACATAATTTAATCACTTTTCAGATAAGCTGTCTGCGCAGCATAAAAATATTCTGCACTAATAACTCACAGATAAGTTCTTAATAATAAAAAAAAAATATAATCACTAGTAATAAGATGTAATATTTTTCATATGAGCTATCTACGCAGCATGAAAATATTCTGCGCCAATAACGCACAGGTAAGCTCTCAATAAAAATATGTTCACTGCGAACATAATTTAATCACTTTTCAGGTGAGCTATATACGCAGCATAAAGATATTCTGCACTAATAACACACAGGTAAGTTCTTCATAACAAAAAATATATAATCACTAGTAATAAGATGTAATCCTTTTCAGATGAGCTCTCTACGCAGGATAAAGTTATTCGCACTAATAACGCACAGGTATGTTTTTAATAAGAAATATGTT
The DNA here is from genome assembly GCA_963924295.1 of Dioctria rufipes. NCBI lineage: Eukaryota > Metazoa > Arthropoda > Insecta > Diptera > Asilidae > Dioctria > Dioctria rufipes. The sequence goes on from OZ002740.1 coordinate 110,115,805, forward strand.
CGCTGCTAACGTAATTTAATCACTTTTCAAATGAGCTGTCTACAAAGCATAAAAATATTTTGCACTAATAACGCACAGGTAAGTTCTTAATAAGAAATATGTAAACTGCTAACATAATTTAATCACTTTCAAATGAGCTATCTACGCAGCATTAAACTATTCTGCACTAGTAACCCACAGGGGAGTTCTTAATAACAAAAAAAAAAAAATATAGTCACTAGTAATAAGATGTAATCTTTTTCAGATGAGATGTCTACGCAGCATAAAAATATTCTGCGCTAATAACGCACAGATAAGCTCTCAATGAAAATACGTTCATTGCCAACATAATTTAATCACTTTTTAGATGAGCTGTCTACGCAGCATAAAAATATTCTGCATTAGTAACGCACAGGTAAGTTCTTAATAATAATAAATATATAATCACTAGTAATAAGATGTAATCCTTTTCAGATGATATGTCTACGCAGCATAAAAATATTCTGCACTAATAACACACAGGTAAGTTCTTAATAAGAAATATTAAAGAAAAACTTCACAAAATCTTTAGTTTTTCTAACACGATTTTTCCACGATAGTTTAAGCTTTAAAGAAATATCTAATTTTCCTTCCAGAATTTCTCTACTGGACAATCAGGTTAACTAGGTAAAGTTATTTATACCGAAGTAAGAGAAACTTCACAAAATCTCTAACTTTTCTTCTAGAATATCTATTTTTCCGAACAAAACCCGCGCACGTCCATGTCGAACAAATTACAAAATTCCACTCCATGAGTTCACGCAGTCTCCCAACATCACAGCCGCTACTCACCCAACCGGCAAACAATCCGTTCTTCGTCGAGCGGAGTCCGAAATTTTTATTGGCTATAGGAGCGGTTGTGTGTGTATTCTCTTCAGGCAGAAATACTTGCCGCAGAATATGTGCATTGTAGCAAAATTTTTCTGAGAATTTCGGGCTGCTTGCTGTAATGAATTGCATGATGGTATCGCGTGATCCTTTACAGCTAGGCGAACTACCGTTTCGGAATGCGTGATTTGAACGAAAAATTGTAATTTGTGCGAGATCTCCGCAAATTAAAATTTTTCGTTTGAACAAAAATTTTATTTTTCTTTCTTTTATCATTTCGGGTTTTGATATTTGTTTTTTTTTTTTTAGGATTTGTAGGAATTGTAATACGTGCGCGTTTTACACTTTTTAGTTTTTTTTTTTCTTCTTTTTTTCTTTTTCTGGGATTCCTAAGAAAGATTGTGATTTGTGGATGTTTTGCACAAGTTGTAATTTTTCCTGTTTTCTCATTTCTAATTTCTTTCAGGTTTTGTGCTTTTTCTAGGAGAAGTAGCAGAGGACTACTTCTTGACTTTTTTCATCCCTTTTCAGGTACCCTAGGAAAATGATGGGGGTTTCTCTACAGAAGGTAGTGAATCTGAACAACAGAGAGAAAAACGAAGAGTGGAGAAGGCAAAGGGTAGCGTAAGGGGAGTACGCTACAATACGTTTAACCTTTATATGGGTTTTGACGTGAAACAAATTTTTCCTGATTTTTCATGTAAACCTTTTTTGACATGGAAGTACTTACTTTAAAGTGCAATAATCTAATAAAGTTCGCATGAGACTGTAAATGTGAATTAAAATGCATATGTCAGATACTTTATGTACCGTTAAATGAGTTTGTAGCGAAAATATAATGACTAAAACGTAGAAAAATATATATATTAAAAGCACTTTTAAAATAAATAACTTGCACTAAAAAGTAAAAACTATTTTTTTCTTTCTCGGTGACATGCACAAGAAAAGTTCTATTGCAAAATAGGAAATTCCAGCACTCAGATTAAATCTTAAAATTTTAGGCTTGAAATGCAGTTAGACAATTGTGTTTATATCTATGGACGCCCCAACTTGTGTATATGACTGAGAAAGAAAAAAATATTTTTTACTTTTTAGTGCAATTTATTTACAAACGTCATTTATTTTAAAAGTTGTTTTAATGTATTTTGTTTAAGGTTTAATAAGAAGCAATTTTTGTCGGCAATAGACCGCTTCACTGCTCCGTAAAAGATAAATGACATTATTTGGATTTTTTTGTAACTTTTAACTGTAAACTTATACCCTACTTACAATTGAAACTTGTAACCACGAACCGAATGTTGGAAAGTATGTTTATAAGTGTAAAGATACTTGCATTTCATTTTCGCCGAAGTATGACTGTGTAAGTTCAATCCAAAGGGAGTATCGTGAATAGAAGTTTTTAGGGCTCCATTCCCAACGGGTGCCAATGGGATCCTATTACTAATGAAAGTTAATAGGTAGACAGTTGAAATTATCAAAGAGTATTGGTTTCTATTGGTTGGGGGATAAAAGTGAAGAAGGGATAAAAATTTGTCTCCAAAAATTTTTTCCCCAAAGGTTTTTCTTGTTCTTTCATTTTAACACGTTGTCAAAGAGTATTGGTTTCTATTGGTTGGGGGATAAAAGTGAAGAAGGGATAAAAATTTGTCTCCAAATATTTTTTCCCCAAAGCTTTTTCATGTTCTTTGATTTTAACACGTTGTGCCCGTCCATAGTTATGCTACCAGAACAATGGCGACCAACGTGGGCCTCTTAGCAGATAGACAACTGCAGTCTACATGTGGTTATTCCTGGAGAATAAACTTCGATGAGCAAGGCATCCGGCTGACAGCTGGTTAGCGTACTCGCAGTCTAATATCCAGTGGATACCGCAAGATGACTTGAGATTTACCTGATTTTGATTTTGTTGGTTCAATTTTTACAGTATCCAAATTTCAAAGTTTCTTTAGTTTTAAATTCTTTCGTGTCATCGAGCTATTAAATTTTGCAAGTTTTCGTATTTGCTTGATATTTTTCTAGTTAGATATTTATATAATGAACGCGAACCATTTTAGTAATATTTACCTCTGGCCCTCAGCCACTGAAATGCTGGAGAGTCTCGCGAAATTTTTTGAAATTACATCTCTTCTGATTCTTATGGAGGCTTGCTTACTTTGGTGATTGGGCTGGATAGTGCCCTGAATATAACAGATGATTTCTTTAGTGATACCCGAACACTCAACGAGATTCAGGGCTTTGCCCAGCCGGAAAACCAAATCAGCAGAACAATCCGAAGAACGGAAGGAAGTAGTTGTCGGAGGCTGGGAATGTTCGGTAATCATATTATATTATATATTATAGATAAATATAAGATTAGCAGTTTTGTAGCGATTTTTACTCGGTGAAACTATTTTGAACAACAATTTTTAATATTTTTTTTTCAATCTCTACGGCCTGAAATGACACCTATTATTTTGACCGAATGATTTTTGAATTTTGGTGTGACATATAATTGACAGCACTTATTATGCTGTCATGTCGATATTCAATTTGTGCGATAATCTTCAATTTTGTATCGATAATTATTCTGTACTACTTCTCACGATGAGCTTCATTTTGCTTTGACTATAATATAATAATTTTACTTGATCCAGCTATTTCGAATAGCGATTTTACTTCTACATCGCTCTTATTCTTATACCTCGGCTATTACGCTTGCATAACGATTTGGATTTGGTAACAGCCTTTATGTTGTGCAGTAATATTACCTTGCATCGATTTTTACTCATTTGTATACTGATCTCTACGATTCTGAATTGTTTTGATTAAATAACTGTTAGTATCGATTTTCATTGAAGCAATGATTTTCTGTGCCAATTATTTAATGCAACAAATATGTACAACGATTACTTTGTTATAATGTTTGCTATTTATACAACGTTTTACAAATTGCCACAACGATATCAGTTTGTGCATCGATCCTTATTCGAAGCGCAATCATTTCTTCTGTCAATGACTATTAAACTGAATTTTGGCGCAACAACCCTAAAATGTTGATCTGATCCTTATTCGATATAACGTTATTTTTTGTCAACTTTTATAACGATATCTGTTTTTGTATATCGTCTTTTCCATCCGAACTATCTGTGTCAGATCTCAGGCAAAGGGGTGCCCGTTTGTTTAAAGATAACTCAGCCTTTAATTCAAATACAAAATTTTTTATTTCAAATACATGTGCGTAAAACTATATCACAAATTCAATTCCTTAAAACTAAAAATCCAAAATATCCTAAAACTACGTAAAATAATTCAACAAATTTAATAATACATGTGAAAGTTCAATTAGAACAACAGCGCCGCCCCTGTGATTTTCCTACCTTTATTTCAAAAACAGAATAGTATATTTTGAAGTATGCTGCTACCTGTGTGTCTTGGTAGAAAAATTGAATATGGTGCAGCATGTATCTAGAATGTGTACGCTGTAGTGTGTAAGGCTGCAGTGTTAAAGCAGAATTAAGTTTCTGGTGGAAACGTAGTTGAATTACACTGTGCCGTATAGGCACAACAGAATGAGGGTCTGTACTGCTTGTGTAAAACACGGCAGCAGTAGCAGAATTGAATTTCTGCTTAAGTGTTTGATGTTAATGAAGCAGAAGTATATTTCCACAGAAAGAGTTAATTGTTGCTTAGGTGAAAGATGGAAACAAAGGAGAAGTAAATTTCTGCAGCCGGAGTAAACTCTTATTTAAGTGAAGGATGGAAATGAAGCAGACGTAGATATCTGCAGGAGGAGTAAGTTCATTCTCAGGTGAGGGATAAAGGTGAAGCAGAAGCAAATTCCTACCTAGATGCAGGATAAAGGTGAAGCAGAAGTAAATTCCGCAGCAGGAGTAAATTCCTGCTTAGATGGAAGATAAGGTGAAGTAGAAGTAAATTTCTGCAGCAGGAGTAAATTCCTGCTTAGATGGAAGCAAAATTTAAGTTTGAATAGTTATGGAAGCTCAGAGTAAATTACGATGTTTTCAGATCAAATGCCGAAATGGTACTGGGTGATTCTGCTGCGGCTCGTCGACTTTTTATAGCCGCTGTGAACCGCTACGTCTCTATTGCATGATATGTTACCCTGGTAATGCGTGGTCGTGTATCTGATTCTGACTGCGGTGAAGGCGAGAACATATGGTGTGACGTAATTTCATTTAATGACATTTCGCAATGTATATAATTGGAGGGAAGTGAATGTTGAAATGGTAAGTTTGTTGTTAATAATGCATTTTATTTATTTATTATTAATATTTTGATAGTTTTTCGATAGAAAAGTACGGATCGTACCCCTAAAGCTTCGATTATGTGTGGGTGTAGTTGTTCCAGTCGTGAAGATGATATAGGACGCTGCTGATTGGGGTTCCTTTATAGATAAGTGTCTTCATTTTGAACATTTTTTTAATTATATACTTTGTGTTCCTTTTGTTATGCTTTTCAGGTCCGCATATCGGGGAGGAATTTTCATCGTGGTATGGAAGAATATTGGTGTGGCCTGAAGAATTTGATTACAAAGCAAATTAGTAATGCACAACAACCTTTGACGTGTGCAATGACCTCTATTTTGTTCGTCAGACTTCGCATTTTACAGCGGTTTTACTTTTGTAAAACGGCCACGAGTTTTTTATATGAGATTTGTTGATAATTAGTGCCCGAGAATCAATTATGACAACGGCAAGGACACCACCTATTACGGCCCTCCAAGAAATATGTTCAATCTGTCATGACGCTGCATGGGCAATTAAATCTAGAGCAGTGTCCACATATAGTGGATATTTTTTACATAAATACTGTATAGAGAAACGGATTAAGGAAAAGGCCAGTCACGCAATTGTCGAGTATTTCTTAACAAGCTGACTTCTATACATATTGTCTAGGCCCATGATACAAAGCATAACAAGGTATGGTCGAATTAGCTGTCGATTGGTTGCTTGTCTGTTTTGGTGACATTTGTCACAAATTTATTCATCTCAGTGTCAATCGTCCTTGCCGAGTGAAAAAAATGTTATTTAGAAATTTCTTTGCTTTCCCACTAGCACATAATTTCTTTTCACGAAGTGATTTAAACGAAGAAACTAATATTTTGTTAAATATTTCAATATACTCAAAAGCTATTTCAGTCAATTAAATACAAAAAGCTCAAAACGAATTCGCTGGAAATGACATTACCACCTCATGACGTAGCAAGACAAAAATTTTTTCTCGAATCGGCCATACTTGTTATCTTTGTATCATGGTCTAGGTCCATAAAGCTCTTGTAATAAAAAAGCGAATCTACCGGATCACAAAAAGGTAGAATAAGAAGATGATCATATAATGTCAATAATTTACTTTTATTCTATCCTGAATAGTAACAAACTTTCGCTTACGAACTATGCCTTAAAATTTCAAATAGAAATCTGAAATAAAATGAAAACATCAAAAAATACAAAATAAAAAAATAATGAAAAAAGAAAAAACAAATGCTTAGATATGTGTATCCAATCAGGAAATAATATATATATTTTCTAATTTAGCAGTTCAGTTTTTTTTTTAATGTCAATAGGCACCAATAGTGCTGTTACAAGTTTCTTTGCGAGGAAACTTGTTTTGAGTTTATGAAGTACTTGCTATCAAACTATAGCCAAGCACTCTCATACAAGCACCTGATTTGTTGATCTGACTCGTTGGGATACCTAACTTGCTCTTCTTCGTAACGGCACGATGGTTGTAGGTACGTGGACTTAGCTAAACAGCTTTGTTCCTGTGTTTAGTGAGTGGAGTAGCTATTGTAGCTTTCCTCCTATGTTAATGAGTGGAGTAGCTACTGTAGCTTTGCTCCTATGTTAATGAGTGGTGTAGTGGAGTAGCTAATGCAGCTTTGCTCCTAGTGTTGTGTATTGGAGTAGCTAATGTAGCTTTGCTTCTAATGTGTGTAATGTTTAGTGTAGTGGAGTAGCTAATGTAGCTTTCCTCCTAGTGTGGTGTAGTGGAGATAAGCTGAACTGATTTGCTCCTAGTAAAAACAACTTGTTGTGTGTGGTGTTGAGTTACGATTGCAACTGATCTTTTTAATTAAAACGTTACAAACTTTATAGTAAAATTTAAACTTAACTGCTACGGCAGTAAAGCTAAAACTCTTAATTTATTTCCTCACAGCGCTTGTTATACATATATATATATAAATCGTACCTTGTTCAATATCTACAGCTGGCCATTATCTTTCATCGTTTTTCATCCGTAAATATTATTTTCGTCGAACGTTTTTAACTAGTTTTTATACGTACATTACATAAATACTAATTTCGCAAAATGCCCGCAGCTGGCCATTATTACTTCACGTCATTCCTCGTGAACCATCAATTTGGTCACCTACATACATACATTTGTTTTACCTCCGGCGCAAGGTCGTCATATTACAATGTGGGATATCTTGCGCGCAGGGGTATTACCTCACTTTCTTTTTCCACTTGTTTTATATGCGTAAATAATTGCTGTAGGTCAGTAATGATATATATGTACGCGCCATTCTTTAGGTATAATGTACCGCAGGTATGTACATGCATGCAATGATTTATTTCTCGTGCTATGCAATGTTGGTATGTACATATGTATGTGCATATTTTCTTTTGGCAACAATTGTAGGGTCATATGCAATGCATGTACATATTTTCTTTTGGTAAGAATTAATTTAAGTATGTACGAACTTTCTTTTGGATAAACGTAGGTCTGATATGTAATGTACGTATGTATGTATGTAATTTATTTTGGTAAGGGGTGTACGTAACAAACCTCACTCTTTTTAAAAAAAAATATGTTATTCTTAGAAAAGGAATAACGCATTAGAGCATTGGATATGGCTTTGATAGCTTACTAAAAAAAAATAACACGATGTTACATATGCATACGTATATACATAATGCCGAGCGCCGAGACGATTAGTTAGTTAGGTTGATGAAGCTAACTTATCTATGTGTACAATATCGTGAATTATTCTAGCCTATTTTTTTGTGTGTTTATGATTAATTAGCGACAGTAAAAAGAGATTTTTTCTCTTATGCAGGTATAAATATCTATATATTTTTTTGGACTAATACATATATCTGTATATATCAGTTTACAATTTTAACTTTTATGGCTTTACAATACCATATATGTATACAAAAAAAAAAAAAAAATTATATTTACAATTTTAATTCTTTATGCTTTTATATTAATATATGTATGTGTATACATATGTTCTTATTACAATTTAATTTGTTGACGCATATATCTGTATATACGTATGTTTACATTATAATTTTAATTTCTTAAGCATTTATTGTAATATATGTGTGTGTTCATATGTTTTCATTACCATTTTAATTTTTTTATACATCTACAATAAGATATGTGTGTATACATATGTTTACAATTTTATTTGCTTACCCTAATATATATATGTGTATATACATATTTCTCTCTCTTCGTTTTTTTTTGTGTTAATATTTATATCTTAAACAAGACAGATCTTTTTTATTAATTTTGGTTATATTTGATTTGATAAGTAACTAAACTACTTGCAAATGACGGGGGCGTGTGCTTGAATCTAGTCCAACATGGGTTAAAGATGGTGGAAGTGGTGGTGGTGGCGGTTTTGGTAAATCTTGCCTTTTATTTGCCTGTGGGGGCGGGTTAGTTTGTGGCTTATTTGAATCTTTTGATTCTGAATGAACGGTCTAAGAAGCCGCTTATGGTGCATTGGTTAGGGGTTTTACTCTCGCTTTGTGAGCTTTGGTGAACTCTGATTGGAAATTTTGGCAAATATGTTTGACTGTGTTTGTCGATATCTTTTCCGGGGTTGGAGTATGAGAATCAGAATTGACATCTTCTTTGCGTTTGGTATTTAAGTTACCCGGAATTTCTACTTTACGTTCTAGAGGCGCCTCAGCATTTAACTGAGATTTTGGATTACTGACGATTGCCACATTGGGTATTATATTTTGCTCTTTTCTCTGTTTTTCCAGTGTTTTTATTTGCACTTCTAAAGAGTATGAATTTTCATTCACAATATGTTGGCATCTTCTACTCTTATTATAATTATATGTTTCTTTACGGTGTTGTTAACATTTTGGATGAAGTTCTGAATGGTCTCCGTTAGATTGGAATTTATGGGATGAGGGTATTCTGGTTGCCTGATTTTAATATCCTTCATCTTCGAAATATATAGTTTGATCACCTATTTGGAAATATTATTATTGTCACAGTGACCGGACGCGTCATTTTGAGTTCCGGGAAATCCAAGCGAAAAGGGCATAGTAAACAGCAAAAAAAAAGTGTTATTGACGTTCACTTATAGTAACGCCAATCGTCTGTAGTGAATTACTTATAAAATAAATTCCAAAATAGTTGTGAAAAAGTGTTTAAAATAAAATTCTAGTGACACTTGAGGAAACAATTTAATTTAATTTGGTCGTTGCCATGGCAACAGACAATTTTTAATGTGATTTTGATAAAATTTGAACAAAAAATTACTAAAAAATAAAAATTAATTAATTTAGAAATAACTAAAAAAGTAGAAAAGAATTATAAATCTACACTGCCGCATTCAACTTGAATGCGAGCAGCAGTGATTCTGAGGGCACTAATTATCCCCTCATATCAAAGCAAAGGAGGAAAAAAATAAGAAGGCTTCTTCCTCTTTCGAAAAACTCCACCTAGGGCTCACAGAAAAGGCCATCAAGGGCCCTATTGAAGAGGTCAAGAAACAGGAGACCCTATGTGAGAAGGCTCCAGCGAAGATAGTGGTTGCTAACGGAGAAGAGCTTGGATCATCTGCCTTAAACACGACCGCTGCAATTTCAGCAGTACCAGCAGTAACTCTCCCGCCGCTAAGCCCAACGCCACGTCGGCGTTCGAACTTAACGGGGGTTGTAAAATCGGCTTCAGCGCTAAAGCCAAGCTATGTGGTAATGAAGCCGCCGCTTTCTGCAGCAAAGGCAAATGCCCCAAAACAGAAGCCATAGGCACCAGCAGCAAGATTAGCAGCAGCTCCACGATCCCCAGCAGTAGAGTTAGGGATCTCTTATGCCCAGCATGTAAGTGGAAGTTCAAGTAAAGAGTCAACCATTGAAATCGTAGGTAAGGGCATCACTGCTCGTCCAACCCCATTGGACGCAGGTAAGCCTCGGCCTAAGACCGGTGCTTGGCTACAGGCTTTTTTCAACGGGAGGTGGCAGGATGAGAGCTACGGTTTGCAGCTCGAGCACATCAGTAGATGTCCTCAGAGCTTATACCTAAAAGCACTCTTTCAGGTCATCTCTCATGAGGAGCTATTCTCCATGGGAGTAATAGCTGGGGGAATGGTTGAGGTGTGTACCACAACCCTCGAAAGTGCTACCAAGCTTATGCTTGCGGGCATCGACATGCATGGTAGACACTTTGTGCCATTCCCACTCAGGGAAAAGCCCACGAAGGTTGTGTTTTCGCGGGTCCCTATGTGAGCTAGTAATGAAGACCTCCTGAATTTCCTTAGGAGATTTGGGAAGATTCATGGCAGCGTTCAGGCTATTCCCATTAAAATTGGGGACGAAGGTCTTGGGCGGGGTATTTTCGGTACCAGCCGGGAAACGTTCGTCACCCTAAATAAGGGGTGCACGCTTCCAAGAGGGTTTTTACCTGAGCATAACCGGCTCGAGGCACTAGATAGACGTAAGCACCGAAGCAAAATTCCATGCTTGCCATTTTGTAGGGCATTTTATTGCTGACTGCCCCAAGAGAAGCTGGAAGAAGGCTGAACCGAGGGTTCTCTCGAAGGAAACAACTACTACAGAAGTGGCTCCGGAGAAGGAACCTTCGGCCAGTCCTCAAACTGCTATTTTGGAGCAACCAGTGGTTAAGATGACTGAAATTGTCCCAGAGGCAAAAAATATTAAGCCTATAAACGGTGCCACGCCAGGAGGTGAAAACGCGGATGGCCCTTCCTAGGAAGAAGATCGCCGAAGTTCTTGCCCAGTTCCAGTACAAGAAGAATTCAGATAAAGTCTGGAGTATTCTTGTTGTTGTTACTCCTCAGCTTCTACTCCTACAACAGGAGTCGAAGAAAAAGGGTAAGTATAACGATGTAGCTCAGTTAGATCGACTTCATAGGAAGGTGGAGGAGTTGATTCAGGAGCATCGCTTGGCCTAGTCTCCTCGCCTTCTTATATCTTTGAATGTGGTTTAAGTGCTTTTATACAAGACTACGCAGTACTATCAAACATGTCAAAATGTTCAATATAGACAGTACATTTCTGCAGGAGACGAATTTCACTCAAGACACTTATACACAACTTGAGCGTTATGCTTACCTGAAAACTGGCTATGCAATGATTGCCACACCTGCGCCTCGCCGAGGCTCAGGAGTGGCAATCATTGTATCCAACAAATTTACACTATCGTCTCCTGTATATACAGATATCTTCACAGCCTTCGCTTCTTCCTTGGACCTTGTCGTTCAAGACAAACATATCAAGGAAGTAAACATGTCCTAATGACCAGGATATTACAAGAGAAGTCCTTGATAGTGTGCAATCCTGCCTGGTGAATATTACCGGCGAAACTATCCTCGCAGGTGATTTCAACTCCACGCTGAATCCCTCAATGAATCGGAATTCCGGAGTTGAGTTCAACTTATTTTCAGACTCGTGGATATCTATCGCTGGATGCATCGTACGACTAGATCATACACGAGGGTCTCGCGAAATATCCATGGAAGTCTCGCAGGCTCCAGAGGCCATAGACTTTACGTCTCACCTGGAATACTAGAACATTTCGTTGCTGTCACTCATGAAGTGTGTTCCGTTTGTAGTGACCATCTTCTTGTAGCGGCAACCAGCACCCTACTTGATAGTAGAACTGCATATTGGATATTCAACTACTATTTGTTGAATTCCGAGCAGTTCATCAAAGAGTTCATGGAATTCTGGAACGATTGGCAAGAGAGGAAAGTTGACTTTCCTTTTCTTAGTCAATGGTGGGATGTTGGAAAGCTCCAAATTCGAACTTTGATCGAAGCGAATTTCAATCGAAGTGGGATTCAAGCTTGTCGTCCGAAGTATCTCGGGTGGCAGCTGTTCTCTCAACTCAACCGGAGTTGATTCTTTATTTTAACAGAATAAAGGAACGCTTGGCAGCACAAACTTACAAGCACATCTTGGAGTTTGTGCTGCTTAGCCAATCACGCTGGCTGAAGGAAGCCGATTCTCCAACCGAGTACTTATTTCAGGCAACTAAACGACGTACTGCTTCTTGTGAAGTCGAATCGATAGTTGATGAATCTGGACAAGTCGTCAACGGACAACAGCTATCAGAACATATTCGAGACTACTATAGTAGTCTCTACACTGAATCGACGTCGACAACATCCTCGACCACTCATGAATTTCTTGAGAATATTCCAACTTTCTCTGAATACAGCAAGGAGCTCCTCGATATAGTAATCACCTTGAAGGATATGATCGCTGCGACAAAGGACACACTTCACCAGGTTATGATGGCTTGATTCCAGAATTCTTAATTCCTTTCAGGGATTTATTAATTCCTGACCTTTTCGAAGTCTTCAATTCGGCTGTTGAGACACATTCAGACTTTCCTTCTAGTTGGAGGAGGTCTGTTATGCGATTGATTCCAAACAAAGGAGATTTTCAGAAGATGGGGAACTGGAGGCCAATAACCCTATGCAATGTGGACTACAAAATCGTCCGCAAAGCATTCGGGGCGACACTCCGCTCAGTGATTGCTTCGGTAATACATCCGGAACAGTCCTATTGTATTCCTGCTCGTAGTATCTACGACAACATCGCGGTAGCCAAACATTTGTTTGGCTACCATGAACAGAAAGGTACACAAATGGCCATGATTTCGCTTGACCAGCGAAAGGCTTTTGATAGCGCCTCGCATGAGTATCTCCTGACTGCTCTCGAGGCATTTGGGTTCCCGCCATGGTGGCTCGATATCATGGCGAAACTGAATAGAGATTCAGCAATTTTGACTAAGCATCAAGGATAAGTTTTGGCTCCAATCTAGTTTCATCGAGGTATTAGACATTGTCGCGTATGCTCTATGATCTTTTGTTGGAGCCGCTACTGGTGAATCTTCGTCGAATGTTCGGACAGTATTCAGTGCATCTACCATATACCAATGTGAGTCCTCTTATGTTGGCATATGCAGTAGACTTCTCTATTTTCGTGACAAGAGATGAAGCTTTTCCGGTCGCTCGTGCTATTTTCGAACCGTACGACCATATAGCGAGCGCTAGGATCAACCTCAGTAAAAGTTAAGACTTGTGGTGTGGAGGGTGGAGAGATCGTACAGATACTCCACTGAACATCCAATGGACTAATACTTGCCTGAAGTATTTAGTTGTGTATATGGGACGCGAGAGTAATTCAAATAATAGCCGCATTGCTCCTGAGACACCCTCTAGAGCTGTAAACTCATGGCGTAGCCGACTGTTTCCTTTATCCCTAGTGGAATGGTCTGTCGTGATAAACTATTTGATTACCTCGTCCATTGTTCATCTGCTAAAGTCGGAGACGTTTGATGAAGGCTTTGTAAGTCTTCTTCAAGCAAAAACGATAGACGCCTTTTACTGCGGAAGACGATGGGTTGCTGAAAGCACGCACTGTCTGCCAGTCAAGATAGGTGGATTAGGTCTCACTAACTTGGTTGTGAAATCAGGGTGTCATCAAGTGCGGGAAATCCAATGAGTTTTTTGCCAGAGAGACGCTTTGATTTCTCAGCTGTGCGTGAATGTACTGGGAGTGATTGGCATAGGGAAGTATTACTACCTGCTCTCTGTTCGAAAACCCTCTGCTCGTAACTGTCCACTGGATCTAATCTCAACGATTCAGACCTGGGGCAGAATCAGGCCAGCATTTCACCTTAAGTGGAATGCTCTACGGTACGCCCAACTCGCGTCGATTCTAATCATGTTTATTCCTGACTTAATAGAATCAGTGTTCAGTAATGCTTGAGGTTTTAAAGCTGACATGAATACACTAACAGTTCTCGGAGATATTATTGATATCTCTGGAGACTGTCAAATAAACACTAACACTCCACAACTAGACGACCTGGCTGCTTCTGCGCAGGAGGTATTTCGCCAACTTGGGACCAGTGACCCTGGCACTAATTTGGAAGATGCTTTCGGTCTGAACAGACCACCTCTCACACCTTTCAGCACACTTACAACACGTGTGCTCCGTGACGTGCTTATGTCAATAAGACCTCCGGAGTATACAGGATACAACAGATGGCGAACACACCTCGGGGTGAATATGGGCTGGATGGGAGGTATAATTTGCAGAGCAGTCTACAGTTATCCTTCTAGTTACAAAGATGATGATGTAGCATTCAAATTGCTGCATCACAGTCTTATGCGTCCTAATCAGTTGTCAAATATCGACCGGCGGGTTCAGAGGATCTGCACAGTTTGTTCCGGTGAAGGCACCTTGTTTCACAAGTTCTTCACTTGTCCAGCTTTGCAGAATTTGATGGAACTGGAGCGCGATATGTGTCAGTTGATCCACCCGAATTTCAACATTACTAAGACATCGTTTCTATGGGGACCAAAGGTTAGTAGTCGGGTGAACTGTTTGATTAGCTTTGTGCTGACACTGGCGAAATCTACAATTCACTTGTACTACATGAGAGCCGGAGATGGGAATCAAAACACTGACCCACAACACCACGCGCAAGCATTTAAGCTCAACTTCGTTGACAGATTGAAGAGAGGTTTACGTCTTGAATATCTGGCAACGAACGCAGACACATTCAACTGCACATGGCAACCACTATCGTCAGTGTAGGACGGAGCTCTTGTTTTTCGCTGGTTATAACAGGCCACATCATTTGCAACACTAGTCCACCGGGCTTCTCCCAGCTTAGGAATTGTTGCACATGCTGTGGGAAGGACAAGCACTCTGTTATCGATGCTAAGCTGGAGGCATAATGAGGACAGTTTGTAGAGGTCTATGATACTTCAGGTTGCCCTCGCGGGACTCTATGATGGTATTAGTGGCATTTGACAAAATCATCTATTCAAAAATTCTAAGTTTTTTATTCGATCTTTCTAAAAAATTCAAATTAGCTATTTAGTTCATTATATATGGAAAACTCTTCTTGGAACTGCCACTAACCTGCAATGTAGGCTCACTACTTAATTTTACCTTAAGTTTCACTTTGGGTTTAAGTTTTTCTTTCAAAATTATTGTGAAAAATTTTACATATACGTTTTACTCTTTTCATTCTAATCTTTTGTGTTTAGTGTGTCTATGCAGCCTTTTTACAGTTTGTTGTTTGTTTTAGTCCTATTCAATTGTTTAAATCTTTTGCGTCCTTTAGAATTAGTTTAGTTAGAGTTTTTTTCTGTTTTCAGAGCAACTTTTTTTTGTGTTTAATTGTAAGTAATTTTTATAACGTTTTATTAAAGAGACCTACATATAAAAAAAAGAATTAGTATTCCATTGCTAAAGAGATTGGACCTATGAAGAGTTTTCCCGCAGGCGATCGTGATTTTTTGCGTTGTTTGAAATGAAAAGAGCCAGGAATTTCTTCTGGTTAATTTTATTAACAATTGTGGAGCTTGTATTTGCGCCAGGTATTAGCAGTTATCTGTTTCTTTGTACGGAATGAATAGAAAGTTTATTGGACATTCGCTCACATAATGCCCTTGAAAAATTGGGTTTAGGAGTAATCCAATGTAAGTGCTTTCATTAAGGCTATTCGAAAGTTTTTTGTACACTCGAAACTCGGATTGCTTGAACATTACGAATCTTTGTGTTGGTATATGACTTGCGAACTAGATAATGATTATTGGGAGTTTGGAAGAGGGAGTAAAGGGATTTGTTGAAGTTTGAAAGGTAGCATATTAAGAATTGGGAATGTAATTCTTATTACCAAAAGCTCATTTATCATTCGAAATTTTACCTCCAGCGTTTGAGTTAGGAGAGCCAGATCTTGAAATCTGTTGGTTTCTTTCGGGTGAGCTTTGTAATAGGTTTCTAATAAAGTAGATGGGGGTACTAATAGGGATGCACTTGGTTGTTTTTTTAGAGAGGTTAATGTTTGTATAAACGTCTGCTTTCTTAATTCTAAGTCGAACACCTGTAAGCTAATTGTGGCTATGACCACTTGAATACGCTGTCGCGTGTTTACTTCTCCATTGACCATGTCAAGCAGATCATTCACGGTTTTTGTTAGTTTCTTTTGGTAGGTTTCCAGTTGATTAATAGGTTTCCTCATTTTCTCGAATGAGGATTTGAACAGGGCTATTTGGCTTTTTTTCTAGCTCTAGGAGCGCCTGGGTATCTGTTTCCAAACTTGCAATCTTGCTGTATATTTGTTTCTCATTCTTTGCATCCATTGTTCAAAAAAGGTAGTGTAGGCCACTACCTATTCCATTGAACAAGCACCTTCGATGTCCCATGTTAACCATTTCCTTGATGGTTGTAGTTCTCTTTTTTACGGACCCTATCAGGCTACGTATCTATCAATGTGGTTTCTGCTTCTAAGTCGCTAATGTTTATCTGCGTGAACAGATTCCACGTATCGTGAAATAACAACAGCTGTCCAAGTTCTTCGAACATTATGCCCGTGTTGTTCAGATTGTGGATCTCGTATGCATCCGCCGCGGTGCGTGGTATTAATACTAGCATAGATAAGAAGATACCCATGAAGATTATTGCCATATCTGGGAAGAGGAGAGTTGGTAAAAATAGTTAATTACTAAATAAGTTTTTTTTTTTGTAAATTGCAATATTGCTGAATCACCGGTGTTCCACGAAAAATTGTTATATATATTATTGTTTTTGTAAGTGTTTCTTCTTCCTTTTTTTTTATTACTAAATTAAATATGTAATCTGGGTCACACTAATTCGGGTAAGCTCATTCTTCACTTGTAATTGCAATTGCGTCATGACTTGCAATTTCGTTTATTCTTGCAATTGTGTCATGACTTTCATTTTGTGTCGAAATGATTCACTTCCGAAATTATTTGGTTGACCGGAATTATACAGTGATTTACTAGATAAGCGGTATTTATGTATAAATATCGTGTAACACGATTCAATGTCTTGCAATATTATCGTGTAATTTCTTCGAGTACTGTTTTTTTTATTTTCTTCTGAAGACATGTCTAATAAATTCAGTGAAGCTTTTGACAAATGGAAGACTAAAGCCCTGTCAATTACCTGCCCTGAAAGGGATGTGGAAAACTTAACATTATATCCAGTGGACAGGCCTATTGAGCCCTACGTCACAAAAGCTTTGCCGGGAACTTCACAAACAGCACCGGGTTATATTCCCGGTCCGTGGAGACTGACGCTCTAAGAATACCGGCTAAAAGTGGGAAAAAGCTGCGACAACCAGCGAGATAGTGTACAAAAACTTAAACCGAATAGAGAAGGCAGGCGTGCTCGGTTAGACCGGAAGTTGCATTATTTCTGTTTAAAATCACTCAGCCTCGGGCCACTCAAAAATGCATAATGTGTCATAAATCGTAGCAGTCTAACTTATCTTTGTAACTTGCTTGGTAGGCTATGATGCAACGTAAAAAGTTCTGATTGTTTTTTGTTTTTAATAAATGACTGTTATTGATTTTATCGCGTTTTTATAATTATTCATATACGATACATACATCTCCCGCTGTAATTGCTATTTTTCGACATTGGTGCCGAAACCCGGGAAAATAAGCACGGTGTAAAATAAAACATTATAAAACGCGACTAACGAATCCTATAGCCAACGTAAAGCTTCTTTCACCATACGATGGAAGTTGCTAATCGTGCGGTATTTCGGGGTCAAGTTACGAAATTATCCAAGAGCGCCTCCGAATATTTGTCATCCTATAAAAATAAAGTGAAGGAAGAAAATATTGCAAGATTCGACGATATTGAGGAATAGCTAACAGTTTTTTTAGATCGGCTAACATCTGCGCGTGATAGCTTGAATAAAGCCTACGAAAACGTGCGCGCCCTTATCAGTCCTGAAGATTGTGCAAAGGAATGCGAAGAAGCAGCGCAGTATGACGATAAGACCGTAGCAGTGATTTTCCGCATTAAACTTCGACTTGGCAAAATTCAAAACACGCGGAGCGTTGCCACGATACCAATTCCTCTTCAAGCATCTTCTAATGACAAGCCTTGTGTGATTCGAATTCCTAATTCCAAGGACTGGTTACCGTTCTGGGAACAGTTTCGCACTTCCATCCACGAAAACAACAATTTATCGGGTTCTGATAAATTTAATTATCTTCAGTCTGTTTTAACTGGTCGTCCCGCCGCTTCAATTTGCTGGATTTACACCCACACAAACATGTTATATTGCTGCTCTTGGTATGCTTAGAGAAGAGTATGGCTACAAACAGAAAATTATTGACAAAAATTTGCAGTTTCTAATGGCCCTAACTCCAGTGACATTACGCCATGACGTAATCGGGTTAAGGAAACTGTATAATTCTGCTATTACTAGCACGAGAACACTAACCGCTCTCGGGATAGACCCCTTGAATTATACAATAATGCTGAAAGCCATTTTGTTGAAGTGCATGCCAAACGAGCTACGAATTGAGTTCCATCGATCACAGTATTCTCAAGATATTTCTACTACGGTAGATGAGCCAACAAACAACACCGAAACAGATTCAATTAAAATCAATGGCAGCTGTTTGAGTTTTAAGGGTGATGAAATGGTCAAGGGAATTTTGAAGTTTCTCAAAAAAGAAGTCGAGTCTCTTGAAAGATCTGCAGGAACAAAGAGCCCGTGTGCACACTCACAGGAAAGCTCTAAATTTTATAGAACCGCAACCAATCTGCTAATGACTTCAATTGTTATTTCTGTAAAGCTACAACTCATTCTACTCATTTTTGCGATGGTATTCATTCCGTATTGGAACGAAAAGGCATGCTGAAACGCGAAGGTAGATGTTTCAAATGCACCAAACGGGGGCATATATTGAGACAATGTAGAGTAAAAGTTATTCGATGCAGTAAGTGCCATGGTAAACATGCCACATCTATGTGTGATCCCGAATATCATCAAAATATTCGAAAATCGTCTCCTATTGACGAACCGAGTCACCCTCAGTGAATGGTTAATTTATGCTCGCCGAATTCTGCACAAGTGCCTAACATTTATTTACAAACTGCGTGTGACTTTATATCTCCGACTTTGACCGATAGGTCACCATCTCTGTTTGTTCGAGTTATCTTGGATGGAGGCAGCCAGCGGACATACATAAAACAGAAGGTTGCCCGCAAGTTGAATCTGGAAGTTATTGATACTGTAAGCATTCGTATTTTGCATTTCGGAAGTTGTTCCAGTCCACTGGCCCAGGTTTATAATCGAGTAAAATTTGTATTGCGTAGCCAGCATAACAATTGCTGTGTAAAGGTGCTTGCAGTAGAATTTGTCTGGATGTACTCCCAGTACCAAACGGAAGAAGTCCAGAGTTATCTAAATATGATTTAGCTTATACGCACAAATTTGGTAATTTAGAAGGCGGAATAAGCGTATTAGTCGGTTCCGATTTTTAATGGAAAGTGGTGACAGGCGAATGTGATCGAAACAATGATTGGGTTGGACAATTCAGGGAACATCAGCGGATACATCTATCGAAAACGAATCATGCGATAACATTCTCCGCCTCTGATGATAATTTCATAAGTGAATTTTGTGAGAAACGCTTTTGGGATCTCGAGACTGTGGGAATCGTAATGGTGCGCTTTCCAGACTGGATGCCTTAGTTAGGAAACTAAAAAGAGAACCCTGTAAACTATTTGCATATGATACTGCTATTAATGAATTTCTTTCGTCAGGTTATGCTGACAACGTGAATGAATCAACGGAAAACACTCGGCTATATTATATTACGCACAGGGCTGTCTATAGGGAAGACAACACTACGACGAAGCTTAGAATATTTTTTGATGCTTCAGCTCGGTATGGAACAAACTTATCTCTCACCTGACATCCTTGCAGTTCTGTTGAATTTCCGAGTTCGACGAATTGGCTTAGTAGCCGATGTAGAAAAGGCGTTCCTACAAATTTTGCTTGCTGAAGAGGACCGAGACGTTCACAGATTCATTTGGTTTAAAGAGCGGCTCAATTCCATAGACAATTTTCCACAATATCAAGAATATAGGATGACACGCGTAACTTTTGGGGTACGATGCAGTCCCTTTCTTTTAGCTGCAACCTTACAAAAGCTATTAAGGGAATATGTCGGTTATCCAGAAACACTTAAATTGCTTCAACGAGCGTGTTATATGGACGATTTAGTGCTGAGTGTAAGCACCGAGGAAGAAGCTGAACGAATTTTTATTGATACTTGCGACATTATGCAGAAAGCTTCAATGAATCTACGGAAATGGAATTCAAATAATGGGTATATGAGGTCTAAATGCAGTAAAGGATGTAACGAGATTCCTAAGTCACAAAAGGTCCTGGGGAGTCAGTGGTATTGTTTAACTGACGAAATATTAATTGATTTCGAGCAAGTAGAAAAGTTCCTGACTGTAGTAATGACGAGTGGTACAAAGAGGAATGTGCTCCAGTGAACTTCAAGGATTTTTGACCCTTTGGGTATGCTTGCGCCATTCATTATTAAATTAAAAATATTATTCCAAGAAACTTGGCGCATGAAGCTGACATGGGACGAGACTTTACCTAACAATTTGCTTAAGGACTGGAAAAACTGCTGTACTGATATGCACATTTTGAGGGATATTTCGTTACCTAGATATTTGATTCCATTTGTCAGGTCAGTAAATCATCAAATAAATCTTTTTGCAGATGCTAGTGTTCAAGCGTGTGGAACTGTTGCCTACATTAGAAGTGTAAATGAAAACGGCGCAGTAAATGTCCAGTATTTGTGCTCAAAGAACCGAGTTGCTCCTCTAAAGGAAGATGGAAATAAAGAATTGTCACTGCCGAAGCTCGAACTCACCGCTGCTCTAATTGTTGCCCGTCTAGGAAAATATTTAGTAGGACGTGTTAACCTGAATATGGATGCGGTGTTTTTCTGGTCTGACTCTAGCATTGCCCTTCATTGGATCAGAGTTGATTCCAGACGCTGGAAGCCATATGTCGCAAATCGCGTTAATGAGATTAAAGAACTTTCTAATCCTACTAATTGGAAACATTTCCCCGGTGATCAGAATCCTGCCGACCTGTTGACTAGGGGAGTTTCAGGAAAACGATTGATAGAGTGTAATTTATTCTTCCAAGGTCCATCCTGGCTATTGGATGAAAAAGTAATTGGCCCTCTTTGGATGCAAGGATTCACAACTCCACTTTGCTATCGTGCTTAGAGGTTTCAGCAGTAGCTCCGTCGCACAATTTAAAAATCCCTCTTTTCGCCCTCGAGAGATTCAGCAATTATCAACATGTTTTACGTATTACTGCTTGCATACAACGATTCACGAAAAAAGCCAGAGGCATATTTAAGCATAATAATAGGTTCCTGGTTGCTGAAGAATTAAAAATAGCTGAAATGTACTGGATCCGCTACACTCAAGAACGGGAATATTCCAAAGAAATTCGAGCATTGGAAAGTGAGACACCGGTACCTAATTCTTCAGGAATTTTAACATTAAACCCTATTCTGAATGACGTGGGCTTATTAGTACTGGGAAGCCGTCTTCAGTTCCTTGATGCGGATTTTGAATTCACATTTCCAACTATTCTACCGAAGCCAATGTATTTGTCTAAACTCATTGTAATGGATGTTCATCAGCGTGCCTTACATGGAGGGGTTAATGTTACTCTTGCAACTCTTCGACAGAGATTTTGGATTCCTCAAGTACGTCAGCTGGTAAAGGCTATTATATCAAAGTGTAGTGTACGTAAGCGTCTTCGTGGCAAAGCAGCCTCACAGCCTTTTTCTCCATTATCGAAATGTAGGTTAACTGCTTCTAAGGCTTTCGAGGCAACTGGTATAGATTTTGCAGGTCCACTGTATCTGAAAACTACCCAGTCTGAAAACAATACGACAAAAGCCTACGTAATGCAACTAACTTGCTCCGTAGCTCGAGCCGTTCATCTAGAGCTTGTTCCCAGTTTAAGTACAGAGTGCTCTTTGTAGGATACCTAAGCTCGTTATCTCGGATAATGCCAAAACATTTAAGAGAGCTTCACTGGAATTAAGAGCGCTTGGAAATATCATAAACTCTGAAAATCTTCAAGGTTACGCAGCGAGTCACGGAATTTCCTGGCAGTTTATTGTAGAGCGTGCTCCATGGTGGGGAGGTTTCTGGGAGCGTCTAGTTCGAAGTGTTAAAGAGGTGTTACGAGTAACAATTGGACAGCACTTATCTACCGAACAACTTCAAACTTTGCTTGTGGACGCCGAATAAATCATTAACTCCCGGCCCTTATCATACTTTAGTGATGATCCCTTGGATTTAACTCCTTTAACCCCGTCGCATTTCATAATAGGGGCGTTTCCTTCAGTTATGTCCTTCGCTGCTCCAGGCTGCGAGGTTTCTGATATCCCGGATAAATGGAGAGCGCGTTTTCGTCTTGTAAGCTTTTTCTGGAAACGCTGGAGATCAGAATACATCCAACAGTTACGCTCAGCTCATCACATGAAAAGGAGATACGCTTCTAGTTTAAAGGAAGGTGATGTTGTCCTCGTTCATGAACAGTTTACTCCTCGAGTTTTGTGGAAACTTGCATTGGTTGAGAAAACATTTCCTGGGCGTGATGGGAAAGTACGATCTTGTGAGATCCGTCTTCATAAAGGCTCCCGGGCTAGTCTAGCCATAACATTGGAGGAGCGACTAAAATACGAAGGACTGCCCAAGGATTGAAAGAGATCAATTCCTTAAAGAGGAAGAGAACTAGGAAAAATAAATAATTAATAAAATAAAGGAAATTATTCCACAAAATTTATTGTTGTTCTTTGCTTTTTTTTCAGGGGATCCATTTAAAAACGAGAAGTGATGGTAATCGTTTGTGTTGGATATTATTAGCAGTATCTGTTTCAGGTGAACCAATTAAAGACGAAAGGTGATGGTAACCGTTTGTGTTGCATATTATTAGCATTTTTTGGGGGTAATGCTGATGTAATAGTCGTGCCATGACTGGGGACATATATATATATATATGTTTTGTTTCTAGACTTTTATTCATAGAAGGGTTTTAATTTATTATTATGTACTACGACTTTCCTTTTACCAATATGGATTTCGGTATTCACTGAATAATGAACTTTAAACACCTGATATGGTCCCAGCCATATTTGGGAGAGTTTGTTGGCTGCATCTTTTAGTAATACTTTATCTTCGACATGAAAAGTTATTGGCCGCGAATGCTTATCATATTGAAGTTTTGACTTGTCCTTAGTGTTAAGTAAATTTTTCAGGGCGATAGCGTAGGTTTTCTGGAATTTGTACTTAAGAAAATGGTAGTAACTTTCGTGATTGTATATTGGCTCTGGCTCTCTTCTTAGATTTGAAGGTACCTCCACTGTAAATCCAAACAGACAGTCCATTGTAGTGAACATAGTGCCTTCATGAGGACTACTATTATACACAAAAGCCGCAGTTCTCAGTAATCGATCCCAAGCCTTTGGATTTTTGGGTAAAATAGCTCTTAGATACTCCACTAGTGGTCTGTGGGTTCGTTCAAGTGCACCGTTGGATTGTGGGTGGTAAGCGGATGTTTTCAATTTTTTAATTTTTAAAGCTTACAAAAGCGTTTGAAGAAATCGCTTAAGAAGTTAGAGCCCTGATCAGTTACTAATTTTTTAGGAATGCAGTAGCGAGTAATTATTTCGTCGAAAAAGGTTCCTGCTACGGTTTCCGCTTCGCCATTTGGCAAGGAATAACAATCTACGAATTTCGTTATATTGTCTTGAAAAGTCAAAATATATTTGTTTTCTGAGTGTGTTTCCTGAAGAGGACCTACGATGTATGTCCAGATATACTTTTTCGAATGGCCTTAGGTCAGTACCCGTTATGACCATTGGCATACGATACTCTGGGCTAGCCTTCATTTTCTGACATTTAGGATATTTGCGGACATATTTCCTAATCGTGCTGAGCATGTTTTTCCATTTATACTTTCTTTTTATTCTTTTATAGGTTTTGATTACACCTTGATGATCATCGAATGCAGTGTTGTATACCTAAAAAGGGTTATCAATGATAATTATAAGTAATAATTATCATTGAAAAAAATCATTAAAAAATATCTAATTTTCATAAATGGAAATAAGCTAATCATGCTTAAAACATGGTTAGCTTATCTCCAAACAAGACGAAAAAATCGCCATCAGCGATTTCTTCAAATTCCTTCGCATACAACCAAAATATTTTATCACAAAACGACTTGGGAAAAATAAAAGTTTTAAATTTCATCCCAAGTCGTTTCAATAAAAAAAAGCCCCACGACAAATTTTACCTTCAGTAAGATTTGTCGTAAATACGATATGTATGTACATACATACAAACATACATATCGGGCACATAAAATTTTACGTCGGTGAAGACTGAAACGATCAAGTCTTCACCGAAAAAAGCTCTTATCAGCGAATTGTCGCGAGCTGTATACATTGTGATCGCAAAAATGTATGCACGATAGCACGACGATGGTTGGATATTTATGAAAATATCAAATTTCAATTCCAACCATCGTTCGTCGCGATAATTCTGGGCATGTTTAAACATGCCCAGCGGTAAATAATTTTCTCAGGATAGGAATGCTAATTAAGCACTTTCCTATCCTGAGCAACTAGACTTGCGATTACGAAAATCCAAGTCGAGAACAGTCGGTTTGAACCATTTTGCTCGAGCGGTTTAACAGTCGGTTTTTTGAGCGCTGTTGTTAAGTAAAGGCAATGAAAAGTGAAGAAAATAAAGAAAAGTTGTGGTATATAGAAAAATAGTTGTTAAGGAAAGGCAATGAAAAGTGAAGAAAATAAAGAAAAGTTGTGGTATATAGAAAAATAGTTGTTAAGGAAAGGCAATAAAAAGTTAAGAAAATAAAGAAATGTTGTTGTGATAGAAAGACCGCACGGATTGCGGATTACAAAGCGAAACGGAGCAGTGGAATACGCGGAGCGGTAGTGTGTCAGTAAGTACACCCTGACAGTATACTCCCACAGAATATATAACAATTGGCGCAGCCGGTAGGATAGTGGAAGCCTGCTTTCTAAAGTCAAAATAGAAAGGCATAAGAGCTTTAAAATCCGCTATCCTGCGAACCTAAGGGGTCCCATTGACTAAGCCACTTAGGCCAAGTCACCCCCAACACTCGGGTAGATACCATCTCTAGGCGCCTCTGCTCCAGGCGGGCAAGCGTTCACCCCCATTAGTGCAAAAGCACCACCGAGGGATACAAGTGAACAGTCTACCGAAGGAAGTGCAAAACATCCAAAATCTCCCAGAAGGACGAACATTAAGCCAGCTGGAATTAGCCTGACAACCAGCTTGAAGTTCCCGGAAGCAAATCATCAGCCATTTGAAGTACAACGATCCTGAGTTGAAGAGGAAATCGAAGACGGCTCATAAGCCCCCTTTTCAACTAGATCCAGGGGAAGTTAAGACGGTCCAGTGCCCCCCCAGCTGCAAAAGAAAGCCGAAATCAACCGACAAAGGATTGAGAGGGAACTCGAAGGCAGTTAAAGAAACCCCCCTCTCAATTACAGCAAAGGGACCTAAGCAGGCAAGGAGCCCCCCTTTCACTGAACAGCGCATCATATGCCAGCCGATAATCCTGCTCTACCTCAGCAGGAATCAGAAACAGCAGCGAGGGAAAACTCTCCATCTTTAGCCGACGCGGGATTAACCCCAGGTGCCACTACACAGCACCCCGGCGAAGGTACATCATCCGCTGCAGGAGAAAAACCTCCACAGTTACCCCCAACAGGACCTCGACTTCGAAGCGGAACCGTTCTGCCAGGTCTGAATAGTCAAGTAAGTTAAGCTAAGTTTTTAAATAAATTATACGAGAGAGCGCGGGAATCGGATAAACTGACGATTACCCGTTCTGACGCCTTAGATCACAAATTAAAAACAGAGCGTGAGACCAGACTCGTCAAGTTAAAGACCTTGAAAGAAAAAACAATACAGTTCCGAAAGGAACTAGAACAGTTTTCCGAATCTCGGCGCTCACTCAGTTTAGATCTAGGAAAGAATAAGAGTGTTAGGTTAAGTGACAGTGATAGTGACAGCGACAGTGGCGGTGAAGTAGCTGAACCAACTCCCGAAGACCTGCTAATCGATTGGCTCGAAGAATCCTTAACGGAAATCAGCCCAGAAACAAGCCCAGCTAGTCCACCCAAATTTAGATTTCCAGTCAATAGACTACACACAATGGTGGATTACGCTAAAGTAGCTAAGCTCACAGCTCAACTCGTTCCCTTATTTTCGGGTGAAAGTACCCCACAATTTGGACGAGAGTTACAAACCTTCATCGGCTGCTGCAAACAAACTATGCGGTGCCTAAATAATGAAGAAAAAGTGGCTTTCATTCAGGTCCTTACTACAAGACTCAGAGGTGACGCATACCAATTATTCGCTTCAGACGTCCCTGCTTCATTTACTGAAGTAGAGGAACGTTTAAACAGAACATACCTTCCCCGTGAGACATATCAGGAGCTGGTAAACAAACTAATTACCACCAGACAAAACCCGTTAGAATCTCTCACTGTGTTCATTACAAGATTGAAACAGTTGTTGACGATTTGCAACGAGGCAGCGACACAGAAGTATGGAGCCGAGGCAGTCCCTGCTGTGAAAACACAGCTGATGGATTTCGCCAAAAACGCTCTGAAAAGTGGAGTAACTAACCCACACCTGTGTCAATATTTGCTCACGCAGGGAGAAGGCGATTTAGAGTCACTAATTCAAAAAGCCTTGGACATGGAGAACTTACAGCAAAGAACTACATTCGTCCAGACTCCTCTGGTACAAGCTCCTCCAATGGCTCCAGTAGACCCAGATTTACGAGTGAGAGCTTACTATAGAGCTCCCTACTATCAAATGCCACCAACACCTATGTTCGGATAACCTCGAGCTCCAAATCCAAATCAGTTTTCACGCAATGTGAATAACTCAGGTTCATCACAGTCACGACAAAGACCATTTACAAACACTGATGCCAGAAACTCGGATACAGATGCACTGGTCCGTAACATCACGTGTAATTTCTGCCAGCGAAAGGGTCATACATATACAGATTGCCTTAAGCGCAAAAACACCCCTTTCTGCTCAAACTGCAAAATCTATGGACATGACGTCCGTGATTGCAGAAAAACACAACAAACACAACAGATTGTTCCTCCACGCCTCTCCAACAGACCTACACAAGAGCAACACAACACAAAAAGTCCTCAAGTCTTCAATATAAGACTCAAATGCACCTTTTGTGGTCGCCGAGGACATGCAGACGAAGACTGCCGCCAGAAGAAAAAATGGGAAGCCCGGAGTCAGGGAAACGACATGCAGTCGACCCAAAACTCCCCGGCTCGACTTTAAACCCAACTAAAAAATTAAAAGGGTCACCTGAAGCGCCCGAATCCGGTGTCCCTACAGTGAAACTTCCACTGGACATAAGCCTTAACGGCCATACAAAACTAGTAGTGGACACTGGCGCTGAGGTTAGTATTATTAAGAAAAGAGCAATTAAAGACCTCCGTATAATTAATTCCAATGAGGCATGCACTTTACAGACCCCTTTTGGAACTGGAAAGACATTGGGAAATTGCAAGGGCAACTTCAATTTTAAAAATAAAATTCCCTGCAAGTTTCAGGTGGTACAAAACCTGCCAGGTCTTTCCGATGACGGCCTATTAGGAAACGATTTCCTATCAAACAATTGTAATGTTGAAGTCCCAAATAAAGCACTCAAGTTTCCTTGTACGGAAACAAATCCTGAAGAGTTTACTGTGCCCTTGTCATGCAAAACGGACAAGCTGTATTCCAGTAAAGCAGTCGAAGTGAGGTCACTTGCTGAAAAGATGGAACCTAAACAGGTTAAGCTATCTACATGCAGTGTCCCCAAGGCATCTCAACAGAGTAATGCTGGCTGCCAGGTTCAACAAGAGCCGACGGAATACGAAAAGAGCTGTCTGGGTGATCAAGAAACCAGCGATATGAGGCAGCATCTGGTTACTTTAGAGGAACCGATATGCATACCTGCTAGGTCACAAATTATCACCACAGTCCCGTTGCGAGTGAAGGAAGAAATGCTCTGTTTATCTAAAGAGATAGGCGACGGAGTCTTCCTGGCCAACAGTTTACTCCCTACTGGGAAAGAAACAGTGCTAGTTGCCATACTCAACATTAACAATTTTAAAGTAGTCATCAACAGTTTATTATTACAACTGCTCCCTATACATGACTACGCCGTCATCCCAATAGGAGAAGCCACTGATACACAACATGTTCTCAAGCCGAATAAATCGCAAGCGAGTAACACAAACATCAGTGAGCTTCCCAAGGCAGAACAGAAGTCAAGCAAGACTTCTTTCTCCAGAATACCTAGATATAAGTTACTAACGCGGCCCAAGAGCCCCATACAAGACGTGTGCGAGCTCAGTAAGACCCGAACAGAGGCAGAAATGACTCCACCGTCCAATTTCGAGGCCCAAGAGCCCTATAAAAGATGCGAGCGAGATCCAGAAGCCGATAAACAAGATGCCGAGGACTCCTCCGTCTAGTTTACCTAGATTTAAGATATATACGAGGCCAAAGAGCCCTATAACAGGTGCGTGTGAGCTCAGTAAGACCTATTCTCGGGCGACTCCACCACCCAACCAAGTTAATGTTAAGAAACAACAGTGGCCCAAGAGCCCTATCACAAGTGCGTGCGAGCTCATTAAGACCTACTTAAAGGCAAAGTCGACTCCACCACTTAATAAAATTAGTATTAAGAATACAAGGTGCCCCATAAGCCCTATAAAAGACGCGTGCGAGATCCGTAAGACCTCATTGAAGGCAAAGTTGGCTCCACCGTCAAATAGTATTAAGAGAACCAATTTTTCACGGCCTATTAGCCAAAATACGAAAGAATGCGAGTACTTGGACCAATGTAAAGTACCCATAAATTACGGTACTCCACCAATAAAAGAGCAGGAAGCACATGCCCTGCCGACTAGTAAAGTAAGTAAAAATACCCACAAAAAAGGGTTACAATAACCTAAAACTAACGCAAGCTTTTCGGAAAACACAGCTATCTTACAACACGTAAGATACTTATTTCCGGATCATGAAGATCCCACACATACTCCGCGAGTCAACAGGTTAGACCAAGAGCTCAGCCTAGACCCAAATCTAAATGCGGAAGAAAAAGCTTCGATATCCGAACTCTGCTACGAGTACAATGATATATTTTACCTTAAAAGTGATAAGCTTACATACACAAATGCTATCACCCACAATATCCCTTTAATACAAGATCAAGCGCCCATAAACCAAAAGGCCTACAGATTACCAGAGACCCAGAGACAAGTAATCAACGAACAATTAAGAGAAATGCTAGAAAACGGGATAGTCCAAACTATCAAAAGCCCTTGGAATTCACCCTTATTAGTTGTCCCCAAAAAGGCGGGACCCGATGGTGAAAAAAGGTGGCGCGTCGTTGTCGATTTTCGCAAATTGAATGAAAAGACAATTGGCGACGCATTTCCGCTACCCCGAATCGAGGATATTCTTGACCAACTAGGTCATGCCAGGTACTTTACCACTCTCGATTTGGCCAACGGCTATCATCAAGTCTTAGTCGACAAAAAAGATCGACATAAGACCGCTTTAAGCGTATGCCATTCGGACTCAAAGGAGCTCCCGCTACATTCCAACGCCTCATGAACTTCGTTCTGACAGGCCTACAAGGCCTCGAATGTTTCGTTTATCTTGACGACATCGTCATTTACGGGAAAAACCTAAATGACCACAATGACAAACTTCGCAAAGTCTTCGACAAATTGAGAGAGAACAACCTCAAACTGCAGCCAGAGAAGTGCCAGTTCTTGAGAAGAGAAGTTGTTTACCTAGGGCACAAATGCTCTAGCGAAGGTGCATTACCAGACCCCAGCAAAACGGCCTGCGTCCAAACATTTCCTGTTCCCAGAACAGTAAGGCAAGTTCAGTCCTTTTTAGGACTCGCCAATTACTATAGGAAGTTCATTCCGGACTTCTCTAAAATCGTTCGTCCAATCACGAATTTACTCCGCAAGGACGTAAAATTCAATTGGACCGAGAAATGCCAAGAAGCATTTCAAAGCATTAAAAATGCTCTAATTTCCCCACCTCTTTTAATCTATCCAGATTTTTCTAAACCATTCAACCTTTAGGAGCTGTACTTTCCCAAGGGGAAGTGGGTAAAGACCAGCCTATCGCCTATGCAAGCCGAACGCTGAACAAAGCCGAGAGAAATTACTCCGCTATTGAAAAGGAGTTATTGGCTATAGTCTGGGCCACTAGAAATTTCCGATGCTACCACCAAGGCAGGAAATTCACGGTCTATACTGACCACAAGCCTCTCAAAGGTGTCTTTAACGTTAAAGACCCGACTTCCCGTTTGGTGAGATTTCACCACAAATTATCAGAATTCGATTATGCCATCGAATATAAACCAGGGAAGTATAATACCAATGCGGATGCATTAAGCCGCATTCCACAAGTATTAATCGAAGACAATACAGGCAACACTTTAACGGTACAGGCCCAAGCCCACCACACTATGGACTCAGATGTGGAGGAAAGCTTTTCCCCAAGTAAAAAGAAAACAAAGAAACCCGCTCATTGCTTCGCCGTGACCAGAGCTCAAAAACAAAAAGCCCAAGAGGCCAATACTAGCTCCAGTGCTGAAACACCGCCCACGGCAGCGGAAGATAAAGAAACTAAACTCCCAGAGGCGGAAATACAACCCCCTGCTACGCTTGAACAAGAAATAAGTCCAGTCAAGGCACCTGAGATAATCACGAGCCCCAAGGAAGTTCAAACAATCCTAAAGGATTACCACGACTCTCCTTTCGGCGGCCATCAGGGTGTCATTAAGACTTATAAAAGAATCAGACGCAAGTATTGGTGGAGACACATGCTTAGCGATATAAAAAAGTACATAAAAAAATGCCCTAAGTGCCAAACAATGAAGGCATCGCCACAATTCAAGATGCCAATGGTAATAACGGACATCGCAGAACAACCTTTCGACAAGGTTTACCTCGATATAGTAGGTCCACTAGAAGAGACCATATCAGGTAATAAATATATCTTAACGTTTCAAGATAATCTCACCAAGTTCGTCGATTGGTATGCCATACCAAATGGAGAAGCAGTAACGGTGGCGCAAATCTTTTTCAATGAGATTGTCACGCGTTATCGCATTCCAAAGAGAATAGTCACCGATCAGGGAACTAATTTCCTGAGTGAGCTATTCAAGAAGGTCTGCAAACTGCTAAAGGTAAAGAAGTTACAAACTTCCGCATACCATCCACAGTCTAATGGAGCACTAGAGCGTGCCCATAGACCATTAATCGAATATCTGCGTACAATCGTAGACGAAAATCCCAAAACATGGGATCAATTCCTACGAACCGCTGCATTCGTGTACAATAACAGTGTACACGAGGGTACTAAACCAACCCCGATGGATTGCCTTTACGGCTTCACAGCGGATGTCCCATCTAATTTAAAACGAGACCCTGAGCCCGTATATAACCACGAAAGTTATTACCATATGCTCAAATACAGATTACAAAAATCATATGCCACGGCTCGAAAAATCTCTTAGCCAGCAAACAACGCTCAAAGGCATATTACGACAAAACAGTCAGGCCTCTCACTTTCCACCTAGGAGACAAAGTTCTCCTCAAAAGTGAAAGCCGCAAACACAAATTGTCTCAAATCTGGGTTGGTCCATATCTGGTAATCAATGTACCTAGTCCAACAAACACTACCATAAAAATAGGCAAACGGTAGGTAGTAGTACACAACAACCGTTTAAAGCCCTACTACGAGTAGTACACTGGTACATACGTACACCTTTAGAAAATAAGTCCCACTGAAACAAAATTTCGCCAGTTAAACTATTAACTACCCACTCAAAAGGTCCCGCACTCGGGATTACTCCTTATGACTCATGAAGTCAAACTTTACCTAAATTTTATTTAAATTAATAAAAAATACGCTAAATAAGCGTACCCACATATACCTTGCTACTTATGACAAAATAATGGTCGACTTAAAAGCTCATAGAGAAGTTGATGAAGTTTAGCATTCTCTAACTTTACCTAAATTTTATTTAAATTAATAAAAAATACGCTAAATAAACGTACCCACATATACCTTGCTACTTATGACAAAATAATGGTCGACTTAAAAGCTCATAGAGAAGTTGATGAAGTTTAGCATGTGTTATATTTTTAAAACTTCTTCGAGTACTCACAGCTTTGCCTCCTCTCAACGTGTCTTGTGTTCCTTATCTTGGTCTGGGTTTTTTTCTTTAATTAATCAAACACCACACTTTGCTTACATTTTGTTTTTCTTTTATTCTTTAAACTATAATATTTTTTCTTTTTTCAAAACATTCCTGTATTTTTACGAACCAACAAAACTTTCCTTCCTTTTTCTTTTTAATAATTTATTGATTTTGTACCGCGCCCGACTTTTTAGAGCCAACACCAACGCGTAGGAAATTTAAATCATAACTCGCGATCCGCAATAGTCAGAATTTTTAAACCAACAACCTTAATTTCTTAAATTCGACTCCCAACCGTCGTACCTCCAATTTAAAATCCAACTCGCTGGGCTTTTCTTTTTCAGGTGCCCAGTTCACCTGGTCATTCATCGATCAATTCGCTGACCCCGCAGTTCAACTGGAAATTGCTTAAATTGTTTATTTGCAATTTTCCAATTTCACCTCGAAGCCAACAAACTGATCGCAATTTGGATGGCTGAAGCTGTAGCACACGTATACTACCAGGTGGACTTCAAAATCTTCCCCCATGGAGGTCAGGCCTTGTCTGCAGCTGGTAGGTTTAAATTTTGCGAAAATTAGTTTTTCTTTTATTAACATTGTGTTTCTTTTTCCCTTTTAGGTGGAACTTTCGTCCTCTCGGGTGAGTTTGGAGTATGCGGCTGCTGTATTCCTACGTGGGACCTAATGTCCTATTATGGACGCTGTGTCAGCCCTTCCCCCGAGCTCCGGCCGTTTAGCCCTGACGACGAGGACGTAGTTCACACCCAGTCATCTAATTGTGTCGACGAGGACTGGGATTAAATTGGTGCTTCTTCTTAAAATTGCCAGTGTTATTACACAGTGTTTACTAAAATAAAAAAAAAGTGTGTAGAAAGGTTGTGTGTTTTTCCGCTTCCCCTCCCCTTTTCAGATGTTTTTTTTTTTGACTAGTTTGTGGTGTAGTGTTGTAGTTCTACTATATACACATATATATATTTATTATATATATATATAGTTTGTGTTTTCGCTTTAGCTGTTGGGTTTTCAATTTTCTCATTTTCTCATCTACTGCAATTCTAACAAAAAAAAAATTTTTTTTTTATCTATAGTGTTGTACGGCTTTACCTTATGCTATGTTTAAATTTTTATTTTTACTTTAATTTTTATTTATTTATTATTTTTTGTTTATTTTTTTTTGTTTATGTTATACTATCTTCTATGCATACATATATGTATATCCTTATTATTTATTGCCTTGTATTCTTTCTTATTTTTGTTGACATAATTTTGCTTGAAATCTGTGAATACTTGTTTTATTATTTTTATTTTATGTTACGTATTTTTCCTTTTCTACATTTTCAGTTTTTTCTATATATGTTATATTTATTCGGTTATGATTATTTAATTTTATGACTATCTTCTAGTTCTAGCTTATTTTTATCTTATATTAAGTCTTTTTAGTTGTTGAGGGTTTCACAAATTTTTTGGTGCCATCAGTGATAGCGTCGCAATTTATTTTATACTACTTGGACTGATTTTTGTTTCGGCATACTTTTACTACGCCCTAGCGGTTTTGGGTCGGCATAAGTGGGTTCCTCTGGAAGGTTTTCTTTGGTCGGTGTTGCGGCACTTGCCTTATACATTTTCTTGATTATGTAAGGGTAAATGCACTTTATTATGATGTATATAATTATCGCTAGAACTAGTGAACTGGTGCAGGATATGGATGAGGTTGCCAGTATTCGGTATGTTTTCTGATTTTTTCGTTCTGTCCATTTGGTTATCTTTGATTGGATTTCTTCCAGTGATAGCGTGCTTTTGTGTATGATTTCATTTGTTTCATCTCCGATTATTAAGTCGGGCTCCGATATTGGGCCTTTGGTTACCTCGGGGAATAACTGTGTTAAATTTACTTCAAAATTGGTGTCTGCTAGTGAGGGAAAATATGCTGGTTGTAGGATCTTAAGTGGGTGCTTACTCTCTCCTTCGTAGTACAGCACCTGTGCTCCTACTTGCATCTGGCATGGTTTGGTCAGGTCTAATATTCCTTGACCCTTGAGTTTGGAGATGGTATATCGGTTAAGGCACGTAATATGAACTACTGCGGGGTTGACAAATGAAAACAGCCAAGCGTTGGGCTTGTTAAGCTTTATTAAGATATCGCGCTCTGGGACCTGGACTCTCAGAGCACAGCGCGGGCTTTCATTTAACGGGTTCAAGAGTAATTTGATTATACATTCCTGGGAAGCTGCCGCTCTCGTTATGGGTGTGTTCAGTCTTCCCACATAGGTATTCTCCTGTCTGGTATGTGTAATTTTCTTCATTGCTTTGAAATTTTCCAATTTCAGAAGCAGGAATTCCTGCGTTTGCAGCTGGCTGGCGACATGTGAGTACTCTATATCTGGTATTAAGGAATGATCAGACCCAGTATGAATTGGAAAGCAGCGGATTTGGTATAGTTTCATGCTAGGGATATTGAAGACTGGTAGTGTTATCCTCACTATTAATTTGTTACCTAGGAGGTGAGATTGGGCTCCGGCTGTTTGGTATAACAAAGAAAGACAGTTTTGTTGATTTGGGCATTCAACATGAGTTTTGTGGTATATATTCAAAGCAGTATTAGGGGATACTAGCAGAGGGTGTATATGGTTATTTTTGCTGGTTATTATTATGTCTAGCAGAGACTGTTGACGGAACTCAATCTCTACCACTTGGAGTAATAGACTGGACAATATTTCCTGCCTCATTTGTCTTCTGGTCAGATTCTCCGTTATGTTATGTAGATCATTTAGTTGGTAAGCTATTTGCCTTTGTCGGTCAATGATCATTACTAAAGGCTTCTGAATCTGTTCCAATGCTGTCTTCACTACGCTTATTTGTTGTTTTTCCAGTTCAGCTAGTGTGTGTGCATTGGTTTCGACTTCCTCTAGCCGGCTGTATATCTCGCCTTCGTTCTTACTGTCCATAGTTCCGAACAGGTAATGCATGGCGTTTCCAACTCCGTCGAAGAACGATCGTTTAGTACGTGATTTGGGAACTAATTCTCTCATCGTGCTCGTACGTCGTTTTATATTTTCAATTATGGCGTGTACCTGCTTTTGCTGAGTGTTACACAAATCTTCTTTCTCAGTGCTGTTCACACATAATCGATGCACTAGGTGTTCCGCGTGCTCTGCAAGTGTAGTTTGGTTTTCTAACTCTGCGAGGTCCAATTCTGTAAATATGTTCCAGGTTGTATGGTATACCATCAACGTTCCCAAGTCTTCCAGCAGAATTCCTGTGTTATTGAGTGTGGTCACTCTATACGGTTCCTCTGCTATTTCTCCCGCCGTGAGTTGGAGAAATAGCGTGAATATTAGTAGTGATTCCATGCCTAGAGGAAAATGAAGTGGTTTAAGGCAGTATTTTGGATGTCATACCCGCTTGTGAAGGTGAGCCGATAGTAGCTACCACCGCGAGTTTCAACAAAAGAAGATGTGCATATATATATATATATCACGAAATCGGCCAGTAACAGTATACTCATTTTGTACATAGAGACAGCTCGTCAAAGAAAAGTAAAAAAAATTTGTTCGGGGATGCCTTTAGTTTGTAGAATATTGATCAGAGTTGGACTGGTTTAACTTTATGGGGTGCGTTTTTTATTCATAGAAGGTTTTTAGGCGGTTATTGTGTACAGTTACGAGTCTTTTGCCAATTTTTATGGTTGTATTAACCGGGCTCGTGACAGCGGTTACTTGATATGGTCCTACCCAGATTTGAGAGAGCTTGTGCTTCCGACTCTCGCTCTTGAGTAGTACTTTGTCTCCTACGTGGAAAGTAAGGGGCCGTATTGTTTTATCGTAATACCCCTTAGAACGTTTCTTGCTAGCGAGGAGATTCTTTCGAGCTGTAGCATAAGATTTCTGTAGCTTATACCTTAGTATATGGTAATAGCTTTCATGGTTATAAACAGGTTCAGGGTCCCGTTTTAAATTCATTGGGACGTCTGCTGTAAAGCCGTAAAGGCAGTCCATTGGGGTCAGTTTCGTACCCTCGTGTACGCTGTTATTGTACACGAACGCAGCGGTTCGTAGATATTGATCCCATGTTTTGGGATTTTCATCTACGATAGTTCGCAGGTACTCTATAAGGGGTCTGTGGGCACGCTCTAGTGCTCCATTATACTGGGGATGATAAGCTGAAGTTTGTAGCTTTTTTACCCTTAAGAGTTTACATACCCTTTTGAATAGTTCACTTAGGAAATTGGATCCCTGTCAGTGACTATTCTTTTGGGGATACGGTAGCGCGTGACGATTTCGTCGAAGAAAATTTTGGCTACTGTAATTGCTTCCCCGTTGGGTATGGCATACCAATCGACGAATTTGGTCAAATTATCTTGAAAAGTCAGGATATATTTATTACCTGTGGCGGTTTCCTCCAAGGGGCCCACAATGTCCAGGTAGACCTTGTCAAATGGTTGCTCTGCTATGTCCGTTATCATCATTGGCATTCGAGTTTGAGGGGAAGCTTTCATAGTCTGACACTTTGGGCATTTCTTAATATGTTTTTTAATATCACTTAGCATATTTCTCCACCAGTATTTGCCTCTAATTCGCTTGTAAGTTTTTATTACACCCTGGTGGCCACCGAAGGGAGAATCATGATAATCTTTCAATATTGTCCTGATTTCCTCGGGGTTTGTGATTATCTCGGGGTTTTTTGGTGCCCTTATTTCCTGCGATTTTTCATCGAGTGCGGTAGGGGAGTTTGAGTGTGTCTCTGTTGATTGGAGTTCATCTGTTTCTGATGAGTGTTCCTTATTTTTCTTAGTAGGAGTCTGCTTTTCCTCCTGTGCCTTTTGTTTTTGGGCTCGGGTTACTACGTAGCATTTAGCGGGTTGTTTTTTTCTTGTGGGCGGTTTACTGTCCTCCACATCGGATTCCATACGATGGTGGACTATGGCCTTTATCGTTAATGTGTTGCCTGAATTGTCTTCTTTGACTTCTTGTGGGATTCGACTTAGTGCGTCCGCATTCGTATTGTATTTTCCGGGCTTGTATTCGATGTTATAGTCGAATTCTGACAGCTTGTGATGAAATCTCACCAAACGTGAAGTAGGGTCTTTAACATTAAAGACTCCTTTCAAGGGCTTATGGTCTGTATAGACCGTGAATTTCCGACATTGAAGGTAACATCGGAAATTTCTAGCTGCCCATACAATGGCCAATAACTCCTTTTCAATAGTGGAGTAGTTTTTTTCGGCCTTGTTTAGAGTACGGCTGGCATAGGCGATGGGCTGGTCATTTCCCACTTCTCCTTGAGAAAGAACAGCTCCTATGGCTTCATTACTAGCGTCCGTGGTGAGATTGAATGGTTTCGAAAAGTCCGGATAAATTAAAAGTGGTGGAGAGACTAAAGCTTTTTTAATGGTTTGAAATGCTTCCTGACATTTCTCTGTCCAAGTGAATTTTACATCTTTTCGAAGTAAATTCGTTATTGGACGTACTATTTTTGAGAAATCTGGTATAAATTTCCTATAATAATTGGCAAGTCCTAGGAATGATTGGACTTGCCTGGCAGTTCGCGGAACAGGGAAAGTTTGGACGCAGGCCGTTTTACTAGGATCAGGAAGTGCTCCTTCGTTAGAGCATTTATGTCCCAAATAAACGACCTCTTTTCTCAGAAACTGACACTTTTCCGGCTGTAATTTGAGGTTGTTTTCTCTTAGTCTATCGAAGACTTTTCGAAGTTTGTTGTTGTGATCTTCTAAATTTTTACCGTAGATGCGATAGCATCCAGATAAACGAAACACTCCAGGCCTTGTAGGCCTGTTAATACGAAGTTCATTAACCTTTGGAACGTAGCTGGGGCTCCTTTTAGCCCGAATGGCATTCGTTTAAACTCGTAGTGCCCATAACTTGTGCTGAGAGCTGTTTTCGATCTATCTCGGGGATCAACAAGAACTTGGTGGTATCCGTTGGCTAAATCAAGGGTGGTAAAGTACCTTGCGTGACCCAGTTGGTCGAGAATGTCTTCGATTCGAGGTAGCAGAAAAGCGTCGCCTATTGTCTTTTCGTTCAGTTTGCGAAAATCTACCACGACTCGCCACCTTTTTTCACCTTCTGGGCCCGCTTTCTTGGGGACTACTAGGGGAGGTGAATTCCAAGGGCT
Organism: Dioctria rufipes; assembly: GCA_963924295.1. Lineage (NCBI taxonomy): Eukaryota > Metazoa > Arthropoda > Insecta > Diptera > Asilidae > Dioctria > Dioctria rufipes. The sequence goes on from OZ002740.1 coordinate 110,154,226, forward strand.
TTTGCTTTGCTGGACAATGTCATTCTCCAGCATTTCCTTCAGCTGCTCGTTTATAACTTTCCTTTGGGTCTCAGGTAACCTGTACATTTTCTGGTTGATTGGGGCCTGATCTTGTAACAAGGGTATTCTGTGGGTGATAGCATTCGTATGAGTAAGTTTATCATCTTTAAGAAAAAAGATATCGTTATACTCGTTACAGAGTCCCGATATCGAAAATTTTTCATCCACGCTTAGAGTTTCGTCCAGCTTGAGTTCCTGCTCTAATCTGGCGAGACGCGGGCTATTGTATAGGTCATCCAGCTCATCGTAAGCCGGGTATAAATATTTCACGTGGTGCAATATTGCTGTGGTGTATGCAGAATGTGTGGTTTGCCTAACGCTCCTTTTCTTCTCTGCTGGGGACTTATAATTGTTCTTGGCTCCCTTTGAGGGTGCAGTATTATCTTTCTGTTTAGGTGTTATGGGGTCGTTATGTATCTTATAACTTTTATCAGGCTTAGTGGCGTCTCCATGTCTGTTATTCTTAGCGCTTTTTGGCCCTGTTGAGCACTTAGGGTTAAATTTTGTTGCCCCCATGTGCACCTGGGGACTGTCTTTGTGTTCAGACTTTGAGGGGTTTTCACACAGTTTGCTAGTTGTGTCTTTTGGAGGATAGATATAGCGAAAAAGGTAACTTAAAATAGAAATTAAAAATAAGTAATATGTTTTATTATTTGCGGATGATGCGGCTCGTTGTTCCGTGTGGCCGACGAGTTGTTCAGGGCTTCTAATGAGCGTGCCCGCATTTTTAGATGGCTGTTGTGGCGAAGATTTATCACTACGAGGTGGTGGAGAGTTTTGTACCTTGAGGCCGTGGGGCTCAGATTTTGAATTAATCTCACACGCGCCTTGCAACCGTATGCCAATATTAACATTTGGGGTTTTTTCAGGACTGAGGGGGGCTATTTTGTAGTCTGTTGTAGGAACTACCTGTAATGCCAATTTTGAAAGGTTTACCTGATGGTTGGCAATGTTGAGGATTCCCACCAGCGCTGTTTCTTCTCCAGTGCGAAGTAGACTATTTGCCAGGAAGACTCCGTCTTCTATCTCTTGAGATAAACAGAGCATTTCTTCCTTCACTTCCAATGGGATTCTGGCAACAATGTGTGACCGGGCAGGTATGCATATAGGTTCTTTCAACGAGACCTTGTGCTTCCTTATTTCGTCGAGTCCGTTATCCCGTTTCCGTGCTTCGTACTCCCTTAGCTCATTTTGAGTTTGGCAGTCAGCATTTCTTTTTTCAGATGCCTTGGATATACTGGGGAAAGATTTCTGGTCCTCTATAAGTTCTATTTTTTCAACCAGTTTTCTCACTTCGACTGCTTTTGGTGGGTACGGCTCTTTCATTGCTATGGTTAGAGGCAATGCGAACTCCTCTGAGTTGGTTTCCGTGCGAGGAAACCTGAGGGTGTGGTTAGGACCGACAGGAAGTCATTTCCTAAAAGTCCGTCGTCGGAAAGACCGGGCAAGTTTTGTACAACTTGGAACTTGCAGGGAATTTTGTTTTTTAAATTGAACTTTCCTTGGCAACTCCCCAGTGTCTTTCCAGTACCGAAAGGTGTCTGTAAGCTATATGCTTCTTTTGTGTTGATTGATTCGATGCTTTTTAGTGCCTTTTTCTTTATTAAACTAACCTCAGCGCCAGTGTCCACGACTAGTTTTGTTTGGTCGTTTAGGCCTATATCTAGGGGGATTTTAACTGTAGGTACACCTGTTTTAGGCGACTGAGAGGACCCTATTTTACTTAGTGGGGTTTTTAAAGTCGAGCCGGGGAGTTTTGGGCCGACTGTATGTCGTTTCCCTGACTCTGAGCTTCCCATTTTTGCTTTTGTCGGCATTCGTTTAAAATATGTCCATTTCGACCGCAGAAATCGCATTTGAGTCTCACATTGTAGACACGCGGATTTTGTTGATCTCGGGGCTCCCTTGTCTTTTGAGAGTTTTGAGAATTGGTTGGGAGTTCACGTTGGCGCCTACATTCACGGACATCATGACCATAGGCTTTGCACTTTTCACAGTACGGGGTGTTTTTTCGTTTGAAACAGTCAGTATATGTATGACCTCTTCTACTACAAAAACTACATTTAATGTTCGGGATATTAGGAATATTACTTTTATTATTGGTCTTTACTTGTCTGTAATTGTAATTCCTGTTTTGTGTATCTTTTGCGCTTGAGGCCTGTGTGTACTGTGCCTGGTGCGTAATTGGGTTTATTGCTGGAAATGTAGGTGCCGGATAAGTAAGAGGGGTGTGTGAATAAGCCTGAGGTGAATTCGTAGTTAACTCTTCGTATGAAGTGGGCGGAATTAGTGTGGGTGAGTGAAGCTGAAAAGCGCTTTGTTGGAGCCTCTCCATATCCAACGCTTTTTGTATTAAGTTTTCAAGTGTTTCATCCCCTATCGTCAACAGATATTGACATAAATGTGGATTATGTACACCAGTCTTAAGTGCGTTTTTAGCGAAGTCCTCCAACTGTTTATTAACCGCTGGGGCTTCTGCTGCACTGTACTTAGTTTCTGCTGCATCTTTACAGAGAACTAGTGATTGTTTCACTCTCGATGTGAAAGTGGCTAGAGCTTCTTGTGGAAATTGGCGAATTGTAATTAATCTATTTACTAACTCTTGATAAGTTTCCCGAGGGAGATATGCTCGATTGAGCCTTTCTTCAACCTCTCTAAATGTGGCAGGAATGTTTGAGGCGAACAGTTGGTATGCTTCGCCTCGAAGCCTAGTGGGGAAAATTTGAAGAAAGGCTGTTTGCTCTTCCACTGATATGCACTGGGTCACTTGCTTACAGCAACCCAGAAAGGTTTGGAGCTCTAAGCTCAACTTTGGGTGTGGTTCACCCGAAAAAAGAGGAATCAATTGGGCTGCCAATTTGGCTACTTTGGCGTAGTCTGCCATTTTTAATTTCGACCTTTTTACCAAATCGCTTGGGTGATGCGTAAATGACACCGTTCCGATATGACTGTCGTCTGAACTGGTTTCCAAAAGGGAATCGCCCAGCCAATTCAAAACTATTTCACCCGCAGATGGCTCGCTGTCACTGACTTCACTTTCACTTATTCTAACACTATTTTCCTTAGTGAGCGAGTGTGAGAATCCCTCAAACTTTAAGAGCTCTTCTTTAAATCGTTCTGTGTCCTCTTTAAACTTACGTACTTTCGCGAGCCTTTGCTCACCCGTCTGAGTAATTTTTTTATATAAAACGTCACACTGAGGAACAGTTAGTTTGTGGGTTTCCCTCACTCTCTCTTCTAAATATTTTAAATATGAATTTAAATCTGAATTTCTTTGGCTTACTTGACCAGAACCTTGAAGTGTTTTGCCGCACCGTAATGTGACTCCTCTGAGCTGCGCGCGATGTCTTCTGTGGAGTTGATGTGGAAGATGGTGGTGGAGAAGATTCTGTATCTGGAACTCGTGGCTGTATTTCCTCCGTTGTTGGAGTTCCTCTAGGGTTATCTCCTGTTTCTGTGGCTGAAGTCCCGGGTGTAGCGTTGTTTTCCGACATACAACTTTCTGGTTCTGGGCACAGGGGGCCTTAGGCCTGCTTCCTATATTCCCTGTGCTGCTGTGGTTGTGTACTAGGGGGGCTTATTGCCTTCTTCGTGTTCCCTGTGGTGTAGCTTGAAAGGGGGCTTTCTAGCCTTCTTCGCAGTCCTCCCAAGCTTTAGTCTGTTGACGGTCTTCCTTCAATGCGTGGAAGTTGTTATCCTTCCTTGGAATTAATTTCTTCTGATATCCTGGGCAGGGATGAAGCCCACTTATGTCCCACGTTGGCACTTTGTGCTTTGATGAGGGGGTGTCTGCTTGCTAATGGACAGAGGCAGCTAATGTTGAACTACCCCGAGCGTTGGGGGCGATTAGACCAAACAGGTCTAATCTAATTAACCCCTTGTTGTTCGCAGGATAGCGGATTTTCAAGCTCTTATGTTTTTTCCTTTTAGCTTAGAAAAACTGGCTTCCACTATCCTACCGGCTGCGCCAATTTGTTATATTTTTAAAACTTCTTCGAGTACTCACAGCATTGCCTCCTCTCAACGTGTCTTGTGTTCCTTATCTTGGTCTGGGTTTTTTTCTTTAATTAATCAAACACCACACTTTGCTTACATTTTGTTTTTCTTTTATTCTTTAAACTATAATATTTTTTCTTTTTTCAAAACATTCCTGTATTTTTACGAACCAACAAAACTTTCCTTCCTTTTTCTTTTTAATAATTTATTGATTTTGTACCGCGCCCGACTTTTTAGAGCCAACACCAACGCGTAGGAAATTTAAATCATAACTCGCGATTCGCGATAATCAGAATTTTTAAACCAACAACCTTAATTTCTTAAATTCGACTCCCAACCGTCGTACCTCAAATTTAAAATCCAACTCGCTGGGCTTTTCTTTTTCAGGTGCCCAGTTCACCTGGTCATTCATCGATCAATTCGCTAACCCCGCAGTTCAACTGGAAATTGCTTAAATTGTTTATTTGCAATTTTCCAATTTCACCTCGAAGCCAACAAACTGATCGCAAAATATTTTTACTTTTTGTTTTTCTACTGTCGACCTTGCATTTCATTCTTTCGATCATACGGTTTGTCACCGTGAAATTTGATCGCTTGTTTATTTAACTAAAGAATTGAAATGCAAGGTTGAACGGGCCGCGCATAGATATTGCGAGCTTTCGCTTGTTTAATTTTTTTTGATTGCGTGCAGGCAAAATGTAAAGAAAGGTGAACGAACCGCTGATGCAGTAATTTCAACAGTTTGCATGATCTTAAGTTGAAGAACTTTCGATGCATGCAAATGGTAATTTAGGTATTTGTATGTATGTACCTAGTATTACTAATCGAGTTGTATGTATGTACAAATATACATACACAAATATTACGAGATTCCCAGATTTGAAAATCTGTACCATAACACATGCTCTAACTTACACCCTCCATAACTTGTTTTGGTAGTTACGAGTGAATTAAAAAAAAAAAATTTTTTTTCTCTCCAGTACAGTTTTGGTGAAAAAGTACAATGCTCATACGTTGACGAGATTTAGCAGGAACCGACTCAGAGTCCTCCTATCCTGTTCTATCTCGTCTTTCTTTTAGCAACTAAGCCCCCATTATACAAACTATCCCCCATTCAATTAAGCAATACTATATTTAAATATTATATGCTATGTAGTAAGACCAATTGACTAATGAAGCCTATCCTTCATTTTATATAGAGCATGAAGCACATATTGGTGTTAATATGCTGCTTCCATCTGGCAATGGGACAAACTCAAACGGAAGCCTACACAATAAGTCCCCTGAACAATACAGGAATACTGTATGAGGACTTAGGAAAATTACAATTATACCACAGTACATGGAATATACTAACGGAAATAAATCTAATGGAACTGGACAACCAAACGCTTATGGCAGAACAGGCGGAACATCTATTGTACAGATTATGTTCAAATCACTCTCAAACGGATGAGCTCTGCCTGGTACAACAAAAACGTGTTCATTCTCTCTTAGAAAATATCAAGAGAAGAACAAGTGTCATTCGAGAAGTGGTCCCAAAATCAAGGTCTACAAGATCTATCTTCGATGGAATAGGCAATGCAATGCACTACCTATTCGGGACCATGGACAGCACTAATGAACAGGAGGTATACAGTCGACTCGAAGAGCTCGAAACAAACACCAAAGCACTAGCCGAGCTGGAAAGACAGCAGATCAGTGTAGTCAAAACTACACTACAGCAAATCCAAAGGCCATTGACATCGCTTCAGGAAAGGCAACGTCAAATAAATCTCCAGGTAAATAAAATGCAAAATTTAACAGATGATTTACTGATGAGGCAATTGAGGCAGGAAATAATTTCAAGCCTGACCTTACAAATTGTCGAGATTGAGTACAGGCAACAAGCCTTACTTGACATAATAATCTCCAGTAAAAATCATCAATTGCATCCGCTAGTGGTGTCTCCCAAAAGTCTAGTAGAGATATACCACAAGTCCCACGCTACTTGCCCAGATGCACAAAATTGTCTGTCGTTGTTATACCAGACAGCAGAAACCAAGGCTCGATTAGTCCAAGACAAATTAGCCATCCGAATACAACTTCCGATTTTCAATTTACCACAAATGAAGTTGTATAGAGTGCATAGTTTTCCTATACACATTAACAAAAAACAATCATTGGTACCCGACATACAGTACTCGCACGTAGCGCACCAAGTACAGACACAGGATATTCTATTATTAAAAACACAAGATCTTAAACTCTTCAAAAAGATCACTCAATCTTCCAAAGAGGACACTTACACCGCTAAGCTAGGCATTCCCATAACAAAGGCTACAATGTCTAAAGAATGCATAGTGAAGCTGCTCTTCAAGCCACTAAAAGAAGAGCCACAGTGCCAATTTAGAGCACAAATACCTCCCAGAGACCTACTAAGCAAATTAAGTAAACCCAATTCGTGGATATTCTCGTTGATAGAACCAACAATTGTACACCTTCAGTGTAGCCAACAATTCCTAACTTCAAAAATAGAAGGCCAAGGAATAATTACTATCAACCATCCCTGTCAATTACAAGTAGGATCACAAATCCTACATTATGAGGCAGAGAATATCCAGCAATTGAGTCTCAAACAACCCAACTACTTCCCAAATATCGCTCCATTAGAGCAAATGGTAGAAAAATACCTCAATGAAACCAAAGAAAAGGTACAGTCTGACAAAATACAAACAGAACTATACTCAGGAGATGACACTAATAGCATCATCTTAGAAGGTACCCAGTCATTAAAAGAACTGGACAAAAAATTGGAAAAAATAGTTCCTCAGATCAGTCACCACCCTACACATGTCCTAGCTGCAACATCAGTATCCTTAACTGGTGTTGTCATCACATGTATGGTGCTGTACCTGGTCGCCAAATGGCTAGTCCCATTCATGAAAAATTATCGACCACGTAAATCTGAAAAAACCCTAGAGGCGGAGGAACAAATCGAACAAATCAAACAAATCGAAATAATTGAACCTACCCCTCTCAAAAGGACCCGCACCCTGCCACCTACTAGGTCAGTGCAAGTGGTATAGTGTCACCACTTCAAACGGTCATAAGTACTATCACTAATAGTAGAGCACCTAGAAAATAAATAAAAGTGGTTTCAACAAACCGAAATAAATAATAAGAATATATATATAATACGGGAGAAGAAATAAATAGTATTAAAAAGCATAGCTTAAGGAAAACTAGTGTAATAAAAACATATATATATCCAAACTAAAAACAAAAAAAAAACGAAACCCTCCCCAGCTAGTGTTTAATAAATAATATAAAAATATAAATATTATCATTATTAACCTAAAATAAAAATTAAATAACCACTAACTTTAGATCATAATAAATATACAAGTGTAACGAAAACAAACATAACATAACATATGTATAACAAAAAAAAATAGAAATTAATAAGGTATTAAAGCAATAGAATAGAATAGCATTAGATATTTAAAAACAATTTTAGAAAATAAGATAACAACAATTTTTTTTTATTAAAATAGAAATAAGAAAATATGTAAAAAACAAAAAAAATCTTAAAGTCAACCAAGCCGGCCGAACCGCCCTAACGAGAAACAAACCAACCCTGAAAAAACAAAATAAATAAACTAAACCAAAACACAAAAAAAAGGAGAAAATACCCAACCGCATCTAGTACCTTACCTCTCATTTCCCCTGAGAGTTATTCCTCTTCAAAGAATAACTCTCTTTTTCGCAGGGGGAAGGATTGTTGTATACCTAAAAAGGGTTATCAATGATAATTATAAGTAATAATTATCATTGAAAAAAATCATTAAAAAATATCTAATTTTCATAAATGGAAATAAGCTAATCATGCTTAAAACATGGTTAGCTTATCTCCAAACAAGACGAAAAAATCGCCATCAGCGATTTCTTCAAATTCCTTCGCATACAACCAAAATATTTTATCACAAAACGACTTGGGAAAAATAAAAGTTTTAAATTTCATCCCAAGTCGTTTCAATAAAAAAAAGCCCCACGACAAATTTTACCTTCAGTAAGATTTGTCGTAAATACGATATGTATGTACATACATACAAACATACATATCGGGCGCATAAAATTTTACGTCGGTGAAGACTGAAACGATCAAGTCTTCACCGAAAAAAGCTCTTATCAGCGAATTGTCGCGAGCTGTATACATTGTGATCGCAACAATGTATGCACGATAGCACGACGATGGTTGGATATTTATGAAAATATCAAATTTCAATTCCAACCATCGTTCGTCGCGATAATTCTGGGCATGTTTAAACATGCCCAGCGGTAAATAATTTTCTCAGGATAGGAATGCTAATTAAGCACTTTCCTATCCTGAGCAACTAGACTTGCGATTACGAAAATCCAAGTCGAGAACAGTCGGTTTGAATCATTTTGCTCGAGCGGTTTAACAGTCGGTTTTTTGAGCGCTGTTGTTAAGTAAAGGCAATGAAAAGTGAAGAAAATAAAGAAAAGTTGTGGTATATAGAAAAATAGTTGTTAAGGAAAGGCAATGAAAAGTGAAGAAAATAAAGAAAAGTTGTGGTATATAGAAAAATAGTTGTTAAGGAAAGGCAATAAAAAGTTAAGAAAATAAAGAAATGTTGTTGTGATAGAAAGACCGCACGGATTACGGATTACAAAGCGAAACGGAGCAGTGGAATACGCGGAGCGGTAGTGTGTCAGTAAGTACCCCCTGACAGTATACTCCCACAGAATATATAACAATTGGCGCAGCCGGTAGGATAGTGGAAGCCTGCTTTCTAAAGTCAAAATAGAATGGCATAAGAGCTTTAAAATCCGCTATCCTGCGAACCTAAGGGGTCCCATTGAGTAAGCCACTTAGGCCAAGTCACCCCCAACACTCGGGTAGATACCATCTCTAGGCGCCTCTGCTCCAGGCGGGCAAGCGTTCACCCCCATTAGTGCAAAAGCACCACCGAGGGATACAAGTGAACAGTCTACCGAAGGAAGTGCAAAACATCCAAAATCTCCCAGAAGGACGAACATTAAGCCAGCTGGAATTAGCCTGACAACCAGCTTGAAGTTCCCGGAAGCAAATCATCAGCCATTTGAAGTACAACGATCCTGAGTTGAAGAGGAAATCGAAGACGGCTCATAAGCCCCCTTTTCAACTAGATCCAGGGGAAGTTAAAACGGTCCAGTGCCCCCCCAGCTGCAAAAGAAAGCCGAAATCAACCGACAAAGGATTGAGAGGGAACTCGAAGGCAGTTAAAGAAACCCCCCTCTCAATTACAGCAAAGGGACCTAAGCAGGCAAGGAGCCCCCCTATCACTGAACAGCGCATCATATGCCAGCCGATAATCCTGCTCTACCTCAGCAGGAATCAGAAACAGCAGCGAGGGAAAACTCTCCATCTTTAGCCGACGCGGGATTAACCCCAGGTGCCACTACACAGCACCCCGGCGAAGGTACATCATCCGCTGCAGGAGAAAAACCTCCACAGTTACCCCCAACAGGACCTCGACTTCGAAGCGGAACCGTTCTGCCAGGTCTGAATAGTCAAGTAAGTTAAGCTAAGTTTTTAAATAAATTATACGAGAGAGCGCGGGAATCGGATAAACTGACGATTACCCGTTCTGACGCCTTAGATCACAAATTAAAAACAGAGCGTGAGACCAGACTCGTCAAGTTAAAGACCTTGAAAGAAAAAACAATACAGTTCCGAAAGGAACTAGAACAGTTTTCCGAATCTCGGCGCTCACTCAGTTTAGATCTAGGAAAGAATAAGAGTGTTAGGTTAAGTGACAGTGATAGTGACAGCGACAGTGGCGGTGAAGTAGCTGAACCAACTCCCGAAGACCTGCTAATCGATTGGCTCGAAGAATCCTTAACGGAAATCAGCCCAGAAACAAGCCCAGCTAGTCCACCCAAATTTAGATTTCCAGTCAATAGACTACACACAATGGTGGATTACGCTAAAGTAGCTAAGCTCACAGCTCAACTCGTTCCCTTATTTTCGGGTGAAAGTACCCCACAATTGGGACGAGAGTTACAAACCTTCATCGGCTGCTGCAAACAAACTATGCGGTGCCTAAATAATGAAGAAAAAGTGGCTTTCATTCAGGTCCTTACTACAAGACTCAGAGGTGACGCATACCAATTATTCGCTTCAGACGTCCCTGCTTCATTTACTGAAGTAGAGGAACGTTTAAACAGAACATACCTTCCCCGTGAGACATATCAGGAGCTGGTAAACAAACTAATCACCACCAGACAAAACCCGTTAGAATCTCTCACTGTGTTCATTACAAGATTGAAACAGTTGTTGACGATTTGCAACGAGGCAGCGACACAGAAGTATGGAGCCGAGGCAGTCCCTGCTGTGAAAACACAGCTGATGGATTTCGCCAAAAACGCTCTGAAAAGTGGAGTAACTAACCCACACCTGTGTCAATATTTGCTCACGCAGGGAGAAGGCGATTTAGAGTCACTAATTCAAAAAGCCTTGGACATGGAGAACTTACAGCAAAGAACTACATTCGTCCAGACTCCTCTGGTACAAGCTCCTCCAATGGCTCCAGTAGACCCAGATTTACGAGTGAGAGCTTACTATAGAGCTCCCTACTATCAAATGCCACCAACACCTATGTTCGGATAACCTCGAGCTCCAAATCCAAATCAGTTTTCACGCAATGTGAATAACTCAGGTTCATCACAGTCACGACAAAGACCATTTACAAACACTGATGCCAGAAACTCGGATACAGATGCACTGGTCCGTAACATCACGTGTAATTTCTGCCAGCGAAAGGGTCATACATATACAGATTGCCTTAAGCGCAAAAACACCCCTTTCTGCTCAAACTGCAAAATCTATGGACATGACGTCCGTGATTGCAGAAAAACACAACAAACACAACAGATTGTTCCTCCACGCCTCTCCAACAGACCTACACAAGAGCAACACAACACAAAAAGTCCTCAAGTCTTCAATATAAGACTCAAATGCACCTTTTGTGGTCGCCGAGGACATGCAGACGAAGACTGCCGCCAGAAGAAAAAATGGGAAGCCCGGAGTCAGGGAAACGACATGCAGTCGACCCAAAACTCCCCGGCTCGACTTTAAACCCAACTAAAAAATTAAAAGGGTCACCTGAAGCGCCCGAATCCGGTGTCCCTACAGTGAAACTTCCACTGGACATAAGCCTTAACGGCCATACAAAACTAGTAGTGGACACTGGCGCTGAGGTTAGTATTATTAAGAAAAGAGCAATTAAAGACCTCCGTATAATTAATTCCAATGAGGCATGCACTTTACAGACCCCTTTTGGAACTGGAAAGACATTGGGAAATTGCAAGGGCAACTTCAATTTTAAAAATAAAATTCCCTGCAAGTTTCAGGTGGTACAAAACCTGCCAGGTCTTTCCGATGACGGCCTATTAGGAAACGATTTCCTATCAAACAATTGTAATGTTGAAGTCCCAAATAAAGCACTCAAGTTTCCTTGTACGGAAACAAATCCTGAAGAGTTTACTGTGCCCTTGTCATGCAAAACGGACAAGCTGTATTCCAGTAAAGCAGTCGAAGTGAGGTCACTTGCTGAAAAGATGGAACCTAAACAGGTTAAGCTATCTACATGCAGTGTCCCCAAGGCATCTCAACAGAGTAATGCTGGCTGCCAGGTTCAACAAGAGCCGACGGAATACGAAAAGAGCTGTCTGGGTGATCAAGAAACCAGCGATATGAGGCAGCATCTGGTTACTTTAGAGGAACCGATATGCATACCTGCTAGGTCACAAATTATCACCACAGTCCCGTTGCGAGTGAAGGAAGAAATGCTCTGTTTATCTAAAGAGATAGGCGACGGAGTCTTCCTGGCCAACAGTTTACTCCCTACTGGGAAAGAAACAGTGCTAGTTGCCATACTCAACATTAACAATTTTAAAGTAGTCATCAACAGTTTATTATTACAACTGCTCCCTATACATGATTACGCCGTCATCCCAATAGGAGAAGCCACTGATACACAACATGTTCTCAAGCCGAATAAATCGCAAGCGAGTAACACAAACATCAGTGAGCTTCCCAAGGCAGAACAGAAGTCAAGCAAGACTTCTTTCTCCAGAATACCTAGATATAAGTTACTAACGCGGCCCAAGAGCCCCATACAAGACGTGTGCGAGCTCAGTAAGACCCGAACAGAGGCAGAAATGACTCCACCGTCCAATAGAGTAAATTATAAAAAAATTTCGAGGCCCAAGAGCCCTATAAAAGATGCGAGCGAGATCCAGAAGCCGATAAACAAGATGCCGAGGACTCCTCCGTCTAGTTTACCTAGATTTAAGATATATACGAGGCCAAAGAGCCCTATAACAGGTGCGTGTGAGCTCAGTAAGACCTATTCTCGGGCAAAGACGACTCCACCACCCAACCAAGTTAATGTTAAGAAACAACAGTGGCCCAAGAGCCCTATCACAAGTGCGTGCGAGCTCATTAAGACCTACTTAAAGGCAAAGTCGACTCCACCACTTAATAAAATTAGTATTAAGAATACAAGGTGCCCCATAAGCCCTATAAAAGACGCGTGCGAGATCCGTAAGACCTCATTGAAGGCAAAGTTGGCTCCACCGTCAAATAGTATTAAGAGAACCAATTTTTCACGGCCTATTAGCCAAAATACGAAAGCGTGCGAGTACTTGGACCAATGTAAAGTACCCATAAATTACGGTACTCCACCAATAAAAGAGCAGGAAGCACATGCCCTGCCGACTAGTAAAGTAAGTAAAAATACCCACAAAAAAGGGTTACAATAACCTAAAACTAACGCAAGCTTTTCGGAAAACACAGCTATCTTACAACACGTAAGATACTTATTTCCGGATCATGAAGATCCCACACATACTCCGCGAGTCAACAGGTTAGACCAAGAGCTCAGCCTAGACCCAAATCTAAATGCGGAAGAAAAAGCTTCGATATCCGAACTCTGCTACGAGTACAATGATATCTTTTACCTTAAAGGTGATAAGCTTACATACACAAATGCTATCACCCACAATATCCCTTTAATACAAGATCAAGCGCCCATAAACCAAAAGGCCTACAGATTACCAGAGACCCAGAGACAAGTAATCAACGAACAATTAAGAGAAATTCTAGAAAACGGGATAGTCCAAACTAGCAAAAGCCCTTGGAATTCACCCTTATTAGTTGTCCCCAAAAAGGCGGGACCCGATGGTGAAAAAAGGTGGCGCGTCGTTGTCGATTTTCGCAAATTGAATGAAAAGACAATTGGCGACGCATTTCCGCTACCCCGAATCGAGGATATTCTTGACCAACTAGGTCATGCCAGGTACTTTACCACTCTCGATTTGGCCAACGGCTATCATCAAGTCTTAGTCGACAAAAAAGATCGACATAAGACCGCTTTTTGCACTAATTACGGGCACTACGAATTTAAGCGTATGCCATTCGGACTCAAAGGAGCTCCCGCTACATTCCAACGCCTCATGAACTTCGTTCTGACAGGCCTACAAGGCCTCGAATGTTTCGTTTATCTTGACGACATCGTCATTTACGGGAAAAACCAAAATGACCACAATGATAAACTTCGCAAAGTCTTCGACAAATTGAGAGAGAACAACCTCAAACTGCAGCCAGAGAAGTGCCAGTTCTTGAGAAAAGAAGTTGTTTACCTAGGGCACAAATGCTCTAGCGAAGGTGCATTACCAGACCCCAGCAAAACGGCCTGCGTCCAAACATTTCCTGTTCCCAGAACAGTAAGGCAAGTTCAGTCCTTTTTAGGACTCGCCAATTACTATAGGAAGTTCATTCCGGACTTCTCTAAAATCGTTCGTCCAATCACGAATTTACTCCGCAAGGACGTAAAATTCAATTGGACCGAGAAATGCCAAGAAGCATTTCAAAGCATTAAAAATGCTCTAATTTCCCCACCTCTTTTAATCTATCCAGATTTTTCTAAACCATTCAACCTCACAACGGACGCCAGTAACGAAGCTTTAGGAGCTGTACTTTCCCAAGGGGAAGTGGGTAAAGACCAGCCTATCGCCTATGCAAGCCGAACGCTGAACAAAGCCGAGAGAAATTACTCCACTATTGAAAAGGAGTTATTGGCTATAGTCTGGGCCACTAGAAATTTCCGATGCTACCACCAAGGCAGGAAATTCACGGTCTATACTGACCACAAGCCTCTCAAAGGTGTCTTTAACGTTAAAGACCCGACTTCCCGTTTGGTGAGATTTCACCACAAATTATCAGAATTCGATTATACCATCGAATATAAACCAGGGAAGTATAATACCAATGCGGATGCATTAAGCCGCATTCCACAAGTATTAATCGAAGACAATACAGGCAACACTTTAACGGTACAGGCCCAAGCCCACCACACTATGGACTCAGATGTGGAGGAAAGCTTTTCCCCAAGTAAAAAGAAAACAAAGAAACCTGCTCATTGCTTCGCCGTGACCAGAGCTCAAAAACAAAAAGCCCAAGAGGCCAATACTAGCTCCAGTGCTGAAACACCGCCCACGGCAGCGGAAGATAAAGAAACTAAACTCCCAGAGGCGGAAATACAACCCCCTGCTACGCTTGAACAAGAAATAAGTCCAGTCAAGGCACCTGAGATAATCACGAGCCCCAAGGAAGTTCAAACAATCCTAAAGGATTACCACGACTCTCCTTTCGGCGGCCATCAGGGTGTCATTAAGACTTATAAAAGAATCAGACGCAAGTATTGGTGGAGACACATGCTTAGCGATATAAAAAAGTACATAAAAAAATGCCCTAAGTGCCAAACAATGAAGGCATCGCCACAATTCAAGATGCCAATGGTAATAACGGACATCGCAGAACAACCTTTCGACAAGGTTTACCTCGATATAGTAGGTCCACTAGAAGAGACCATATCAGGTAATAAATATATCTTAACGTTTCAAGATAATCTCACCAAGTTCGTCGATTGGTATGCCATACCAAATGGAGAAGCAGTAACGGTGGCGCAAATCTTTTTCAATGAGATTGTCACGCGTTATCGCATTCCAAAGAGAATAGTCACCGATCAGGGAACTAATTTCCTGAGTGAGCTATTCAAGAAGGTCTGCAAACTGCTAAAGGTAAAGAAGTTACAAACTTCCGCATACCATCCACAGTCTAATGGAGCACTAGAACGTGCGCATAGACCATTAATCGAATATCTGCGTACAATCGTAGACGAAAATCCCAAAACATGGGATCAATTCCTACGAACCGCTGCATTCGTGTACAATAACAGTGTACACGAGGGTACTAAACTAACCCCGATGGATTGCCTTTACGGCTTCACAGCGGATGTCCCATCTAATTTAAAACGAGACCCTGAGCCCGTATATAACCATGAAAGTTATTACCATATGCAAAAATCATATGCCACGGCTCGAAAAATCTCTTAGCCAGCAAACAACGCTCAAAGGCATATTACGACAAAACAGTCAGGCCTCTCACTTTCCACCTAGGAGACAAAGTTCTCCTCAAAAGTGAAAGCCGCAAACACAAATTGTCTCAAATCTGGGTTGGTCCATATCTGGTAATCAATGTACCTAGTCCAACAAACACTACCATAAAAATAGGCAAACGGTAGGTAGTAGTACACAACAACCGTTTAAAGCCCTACTACGAGTAGTACACTGGTACATACGTACACCTTTAGAAAATAAGTCCCACTGAAACAAAATTTCGCCAGTTAAACTATTAACTACCCACTCAAAAGGTCCCGCACTCGGGATTACTCCTTATGACTCATGAAGTCAAACTTTACCTAAATTTTATTTAAATTAATAAAAAATACGCTAAATAAGCGTACCCACATATACCTTGCTACTTATGACAAAATAATGGTCGACTTAAAAGCTCATAGAGAAGTTGATGAAGTTTAGCATTCTCTAACTTTACCTAAATTTTATTTAAATTAATAAAAAATACGCTAAATAAACGTACCCACATATACCTTGCTACTTATGACAAAATAATGGTCGACTTAAAAGCTCATAGAGAAGTTGATGAAGTTTAGCATGTGTTATATTTTTAAAACTTCTTCGAGTACTCACAGCTTTGCCTCCTCTCAACGTGTCTTGTGTTCCTTATCTTGGTCTGGGTTTTTTTCTTTAATTAATCAAACACCACACTTTGCTTACATTTTGTTTTTCTTTTATTCTTTAAACTATAATATTTTTTCTTTTTTCAAAACATTCCTGTATTTTTACGAACCAACAAAACTTTCCTTCCTTTTTCTTTTTAATAATTTATTGATTTTGTACCGCGCCCGACTTTTTAGAGCCAACACCAACGCGTAGGAAATTTAAATCATAACTCGCGATCCGCAATAGTCAGAATTTTTAAACCAACAACCTTAATTTCTTAAATTCGACTCCCAACCGTCGTACCTCAAATTTAAAATCCAACTCGCTGGGCTTTTCTTTTTCAGGTGCCCAGTTCACCTGGTCATTCATCGATCAATTCGCTGACCCCGCAGTTCAACTGGAAATTGCTTAAATTGTTTATTTGCAATTTTCCAATTTCACCTCGAAGCCAACAAACTGATCGCAAAATATTTTTACTTTTTGTTTTTCTACTGTCGACCTTGCATTTCATTCTTTAGATCATACGGTTTGTCACCGTGAAATTTGATCGCTTGTTTATTTAACTAAAGAATTGAAATGCAAGGTTGAACGGGCCGCGCATAGATATTGCGAGCTTTCGCTTGTTTAATTTTTTTTGATTGCGTGCAGGCAAAATGTAACGAAAGGTGAACGAACCGCTGATGCAGTAATTTCAACAGTTTGCATGATCTTAAGTTGAAGAACTTTCGATGCATGCAAATGGTAATTTAGGTATTTGTATGTATGTACCTAGTATTACTAATCGAGTTGTATGTATGTACAAATATACATACACAATATTACGAGATTCCCAGATTTGAAAATCTGTACCATAACAATTCCTTCCCCCTGTAAAGACGAGGATTATTCTTTGAAGAGGAATAATTCTCACGGGAGACGGCTAAATGAAAATCTGTAGTCGGAGTCGTTTGGAGTTTGTTGGTTTTAGGTCTCTGTAAAAGTTTTGTTGGTTTTACAAAATAGTATTTTTCTTAAGGTCTATATAATGTTATTCCCTTGTACATATGTGCTAACAAGAATTGTTGGTTTTACAAAATAGTATTTTTCTTAAGGTCTATCTAATGTTATTCCCTTATACATATATGCTAACAAGAATTGTTGCCCTATATCTTACTTTTCTAATACAGATGTATGTATATATATATATATATGTTTATAAACCAGAGCTATGGATGTAATATTATATTTTTCTTATATCTATGTTCTGTAGTAGGTTAGAATTATCTTTTTATCTGTCTTCTCTATTTTTTTTTTTTTTGTGTTATGCAGTTAGATGAGTTTTATGTAACCTGAATCTGCTGGTTTTAGTGGAGCTGTACAGTGATTGTTTTTTTTTTTTTATTTTGGTGTACTACCGTTATTATCTAACTAGTGTGGGTTGAGGGTAGCGTCAAATTTTGTATTTTTTAACGTGGTACTTAGTCTAAAGATATTGTTCTTTTCCCCTTTTTTTGCGCTGATCTGTCTTTTTTGAGGTTTTCAGCTTGAGAAAATCAAGCTGATTTTGGTCATTCACCATGTTACTTTTAGAAACGGTACGTCGCGCTCCACTTAGAGCACCTCCTCGGTTGATTGCCCGTGTTCGGGGGATTTTGGTCCTGTCGGTGGTTCCCGATTGGCAGGGGCCTATTCGTTTGCTGGTGCACCAGAGAGGACGGCGCACCCAGGCAATTTGGATGGCTGAAGCGGTAGCACACGTATACTACCAGGTGGACTTCAAAATCTTCCCCCATGGAGGTCAGGCCTTGTCTGCAGCTGGTAGGTTTAAATTTTGCGAAAATTAGTTTTTCTTTTATTAACATTGTGTTTCTTTTTCCCTTTTAGGTGGAACTTTCGTCCTCTCGGGTGAGTTTGGAGTATGCGGCTCCTGTATTCCTACGTGGGACCTAATGTCCTATTATGGACGCTATGTCAGCCCTTCCCCCGAGCTCCGGCCGTTTAGCCCTGACGACGAGGACGTAGTTCACACCCACTCATCTAATTGTGTCGACGAGGACTGGGATTAAATTGGTGCTTCTACTTAAAATTGCCAGTGTTATTACACAGTGTTTACTAAAATAAAAAAAAAGTGTGTAGAAAGGTTGTGTGTTTTTCCGCTTCCCCTCCCCTTTTCAGATGTTTTTTTTTTACTAGTTTGTGGTGTAGTGTTGTAGTTCTACTATATACACATATATATATTTATTATATATATATATAGTTTGTGTTTTCGCTTTAGCTGTTGGGTTTTCAATTTTCTCATTTTCTCATCTACTGCAATTCTAACAAAAAAAATTTTTTTTTTTTATCTATAGTGTTGTACGGCTTTACCTTATGCTATGTTTAAATTTTTATTTTTACTTTAATTTTTATTTATTTATTATTTTTTGTTTATTTTTTTTTGTTTATGTTATACTATCTTCTATGCATAAATATATGTATATCCTTATTATTTATTGCCTTGTATTCTTTCTTATTTTTGTTGACATAATTTTGCTTGAAATCTGTGAATACTTGTTTTATTATTTTTATTTTATGTTACGTATTTTTCCTTTTCTATATTTTCAGTTTTTTCTATATATGTTATATTTATTCGGTTATGATTATTTAATTTTATGACTATCTTCTAGTTCTAGCTTATTTTTATCTTATATTAAGTCTTTTTAGTTGTTGAGGGTTTCACAAATTTTTTGGTGCCATCAGTGATAGCGTCGCAATTTATTTTATACTACTTGGACTGATTTTTGTTTCGGCATACTTTTACTACGCCCTAGCGGTTTTGGGTCGGCATAAGTGGGTTCCTCTGGAAGGTTTTCTTTGGTCGGTGTTGCGGCACTTACCTTATACATTTTCTTGATTATGTAAGGGTAAATGCACTTTATTATGATGTATATAATTATCGCTAGAACTAGTAAACTGGTGCAGGATATGGATGAGGTTGCCAGTATTCGGTATGTTTTCTGATTTTTTCGTTCTGTCCATTTGGTTATCTTTGATTGGATTTCTTCCAGTGATAGCGTGCTTTTGTGTATGATTTCATTTGTTTCATCTCCGATTATTAAGTCGGGCTCCGATATTGGGCCTTTGGTTACCTCGGGGAATAACTGTGTTAAATTTACTTCAAAATTGGTGTCTGCTAGTGTGGGAAAATATGCTGGTTGTAGGATCTTAAGTGGGTGCTTACTCTCTCCTTCGTAGTACAGCACCTGTGCTCCTACTTGCATCTGGCATGGTTTGGTCAGGTCTAATATTCCTTGACCCTTGAGTTTGGAGATGGTATATCGGTTAAGGTACGTAATATGAACTACTGCGGGGTTGACAAATGAAAACAGCCAAGCGTTGGGCTTGTTAAGCTTTATTAAGATATCGCGCTCTGGGACCTGGACTCTCAGAGCACAGCGCGGGCTTTCATTTAACGGGTTCAAGAGTAATTTGATTATACATTCCTGGGAAGCTGCCGCTCTCGTTATGGGTGTGTTCAGTCTTCCCACATAGGTATTCTCCTGTCTGGTATGTGTAATTTTCTTCATTGCTTTGAAATTTTCCAATTGCAGAAGCAGGAATTCCTGCGTTTGCAGCTGGCTGGCGACATGTGAGTACTCTATATCTGGTATTAAGGAATGATCAGACCCAGTATGAATTGGAAAGCAGCGGATTTGG
This sequence comes from Dioctria rufipes, assembly GCA_963924295.1. Classification (NCBI taxonomy): domain Eukaryota; kingdom Metazoa; phylum Arthropoda; class Insecta; order Diptera; family Asilidae; genus Dioctria; species Dioctria rufipes. Next base: position 110,174,089 of record OZ002740.1, read on the forward strand.
TATAGTTTCATGCTAGGGATATTGAAGACTGGTAGTGTTATCCTCACTATTAATTTGTTACCTAGGAGGTGAGATTGGGCTCCGGCTGTTTGGTATAACAAAGAAAGACAGTTTTGTTGATTTGGGCATTCAACATGAGTTTTGTGGTATATATTCAAAACAGTATTAGGGGATACTAGCAGAGGGTGTATATGGTTATTTTTGCTGGTTATTATTATGTCTAGCAGAGACTGTTGACGGAACTCAATCTCTACCACTTGGAGTAATAGACTGGACAATATTTCCTGCCTCATTTGTCTTCTGGTCAGATTCTCCGTTATGTTATGTAGATCATTTAGTTGGTAAGCTATTTGCCTTTGTCGGTCAATGATCATTACTAAAGGCTTCTGAATCTGTTCCAATGCTGTCTTCACTACGCTTATTTGTTGTTTTTCCAGTTCAGCTAGTGTGTGTGCATTGGTTTCGACTTCCTCTAGCCGGCTGTATATCTCGCCTTCGTTCTTACTGTCCATAGTTCCGAACAGGTAATGCATGGCGTTTCCAACTCCGTCGAAGAACGATCGTTTAGTACGTGATTTGGGAACTAATTCTCTCATCGTGCTCGTACGTCGTTTTATATTTTCAATTATGGCGTGTACCTGCTTTTGCTGAGTGTTACACTAATCTTCTTTCTCAGTGCTGTTCACACATAATCGATGCACTAGGTGTTCCGCGTGCTCTGCAAGTGTAGTTTGGTTTTCTAACTCTGCGAGGTCCAATTCTGTAAATATGTTCCAGGTTGTATGGTATACCATCAACGTTCCCAAGTCTTCCAGCAGAATTCCTGTGTTATTGAGTGTGGTCACTCTATACGGTTCCTCTGCTATTTCTCCCGCCGTGAGTTGGAGAAATAGCGTGAATATTAGTAGTGATTCCATGCCTAGAGGAAAATGAAGTGGTTTAAGGCAGTATTTTGGCTGTCATACCCGCTTGTGAAGGTGAGCCGATAGTAGCTACCACCGCGAGTTTCAACAAAAGAAGATGTGCATATATATATATATATCACGAAATCGGCCAGTAACAGTATACTCATTTTGTACATAGAGACAGCTCGTCAAAGAAAAGTAAAAAAAATTTTTTCGGGGATGGCTTTAGTTTGTAGAATATTGATCAGAGTTGGACTGGTTTAACTTTATGGGGTGCGTTTTTTATTCATAGAAGGTTTTTAGGCGGTTATTGTGTACAGTTACGAGTCTTTTGCCAATTTTTATGGTTGTATTAACCGGGCTCGTGACAGCGGTTACTTGATATGGTCCTACCCAGATTTGAGAGAGCTTATGCTTCCGACTCTCGCTCTTGAGTAGTACTTTGTCTCCTACGTGGAAAGTAAGGGGCCGTATTGTTTTATCGTAATACCCCTTAGAACGTTTCTTGCTAGCGAGGAGATTCTTTCGAGCTGTAGCATAAGATTTCTGTAGCTTATACCTTAGTATATGGTAATAGCTTTCATGGTTATAAACAGGTTCAGGGTCCCGTTTTAAATTCATTGGGACGTCTGCTGTAAAGCCGTAAAGGCAGTCCATTGGGGTCAGTTTCGTACCCTCGTGTACGCTGTTATTGTACACGAACGCAGCGGTTCGTAGATATTGATCCCATGTTTTGGGATTTTCATCTACGATAGTTCGCAGGTACTCTATAAGGGGTCTGTGGGCACGCTCTAGTGCTCCATTATACTGGGGATGATAAGCTGAAGTTTGTAGCTTTTTTACCCTTAAGAGTTTACATACCCTTTTGAATAGTTCACTTAGGAAATTGGATCCCTGGTCAGTGACTATTCTTTTGGGGATACGGTAGCGCGTGACGATTTCGTCGAAGAAAATTTTGGCTACTGTAATTGCTTCCCCGTTGGGTATGGCATACCAATCGACGAATTTGGTCAAATTATCTTGAAAAGTCAGGATATATTTATTACCTGTGGCGGTTTCCTCCAAGGGGCCCACAATGTCCAGGTAGACCTTGTCAAATGGTTGCTCTGCTATGTCCGTTATCATCATTGGCATTCGAGTTTGAGGGGAAGCTTTCATAGTCTGACACTTTGGGCATTTCTTAATATGTTTTTTAATATCACTTAGCATATTTCTCCACCAGTATTTGCCTCTAATTCGCTTGTAAGTTTTTATTACACCCTGGTGGCCACCGAAGGGAGAATCATGATAATCTTTCAATATTGTCCTGATTTCCTCGGGGTTTGTGATTATCTCGGGGTTTTTCGGTGCCCTTATTTCCTGCGATTTTTCATCGAGTGCGGTAGGGGAGTTTGAGTGTGTCTCTGTTGATTGGAGTTCATCTGTTTCTGATGAGTGTTCCTTATTTTTCTTAGTAGGAGTCTGCTTTTCCTCCTGTGCCTTTTGTTTTTGGGCTCGGGTTACTACGTAGCATTTAGCGGGTTGTTTTTTTCTTGTGGGCGGTTTACTGTCCTCCACATCGGATTCCATACGATGGTGGACTATGGCCTTTATCGTTAATGTGTTGCCTGAATTGTCTTCTTTGACTTCTTGTGGGATTCGACTTAGTGCGTCCGCATTCGTATTGTATTTTCCGGGCTTGTATTCGATGTTATAGTCGAATTCTGACAGCTTGTGATGAAATCTCACCAAACGTGAAGTAGGGTCTTTAACATTAAAGACTCCTTTCAAGGGCTTATGGTCTGTATAGACCGTGAATTTCCGACATTGAAGGTAACATCGGAAATTTCTAGCTGCCCATACAATGGCCAATAACTCCTTTTCAATAGTGGAGTAGTTTTTTTCGGCCTTGTTTAGAGTACGGCTGGCATAGGCGATGGGCTGGTCATTTCCCACTTCTCCTTGAGAAAGAACAGCTCCTATGGCCTCATTACTAGCGTCCGTGGTGAGATTGAATGGTTTCGAAAAGTCCGGATAAATTAAAAGTGGTGGAGAGACTAAAGCTTTTTTAATGGTTTGAAATGCTTCCTGACATTTCTCTGTACAAGTGAATTTTACATCTTTTCGAAGTAAATTCGTTATTGGACGTACTATTTTTGAGAAATCTGGTATAAATTTCCTATAATAATTGGCAAGTCCTAGGAATGATTGGACTTGCCTGGCAGTTCGCGGAACAGGGAAAGTTTGGACGCAGGCCGTTTTACTAGGATCAGGAAGTGCTCCTTCGTTAGAGCATTTATGTCCCAAATAAACGACCTCTTTTCTCAGAAACTGACACTTTTCCGGCTGTAATTTGAGGTTGTTTTCTCTTAGTCTATCGAAGACTTTTCGAAGTTTGTTGTTGTGATCTTCTAAATTTTTACCGTAGATGACGATAGCATCCAGATAAACGAAGCACTCCAGGCCTTGTAGGCCTGTTAATACGAAGTTCATTAACCTTTGGAACGTAGCTGGGGCTCCTTTTAGCCCGAATGGCATTCGTTTAAACTCGTAGTGCCCATAACTTGTGCTGAGAGCTGTTTTCGATCTATCTCGGGGATCAACAAGAACTTGGTGGTATCCGTTGGCTAAATCAAGGGTGGTAAAGTACCTTGCGTGACCCAGTTGGTCGAGAATGTCTTCGATTCGAGGTAGCGGAAAAGCGTCGCCTATTGTCTTTTCGTTCAGTTTGCGAAAATCTACCACGACTCGCCACCTTTTTTCACCTTCTGGGCCCGCTTTCTTGGGGACTACTAGGGGAGGTGAATTCCAAGGGCTTTTGCTTTGCTGGACAATGTCATTCTCCAGCATTTCCTTCAGCTGCTCGTTTATAACTTTCCTTTGGGTCTCAGGTAACCTGTACATTTTCTGGTTGATTGGGGCCTGATCTTGTAACAAGGGTATTCTGTGGGTGATAGCATTCGTATGAGTAAGTTTATCATCTTTAAGAAAAAAGATACCGTTATACTCGTTACAGAGTCCCGATATCGAAAATTTTTCATCCACGCTTAGAGTTTCGTCCAGCTTGAGTTCCTGCTCTAATCTGGCGAGACGCGGCCTATTGTATAGGTCATCCAGCTCATCGTAAGCCGGGTATAAATATTTCACGTGGTGCAATATTGCTGTGGTGTATGCAGAATGTGTGGTTTGCCTAACGCTCCTTTTCTTCTCTGCTGGGGACTTATAATTGTTCTTGGCTCCCTTTGAGGGTGCAGTATTATCTTTCTGTTTAGGTGTTATGGGGTCGTTATGTATCTTATAACTTTTATCAGGCTTAGTGGCGTCTCCATGTCTGTTATTCTTAGCGCTTTTTGGCCCTGTTGAGCACTTAGGGTTAAATTTTGTTGCCCCCATGTGCACCTGGGGACTTTCTTTGTGTTCAGACTTTGAGGGGTTTTCACACAGTTTGCTAGTTGTGTCTTTTGGAGGATAGATATAGCGAAAAAGGTAACTTAAAATAGAAATTAAAAATAAGTAATATGTTTTATTATTTGCGGATGATGCGGCTCGTTGTTCCGTGTGGCCGACGAGTTGTTCAGGGCTTCTAATGAGCGTGCCCGCATTTTTAGATGGCTGTTGTGGCGAAGATTTATCACTACGAGGTGGTGGAGAGTTTTGTACCTTGAGGCCGTGGGGCTGTGGTTGTGTACTAGGGGGGCTTATTGCCTTCTTCGTGTTCCCTTTGGTGTAGCTTGAAAGGGGGCTTTCTAGCCTTCTTCGCAGTCCTCCCAAGCTTTAGTCTGTTGACGGTCTTCCTTCAATGCGTGGAAGTTGTTATCCTTCCTTGGAATTAATTTCTTCTGATATCCTGGGCAGGGATGAAGCCCACTTATGTCCCACGTTGGCACTTTGTGCTTTGATGAGGGGGTGTCTGCTTGCTAATGGACAGAGGCAGCTAATGTTGAACTACCCCGAGCGTTGGGGGCGATTAGACCAAACAGGTCTAATCTAATTAACCCCTTGTTGTTCGCAGGATAGCGGATTTTCAAGCTCTTATGTTTTTTCCTTTTAGCTTAGAAAAACTGGCTTCCACTATCCTACCGGCTGCGCCAATTTGTTATATTTTTAAAACTTCTTCGAGTACTCACAGCATTGCCTCCTCTCAACGTGTCTTGTGTTCCTTATCTTGGTCTGGGTTTTTTTCTTTAATTAATCAAACACCACACTTTGCTTACATTTTGTTTTTCTTTTATTCTTTAAACTATAATATTTTTTCTTTTTTCAAAACATTCCTGTATTTTTACGAACCAACAAAACTTTCCTTCCTTTTTCTTTTTAATAATTTATTGATTTTGTACCGCGCCCGACTTTTTAGAGCCAACACCAACGCGTAGGAAATTTAAATCATAACTCGCGATCCGCGATAGTCAGAATTTTTAAACCAACAACCTTAATTTCTTAAATTCGACTCCCAACCGTCGTACCTCAAACTTAAAATCCAACTCGCTGGGCTTTTCTTTTTCAGGTGCCCAGTTCACCTGGTCATTCATCGATCAATTCGCTGACCCCGCAGTTCAACTGGAAATTGCTTAAATTGTTTATTTGCAATTTTCCAATTTCACCTCGAAGCCAACAAACTGATCGCAAAATATTTTTACTTTTTGTTTTTCTACTGTCGACCTTGCATTTCATTCTTTCGATCATAAGGTTTGTCACCGTGAAATTTGATCGCTTGTTTATTTAACTAAAGAATTGAAATGCAAGGTTGAACGGGCGCGCATAGATATTGCGAGCTTTCGCTTGTTTAATTTTTTTTGATTGCGTGCAGGCAAAATGTAACGAAAGGTGAACGAACCGCTGATGCAGTAATTTCAACAGTTTGCATGATCTTAAGTTGAAGAACTTTCGATGCATGCAAATGGTAATTTAGGTATTTGTATGTATGTACCTAGTATTACTAATCGAGTTGTATGTATGTACAAATATACATACACAATATTACGAGATTCCCAGATTTGAAAATCTGTACCATAACACATGCTTTAACTTACACCCTCCATACCTTGTTTTGGTAGTTACGAGTGAATTAAAAAAAAAAATTTTTTTCTCTCCAGTACAGTTTTGGTGAAAAAGTACAATGCTCATACGTTGACGAGATTTAGCAGGAACCGACTCAGAGTCCTCCTATCCTGTTCTATCTCGTCTTTCTTTTAGCAACTAAGCCCCCATTATACAAACTATCCCCCATTCAATTAAGCAATACTATATTTAAATATTATATGCTATGTAGTAAGACCAATTGACTAATGAAGCCTATCCTTCATTTTATATAGAGCATGAAGCACATATTGTTGTTAATATGCTGCTTCCATCTGGCAATGGGACAAACTCAAACGGAAGCCTACACAATAAGTCCCCTGAACAATACAGGAATACTGTATGAGGACTTAGGAAAATTACAATTATACCACAGTACATGGAATATACTAACGGAAATAAATCTAATGGAACTGGACAACCAAACGCTTATGGCAGAACAGGCGGAACATCTATTGTACAGATTATGTTCAAATCACTCTCAAACGGATGAGCTCTGCCTGGTACAACAAAAACGTGTTCATTCTCTCTTAGAAAATATCAAGAGAAGAACAAGTGTCATTCGAGAAGTGGTCCCAAAATCAAGGTCTACAAGATCTATCTTCGATGGAATAGGCAATGCAATGCACTACCTATTCGGGACCATGGACAGCACTAATGAACAGGAGGTATACAGTCGACTCGAAGAGCTCGAAACAAACACCAAAGCACTAGCCGAGCTGGAAAGACAGCAGATCAGTGTAGTCAAAACTACACTACAGCAAATCCAAAGGCCATTGACATCGCTTCAGGAAAGGCAACGTCAAATAAATCTCCAGGTAAATAAAATGCAAAATTTAACAGATGATTTACTGATGAGGCAATTGAGGCAGGAAATAATTTCAAGCCTGACCTTACAAATTGTCGAGATTGAGTACAGGCAACAAGCCTTACTTGACATAATAATCTCCAGTAAAAATCATCAATTGCATCCGCTAGTGGTGTCTCCCAAAAGTCTAGTAGAGATATACCACAAGTCCCACGCTACTTGCCCAGATGCACAAAATTGTCTGTCGTTGTTATACCAGACAGCAGAAACCAAGGCTCGATTAGTCCAAGACAAATTAGCCATCCGAATACAACTTCCGATTTTCAATTTACCACAAATGAAGTTGTATAGAGTGCATAGTTTTCCTATACACATTAACAAAAAACAATCATTGGTACCCGACATACAGTACTCGCACGTAGCGCACCAAGTACAGACACAGGATATTCTATTATTAAAAACACAAGATCTTAAACTCTTCAAAAAGATCACTCAATCTTCCAAAGAGGACACTTACACCGCTAAGCTAGGCATTCCCATAACAAAGGCTACAATGTCTAAAGAATGCATAGTGAAGCTGCTCTTCAAGCCACTAAAAGAAGAGCCACAGTGCCAATTTAGAGCACAAATACCTCCCAGAGACCTACTAAGCAAATTAAGTAAACCCAATTCGTGGATATTCTCGTTGATAGAACCAACAATTGTACACCTTCAGTGTAGCCAACAATTCCTAACTTCAAAAATAGAAGGCCAAGGAATAATTACTATCAACCATCCCTGTCAATTACAAGTAGGATCACAAATCCTACATTATGAGGCAGAGAATATCCAGCAATTGAGTCTCAAACAACCCAACTACTCCCCAAATATCGCTCCATTAGAGCAAATGGTAGAAAAATACCTCAATGAAACCAAAGAAAAGGTACAGTCTGACAAAATACAAACAGAACTATACTCAGGAGATGACACTAATAGCATCATCTTAGAAGGTACCCAGTCATTAAAAGAACTGGACAAAAAATTGGAAAAAATAGTTCCTCAGATCAGTCACCACCCTACACATGTCCTAGCTGCAACATCAGTATCCTTAACTGGTGTTGTCATCACATGTATGGTGCTGTACCTGGTCGCCAAATGGCTAGTCCCATTCATGAAAAATTATCGACCACGTAAATCTGAAAAAACCCTAGAGGCGGAGGAACAAATCGAACAAATCAAACAAATCGAAATAATTGAACCTACCCCTCTCAAAAGGACCCGCACCCTGCCACCTACTAGGTCAGTGCAAGTGGTATAGTGTCACCACTTCAAACGGTCATAAGTACTATCACTAATAGTAGAGCACCTAGAAAATAAATAAAAGTGGTTTCAACAAACCGAAATAAATAATAAGAATATATATATAATAGGGGAGAAGAAATAAATAGTATTAAAAAGCATAGGTTAAGGAAAACTAGTGTAATAAAAACATATATATATCCAAACTAAAAACAAAGAAAAAACGAAACCCTCCCCCGCTAGTGTTTAATAAATAATATAAAAATATAAATATTATCATTATTAACCTAAAATAAAAATTAAATAACCACTAACTTTAGATCATAATAAATATACAAGTGTAACGAAAACAAACATAACATAACATATGTATAACAAAAAAAAATAGAAATAAATAAGGTATTAAAGCAATAGAATAGAATAGCATTAGATATTTAAAAACAATTTTAGAAAATAGGATAACAACAATTTTTTTTTATTAAAATAGAAATAAGAAAATATGTAAAAAACAAAAAAAATCTTAAAGTCAACCAAGCCGGCCGAACCGCCCTAACGAGAAACAAACCAACCCTGAAAAAACAAAATAAATAAACTAAACCAAAACACAAAAAAAAGGAGAAAATACCCAACCGCATCTAGTACCTTACCTCTCATTTCCCCTGAGAGTTATTCCTCTTCAAAGAATAACTCTCTTTTTCGCAGGGGGAAGGATTGTTGTATACCTAAAAAGGGTTATCAATGATAATTATAAGTAATAATTATCATTGAAAAAAATCATTAAAAAATATCTAATTTTCATAAATGGAAATAAGCTAATCATGCTTAAAACATGGTTAGCTTATCTCCAAACAAGACGAAAAAATCGCCATCAGCGATTTCTTCAAATTCCTTCGCATACAACCAAAATATTTTATCACAAAACGACTTGGGAAAAATAAAAGTTTTAAATTTCATCCCAAGTCGTTTCAATAAAAAAAAGCCCCACGACAAATTTTACCTTCAGTAAGATTTGTCGTAAATACGATATGTATGTACATACATACAAACATACATATCGGGCGCATAAAATTTTACGTCGGTGAAGACTGAAACGATCAAGTCTTCACCGAAAAAAGCTCTTATCAGCGAATTGTCGCGAGCTGTATACATTGTGATCGCAACAATGTATGCACGATAGCACGACGATGGTTGGATATTTATGAAAATATCAAATTTCAATTCCAACCATCGTTCGTCACGATAATTCTGGGCATGTTTAAACATGCCCAGCGGTAAATAATTTTCTCAGGATAGGAATGCTAATTAAGCACTTTCCTATCCTGAGCAACTAGACTTGCGATTACGAAAATCCAAGTCGAGAACAGTCGGTTTGAATCATTTTGCTCGAGCGGTTTAACAGTCGGTTTTTTGAGCGCTGTTGTTAAGTAAAGGCAATGAAAAGTGAAGAAAATAAAGAAAAGTTGTGGTATATAGAAAAATAGTTGTTAAGGAAAGGCAATGAAAAGTGAAGAAAATAAAGAAAAGTTGTGGTATATAGAAAAATAGTTGTTAAGGAAAGGCAATAAAAAGTTAAGAAAATAAAGAAATGTTGTTGTGATAGAAAGACCGCACGGATTACGGATTACAAAGCGAAACGGAGCAGTGGAATACGCGGAGCGGTAGTGTGTCAGTAAGTACCCCCTGACAGTATACTCCCACAGAATATATAACAATTGGCGCAGCCGGTAGGATAGTGGAAGCCTGCTTTCTAAAGTCAAAATAGAAAGGCATAAGAGCTTTAAAATCCGCTATCCTGCGAACCTAAGGGGTCCCATTGAGTAAGCCACTTAGGCCAAGTCACCCCCAACACTCGGGTAGATACCATCTCTAGGCGCCTCTGCTCCAGGCGGGCAAGCGTTCACCCCCATTAGTGCAAAAGCACCACCGAGGGATACAAGTGAACAGTCTACCGAAGGAAGTGCAAAACATCCAAAATCTCCCAGAAGGACGAACATTAAGCCAGCTGGAATTAGCCTGACAACCAGCTTGAAGTTCCCGGAAGCAAATCATCAGCCATTTGAAGTACAACGATCCTGAGTTGAAGAGGAAATCGAAGACGGCTCATAAGCCCCCTTTTCAACTAGATCCAGGGGAAGTTAAGACGGTCCAGTGCCCCCCCAGCTGCAAAAGAAAGCCGAAATCAACCGACAAAGGATTGAGAGGGAACTCGAAGGCAGTTAAAGAAACCCCCCTCTCAATTACAGCAAAGGGACCTAAGCAGGCAAGGAGCCCCCCTATCACTGAACAGCGCATCATATGCCAGCCGATAATCCTGCTCTACCTCAGCAGGAATCAGAAACAGCAGCGAGGGAAAACTCTCCATCTTTAGCCGACGCGGGATTAACCCCAGGTGCCACTACACAGCACCCCGGCGAAGGTATATCATCCGCTGCAGGAGAAAAACCTCCACAGTTGCCCCCAACAGGACCTCGACTTCGAAGCGGAACCGTTCTGCCAGGTCTGAATAGTCAAGTAAGTTAAGCTAAGTTTTTAAATAAATTATACGAGAGAGCGCGGGAATCGGATAAACTGACGATTACCCGTTCTGACGCCTTAGATCACAAATTAAAAACAGAGCGTGAGACCAGACTCGTCAAGTTAAAGACCTTGAAAGAAAAAACAATACAGTTCCGAAAGGAACTAGAACAGTTTTCCGAATCTCGGCGCTCACTCAGTTTAGATCTAGGAAAGAATAAGAGTGTTAGGTTAAGTGACAGTGATAGTGACAGCGACAGTGGCGGTGAAGTAGCTGAACCAACTCCCGAAGACCTGCTAATCGATTGGCTCGAAGAATCCTTAACGGAAATCAGCCCAGAAACAAGCCCAGCTAGTCCACCCAAATTTAGATTTCCAGTCAATAGACTACACACAATGGTGGATTACGCTAAAGTAGCTAAGCTCACAGCTCAACTCGTTCCCTTATTTTCGGGTGAAAGTACCCCACAATTGGGACGAGAGTTACAAACCTTCATCGGCTGCTGCAAACAAACTATGCGGTGCCTAAATAATGAAGAAAAAGTGGCTTTCATTCAGGTCCTTACTACAAGACTCAGAGGTGACGCATACCAATTATTCGCTTCAGACGTCCCTGCTTCATTTACTGAAGTAGAGGAACGTTTAAACAGAACATACCTTCCCCGTGAGACATATCAGGAGCTGGTAAACAAACTAATTACCACCAGACAAAACCCGTTAGAATCTCTCACTGTGTTCATTACAAGATTGAAACAGTTGTTGACGATTTGCAACGAGGCAGCGACACAGAAGTATGGAGCCGAAGCAGTCCCTGCTGTGAAAACACAGCTGATGGATTTCGCCAAAAACGCTCTGAAAAGTGGAGTAACTAACCCACACCTGTGTCAATATTTGCTCACGCAGGGAGAAGGCGATTTAGAGTCACTAATTCAAAAAGCCTTGGACATGGAGAACTTACAGCAAAGAACTACATTCGTCCAGACTCCTCTGGTACAAGCTCCTCCAATGGCTCCAGTAGACCCAGATTTACGAGTGAGAGCTTACTATAGAGCTCCCTACTATCAAATGCCACCAACACCTATGTTCGGATAACCTCGAGCTCCAAATCCAAATCAGTTTTCACGCAATGTGAATAACTCAGGTTCATCACAGTCACGACAAAGACCATTTACAAACACTGATGCCAGAAACTCGGATACAGATGCACTGGTCCGTAACATCACGTGTAATTTCTGCCAGCGAAAGGGTCATACATATACAGATTGCCTTAAGCGCAAAAACACCCCTTTCTGCTCAAACTGCAAAATCTATGGACATGACGTCCGTGATTGCAGAAAAACACAACAAACACAACAGATTGTTCCTCCACGCCTCTCCAACAGACCTACACAAGAGCAACACAACACAAAAAGTCCTCAAGTCTTCAATATAAGACTCAAATGCACCTTTTGTGGTCGCCGAGGACATGCAGACGAAGACTGCCGCCAGAAGAAAAAATGGGAAGCCCGGAGTCAGGGAAACGACATGCAGTCGACCCAAAACTCCCCGGCCCGACTTTAAACCCAACTAAAAAATTAAAAGGGTCACCTGAAGCGCCCGAATCCGGTGTCCCTACAGTGAAACTTCCACTGGACATAAGCCTTAACGGCCATACAAAACTAGTAGTGGACACTGGCGCTGAGGTTAGTATTATTAAGAAAAGAGCAATTAAAGACCTCCGTATAATTAATTCCAATGAGGCATGCACTTTACAGACCCCTTTTGGAACTGGAAAGACATTGGGAAATTGCAAGGGCAACTTCAATTTTAAAAATAAAATTCCCTGCAAGTTTCAGGTGGTACAAAACCTGCCAGGTCTTTCCGATGACGGCCTATTAGGAAACGATTTCCTATCAAACAATTGTAATGTTGAAGTCCCAAATAAAGCACTCAAGTTTCCTTGTACGGAAACAAATCCTGAAGAGTTTACTGTGCCCTTGTCATGCAAAACGGACAAGCTGTATTCCAGTAAAGCAGTCGAAGTGAGGTCACTTGCTGAAAAGATGGAACCTAAACAGGTTAAGCTATCTACATGCAGTGTCCCCAAGGCATCTCAACAGAGTAATGCTGGCTGCCAGGTTCAACAAGAGCCGACGGAATACGAAAAGAGCTGTCTGGGTGATCAAGAAACCAGCGATATGAGGCAGCATCTGGTTACTTTAGAGGAACCGATATGCATACCTGCTAGGTCACAAATTATCACCACAGTCCCGTTGCGAGTGAAGGAAGAAATGCTCTGTTTATCTAAAGAGATAGGCGACGGAGTCTTCCTGGCCAACAGTTTACTCCCTACTGGGAAAGAAACAGTGCTAGTTGCCATACTCAACATTAACAATTTTAAAGTAGTCATCAACAGTTTATTATTACAACTGCTCCCTATACATGATTACGCCGTCATCCCAATAGGAGAAGCCACTGATACACAACATGTTCTCAAGCCGAATAAATCGCAAGCGAGTAACACAAACATCAGTGAGCTTCCCAAGGCAGAACAGAAGTCAAGCAAGACTTCTTTCTCCAGAATACCTAGATATAAGTTACTAACGCGGCCCAAGAGCCCCATACAAGACGTGTGCGAGCTCAGTAAGACCCGAACAGAGGCAGAAATGACTCCACCGTCCAATAGAGTAAATTATAAAAAAATTTCGAGGCCCAAGAGCCCTATAAAAGATGCGAGCGAGATCCAGAAGCCGATAAACAAGATGCCGAGGACTCCTCCGTCTAGTTTACCTAGATTTAAGATATATACGAGGCCAAAGAGCCCTATAACAGGTGCGTGTGAGCTCAGTAAGACCTATTCTCGGGCAAAGACGACTCCACCACCCAACCAAGTTAATGTTAAGAAACAACAGTGGCCCAAGAGCCCTATCACAAGTGCGTGCGAGCTCATTCAGACCTACTTAAAGGCAAAGTCGACTCCACCACTTAATAAAATTAGTATTAAGAATACAAGGTGCCCCATAAGCCCTATAAAAGACGCGTGCGAGATCCGTAAGACCTCATTGAAGGCAAAGTTGGCTCCACCGTCAAATAGTATTAAGAGAACCAATTTTTCACGGCCTATTAGCCAAAATACGAAAGCGTGCGAGTACTTGGACCAATGTAAAGTACCCATAAATTACGGTACTCCACCAATAAAAGAGCAGGAAGCACATGCCCTGCCGACTAGTAAAGTAAGTAAAAATACCCACAAAAAAGGGTTACAATAACCTAAAACTAACGCAAGCTTTTCGGAAAACACAGCTATCTTACAACACGTAAGATACTTATTTCCGGATCATGAAGATCCCACACATACTCCGCGAGTCAACAGGTTAGACCAAGAGCTCAGCCTAGACCCAAATCTAAATGCGGAAGAAAAAGCTTCGATATCCGAACTCTGCTACGAGTACAATGATATCTTTTACCTTAAAGGTGATAAGCTTACATACACAAATGCTATCACCCACAATATCCCTTTAATACAAGATCAAGCGCCCATAAACCAAAAGGCCTACAGATTACCAGAGACCCAGAGACAAGTAATCAACGAACAATTAAGAGAAATGCTAGAAAACGGGATAGTCCAAACTAGCAAAAGCCCTTGGAATTCACCCTTATTAGTTGTCCCCAAAAAGGCGGGACCCGATGGTGAAAAATGGTGGCGCGTCGTTGTCGATTTTCGCAAATTGAATGAAAAGACAATTGGCGACGCATTTCCGCTACCCCGAATCGAGGATATTCTTGACCAACTAGGTCATGCCAGGTACTTTACCACTCTCGATTTGGCCAACGGCTATCATCAAGTCTTAGTCGACAAAAAAGATCGACATAAGACCGCTTTTTGCACTAATTACGGGCACTACGAATTTAAGCGTATGCCATTCGGACTCAAAGGAGCTCCCGCTACATTCCAACGCCTCATGAACTTCGTTCTGACAGGCCTACAAGGCCTCGAATGTTTCGTTTATCTTGACGACATCGTCATTTACGGGAAAAACCTAAATGACCACAATGATAAACTTCGCAAAGTCTTCGACAAATTGAGAGAGAACAACCTCAAACTGCAGCCAGAGAAGTGCCAGTTCTTGAGAAAAGAAGTTGTTTACCTAGGGCACAAATGCTCTAGCGAAGGTGCATTACCAGACCCCAGCAAAACGGCCTGCGTCCAAACATTTCCTGTTCCCAGAACAGTAAGGCAAGTTCAGTCCTTTTTAGGACTCGCCAATTACTATAGGAAGTTCATTCCGGACTTCTCTAAAATCGTTCGTCCAATCACGAATTTACTCCGCAAGGACGTAAAATTCAATTGGACCGAGAAATGCCAAGAAGCATTTCAAAGCATTAAAAATGCTCTAATTTCCCCACCTCTTTTAATCTATCCAGATTTTTCTAAACCATTCAACCTCACAACGGACGCCAGTAACGAAGCTTTAGGAGCTGTACTTTCCCAAGGGGAAGTGGGTAAAGACCAGCCTATCGCCTATGCAAGCCGAACGCTGAACAAAGCCGAGAGAAATTACTCCACTATTGAAAAGGAGTTATTGGCTATAGTCTGGGCCACTAGAAATTTCCGATGCTACCACCAAGGCAGGAAATTCACGGTCTATACTGACCACAAGCCTCTCAAAGGTGTCTTTAACGTTAAAGACCCGACTTCCCGTTTGGTGAGATTTCACCACAAATTATCAGAATTCGATTATACCATCGAATATAAACCAGGGAAGTATAATACCAATGCGGATGCATTAAGCCGCATTCCACAAGTATTAATCGAAGACAATACAGGCAACACTTTAACGGTACAGGCCCAAGCCCACCACACTATGGACTCAGATGTGGAGGAAAGCTTTTCCCCAAGTAAAAAGAAAACAAAGAAACCTGCTCATTGCTTCGCCGTGACCAGAGCTCAAAAACAAAAAGCCCAAGAGGCCAATACTAGCTCCAGTGCTGAAACACCGCCCACGGCAGCGGAAGATAAAGAAACTAAACTCCCAGAGGCGGAAATACAACCCCCTGCTACGCTTGAACAAGAAATAAGTCCAGTCAAGGCACCTGAGATAATCACGAGCCCCAAGGAAGTTCAAACAATCCTAAAGGATTACCACGACTCTCCTTTCGGCGGCCATCAGGGTGTCATTAAGACTTATAAAAGAATCAGACGCAAGTATTGGTGGAGACACATGCTTAGCGATATAAAAAAGTACATAAAAAAATGCCCTAAGTGCCAAACAATGAAGGCATCGCCACAATTCAAGATGCCAATGGTAATAACGGACATCGCAGAACAACCTTTCGACAAGGTTTACCTCGATATAGTAGGTCCACTAGAAGAGACCATATCAGGTAATAAATATATCTTAACGTTTCAAGATAATCTCACCAAGTTCGTCGATTGGTATGCCATACCAAATGGAGAAGCAGTATCGGTGGCGTAAATCTTTTTCAATGAGATTGTCACGCGTTATCGCATTCCAAAGAGAATAGTCACCGATCAGGGAACTAATTTCCTGAGTGAGCTATTCAAGAAGGTCTGCAAACTGCTAAAGGTAAAGAAGTTACAAACTTCCGCATACCATCCACAGTCTAATGGAGCACTAGAACGTGCCCATAGACCATTAATCGAATATCTGCGTACAATCGTAGACGAAAATCCCAAAACATGGGATCAATTCCTACGAACCGCTGCATTCGTGTACAATAACAGTGTACACGAGGGTACTAAACTAACCCCGATGGATTGCCTTTACGGCTTCACAGCGGATGTCCCATCTAATTTAAAACGAGACCCTGAGCCCGTATATAACCATGAAAGTTATTACCATATGCAAAAATCATATGCCACGGCTCGAAAAATCTCTTAGCCAGCAAACAACGCTCAAAGGCATATTACGACAAAACAGTCAGGCCTCTCACTTTCCACCTAGGAGACAAAGTTCTCCTCAAAAGTGAAAGCCGCAAACACAAATTGTCTCAAATCTGGGTTGGTCCATATCTGGTAATCAATGTACCTAGTCCAACAAACACTACCATAAAAATAGGCAAACGGTAGGTAGTAGTACACAACAACCGTTTAAAGCCCTACTACGAGTAGTACACTGGTACATACGTACACCTTTAGAAAATAAGTCCCATTGAAACAAAATTTCGCCAGTTAAACTATTAACTACCCACTTAAAAGGTCCCGCACTCGGGATTACTCCTTATGACTCATGAAGTCAAACTTTACCTAAATTTTATTTAAATTAATAAAAAATACGCTAAATAAGCGTACCCACATATACCTTGCTACTTATGACAAAATAATGGTCGACTTAAAAGCTCATAGAGAAGTTGATGAAGTTTAGCATTCTCTAACTTTACCTAAATTTTATTTAAATTAATAAAAAATACGCTAAATAAACGTACCCACATATACCTTGCTACTTATGACAAAATAATGGTCGACTTAAAAGCTCATAGAGAAGTTGATGAAGTTTAGCATGTGTTATATTTTTAAAACTTCTTCGAGTACTCACAGCTTTGCCTCCTCTCAACGTGTCTTGTGTTCCTTATCTTGGTCTGGGTTTTTTTCTTTAATTAATCAAACACCACACTTTGCTTACATTTTGTTTTTCTTTTATTCTTTAAACTATAATATTTTTTCTTTTTTCAAAACATTCCTGTATTTTTACGAACCAACAAAACTTTCCTTCCTTTTTCTTTTTAATAATTTATTGATTTTGTACCGCGCCCGACTTTTTAGAGCCAACACCAACGCGTAGGAAATTTAAATCATAACTCGCGATCCGCAATAGTCAGAATTTTTAAACCAACAACCTTAATTTCTTAAATTCGACTCCCAACCGTCGTACCTCAAATTTAAAATCCAACTCGCTGGGCTTTTCTTTTTCAGGTGCCCAGTTCACCTGGTCATTCATCGATCAATTCGCTGACCCCGCAGTTCAACTGGAAATTGCTTAAATTGTTTATTTGCAATTTTCCAATTTCACCTCGAAGCCAACAAACTGATCGCAAAATATTTTTACTTTTTGTTTTTCTACTGTCGACCTTGCATTTCATTCTTTAGATCATACGGTTTGTCACCGTGAAATTTGATCGCTTGTTTATTTAACTAAAGAATTGAAATGCAAGGTTGAACGGGCCGCGCATAGATATTGCGAGCTTTCGCTTGTTTAATTTTTTTTGATTGCGTGCAGGCAAAATGTAACGAAAGGTGAACGAACCGCTGATGCAGTAATTTCAACAGTTTGCATGATCTTAAGTTGAAGAACTTTCGATGCATGCAAATGGTAATTTAGGTATTTGTATGTATGTACCTAGTATTACTAATCGAGTTGTATGTATGTACAAATATACATACACAATATTACGAGATTCCCAGATTTGAAAATCTGTACCATAACAATTCCTTCCCCCTGTAAAGACGAGGATTATTCTTTGAAGAGGAATAATTCTCACGGGAGACGGCTAAATGAAAATCTGTAGTCGGAGTCGTTTGGAGTTTGTTGGTTTTAGGTCTCTGTAAAAGTTTTGTTGGTTTTACAAAATAGTATTTTTCTTAAGGTCTATATAATGTTATTCCCTTGTACATATGTGCTAACAAGAATTGTTGGTTTTACAAAATAGTATTTTTCTTAAGGTCTATCTAATGTTATTCCCTTATACATATATGCTAACAAGAATTGTTGCCCTATATCTTACTTTTCTAATACAGATGTATGTATATATATATATATATGTTTATAAACCAGAGCTATGGATGTAATATTATATTTTTCTTATATCTATGTTCTGTAGTAGGTTAGAATTATCTTTTTATCTGTCTTCTCTATTTTTTTTTTTTTTTGTGTTATGCAGTTAGATGAGTTTTATGTAACCTGAATCTGCTGGTTTTAGTGGAGCTGTACAGTGATTGTTTTTTTTTTTTTATTTTGGTGTACTACCGTTATTATCTAACTAGTGTGGGTTGAGGGTAGCGTCAAATTTTGTATTTTTTAACGTGGTACTTAGTCTAAAGATATTGTTCTTTTCCCCTTTTTTTGCGCTGATCTGTCTTTTTTGAGGTTTTCAGCTTGAGAAAATCAAGCTGATTTTGGTCATTCACCATGTTACTTTTAGAAACGGTACGTCGCGCTCCACTTAGAGCACCTCCTCGGTTGATTGCCCGTGTTCGGGGGATTTTGGTCCTGTCGGTGGTTCCCGATTGGCAGGGGCCTATTCGTTTGCTGGTGCACCAGAGAGGACGGCGCACCCAGGCAATTTGGATGGCTGAAGCGGTAGCACACGTATACTACCAGGTGGACTTCAAAATCTTCCCCCATGGAGGTCAGGCCTTGTCTGCAGCTGGTAGGTTTAAATTTTGCGAAAATTAGTTTTTCTTTTATTAACATTGTGTTTCTTTTTCCCTTTTAGGTGGAACTTTCGTCCTCTCGGGTGAGTTTGGAGTATGCGGCTCCTGTATTCCTACGTGGGACCTAATGTCCTATTATGGACGCTGTGTCAGCCCTTCCCCCGAGCTCCGGCCGTTTAGCCCTGACGACGAGGACGTAGTTCACACCCACTCATCTAATTGTGTCGACGAGGACTGGGATTAAATTGGTGCTTCTTCTTAAAATTGCCAGTGTTATTACACAGTGTTTACTAAAATAAAAAAAAAGTGTGTAGAAAGGTTGTGTGTTTTTCCGCTTCCCCTCCCCTTTTCAGATGTTTTTTTTTTACTAGTTTGTGGTGTAGTGTTGTAGTTCTACTATATACACATATATATATTTATTATATATATATATAGTTTGTGTTTTCGCTTTAGCTGTTGGGTTTTCAATTTTCTCATTTTCTCATCTACTGCAATTCTAACAAAAAAAATTTTTTTTTTTTTATCTATAGTGTTGTACGGCTTTACCTTATGCTATGTTTAAATTTTTATTTTTACTTTAATTTTTATTTATTTATTATTTTTTGTTTATTTTTTTTTGTTTATGTTATACTATCTTCTATGCATAAATATATGTATATCCTTATTATTTATTGCCTTGTATTCTTTCTTATTTTTGTTGACATAATTTTGCTTGAAATCTGTGAATACTTGTTTTATTATTTTTATTTTATGTTACGTATTTTTCCTTTTCTATATTTTCAGTTTTTTCTATATATGTTATATTTATTCGGTTATGATTATTTAATTTTATGACTATCTTCTAGTTCTAGCTTATTTTTATCTTATATTAAGTCTTTTTAGTTGTTGAGGGTTTCACAAATTTTTTGGTGCCATCAGTGATAGCGTCGCAATTTATTTTATACTACTTGGACTGATTTTTGTTTCGGCATACTTTTACTACGCCCTAGCGGTTTTGGGTCGGCATAAGTGGGTTCCTCTGGAAGGTTTTCTTTGGTCGGTGTTGCGGCACTTACCTTATACATTTTCTTGATTATGTAAGGGTAAATGCACTTTATTATGATGTATATAATTATCGCTAGAACTAGTAAACTGGTGCAGGATATGGATGAGGTTGCCAGTATTCGGTATGTTTTCTGATTTTTTCGTTCTGTCCATTTGGTTATCTTTGATTGGATTTCTTCCAGTGATAGCGTGCTTTTGTGTATGATTTCATTTGTTTCATCTCCGATTATTAAGTCGGGCTCCGATATTGGGCCTTTGGTTACCTCGGGGAATAACTGTGTTAAATTTACTTCAAAATTGGTGTCTGCTAGTGTGGGAAAATATGCTGGTTGTAGGATCTTAAGTGGGTGCTTACTCTCTCCTTCGTAGTACAGCACCTGTGCTCCTACTTGCATCTGGCATGGTTTGGTCAGGTCTAATATTCCTTGACCCTTGAGTTTGGAGATGGTATATCGGTTAAGGCACGTAATATGAACTACTGCGGGGTTGACAAATGAAAACAGCCAAGCGTTGGGCTTGTTAAGCTTTATTAAGATATCGCGCTCTGGGACCTGGACTCTCAGAGCACAGCGCGGGCTTTCATTTAACGGGTTCAAGAGTAATTTGATTATACATTCCTGGGAAGCTGCCGCTCTCGTTATGGGTGTGTTCAGTCTTCCCACATAGGTATTCTCCTGTCTGGTATGTGTAATTTTCTTCATTGCTTTGAAATTTTCCAATTTCAGAAGCAGGAATTCCTGCGTTTGCAGCTGGCTGGCGACATGTGAGTACTCTATATCTGGTATTAAGGAATGATCAGACCCAGTATGAATTGGAAAGCAGCGGATTTGGTATAGTTTCATGCTAGGGATATTGAAGACTGGTAGTGTTATCCTCACTATTAATTTGTTACCTAGGAGGTGAGATTGGGCTCCGGCTGTTTGGTATAACAAAGAAAGACAGTTTTGTTGATTTGGGCATTCAACATGAGTTTTGTGGTATATATTCAAAACAGTATTAGGGGATACTAGCAGAGGGTGTATATGGTTATTTTTGCTGGTTATTATTATGTCTAGCAGAGACTGTTGACGGAACTCAATCTCTACCACTTGGAGTAATAGACTGGACAATATTTCCTGCCTCATTTGTCTTCTGGTCAGATTCTCCGTTATGTTATGTAGATCATTTAGTTGGTAAGCTATTTGCCTTTGTCGGTCAATGATCATTACTAAAGGCTTCTGAATCTGTTCCAATGCTGTCTTCACTACGCTTATTTGTTGTTTTTCCAGTTCAGCTAGTGTGTGTGCATTGGTTTCGACTTCCTCTAGCCGGCTGTATATCTCGCCTTCGTTCTTACTGTCCATAGTTCCGAACAGGTAATGCATGGCGTTTCCAACTCCGTCGAAGAACGATCGTTTAGTACGTGATTTGGGAACTAATTCTCTCATCGTGCTCGTACGTCGTTTTATATTTTCAATTATGGCGTGTACCTGCTTTTGCTGAGTGTTACACAAATCTTCTTTCTCAGTGCTGTTCACACATAATCGATGCACTAGGTGTTCCGCGTGCTCTGCAAGTGTAGTTTGGTTTTCTAACTCTGCGAGGTCCAATTCTGTAAATATGTTCCAGGTTGTATGGTATACCATCAACGTTCCCAAGTCTTCCAGCAGAATTCCTGTGTTATTGAGTGTGGTCACTCTATACGGTTCCTCTGCTATTTCTCCCGCCGTGAGTTGGAGAAATAGCGTGAATATTAGTAGTGATTCCATGCCTAGAGGAAAATGAAGTGGTTTAAGGCAGTATTTTGGCTGTCATACCCGCTTGTGAAGGTGAGCCGATAGTAGCTACCACCGCGAGTTTCAACAAAAGAAGATGTGCATATATATATATATATCACGAAATCGGCCAGTAACAGTATACTCATTTTGTACATAGAGACAGCTCGTCAAAGAAAAGTAAAAAAAATTTTTTCGGGGATGGCTTTAGTTTGTAGAATATTGATCAGAGTTGGACTGGTTTAACTTTATGGGGTGCGTTTTTTATTCATAGAAGGTTTTTAGGCGGTTATTGTGTACAGTTACGAGTCTTTTGCCAATTTTTATGGTTGTATTAACCGGGCTCGTGACAGCGGTTACTTGATATGGTCCTACCCAGATTTGAGAGAGCTTATGCTTCCGACTCTCGCTCTTGAGTAGTACTTTGTCTCCTACGTGGAAAGTAAGGGGCCGTATTGTTTTATCGTAATACCCCTTAGAACGTTTCTTGCTAGCGAGGAGATTCTTTCGAGCTGTAGCATAAGATTTCTGTAGCTTATACCTTAGTATATGGTAATAGCTTTCATGGTTATAAACAGGTTCAGGGTCCCGTTTTAAATTCATTGGGACGTCTGCTGTAAAGCCGTAAAGGCAGTCCATTGGGGTCAGTTTCGTACCCTCGTGTACGCTGTTATTGTACACGAACGCAGCGGTTCGTAGATATTGATCCCATGTTTTGGGATTTTCATCTACGATAGTTCGCAGGTACTCTATAAGGAGTCTGTGGGCACGCTCTAGTGCTCCATTATACTGGGGATGATAAGCTGAAGTTTGTAGCTTTTTTACCCTTAAGAGTTTACATACCCTTTTGAATAGTTCACTTAGGAAATTGGATCCCTGGTCAGTGACTATTCTTTTGGGGATACGGTAGCGCGTGACGATTTCGTCGAAGAAAATTTTGGCTACTGTAATTGCTTCCCCGTTGGGTATGGCATACCAATCGACGAATTTGGTCAAATTATCTTGAAAAGTCAGGATATATTTATTACCTGTGGCGGTTTCCTCCAAGGGGCCCACAATGTCCAGGTAGACCTTGTCAAATGGTTGCTCTGCTATGTCCGTTATCATCATTGGCATTCGAGTTTGAGGGGAAGCTTTCATAGTCTGACACTTTGGGCATTTCTTAATATGTTTTTTAATATCACTTAGCATATTTCTCCACCAGTATTTGCCTCTAATTCGCTTGTAAGTTTTTATTACACCCTGGTGGCCACCGAAGGGAGAATCATGATAATCTTTCAATATTGTCCTGATTTCCTCGGGGTTTGTGATTATCTCGGGGTTTTTCGGTGCCCTTATTTCCTGCGATTTTTCATCGAGTGCGGTAGGGGAGTTTGAGTGTGTCTCTGTTGATTGGAGTTCATCTGTTTCTGATGAGTGTTCCTTATTTTTCTTAGTAGGAGTCTGCTTTTCCTCCTGTGCCTTTTGTTTTTGGGCTCGGGTTACTACGTAGCATTTAGCGGGTTGTTTTTTTCTTGTGGGCGGTTTACTGTCCTCCACATCGGATTCCATACGATGGTGGACTATGGCCTTTATCGTTAATGTGTTGCCTGAATTGTCTTCTTTGACTTCTTGTGGGATTCGACTTAGTGCGTCCGCATTCGTATTGTATTTTCCGGGCTTGTATTCGATGTTATAGTCGAATTCTGACAGCTTGTGATGAAATCTCACCAAACGTGAAGTAGGGTCTTTAACATTAAAGACTCCTTTCAAGGGCTTATGGTCTGTATAGACCGTGAATTTCCGACATTGAAGGTAACATCGGAAATTTCTAGCTGCCCATACAATGGCCAATAACTCCTTTTCAATAGTGGAGTAGTTTTTTTCGGCCTTGTTTAGAGTACGGCTGGCATAGGCGATGGGCTGGTCATTTCCCACTTCTCCTTGAGAAAGAACAGCTCCTATGGCCTCATTACTAGCGTCCGTGGTGAGATTGAATGGTTTCGAAAAGTCCGGATAAATTAAAAGTGGTGGAGAGACTAAAGCTTTTTTAATGGTTTGAAATGCTTCCTGACATTTCTCTGTCCAAGTGAATTTTACATCTTTTCGAAGTAAATTCGTTATTGGACGTACTATTTTTGAGAAATCTGGTATAAATTTCCTATAATAATTGGCAAGTCCTAGGAATGATTGGACTTGCCTGGCAGTTCGCGGAACAGGGAAAGTTTGGACGCAGGCCGTTTTACTAGGATCAGGAAGTGCTCCTTCGTTAGAGCATTTATGTCCCAAATAAACGACCTCTTTTCTCAGAAACTGACACTTTTCCGGCTGTAATTTGAGGTTGTTTTCTCTTAGTCTATCGAAGACTTTTCGAAGTTTGTTGTTGTGATCTTCTAAATTTTTACCGTAGATGACGATAGCATCCAGATAAACGAAGCACTCCAGGCCTTGTAGGCCTGTTAATACGAAGTTCATTAACCTTTGGAACGTAGCTGGGGCTCCTTTTAGCCCGAATGGCATTCGTTTAAACTCGTAGTGCCCATAACTTGTGCTGAGAGCTGTTTTCGATCTATCTCGGGGATCAACAAGAACTTGGTGGTATCCGTTGGCTAAATCAAGGGTGGTAAAGTACCTTGCGTGACCCAGTTGGTCGAGAATGTCTTCGATTCGAGGTAGCAGAAAAGCGTCGCCTATTGTCTTTTCGTTCAGTTTGCGAAAATCTACCACGACTCGCCACCTTTTTTCACCTTCTGGGCCCGCTTTCTTGGGGACTACTAGGGGAGGTGAATTCCAAGGGCTTTTGCTTTGCTGGACAATGTCATTCTCCAGCATTTCCTTCAGCTGCTCGTTTATAACTTTCCTTTGGGTCTCAGGTAACCTGTACATTTTCTGGTTGATTGGGGCCTGATCTTGTAACAAGGGTATTCTGTGGGTGATAGCATTCGTATGAGTAAGTTTATCATCTTTAAGAAAAAAGATATCGTTATACTCGTTACAGAGTCCCGATATCGAAAATTTTTCATCCACGCTTAGAGTTTCGTCCAGCTTGAGTTCCTGCTCTAATCTGGCGAGACGCGGGCTATTGTATAGGTCATCCAGCTCATCGTAAGCCGGGTATAAATATTTCACGTGGTGCAATATTGCTGTGGTGTATGCAGAATGTGTGGTTTGCCTAACGCTCCTTTTCTTCTCTGCTGGGGACTTATAATTGTTCTTGGCTCCCTTTGAGGGTGCAGTATTATCTTTCTGTTTAGGTGTTATGGGGTCGTTATGTATCTTATAACTTTTATCAGGCTTAGTGGCGTCTCCATGTCTGTTATTCTTAGCGCTTTTTGGCCCTGTTGAGCACTTAGGGTTAAATTTTGTTGCCCCCATGTGCACCTGGGGACTGTCTTTGTGTTCAGACTTTGAGGGGTTTTCACACAGTTTGCTAGTTGTGTCTTTTGGAGGATAGATATAGCAAAAAAGGTAACTTAAAATAGAAATTAAAAATAAGTAATATGTTTTATTATTTGCGGATGATGCGGCTCGTTGTTCCGTGTGGCCGACGAGTTGTTCAGGGCTTCTAATGAGCGTGCCCGCATTTTTAGATGGCTGTTGTGGCGAAGATTTATCACTACGAGGTGGTGGAGAGTTTTGTACCTTGAGGCCGTGGGGCTCAGATTTTGAATTAATCTCACACGCGCCTTGCAACCGTATGCCAATATTAACATTTGGGGTTTTTTCAGGACTGAGGGGGGCTATTTTGTAGTCTGTTGTAGGAACTACCTGTAATGCCAATTTTGAAAGGTTTACCTGATGGTTGGCAATGTTGAGGATTCCCACCAGCGCTGTTTCTTCTCCAGTGCGAAGTAGACTATTTGCCAGGAAGACTCCGTCTTCTATCTCTTGAGATAAACAGAGCATTTCTTCCTTCACTTCCAATGGGATTCTGGCAACAATGTGTGACCGGGCAGGTATGCATATAGGTTCTTTCAACGAGACCTTGTGCTTCCTTATTTCGTCGAGTCCGTTATCCCGTTTCCGTGCTTCGTACTCCCTTAGCTCATTTTGAGTTTGGCAGTCAGCATTTCTTTTTTCAGATGCCTTGGATATACTGGGGAAAGATTTCTGGTCCTCTATAAGTTCTATTTTTTCAACCAGTTTTCTCACTTCGACTGCTTTTGGTGGGTACGGCTCTTTCATTGCTATGGTTAGAGGCAATGCGAACTCCTCTGAGTTGGTTTCCGTGCGAGGAAACCTGAGGGTGTGGTTAGGACCGACAGGAAGTCATTTCCTAAAAGTCCGTCGTCGGAAAGACCGGGCAAGTTTTGTACAACTTGGAACTTGCAGGGAATTTTGTTTTTTAAATTGAACTTTCCTTGGCAACTCCCCAGTGTCTTTCCAGTACCGAAAGGTGTCTGTAAGCTATATGCTTCTTTTGTGTTGATTGATTCGATGCTTTTTAGTGCCTTTTTCTTTATTAAACTAACCTCAGCGCCAGTGTCCACGACTAGTTTTGTTTGGTCGTTTAGGCCTATATCTAGGGGGATTTTAACTGTAGGTACACCTGTTTTAGGCGACTGAGAGGACCCTATTTTACTTAGTGGGGTTTTTAAAGTCGAGCCGGGGAGTTTTGGGCCGACTGTATGTCGTTTCCCTGACTCTGAGCTTCCCATTTTTGCTTTTGTCGGCATTCGTTTAAAATATGTCCATTTCGACCGCAGAAATCGCATTCGAGTCTCACATTGTAGACACGCGGATTTTGTTGATCTCGGGGCTCCCTTGTCTTTTGAGAGTTTTGAGAATTGGTTGGGAGTTCACGTTGGCGCCTACATTCACGGACATCATGACCATAGGCTTTGCACTTTTCACAGTACGGGGTGTTTTTTCGTTTGAAACAGTCAGTATATGTATGACCTCTTCTACTACAAAAACTACATTTAATGTTCGGGATATTAGGAATATTACTTTTATTATTGGTCTTTACTTGTCTGTAATTGTAATTCCTGTTTTGTGTATCTTTTGCGCTTGAGGCCTGTGTGTACTGTGCCTGGTGCGTAATTGGGTTTATTGCTGGAAATGTAGGTGCCGGATAAGTAAGAGGGGTGTGTGAATAAGCCTGAGGTGAATTCGTAGTTAACTCTTCGTATGAAGTGGGCGGAATTAGTGTGGGTGAGTGAAGCTGAAAAGCGCTTTGTTGGAGCCTCTCCATATCCAACGCTTTTTGTATTAAGTTTTCAAGTGTTTCATCCCCTATCGTCAACAGATATTGACATAAATGTGGATTATGTACACCAGTCTTAAGTGCGTTTTTAGCGAAGTCCTCCAACTGTTTATTAACCGCTGGGGCTTCTGCTGCACTGTACTTAGTTTCTGCTGCATCTTTACAGAGAACTAGTGATTGTTTCACTCTCGATGTGAAAGTGGCTAGAGCTTCTTGTGGAAATTGGCGAATTGTAATTAATCTATTTACTAACTCTTGATAAGTTTCCCGAGGGAGATATGCTCGATTGAGCCTTTCTTCAACCTCTCTAAATGTGGCAGGAATGTTTGAGGCGAACAGTTGGTATGCTTCGCCTCGAAGCCTAGTGGGGAAAATTTGAAGAAAGGCTGTTTGCTCTTCCACTGATATGCACTGGGTCACTTGCTTACAGCAACCCAGAAAGGTTTGGAGCTCTAAGCTCAACTTTGGGTGTGGTTCACCCGAAAAAAGAGGAATCAATTGGGCTGCCAATTTGGCTACTTTGGCGTAGTCTGCCATTTTTAATTTCGACCTTTTTACCAAATCGCTTGGGTGATGCGTAAATGACACCGTTCCGATAGGACTGTCGTCTGAACTGGTTTCCAAAAGGGAATCGCCCAGCCAATTCAAAACTATTTCACCCGCAGATGGCTCGCTATCACTGACTTCACTTTCACTTATTCTAACACTATTTTCCTTAGTGAGCGAGTGTGAGAATCCCTCAAACTTTAAGAGCTCTTCTTTAAATCGTTCTGTGTCCTCTTTAAACTTACGTACTTTCGCGAGCCTTTGCTCACCCGTCTGAGTAATTTTTTTATATAAAACGTCACACTGAGGAACAGTTAGTTTGTGGGTTTCCCTCACTCTCTCTTCTAAATATTTTAAATATGAATTTAAATCTGAATTTCTTTGGCTTACTTGACCAGAACCTTGAAGTGTTTTGCCGCACCGTAATGTGACTCCTCTGAGCTGCGCGCGATGTCTTCTGTGGAGTTGATGTGGAAGATGGTGGTGGAGAAGATTCTGTATCTGGAACTCGTGGCTGTATTTCCTCCGTTGTTGGAGTTCCTCTAGGGTTATCTCCTGTTTCTGTGGCTGAAGTCCCGGGTGTAGCGTTGTTTTCCGACATACAACTTTCTGGTTCTGGGCACAGGGGGGCCTTAGGCCTGCTTCCTATATTCCCTGTGCTGCTGTGGTTGTGTACTAGGGGGGCTTATTGCCTTCTTCGTGTTCCCTGTGGTGTAGCTTGAAAGGGGGCTTTCTAGCCTTCTTCGCAGTCCTCCCAAGCTTTAGTCTGTTGACGGTCTTCCTTCAATGCGTGGAAGTTGTTATCCTTCCTTGGAATTAATTTCTTCTGATATCCTGGGCAGGGATGAAGCCCACTTATGTCCCACGTTGGCACTTTGTGCTTTGATGAGGGGGTGTCTGCTTGCTAATGGACAGAGGCAGCTAATGTTGAACTACCCCGAGCGTTGGGGGCGATTAGACCAAACAGGTCTAATCTAATTAACCCCTTGTTGTTCGCAGGATAGCGGATTTTCAAGCTCTTATGTTTTTTCCTTTTAGCTTAGAAAAACTGGCTTCCACTATCCTACCGGCTGCGCCAATTTGTTATATTTTTAAAACTTCTTCGAGTACTCACAGCATTGCCTCCTCTCAACGTGTCTTGTGTTCCTTATCTTGGTCTGGGTTTTTTTCTTTAATTAATCAAACACCACACTTTGCTTACATTTTGTTTTTCTTTTATTCTTTAAACTATAATGTTTTTTCTTTTTTCAAAACATTCCTGTATTTTTACGAACCAACAAAACTTTCCTTCCTTTTTCTTTTTAATAATTTATTGATTTTGTACCGCGCCCGACTTTTTAGAGCCAACACCAACGCGTAGGAAATTTAAATCATAACTCGCGATCCGCGATAATCAGAATTTTTAAACCAACAACCTTAATTTCTTAAATTCGACTCCCAACCGTCGTACCTCAAATTTAAAATCCAACTCGCTGGGCTTTTCTTTTTCAGGTGCCCAGTTCACCTGGTCATTCATCGATCAATTCGCTAACCCCGCAGTTCAACTGGAAATTGCTTAAATTGTTTATTTGCAATTTTCCAATTTCACCTCGAAGCCAACAAACTGATCGCAAAATATTTTTACTTTTTGTTTTTCTACTGTCGACCTTGCATTTCATTCTTTCGATCATACGGTTTGTCACCGTGAAATTTGATCGCTTGTTTATTTAACTAAAGAATTGAAATGCAAGGTTGAACGGGCCGCGCATAGATATTGCGAGCTTTCGCTTGTTTAATTTTTTTTGATTGCGTGCAGGCAAAATGTAAAGAAAGGTGAACGAACCGCTGATGCAGTAATTTCAACAGTTTGCATGATCTTAAGTTGAAGAACTTTCGATGCATGCAAATGGTAATTTAGGTATTTGTATGTATGTACCTAGTATTACTAATCGAGTTGTATGTATGTACAAATATACATACACAAATATTACGAGATTCCCAGATTTGAAAATCTGTACCATAACACATGCTCTAACTTACACCCTCCATACCTTGTTTTGGTAGTTACGAGTGAATTAAAAAAAAAAATTTTTTTTCTCTCCAGTACAGTTTTGGTGAAAAAGTACAATGCTCATACGTTGACGAGATTTAGCAGGAACCGACTCAGAGTCCTCCTATCCTGTTCTATCTCGTCTTTCTTTTAGCAACTAAGCCCCCATTATACAAACTATCCCCCATTCAATTAAGCAATACTATATTTAAATATTATATGCTATGTAGTAAGACCAATTGACTAATGAAGCCTATCCTTCATTTTATATAGAGCATGAAGCACATATTGGTGTTAATATGCTGCTTCCATCTGGCAATGGGACAAACTCAAACGGAAGCCTACACAATAAGTCCCCTGAACAATACAGGAATACTGTATGAGGACTTAGGAAAATTACAATTATACCACAGTACATGGAATATACTAACGGAAATAAATCTAATGGAACTGGACAACCAAACGCTTATGGCAGAACAGGCGGAACATCTATTGTACAGATTATGTTCAAATCACTCTCAAACGGATGAGCTCTGCCTGGTACAACAAAAACGTGTTCATTCTCTCTTAGAAAATATCAAGAGAAGAACAAGTGTCATTCGAGAAGTGGTCCCAAAATCAAGGTCTACAAGATCTATCTTCGATGGAATAGGCAATGCAATGCACTACCTATTCGGGACCATGGACAGCACTAATGAACAGGAGGTATACAGTCGACTCGAAGAGCTCGAAACAAACACCAAAGCACTAGCCGAGCTGGAAAGACAGCAGATCAGTGTAGTCAAAACTACACTACAGCAAATCCAAAGGCCATTGACATCGCTTCAGGAAAGGCAACGTCAAATAAATCTCCAGGTAAATAAAATGCAAAATTTAACAGATGATTTACTGATGAGGCAATTGAGGCAGGAAATAATTTCAAGCCTGACCTTACAAATTGTCGAGATTGAGTACAGGCAACAAGCCTTACTTGACATAATAATCTCCAGTAAAAATCATCAATTGCATCCGCTAGTGGTGTCTCCCAAAAGTCTAGTAGAGATATACCACAAGTCCCACGCTACTTGCCCAGATGCACAAAATTGTCTGTCGTTGTTATACCAGACAGCAGAAACCAAGGCTCGATTAGTCCAAGACAAATTAGCCATCCGAATACAACTTCCGATTTTCAATTTACCACAAATGAAGTTGTATAGAGTGCATAGTTTTCCTATACACATTAACAAAAAACAATCATTGGTACCCGACATACAGTACTCGCACGTAGCGCACCAAGTACAGACACAGGATATTCTATTATTAAAAACACAAGATCTTAAACTCTTCAAAAAGATCACTCAATCTTCCAAAGAGGACACTTACACCGCTAAGCTAGGCATTCCCATAACAAAGGCTACAATGTCTAAAGAATGCATAGTGAAGCTGCTCTTCAAGCCACTAAAAGAAGAGCCACAGTGCCAATTTAGAGCACAAATACCTCCCAGAGACCTACTAAGCAAATTAAGTAAACCCAATTCGTGGATATTCTCGTTGATAGAACCAACAATTGTACACCTTCAGTGTAGCCAACAATTCCTAACTTCAAAAATAGAAGGCCAAGGAATAATTACTATCAACCATCCCTGTCAATTACAAGTAGGATCACAAATCCTACATTATGAGGCAGAGAATATCCAGCAATTGAGTCTCAAACAACCCAACTACTTCCCAAATATCGCTCCATTAGAGCAAATGGTAGAAAAATACCTCAATGAAACCAAAGAAAAGGTACAGTCTGACAAAATACAAACAGAACTATACTCAGGAGATGACACTAATAGCATCATCTTAGAAGGTACCCAGTCATTAAAAGAACTGGACAAAAAATTGGAAAAAATAGTTCCTCAGATCAGTCACCACCCTACACATGTCCTAGCTGCAACATCAGTATCCTTAACTGGTGTTGTCATCACATGTATGGTGCTGTACCTGGTCGCCAAATGGCTAGTCCCATTCATGAAAAATTATCGACCACGTAAATCTGAAAAAACCCTAGAGGCGGAGGAACAAATCGAACAAATCAAACAAATCGAAATAATTGAACCTACCCCTCTCAAAAGGACCCGCACCCTGCCACCTACTAGGTCAGTGCAAGTGGTATAGTGTCACCACTTCAAACGGTCATAAGTACTATCACTAATAGTAGAGCACCTAGAAAATAAATAAAAGTGGTTTCAACAAACCGAAATAAATAATAAGAATATATATATAATAGGGGAGAAGAAATAAATAGTATTAAAAAGCATAGGTTAAGGAAAACTAGTGTAATAAAAACATATATATATCCAAACTAAAAACAAAGAAAAAACGAAACCCTCCCCCGCTAGTGTTTAATAAATAATATAAAAATATAAATATTATCATTATTAACCTAAAATAAAAATTAAATAACCACTAACTTTAGATCATAATAAATATACAAGTGTAACGAAAACAAACATAACATAACATATGTATAACAAAAAAAAATAGAAATTAATAAGGTATTAAAGCAATAGAATAGAATAGCATTAGATATTTAAAAACAATTTTAGAAAATAAGATAACAACAATTTTTTTTTATTAAAATAGAAATAAGAAAATATGTAAAAAACAAAAAAAATCTTAAAGTCAACCAAGCCGGCCGAACCGCCCTAACGAGAAACAAACCAACCCTGAAAAAACAAAATAAATCAACTAAACCAAAACACAAAAAAAAGGAGAAAATACCCAACCGCATCTAGTACCTTACCTCTCATTTCCCCTGAGAGTTATTCCTCTTCAAAGAATAACTCTCTTTTTCGCAGGGGGAAGGATTGTTGTATACCTAAAAAGGGTTATCAATGATAATTATAAGTAATAATTATCATTGAAAAAAATCATTAAAAAATATCTAATTTTCATAAATGGAAATAAGCTAATCATGCTTAAAACATGGTTAGCTTATCTCCAAACAAGACGAAAAAATCGCCATCAGCGATTTCTTCAAATTCCTTCGCATACAACCAAAATATTTTATCACAAAACGACTTGGGAAAAATAAAAGTTTTAAATTTCATCCAAGTCGTTTCAATCAAAAAAAGCCCCACGACAAATTTTACCTTCAGTAAGATTTGTCGTAAATACGATATGTATGTACATACATACAAACATACATATCGGGCGCATAAAATTTTACGTCGGTGAAGACTGAAACGATCAAGTCTTCACCGAAAAAAGCTCTTATCAGCGAATTGTCGCGAGCTGTATACATTGTGATCGCAACAATGTATGCACGATAGCACGACGATGGTTGGATATTTATGAAAATATCAAATTTCAATTCCAACCATCGTTCGTCGCGATAATTCTGGGCATGTTTAAACATGCCCAGCGGTAAATAATTTTCTCAGGATAGGAATGCTAATTAAGCACTTTCCTATCCTGAGCAACTAGACTTGCGATTACGAAAATCCAAGTCGAGAACAGTCGGTTTGAATCATTTTGCTCGAGCGGTTTAACAGTCGGTTTTTTGAGCGCTGTTGTTAAGTAAAGGCAATGAAAAGTGAAGAAAATAAAGAAAAGTTGTGGTATATAGAAAAATAGTTGTTAAGGAAAGGCAATGAAAAGTGAAGAAAATAAAGAAAAGTTGTGGTATATAGAAAAATAGTTGTTAAGGAAAGGCAATAAAAAGTTAAGAAAATAAAGAAATGTTGTTGTGATAGAAAGACCGCACGGATTACGGATTACAAAGCGAAACGGAGCAGTGGAATACGCGGAGCGGTAGTGTGTCAGTAAGTACCCCCTGACAGTATACTCCCACAGAATATATAACAGCAGAATCGTGGTAGTCCTTTAAAATTATTTGGTTTTCCTCCGGGTCCGTGCTGGTTCCCGGTAATTTATCCTGGGAATCTATAAGATTATCCTTTGCAGGTAATTTGCTGTATTCAGGTGCCACGTTTTCTGATTGGCTGTTCTCAGTTGAGCCAATTTCAATCTTGTCTTTTACGGAGCTCGGAGAATGTTTTTGAATTTTATCGGTTTTTTTTTAGTAACGTCTTTAATTTCTGACTCCCTTGTTTGAGCTCTTGTAACTACATGACAATGTGCTTATTTTATCTTTGAGGGTGGTGGAGAACTAAACTCATTTTCGTCTATGTCGGAATCGGCTCCGTGATGTACCTGAGCTTCCACAATGAACTAATTGAGGTTTGTCTGGTTTAGCTGGGTAGGCATTCTACTAAGCGCATCTGCATTAGTGTTATATTTTCCAGGCTTATATTGAATTTTGTAGTCAAATTCCGAGAGTTTATGGTGAAACCTGACTAATTTCGATGTTGCATCTTGCATACTGAATACGCCTTTAAGGGGCTTGTGGTGTGTATAGACAGTGAATTTTCTGCCCTGTAAATAACATCTGAAGTTTCTGGCGGGCCATACAATTGCGAGTAACCCTTTTTCTATTGTGGAGTTCCATGAGATAAGAGAGGATTCAGTATAATCAGGATGTGAGAGAAGGGGAGGATTTACAAGTGACCTTTCCATTTCCCCGAAAGTGTCTTGGCACTTTTGCGTCCAAGTAAATTTAACGTCTCTCCGTAAAAGATTTGTTAGCGGTCTGACTATCTTAGGGATGAACTTGCGATAGTAGTTTGCCAATACAAGAAACGATTGAGTTTGTCTAACTGTTCGGGGTTGAGGAAAATTTTGGACACAACTTATTTTGATTGGATCGGGAAGTGCTCCTTCGTTCGAACATTTGTGTCTGAGGTAAATCACTTCTCTGCGAAGGAATTGTCACTTTTCGGGTTGTAATTTAAGATTATGGGCTGTAAGTCTGTCGAATACCTTAGTCCATTTCTCGTTGTGATCTTGTAAATTTGTTCCATATATTACAATATCATCGAGATAGACCAGGCATTCTAATCCTTGGACACCCGTTAGAATGTAATTCATCAGGCGTTGAAAGGTCGCAGGTGCGCCTTTCATCCCATATGGCATTCTTTTAAATTCATAATGGCCGTAAGCGGTACTAAACGAAGTTGTTGGTCTATCCCTTGGGCCAACCAGTACTTGATGATATCCGCTTGCAAGGTCAAGTGTAGTGAAATATCGTGAATGTCCAAGTTGTTCCAGCATATCATCTGTCCTGGGTAATGGAAAGGCATCGCCTATAGATTTCTCATTAATTTTACCGAAATGTACTACTACTCGCCAACTTTTATTTCCGACAGGTCCAGCTTTCTTGGGGACTACAAGCAACGGAGAGTACCACGGGCTTTCACTTAGTTGAATTATGTCATTCTCCAACATTTCTTTAATTTGTTCATTGATGACTGCCCGATGCGTTTCTGGGAGTCTATACATTTTCTGATTTATGGGGGGTTGATTTTGTACTATGGGTATGGTATGTTTTATTGTATTTGTGCACGTTAGTTTGTCTCCCTTTAGGTAGAAAAGGTCATTGTTGAGCACAGCTAAAAAGAAAATAAAAAAAAAAAACGTTAGTATTGGATAAAAATTCTATTTCATACTTCCCTTGATGTTTACCAGGTAATTCCCTCCAGGTCATCCTACAGTGTCAGGAACTGATCTGAAAATAAAAAAATGCATAAATTAGTTTTAAATGCATCAAATAGAAAACTAACAAACAGAACAATAATAAATTCTACAAATCACATGCAAAACTGCAAAGAAACCAATTTCTTGGCAGTACAACATCAAAAACATGCAAATTGCAATAGTGCAATTTCTGCGCAAAATTCACATGCTCTGCATAATAAACATATGCAAAACATGCTAATATGCTTAAATATGCAAAACATAAAAACTTGCAACACGCACATACATTATAATTAGAGAAATGCAACAATTTATATCATTGTTGACATTTCAAAATCTACATTTCCAACATGAATAATTTAACAGAATTTGTATATTTCTTGCAAATTATTCATATTGGAACACTTAAATAATTAACAATATACACTTAAATAGTAATAAAATACACTTACCTGGACAATTAATCCTTAATTATAACTAGGGTGAACCCGCCGGCGATGCCCGGCGTGAGGGTGGGGATGGGCGTGACGTTTTCCCATAGGTAGGGGGAGGGGTTGGCTATCATTTGAGAGAAGAATGAAGAGAAACGGTCCAGAGGGTGAGGAGCAATGGAGAAAAGAGTGAAGGCATGTCGGAAAGTTTTTTTGTATGTAGACTGTAGATTGGCATGGTGTGCTTCGCAAGGGTGTGAGGGAAGGAACAGATAATTGCCTGTTTGTAGAGAGAGGGGTTGGCTACCATATGCAAAAAGAATGAAGAGAAACGGTACAGAGGGTGAGGAGCAATAGCCAAAAGAGTGGAGTCAATTCTGGTTTTTACTCCCACCCTCCCCATCTTTTTCACTAAATTATATGGAGGTGGTAAAATATTTTTACATGTTCATAATACACTCGTCGAGACCTTTCCAATGAGTGGTCATACGTTAAGATTGGATGAAAAATAGTAAATTGATGTTTTACCACTTACATACATATATAATGTATGGAACGTACACCAATCCCCAATTAGATAGAAGAATGAAGAGAAACGGTCAAGAGGGTGAGGAGCAATGGACAAAAGAGTGGAGGCATGTCGGAAAAAATATTTACTACATAAAAATATGTAAAACTCAACCAATCACTGGTTCACTTTAGCAATAAACCCGTCATATATAAAAAAAAAATTGAAAA
Source organism: Dioctria rufipes (assembly GCA_963924295.1). Lineage (NCBI taxonomy): Eukaryota > Metazoa > Arthropoda > Insecta > Diptera > Asilidae > Dioctria > Dioctria rufipes. The sequence goes on from OZ002740.1 coordinate 110,210,309, forward strand.
AAAAATAAAAAAAATAAAACTATTGTCAACAATCGAACCCATACCCGCCCTGCTCAAGGACTTTGACTTACCGCCCTACTGACTGAGCCAAACTTCTTTATTCAGTTTGCGCTATAAATGTATATTTACACCGAATTGTGTTCGATCTCACGGGTGTGACATTTTATTTTTTTTTAATAGAAAAATAAAATCTAGGAATACTAAAATTCGGTACAGACAATCCTTTTATGATCACAATTGTAGGAAAAAATTAAAAATTTCTGAAATAAGTGAATAATTGTAGGAGATACACGTGCTCAAACTGTACGCGTAGTACAAATAATTCCTTTCCCCGCCTTCCTTTTCACTAAATTATATGGTGGGGGTAAAATGTTTTTGCATATTCAAAATGTACTCGCCAAGACCTTTCCAATGAGTGGTCAATCGTTAAGATAGGATGAAAAATAGGAAATTGATGCTTTACCACTTTTCATACATACATACCTACATGCACCAAGGAATTCCCTAATTATATTGGGACTTGAATAGTTTGAAATTCGATATCTCCTGAATGATAACAGGTAATGACTTCAAATAAATTTTAAAAATTATAGGACATAAGTAGCTATACTGGGCCTCTGCATTGCAAGTCTATGTAGTTCAAGGGGGTGCCGCTAGGAAGCGCAGACTGCAAAAATTACGGTTTTTTGTCTAAAAAAATTTTTGTTATTTCTGTAATCTACTCATCGAGACCTTTCCAATGAGTCCCCACATGTTGGGGTAGGCTCAAAAAATGAAATCGTGATATTTTGAGATTTTTTGATGAGCAAACCCCTTACAAAATGCTTGATTTCGCAAATCTTGGCTGGACTTGTCGAAGTGAAATTTTTGTAGAATCTGAAGGAAGTAACCGAATTGGCTCAAATAAATTTTAAAGGATAAAGCAGGAATGTCAAAAGCCACTTCTTGAAATAGACTGTCCAGTTGCTTTATGTGGCCCCCACCAGGAGTCGTCTAATGGACCCTACATTTCCAGGACATTTTATTTTTTTTAAATAGGAAAATAAAATCAGAGAATGCTGAAATTCGGTATAGACAATCCTTTTATGATCACAATTGTAGAAAAAAATTAAAAATTGGAATAATTGTTATTTCGTATAACGAAATTTCCAAATCAATTTTCAGGACGCTGATTTCGGGCGCCAAATATTCAGATTTTTTCACGTATGTCGAAGGAGTTTGAAAATATGCTCAAAAAATCAGAAGAAAATCGTAATAAAAATTGAGCTAAAAACATTAGCATATTAATTAAAAAATAACGGGAATTTTAATTCATTCCTTAATATGAGCATGCAAAGTAAATGACATAATGAAATCTATGTATGACAATCTTTTAAACCGTTTGTCGGATAGCATTGAAAAAAACACAATAATTTAGGGACAGTAGTATACTACTTCTAAATTTATAACGGGACTTATACGATTGCTATAAGTCCCGTTAAAATTAAAACATTTCAATCGTACGTAACATTACCCATATAAATGAGGGACGAATCTAATTAGAATCTAATTTAGCGAACCATGCAAACTTATTTGGTTAGTTATTGCTAAACGGCTTTGAATAATGTCTTGTAGTTTATTTTAGATAAAAGCTAGTGGATTAGAGATAATGTTAAGAGAAAAAAAGTGGCTTAATTGTTGCAGGATATACAAAAAAGATGGCGCTGAATGTAATGTAATGACCGATGAAAGATAGTATCATACAAAACTCATCGGCGAATCGGTAATTAGAATCGCATCGAGATTTAGTAAAAAGATTTATTTTTAGGACAAATAGGGGTTGTAATTATCTACCCCTGTTCAGACCTCCTTGAAAATTTCATTACTAAAAAAATGATTTGAAAATTTTTTTTTCAAAAAAAAAATACGAAAATTTTCCCGTTTTTATTCCCACGCCCGCCACCAAGGTGGACGCAAACCTTAAATTTACATCATTTGTAATGCCACATATCATAGGTATACTTTGAAATTGAAATTGAACTAACACTTACGGATAACGATCGACTTTGGTGTATGAAAAACTTTGAAATTTTTTTAAATGACTCGTAAAATGCTCAATTTGGTCATCTTCCATCACAGATGAGATACTATATGTTCGAACCAAATCGCTCCGAATATAATTTCTAAAAGAAAACATGCTGAAAACAAAGCATACAATTTTTAGTAAACATATCTCTAATTTGATTACTATTAAGCAAAAAACATGTACACCACCCAGCATAGCCATGTATTTGTCATGTTCATAACATATTGCACAAATACAACATAAAATTATAACCTCAATGAGCAGATCAAATAAAAATTATTTCCATTTGTTAGATTCGTGATAAAAAACAATTCCTGAAAAGGGAACATATTAAAATATACCATGCTAAAATTAAGTTCTGAAAAGACAATAAATTCAATCTAATTACAATTTTCCTAAAAAATAGGTAAAACATCTAACAAAAGCATGTGTATAATCAGTCAAGCCGATCAATTTGCATCATTATCATCATTACAAGTATCATCGAACGGGAATTTCTCTTTTTGCAAATATAATTTAATTTAACACAGCAACATGTGAAGCTCTAATTTCTTGTTGCTATGCATTTTTGTTCGTTGCTAGGCAAATTTTATCGCTAGTACCGTAAGATCACAGCTGCACTGCCAATTCTTATCGTCATGCGCCGCTGCTACTCTATCAGTGGTGTCGTGTGCAAGCAAGGGCTATATAAAAGACAAGCTGACTGATCTCGACCTCTTTTTGTACTTGGCATCGCTTGGGGTAAGTTGGCTAGTTAGGGACTAACATTTATATCGGGTATCGACTGATATATAACTTTAAACAATTAACAAAACACTTTATTTCTGGTCTCGACGGAAATAAAGAATCTTGCTTCGGGTCTCGACTGAAGTTAAGATATTTACTAACACTCACTTTAAGTCGGGTCTCGACTGACTTAAAGAATATTATCTCGGGTCTCGTCTGAGATAATCTTTTACTAACCAAACACTTTATTTCTGGTCTCGACGGAAATAAAGAATCTTGCTTCGGGTCTCGACTGAAGTTAAGATAATCTTACTAACATTAACACTTTATTTCTGGTCTCGACGGAAATAAAGAATCTTGCTTCGGGTCTCGACTGAAGTTAAGATAATTACTAACATTCATTTTAAGTCGGGTCTCGACTGACTTAAAGAATATTATATTGGGTCTCGACTGAGATAATTGTTTACTAACCAAACACTTTATTTCTGGTCTCGACGGAAATAAAGAATCTTGCTTCGGGTCTCGACTGAAGTTAAGATAATCTTACTAACATTAACACTTTATTTCTGGTCTCGACGGAAATAAAGAATTGTTCTAACAAAATATTAGAACAAAGGGTCTTAACATTAGCTTAAAGCCAATTTCCTCAAGTGCCAAGGTGGAGATCGGTGAGTACCAGTCACTTGTAACATTTTAACACATATTCATATCAAATAGATAGACTATATTTTAACTTATTATTTATTATTATTATTTATTATTTATTTACACATATATTTTTATTACATTTTTTGACGATCTTATATTACAACTTGGTGCTAAGTGTTTTCAGTGTGTCACAAAAATCTCAGACCCAAACTTATGTATAGACTTTTGTCTCAACATATCTATTTCTGAAAATCGTATATCATTAATCGGTGTCAATTATTGTGTTTTCTAGTGTGTGTTGATCTCTGACCCAACAGTTTATATAATCCTGTCTTAATACGATTGCTCAAGTTATTTAAGCTAAGTAAGTGTGCCAGTGTTTCGAAGTTAAGTTATTTTAACTTTGCTCTATATTAACCCTATATTGAATATCTATTTATATATTTATTATAAACAATCCTGTAAGTGTGTTTCCCTAAACGTTTGAATCGTTGACCTGAAAACTTTATACATAATCTGATCTTAATATAATTAGTGGGCAGTCTTAAAAAATCAGTGCAGAATTTACTTGAAAGTTAAAATAAAGTGAATAGTGTTGATTCGTTGTTAAGAAATAAACCACTGATCTTGATCCAAATTTACCAGTGCATTCATTTCAGTCACTTAATCAAATTTGCGTGTGCGTTCTATTAATGGACAGTACACTATAAATATTTTAAATACATAAACGGTATAGGATATTTGTAGTTTGAAATCGCATCTACATTTTGCCCCATAAAGTTAAATCTAATTAGTTTTCCGATCGACCTAAGAGTTTAGAAGAAAAATTAATAAGAGTAGAATAACCTCCTCCCGTGGAAATATATAATAAGGGTATATATACAGGTTATGTAATCATGGGTTATAAGCAGATAATTAAAAGTTATTTTGAGTTTTGCATGTCCGTCCATTCGGGGGAAAAAATTTGCACATGGGCTTTTTAAAAAAAAATTAAATTTGAATGTTACATTTCACATAATGATATGAAACCTACATAGCAATCTTCCAAATCCGTCTCATATATCATATTTTTCTTTATTTTTTTCCATATAGGTACTCTAATAATAAATAGGCCAACCTTGCTTTATGTTGAAAAAAATCCTCATAATAAGCATCAAGTCTCACTTTTACTGGTAAATTTATTTCCAATATAAGTACTGGTACTGGTACCAATTTACTTGAATATCATACAATTCTAAGTAGCCGTCAAACCAAAAGCTTGAAAAAGATTTGTGAATTTTTTACAATAGATCAACTGTACTTGGTTCACTTTAGCAATGAAGCCGCCATAATATAAAAAATAAAATATAAAAAAAATTCATGCTCAACACTCGAACTCACAATCCCTAAATTCTCTGACCTAGCACCCTACTGGCTAAGCCAAACTATCTTATTTGCCTTGCGCTATAAATGCATATTTCAATGAAATTGTGTACTTCTTAGCTAATATACAAATGCTTACATACACAAGTGAAAATTAGTTTCGAATTATAATATATTGAGGGGGTTGGCAAGAACCCTATAACCCGGCACCCTACGAAACTCGTAATAGTCTTAAAAAATCAGAAAAAATTCACTAAGATGAATTTAGTAAAAAGAATTTTGAAAATCGGTTGGAATTTGGAGGAGATAAAAAGGGTGGTAGTTTTCAGTAGCACACCTATGTACCTATGTGTGTGCATCAAACTAATTTAGCTTGCCTCGCAATGTAATTATGAGAATGAAATTTGTTATTTTGCGAACAGGGTGATTAAATGGGCCCGTAGGAACCCTGCCTGGCACCGGAAAAAATTGAAAAAAAATCCACAAGATTCCCAGGAGTCATAGTTATCATAGAAAAAAAGAACTATGAAGATCCGGTTAAAAATAGCTAAAATAAAAAAAAAGTATCTCAACAAAACGGCTTAAATAAGAAAATGCCGGTTTTTCATGGCGTTTTCTGACCGTTTTGGTCGTTTTCAAAGTTTTTATTTCTACTATTACTACTTAATTATACACTTTTTAAGAATAATGTCTGAGGATAAAATGAAGCCTGTTTTGTTGGAAACGTTTATTTCCAATTAGTTTTCCGCTCGGGCTGATAGTTTACGAGAAAACTTAATAAGAGTAGAACAACCTCCTTTTACGACGGCTTTTTGTCGCTTTTTGCCGTGAGATGATGAAAAATTTACAATTTCTCTTTACGGAATAACGGTACTTCGGAGAAATTATTTGTAAAGATAAAAAAGTTTCGTAATCGAACACTAATGCCTATGAATGAAAAAAATTTGGAAAAATAACTCATATGTAGTAATGGGGTATATGGGACCCAGATGAGGAAAAACTGAACTTCGGGAGGAAAAACTCAGTGAGAAAATGTCTCAAATCACAAATGAAAACCTTCTAGTGGATAGAGAATTTGGTTACCTTTAATTTGAATATAAAATTTTTTCTCTACGGGTATCCGTTATGATGCAGGGTCCGACAAAGTGAAAAAGTGGTTTTCAGGTAAAATGTAAGAGGGTGAAAAAAATACTCAATTGAAATTTGAAAAACGCCATTCGATAGAGCTCGGCGGGGGCTTTAATTAGACCCCCACATGCCATATTTGGGGCTTATGGGGGTGGGGGTTACAACCCCCCACCACAAAATCCCCCCACCTTAAATTTTTTTTTTCATAACTTTAATCCCTTTATTGAACTAAAGATGAATCTGAAGTTAGTTTTTTAATCCGTGATCCCCTCTCTTCACAAATGAAGTTCGAATATTGAAAATAATTAAAGCAAATTTCTGAATTTCAAATACTATTATTAAGTAAATAAGGGCAGAAAAAGAAAATCGATCACACCAATTTGTTTTTCGCTGATGTTTTATTAAGTTTTCCAGAAAGTTTCATGCTCTTTGATGCGCTTTTACTTATGTTTTGGGATCCCAAATTTGCAATAACTTTTTTTGTGGGGTTGCAGCGTGATGCGGGTAGATGTAAATTGAACACCCCGTTAAATCAACCCAGTACCACCCTTAAGCGATATTAGTGCACAAATCGATAGTCCTCGAAGGGATCTTTTATTTGGCGTATTCGAAATTTTCCTCGGACACCCCCCCCCCCCCCCGCTCCGCCCCCTAACATTTTACGTTACGTTTTACCTCCCGCCACCCACAAGGAAGGGTGGAGGGGGGTGAAATTTCAGATTCGTAAATTTTGAAGTGTTCTCTTTCCAACGATACCCCACTCGACTCAGTGGAGTTGGAATTTCACTTGTTATGAGCCGGGCAAATGACCCTTACGTTTTTCGAAAATCATCAATTTTGTATGAAAATTTTTCGAAATTCGAAAAAAAAATACCATCATGCTATGGGAAATTGTAAGTGTAAGGTGTAGAATTTCATCCCCATGTGATAAGAAGTACGGAATCTAGGACGATTTTCGTGATGGCACCCTTCACCCTATTTCCCCCTTTTCCGAGCGTTTCGAAAATATCGTTTTTCTAAATTTTTGGTATTTTATAGCCACGCCCATAGGCTTTCCAACGAAACTTACCACAATATTAGAACTATTGACTGGGGTTGAAACCAAGCAAATTAAACGCGGTGGTACACACTTACTGGAGGAAATCCAAACAAAGCTAATTGAACTAGGGGAATCACATACTCAGACCCATTGTCGGATTTTGACAACGACATCTATCTGACTCAGCTGCTTGCTATTCATACGGTGTGTAATCTACACTGCCATAAAATACATATACCCCGCCTATTCTAAATGGCAACAAAAGACACCCTAAGAAGGCGTGTTGAAGGCGATATTGGGTCTTGGGTATCTGCTGTTTCCGAAAACTCGAGACTTATCAGCTCCTTGGCGACTGATGTCAAGAAATTATCTCCAGTGGATAAGGAATTGTCTGACTCTCAACCATCACCTCGCGTGCAGCGAGGAGTAGACTCTAACCGTCCGGTACCTAATACACATCGTAGTAAACCAGCCAAAAAGCAGAGGAACCACCGAAGACACCAACATAGACCCCAATGAGGCGATTCTTTCAAATCAGGACACTGTTCAATCTACAGCAAGCGGTGTTCTGGCTCTCGTTACATCTGCTTCTGTAGCTGAAGTGAGGGAGCGTTCCACAGTATCGAATGATACTTCATCTGTGTCCTCTCTAGGAAATTGTAGTGGTGCCTCTTTGAGAACGGTACCTAAACCTTCGAGTGTTTTTGTCACCCGTTTCTCTCCAGAAACGATGTGCGAGGACATATTGAAGTATTTGAAGTCCAAGAATATTGCAACGGATGGTATTTCTTGTAAATCCTCTAAACCTGTTACATCTTTTGTTCTAACTGTGTCCGCGGATAAGCAGGATAAGTTATTGGATCCCACTTTTTGGCCCTCTGGCGCTTTTACTAAATTGTTCGTACCTTCTGGGCACCAAAATAGAAGTACAGCTAAAAAAAGCAGCGATATCTCAAAAAACTCAAGTCGCTCTCCCTTTATTATCAAAACGTAAGGGGGATTCGGACAAAAACTGCAGAAATCTTTAAATCCTCTGTTGCAAATTGTTTTGATATAGTTGCTTTCACTGAAACTTGGCTGCATCATGGTTTTCGCGATGCTGAAATCTTTGACAATTCTTATCAAATTTTTAGAAGAGATCGGTACACTGATTCTGAAGCTCGTGGCGGTGGCATACTCCTCGCCTGCAAAAACCACTTAAATTGCAGCCTAATTGAGCTCCCCAGTTTCTCCAACACTCTCGACATTGAACTTATAGTTCTTAAGGTGTCTCTCTTAAAATATGACTTATACATACTTTGTGGCTATATTCCACCAGACTCCATAAATATCGTCGACGACAAAGGTCAGAATATTTATGACCTACTCATTTTAACATCTAATTTTATCCATGGTAAGATGGAACCTCTTGACGAATTACTACTTATTGGTGATTTTAACCTACCCAATATACAATGGGTACTTAATGATGATGACGATGACTATCTTCCACTTAATAACTTGACAGCACGGGAATCACTTTTCCTTGACACTATTTCATCTCTTGGTCTCAGCCAAGTCAGTAATGTTAAGAATGACATGGGTAGGCAGTTAGACCTGGTATTTTCTACTGACGCGGGTAACTTATTAGTTGAACCTAGCCCAGTTATAATGTCTACTCTTGACAAATACCACCCCCCTCTTCTAATTACACATTGCTATGTAACCGAAAACCTCACATATTGTGACGAAGCGGAATACCTTTTCAATTTTAGAAAGGCTGACTTTTCAGAACTTTCCAGTAGACTTGCCTCTATTGATTTCAGTACACTGCTGTCTTGCAATAGTGTTGATGAAGATGTTTCTAAGTTTTACGCAATTCTTTTCGATTTATTTTCTTCTTGTATTCCCCGCGAGCGTCAGCGGTTGAATAAAACATCACCGCTAGTGATGGGGAAAATTAGTCGAGTGATTAAAAACATTGATGTTTTTATAACCAATTAGCCGATATTTTTAGTCGATTATTTTCGTGCGATTTTTCTTACACATCGATTAATTTATCTTCGGTTTTTCGATTTTTTTGACTATTAAAAATACATCTCATTATTTTTCTCATTTCTATTTCCCAGTTTCTTTGTAATTGTAACACGACATGTTTTTCCGCTGTTTGTGCATCTAGGAATTGTGAAAAATTGTGTGTTATCGAGATTATTAATATCTTTATTAAATTTGGCAGTTTTCATGCTGTGTTTTGAGAAATAGGACATTCTTGGAATTTTGAAAAATTATTGAATAGATATGATCAGGGATCGTAAATAACTATTATTTTTGGCAATCAGCTAAAAAAGTCCCATTAAGACTGAATGGTATACTTGAAACGTAATGGAAAATTGTTAATAATTGCTAAAAAAATTTAAGTTTCATAATAAGAGTTTCAATAATTTTTTTTATTTTAAAGTTCATTATAACTGTTCCGAAGACTTAAATAAATAAAAGTCTTCGGCAACAGTTATAATTAACTTTAAAAAAAAAAAAATTATTGAAACTGTAAAGCTATGAAAGAATAATATCTTTCAACTTAACTTGTAGTCACTCCAAACAGATAATGTTACATGCCTTAACCATGCATTGTAGAGCCATGACCACAGACAAGAAAAATAAACAGAAATCAGAACGATAAACGAAAAGAAAAACAAAACCAACAAAATTTGCTTGACCTCAAGAGGAATTTGCAACATACGCAAATTTCGCTTTGCAAGCAAAAACGTTCAATTATGAAAACATAAATGTATCTGAGGTCATCGCTCTACCAAAACAATAAGTAGTGATTCATTATGAAGTTCAGTGATCAGGATTGTTGACACTGCAACTATGATCAATGAATTGATTATAGCTTCAATTATTGCAATTCTGCAATAACTCCCCCCTTTAGAATTATTAGACATATTGTTTAGTATGTAAGATAATTGTATAAATAACCAGTGCCTGATCAATAAAATTTAGAATTAATTTGACTATCGAAAGGTGTCTATTACTTCTCACAATAAAATCGGCATACTCTGCCATCCTATTGATCAGCGGCATACTCTGCCTCAACACATAGTAAACATCGGCATACTCTGCCATCCCATTTCTAAAGCGGCATATTCTGCCTTAATAAAAACACAGCGGCTTCTCAAACCATCAAAAAGTAAGTTCGGCAGCCCTCTGCCTATTTTAAAATTCAAATCAAAGTTCGTCTACTAAATTTGATTAATCATGAACAGCATTACACGATTCCCTGAAGTAAACATCACAAAACTCTTATTATGAGACCTAATTTAATACAGTTCAAAATAGGGGCCTTTAAGCTCATTTGGCGATGTGGAAATAATTTGTTGTATCGACTCACTCGAGCACCGCCGAAAAGTTGTGATGTCTTTTATCCGAAACTGTGCGAATGTGCAACAGTTTACCATCTTTTTATATTTCCTCGGGCAAAAAATAATCATCTTTATAGGATGAATAACAACCAATCTATGGTGTGTTTTGTAAAAACCTAGCATATTTCTTTAATCGCTCATAACTCCGAAACGGTTGCGATACCCTTCCGCCGCCATCTAATTTTTTGTTTGTTTATGTAAGTACTATCACCTCCTTTTCTTTGGACCACCGCGACGGAAACAGTCTGTATAACAGGTATCCTGATGGACGCACCAATGATTGGCCACGTAGGTAAGTTATGAGAACAGTCGGTAACTTAATATGATTTCATTTGTGGATTTACGTAGATCAATCACTTGGCTGTGAATTCGTCACTATTTTCTAATTTTCTTAAAATGCGGACGTCCGGGTCTGCGGGCTATCCGATTCCTGAAACCGACAATCAAATACCAAGATTTTCAAGAACAAAAGATCTGTGATAGATCTATTATGAGACTTAAATAAATAAAAGCCTTCTATAACTATTATAACTGAGTGTAAAATATAAAAATCCCGGTCAGACTGTTATCGAAATATTGAAAAGATAAAAGTCTTATGAGACTCTTATCATGGGACTTAAATGAATAAAATACTTTGGTAGCAATTATGGACTGACTAAAATTAATAAAAGTTTTCTAAAACAGTTATCCTGAGACTAAAAAATTAAACGTCTTATGGGAGTTTTATGAAGAGACTTTTATTAATAAAAGTCTCCGATTACTCTTATAATTGAGTGAAAAGTACAAAAGTCTGTGAAGACTGTTATTATGAGACTTTAAAAAATCAAAATTAAGTCTTTTGGGACTCCTATCATAAGACTTAAATAAATAAAAGCCTTCGGTAACAGCTATGAATGTAAAAAAAAAAAAACATTTAATAAAAAACTATTATCTTATGACGTAAAACAAAAGGTAAATTTTAGCTATCATTTCAAGATTTTTTCCAAAAAGTCCCATAACATTTACAGTCCCCAGAATTGATGCTATCGATATGTGTTTTGAGAAATAGAACGTTCTAATAACGTTACAATTCTTAGGTAAACATATTTCTGTAATACAACCAAAGGAATCTGGGTCGTAACTACAGTTACAGTGCTAGTTTATGGGTCTAGAACTTTCGCTTATTGTGTGGCAATAGTAATACTATATTGAAATTTGAAATTTTTATTGAATTAAAAAGATTGTGTATATAATACGACGTCAAAGTTCATTAGCCATATTTTTGTTTTAAATATAGGTATAATATATGAAAAAATTTGGAAACGGTAAATATTTATATTATTTTTTTCAAAATGAAGTGTAATTAGAATAATTGATTTTTATGATAAGAAATTATGTAATATCGACAGTTATATTTGCCTTTGAATTTGCTTTTTAGAATAAAATTAAAAAAATTCTGTAGTGTCGAATTTCAACATTATAAAAACATCGTGCAATGTAATTACATATTTTATGAAATACATACATACTATATCTATAAAATAGATACATATTTTACAAAATAAAAAAGTATACATAATATTTTAAATCTCTTCGGTGTTCTAAAAGTCTCAGGAATAATCCACTGTGTATCTGACCGTGTATATATGCACACATATGTATATTATCCTTAATATCATTTTTTTCGCTTTTTCTTGTTCAAGCCAACAAAGTTGCTTTCTACGCTATCGTCAATAACTCACAGCGTTGCTTCAAAACGCTTTCGAAGTCACTATAGCGTGTTGCTCTGAAAGGCAAATTTTACGAGAAACGACTAAATTTAGTCGATTCATCGATATTTTTTTGGCGATTTTTTTTAGTCGTCGATTTTTTTCTGCAATTAGTCAAATTAGTCGATTCATCGATACGCTTTGAAATTTTCTCCATCACTAATCACCGCCATGGTTCAATAAAGAACTGAAACGTCTTAAAAATAGGAAGAATAAACTGTGGAAAAGTTATATGAGGGACAAGGACACTATAACTCACAACAACTTCCTCACATCATATAATGAGTTCAGAGAACTTTCTTCTACACTTTATGATGAGTATGTTCAAATGATGCGTACGAAATTATTTAGTGACCCACGCATCTTTTTTAAATTTATTAATATGAGGAAAAAAACTGACAACTACCCCAATACCATGAGGTACAAGGATTCTGCTAGTGATGATTCGTCTGTAATTTGCGATATGTTTGCTTCATTTTTTGACAATGCCTTAGCCTCGTCAAATTTTCATCCTCAAAATAGCGACTTCAGTCATATGAACGATTCCCATAACGTTTCATTCACTATCCCTTCAATTTCAGAAGAGGATATACTCATTCATATTAATGGGCTTCCAAATGACTTCACAACTGGTCCTGATGGGATCCCTCCAGCCTTTTTTAAAGTCATGCTGCCTCGCCCTGGTAGCTCCGCTGAGAATTATCTTCCAAAAATCGCTCTATAGTGGTTGCTTCCCGCAGATATGGAAAAACTCCTTTATCATACCTATCCACAAAAAAGGTAGTAAAAATGAGATTTCTAACTATAGACCTATTGCAAAATTATCTTGCATGCCCAAATTATTCGAATCTATTATTTACTCTCAACTATCATCTTCCTGTAAGAATTTGCTCTCTTCAAACCAACATGGGTTTATTTCAGGCAGGTCTACAACCACTAATTTGTTGGAATTTGTCTCGGATACCATTTGCGGGTTTGCAAAAGGCTACCAGACAGATTGTATTTATACAGACTTTAGTAAGGCGTTCGACAAGTTATCTCACTCCGTGATACTCTTTAAAATGGAAAAGTATGGGTTTCCCCCAACATTTCTAAAATGGACGGAGTCTTATTTAGATAACAGAACATATCAAATCTTATAACGCCATTCCATCTCTAGAGTCTTGAAGGCTTCGTCTGGCGTGCCTCAAGGTAGTCACTTGGGCCCGTTGTTCTTTGTTCTATCTATTGACGACATTGTCTCTGTTGTGAGGCACTGTAAAGTCTTGATATATGCTGACGACATTAAGCTTTTCGCTCAGATTAAATCTGTTAGCGATTGTGAACAGGTACAGGCTGACCTTCACAAATTTTACGACTGGTGCAAAAGTAATAATTTGGTACTAAATATAGACAAATGTGAGGTTATGACTTTCTACAGAAATCCGAAACCAATCACTTATGATTACGAGTTCTCGCATTCCTCGATTCGCCGTGTTAGCTCTGTCTGTGACTTGGGTGTCAAATGTGACCACAGATTGAATTTTATCTCCCATATAAACTACACAGTATCAAAGAGTAGTTCTATGCTGGGTTTTATAAAACGTTGGTCCCGAGAGTTTTCAAATCCTACCATAACATTGCGTGTGTACACTTGCTTTGTAAGACCACTTCTTGAATACGCTAGCCAGGTCTGGTCTCCATTTTACGGTATACACATCGATCGTATAGAGTCTGTTCAGCGGAACTTCTTACGATTTGCTCTCAGGCACCTACCCTGGAATAATTCATTAATTCTTCCACCCTATGAGGATCGCTTGAAGCTTTTAAATATGCACTCGCTTGAGAAACGTCGTATGGTTGCCGATATAACGTTTGTGCATCAATTCTTAAACGAGAATATTGGATCTCCATTTTTACTTAACAAAATCTCTTTCCGTGATAGTAGGCACAATTTAAAAAGGCTACCTTTGTTGCATGTTAACTCCTCAAGGTCTAACTTTAGCATGTATGAACCTGTTAATCGCATGTGTATTACTGTTAATAATATGGCTGAGCATTTTGTTCTCGACGTTTCTAAGCATGTTTTAAAAAAACGTCTATATAATATTTAATCTATTTTGTTTAATGTTTTCTGCATGTAATTTCATCTGGTGTTTGGTTTATGTTTAGTGTAACATACTAGTACTAACACCGACTAAATGATGAAACGCATGTATTGTTGACCGTTTATTTATTAAACGTGTCCATGCAGCGAGCTTGTGTTAAGCTGGTTCTGATAGTCAATAAAAAAAAAGAAGCTCCTCATGAAGAAACTTTACAGAGAGCACAACTGCCAATAAACCCCAAGGGGTAAAACGAGCACAATCCCTCCCAAAAACCAAGTCTGTGCAATTAGTTGTATAAAATAATATTAAATGAAAAACAAGATCAATCGCAGTTGTTCCAAATATTATAGCTATTCATATAGAAATCTAGATAACTAGAAAAATAGCTTTAAATTTTTTGTATCTTTAAAAGCCGTTATAATTTTTTTTTATTCAATACATGGATGTATACCTATTCATATAAAAATTTATCATTAATTCTTATTGGAAAACACGCCATGGAAATGGATAATTTTTGTTTATTAACTAGCTGGATAATTAAATAATTAAAGACGTCATAAAATTACATATAGATATTCATAAATAATTACAAATGTTTTCTAAATAAAAATAGCAATAAAATAGCATAAAAACCCAAATACGTAACCAAAAATAACATATTAAAAGACGTCATAGATTCTAGATATTCAAAAGAAATACCTATATAAAGAATTTATAAATGTAGGAATGAAACTACATTGATTGTAAAAATTTTATATCCAAAACCGAGAGCCACTCCATAACCACCTTTATATGAGTTATTGCTCTTCCAAGAATAACTAATTTTTTTCAAAAAGGGGAGAAATTGTTGTATACCAACAACCAAAGATAAAGAAATTTATGCATGCATAACAAAATGCATCCATAAATTCCTTTAATTCTAAAAGTGGGTCCAAAAATGCATTCATAAATTAACATGAGCCAATTTATGATTCAAGTATACATGTGCCAGGCTATCTAAGCAAGCACATATGTATACAAATCATCTTCTCATGTCCAGGCGGTTGTAGTCATATTCAAGGGCACATGCCCCAAATAATTCTATCTGCACGACAAGAAATTATGTGACAAACACGTATAAGATTTCGGATGAAATATGCACGCGCTAAACACTTTTCGATGGGTCAACATTATTGACCGTGAGAAAGACGCGCATGCTTATTTGATTCAAGTAAACAGATCGGGTGTCGAGTGAAATATTCAAGCGCTGAACATTTTTCGATGGGTCAACATAATTAACTGTGAGAAAAATGTGCTTGGTTATCTCAGTCAAGTATACTGATCAGGAAAATTTAACAAGTGGATATATTTTTACCATGGGAAATTTTGTGGCTGGTTTTCACGATTCAGCAATGTTGTACTGTGCGAAGCAATTGAACAATTCTGATTGGCTGATTCTTTCTCCGGTCTGACATGCCGATTTTGGAGAATGGGTCACATGAAGATTCCTATAGGTCAATTCAAGTGACCAATGAGAGGGCTGAAACAACTGAGCCTTTCTTTAAAAGACTCGTTACTGGACATGATGAGCGCAGTTTTTGTCAGACTGTTTTTGAGCACAGTTTTGAGTGAGCAGTTCTCGAATCGAAATTTAAGTTCGCGGTTTGAAGAATAAAAGGAATAACGGTGGTTCTCGCGTTGATAGAAAAAGTTTTGAATTTTTTAATAAGAGTTTGTAAATTAAAAAATTTTGTATTAGAAGTTTTTTCTTTGTTAATTAAAGAATTCGAGTAAAATTAAAATTGTTTATTTTATCGACTCCTGTGGTACAGCAGTGTACACCCTCTTTCAAATATTTATAGTTAAAGCTTTTACGCAAGGGAAAACTATTTTATCTTTGCAGAAAACTCATGAGGACAAATACGGGAGACAACAGCCACAGTGTACTCTTCTTCTCTCTGGAAGGAATATACAAAACCCGGCCTTATTTCCTTCTTGAAACAGACCGATTTATGTTGAATAGAAGGAGTTGGAATGGTGACCTCTGATCGAGCCGGAATTTTGACTTTTTTTAAGTGATCCGATTCTTTCGGATGATTAGTAGGAAGGGGATATGATTCCAACTCTTGTGGAATTTTGAAGGAGTTAGTCGATGATTCCGACTCGATAGAATTTGATGGAGATAAAACTTTATTGAAATTCTTTGACTTCTTTGATTTATTCTTGGAATTCATTTTTCGTGAATTTACTGATGAAGGGGATACAATTTTATTAGATTTAGCATTTTGTGCGACTGTAGTTGGAGATATGCTTTTACGTTTTAGCTTCATCTCTTGTGAAGCTATGGATGGAGTTTTATTTTCATTATTTAGTTCCGCTCTGTTGGGAACTGTCGATGGAGATAGATTTTTATTATTTTCTCTGTTCACTTCTTGTGAAACATTGGCTGGAAATCGATTTATGTTGTTTTGCGAAGCAATCGATGAGGATATAATTGTATTAATATTTTTATTGGAGAATGTTTTCTCCGTATATAGTAAACTTTCAGTTTGAGACCTTTTTCTGGGTCTTTCCTTTTCAAATAAACATATGGATAATTGGAGTGATATTGCTCATATGGATAAGATTCATTTTAATCGTTTATTTCTAAGGCAATGTATTTATTTTTATAATTGATAGTAGCATTGTGTCGAGATAAAAAGTCATGACCAAGCAGGCCATCGTATGAAAGGATCGAGTTATTTCCCACTATTTGGAATGGGTGTTCTAGAATGGAGTTATTTTGTTCAGAATTCAAGTTTAACTTAGCAAAAATGAGTCCTTCTGTAGAAGTGGACTCTGTAAATAATGTGTTTATATTGCAGACAGCATCTCTGTAGCAGATGCTGTCTGGCTTCAATGGATTGAGTTTAATTAGGCTGATCTCTGCTCCAGTATCAATTAAGAATGTAAGTTTTGGAGCAGATCAGATGTCGATAGGCATTGAAAGCGTTAGTGAATTTTTATTAATTTGGACGGGGATAGGAATTAATTTATTGCTGCCTGTGCCGATATTGCCTCGGGCTTCCGATAAAATTGCGCTATCGTTTGTATATGCGAGAGGTTGCCGAAATTAACCCCGCACTTCATCCTGATTCCCTGCCAGGACGCCGATGGATTTCCATTAGTTTTGCTTCTTGGTGATGGAGATCTAGCCGAGATATTGGCATTGTTGTATCTCGGCGGTGGAGTTCGATTTTCTCGGATTACTGGCTTCCATTTTGTGGCTGTCTATTAGCCGTGACTGTTTGCGGATCTGTACTTATTCTTTTGAAACCGTTTCGATTTCCCTGATTGCTGTTAAGTCGTGAATTATTTGTAGCTCTTGTGCGGAATTCTTCAGTAGAATGTCCCATGCGATGGCAATATCGACATAAAGAGGCTTATAACGGAGACATAACCTTATTGGAATCCGGAGGATGTTCTAATTGCGAATTAATTCTTGGAATTGTGTTAAAGCGTTGAGCGTTGTATGACTGGGCATCTTGAAGCGGCATGCCCCAGTCTACCGTATTTACAACAACGTAGATTACTATTCTGTACAAAGGCATATTGATTTGCCTTGTTATTTGCTTGAAAATTTTGTTGCTTTTGCTCTATACGCGATGAATAATCTAGAAGATGCAATTTTAATGCAGGAAAAGATTTATCGCAATGCACTTTGGCTAAAGTTTGGAGTTGGCCATTTATTAGCCCATCCTCAATAGCCCTCACTGCTTGACACCCGTTATCTTTTATAAGAGATTTTAAAAGAATTTTATCACTAGTATAGGAGTGTGTCTCCTCATTTAATTTAAATAGGCTTGTGTTAACTCTTTGGAGAAAATCCATTACGCTTTCCCCCATTTTCTGCTTCAATTATTTAATTGAGATTCTAGGGCGGATCTGGAAATTTTTAATTTGAATATTTGTTTTAAAATTGATTTTAGAGTAGGCCAACCTTCGTTTTGATTATACCTGAAGATATCTTATGCCTCTGCAGATAATTTATTCCTTATTAAGCTAAGGAGGGAGTGCTTTTCGTTCACCGTCGATGTTGTTTTGTATATGTATATCATCACAACTAGATATAAATTTGTGGAGATCGTTCGGATTTCCATTGAAATTGGGAGTTAATGACCTTCCGTCTGATAGGAAGGAAGTAGATTGGTCTCTAAAGCAGAAATTAGTATATTTTTCCCTGAAATTAGATGTGTTATTTGTTAAGTTTTGGGATATTGAGTCCAACCGTTCTTGGAGCACAATTATGGTGTCTGTGTATGATGTTTATATATCGGCGTAAACATCACTTTTAAAATAGCAATTTTCGAGGTCGTTGGTGCTGGTATTTGAAATTATTTCATTGTTCCTTGCTTCGAAATCATCCCAGTGTTCAATGAGTTTATCTTTTGTCGATAATGAATTAAAATTGATCGATTGTATAATTCGTGATATAGACTTTTGCCTGTGATCCTGCAGCTTGAACCGTATTGTATTTGACTGTTCTTTGTGTGTATTGTGTTACGTATCAGCTGCAGTTGTTTTCTGCGATGTCTTGGGGGGGGGGGGGGGGGGTGGAATGTAAAAGTGGTTATTTGTGCGCTCTGTGTGGATTGATATGGACTTCAGCCTATCAGATAGAGTTACCTTGGTAAGATTAGAGACCAGTCTTCTGTTTTGTCGTAGCACGTAGCATGACTGTTTGAAATAATCATGAATTTCATCAATTCATAATGATATTGAATCAGGGTTTCAATTTTTTTCAAATGAAGCTAACAGTTCTTCCAACTGCTGGAGTTTTTCAGAAGTAAAATCTGAAGTGCTTTTGCTTTTATTGGCTCTATGATAATCGACCAGAATTGGTCTGATTTGTGCAGTTTTGTCAATTTGTGACAAGCAAAGCTCATCAAACGTTTTGGTTTCTTCTGTCATGTTATTATATTATGTGGGGCGTAAAAATTGTGGAGAATAAGGCAAATAAAATTTGAAACACAGAACCACAATAAAAGAAAAAATGGGTGAATAAATCTAAGAACGCTACATTTTAATTAGAATAAAATTATCTCAGAGTAAAACAATGAATTAGTTTGAGAAATTAAAAATTAAAAAGGTATGTATGTGCTTAAATTGCATTGAAATTATTTATTATTTGTTTTTCGAATTGTATATATACAAGTCAACAGATGGGATTGAAAAAGAGAAAGGAAACAAAATGGGATTCTAATTTTGTTTTGATCACATTTAAAAGTATATATCATCAAAATATAGAAAGGCTCCCAACAATAAAAAAAAGGAGTAAGGTTTTTCTTTATATATAGTTAATTAAGTAAAATTTTGAAAAACAAATTTTTCTTGTGTAAAGTTATTAAAACACAGTAATGGAAAAAGATTTCTTTTCTTTTTTTCTTTTTTTATAAGCAGTATATATGGAATATGAGTAAACACTGAAGGAAAAAATGAATGAAATTAATTTATTCGTCTCCTCCGACCAATATTTTCACCTGACGAGAGGTTTATAAAGTCTTCTCGCAAGTGATCAATTATTGATCTTTTGAGAAGTCCTCCGACCAACAAGCTCACGAAGTCTTGCCTCAGGGGTTGGTTCACGGAAGGCCGTACTTCACTACTCACTACTAATAGTTTAGCTAATAAAATAAAATTAAATTTTGGGAGTGGATAATAGCGAAACAATTTAAATATCGAACAGTTAATAAACAAACAAAAACGGGTCACTAAAATGGTTTTATAATGCCGAAAACCATGTAGTGACGAACAGTGTGATTGTGAACAGAAATTGCACGAATTTGATCGCAAATCAAATATAAAAAATATAATAAGTTTAGCATTAAATATATATATATATATTATATATATATAAATTCTAATGTGAAAGTGTATGTATTGCAAAAATTGTTATATTAGTAACTTATAAAAATCTGCAGTGAATATGTACTAAAAATATAAAGATTTTTACGGCTACTTTATTGATGTCCACTTAGGTTCTGAATTAATAAGTCCGAGTTTTGGGTTGGTTTGTTGATGATTGATGAAGTTGTTGAAATTGATGGGAAATATTCCGGTTGCTGGTGGTATTGGAAAGATTTGTCGGGCATCCAGTTTGATGAATTCCTGATGTTGTGGAAAGCACTGAAGATTGATGATGGTAATACGTCGCGCACCCTGGACGACGATTTCTAGATGTGTTCCATCTGGTAATCGTCTTTTCGAGGCACTGATGAAGCCTCGCAAAGGTCTACCGGTGCGGCAATTAGGTGCCAATTAACAAATTATTATTATCCTCTAAGCACCCTTTTTAGGGTGCCCGGGGTTTTTTTTTTTTATTATTATGTATTAGTTAATTTTTTTTTTAATTTATTATTGATATTTTATTTTTGGGCAGGTACAAAAATGTTATGGATAAGTGTGTGTCGTGCTCCGGGCGGAGGGCACACAGCTTCTAAAGAAAAAACAAAATCGGTTTTTCAATTAATTTTTGAAACCAGCACCTTTTATTCAAATGGTTCTTTAATAACTTTCATTCCCTTCAATCTATTATTTATTTGTTATACACCCTTTTTTTATTAAATCTTTATTTTTTCAATAACCATAACTTTTTTAAAATAGGACATTTATGCCTTAACTCCACTGGATGGATTTTTAAAAACGACTCCCCGAGGTTTTGGCAAATTGCACCCAGGTACCCACGATATCTTGCAAAGGCTTTTTTATCTTTTTATTGTTTTCTCACGAAGTTAAAAATCGTACGTGATAAAATGTGCAAAAGCTTTGATGCAAGCTATATGCATCTATGCAAACTGTAATCCGACATGCACTTATGCGCCCGTCTTGAAATATTAATTTTAAGAAGGCGCGAATAATTGTGATAATTGTATGTATGTATGTACATACAATTAAATTGGAAAAATAGGAACTGTACGTATGTAGAGTGTACATGCGGAAAAAAAGTAAGAAGACGCTGTATGTTGGCAAGTGTGAATATCGTGTGAGTGGAATGTGTGTCTGATATCAAAATGAAATTTATGCTAAATTGCATTTTGTTATAATGTGGGAATGCATTTCTAAATGTATTTTGAATTTATATTGAAATTTTAAAATGAAATAGTTTTTTATTTCATGGTTTTTATGTAGTACATCAATATATTGTATAGGACAATATATTGATGCATTGCCCTTATGGTTGTTATTCGGGGCAAAGGTTCCTGAGTCACAGCACGCTTAGTAGTTTTGACGTTTATCGTAGTTTTATTCTTATTGAACTGATGGAGAAAGAAGATCTTTAAGAACTTTTTTTATTTTTAATGATTCTAAATCAAATTTCTAAATGCAAGAAGAAAAACAACCGTCTCGTCCGGGGTTTGAAACCGGGACCTTCCGCTTGGTGGGCGACTGCTCTTACCACTGAGCTAACGAGACAGATCATTTTCCCCCCTTGAATTTATCAATTTGTTACTTTTGTCACTAGCCTACTAAGCCACGTTAAAGAACTCTGAAAATTAACATTTCGAATCGAAGTGCACCACCAACCGTTCAGTTGCTATCCCTACTTTTTTCAATAATGTGATGTGCACACCGACGTGCTGAAAAGCACATCACATCACACAAGCAGTTGATATTCGCCATTTTATTCGAGTGCATGACAGGTGACTTTTACCTTAGTTTTCGCGAGTTTATTAGTGTTTCTTTTCAGGTTCATCATAATTATTCGTCCTTGGACACCCTCCCGAGCATATCTGTTGCTTTAGATCGTGGATGCCGGTGGATTTACAGCACTAATTTGCATTAAACGTAAGTCCCAAATTGGCTGGCATTACAGGTGTATTTTGTTAATTTGTGCTTTTTTAATGTATAAAACAATTGCAATATTGGTTTGTTATATCGTTTGGTTTTAAAAATGTATTTTTTAACACAAATTTATTATGAAATGTAGTAACTACGTTGTTTATTCCATTTTTGTTTAATACGTGTTGTGGTTGTTGGTTTGTTTACAATTTTTTGTAGGAATTTCGTGTAAAAAACGCTTTTAATTTGTATACTTGCATAATTCTTTTAGTATATTCCAATTGTTTTAACTAATTTAATTAATTTATCTCTTTTTTTTTTTGTTTAATTATAGGTTCATTCCTGTTTTGCAATTATCAAGTTCACCGGGGTAAACATCAGCTGTCGAATATCTCAGTAGGATGGTATGTAATTCTTTTCATGAGTACATTTTTACTAACTTGTATTTATTTGTATCATTTAAGTGCATTGGGATACAAGTTTTCTGGCTGAACAGTTTCAATTCAAATTCACTCACCGTAGACTGCAATGACGCATCATAATCTAGAAAATGTTCTGATTTTACGATGGCGGGACGGAAGGGAGAAAGTGTTAGCAAGCATGTCAATCTCCGTAACTTATGTTCGTCGCATCAGTGCACTGCCGCTTCCAGTTGAATCCAATGTTGCCAGATAGAGATAGGTTCCCGCACCATAGAATATATTGTCATTTTTAAGACTGGTGGGCATTTTAAATCAAACACTGGACATTTTTATATAATTTCGAGTATAAGACGCACCTGAAATTTGGAGGCAAATTTTTGGAGAAAAATGTCCTTCTTATAGTCAGTAAAATACGGTATATATTTATCAATTTTTATTCTATTATTGCTGTCGATTTCCTTTAGATTTTTGTATTATCACACTTTGTATTCCCCTTGTTGGACACTTGATTTTTTACGCACTTATTGTAGAATTTCGGCACTTATTACGTGTCACAGATTATTAGTTTCAAAAGGAAGCTGGTGGATTTTTAATCTTGTTTTATTAACTTTTTGTCGTCGTTTGTTCGGTCGGAGATTTTTCTTCGGGCGCCAATAATTCGGTCAGTAACAAACGTCGGAATTTGACTTGGGCAGCTTCAGTGGAGTAAGGGGTCCAAATTACAACAACTGATTTGAATTCAATTTATGCTTGTTTTTTTCGTCCCTATTATAAAAGTAAAATGAGTACATATTAGTGAAATTCTGTGTGTACTACCTAAACCTAATTTGAGCGGTGTGACAGAAGGGCTTACCGTTTTACTCGTACTAACTAGTGGTTTCCGTTTTTCACGTACTATCACTAGTCCTCGGTTATACTCCTACTGGTGACAGGATAGCCTTTCGTTGTATACGTACTGGCTAGCTCTCCGCTGTTTACGTACCGGCTTATCGGATAGTTTCCGTTGTACACTTACCAACTAAAGGCTTCCGTTCAATACACATACCACCAATAGTCTTTCGTTATTTGCGTACAAACTTGCAGGCAGGGTTAATTTTCCTAGTGAATCTATCAGTACGTTTACATGAATACTTAAAAACTTGACTTGAAATTCATTTGAAACTCAAGTAGGGTCTTTGTTGAATTAATTCCAATTACTTGACTTGAAATTTACTTGATTTACCTTTGACAACTCTGCTTTACTTTCAATACAGAATTGCTGATTTTTAGATAAATATCATGAAAAAAGTGCTACAAATCTCAGCACGAATGATCGAATATAATCTTCCTCTTGTTCCTCTTTGCTGTTTTCATATCACACACAAATGAAAAATTTTCAAGTACTGAAGTGGTGTTTACATCAATTTTTCAAGTAAATCGAACAAAATTTTGTGATTTACTTGACTCAAGTATACTTGAAGTATTCATGTAAACGTTCTTTACTTTTTAGATCTTTAAACTTGCTACCTTGCTACGCTTACTCAGACCTATCCACTTCTCGAGAAGGCCACCCGAAGCTGCATGCGGGATCTCTGTAAAGAAATATATTTGAAAGTCTCCCGATGAGATCTGTGCTCAAGCTAAGGGGGGTGCCGGTTTAAAGGATAACTCAGCTTTTGTAGATTCAAACAAAAAACATTGCTATTTTCAATATATCACTTAAAACTAATATCACAAATTCATTTTCTTAACCTACTACTGTAATTCATTTACTTATTCTAAAACTAAGTGAATCCAATAATTCATTAAAAGTTAAAAAAAAAACACATAAAAAATGTTGGCACCGAGGTTTGCTCCTTTTATTCCTGAAAATAAGAGAGAATCCGCTATTAATAAAATATAAGTTCTTGTGCAGTATGTCAAGGCACTGTAGTAGTAATAAATAGTTAATTTTCCAGAAGATTGTTTCTACAGCAGAAGCAAATTCCCGCTTAAATAATGATAGAATAAAGAAGAAGTAGATTTCTGCTGCAGGAGTAGATTGCTGCTTAGACGTAGGATAAAATAAAGCAGAAGTAGATTTCTGCAGTAGGAGTAAATTCCTACTCAGGTGGGAAATGAAAAATAGCCGAATTAAATTTCAGCAGTAGGAGTAAATTCCTACTTAGATGGAATAAAAATTGGATTTTGGATAACTGGGAAGAATCAGATTAAACTCTGATGTGTTTACATCAAATTCTGAATTGTGAATGGGTGGTTCTACAAGTCAAGTCAAGTCAAGTGTACTTCACACGCGATTAACGAATTTTAACGAATTATGTCGAAATTTTAAACCGAACCGATATCCCGGGATATTTGAAATTGTTTACGTACAGGCTTTAATTTTGGCCTCGATTTCACTTTTGTCTTTGATTCACTTTACACATTTTAATTGTTCGAATAATTATTAACTTAAGGTTACACGATGTCGAAATTATGACAGCCTGTTGCGCGACGGATGGCTGTGTTCTTGTCTGTTATTTGATAGTTTTGGAATTTAGAGTTATAGGGAAGTTGGATGCGAGTGGGAAGTTGTGGAATGTTAGAGATTTCTCTAACATTGATTGTAAAAATTTTATATCCAAAACCGAGAGCCACTCCATAACCACCTTTATATGAGTTATTGCTCTTCCAAGAATAACTAATTTTTTTCAAAAAGGGGAGAAATTGTTGTATACCAACAACCAAAGATAAAGAAATTTATGCATGCATAACAAAATGCATCCATAAGTTCCTTTAATTCTAAAAGTGGGTCCAAAAATGCATTCATAAATTAACATGAGCCAATTTATGATTCAAGTATACATGTGCCAGGCTATCTAAGCAAGCACATATGTATACAAATCATCTTCTCATGTCCAGGCGGTTGTAGTCATATTCAAGGGCACATGCCCCAAATAATTCTATCTGCACGACAAGAAATTATGTGACAAACACGTATAAGATTTCGGATGAAATATGCACGCGCTAAACACTTTTCGATGGGTCAACATTATTGACCGTGAGAAAGACGCGCATTCTTATTTGATTCAAGTAAACAGATCGGGTGTCGAGTGAAATATTCAAGCGCTGAACATTTTTCGATGGGTCAACATAATTAACTGTGAGAAAAATGTGCTTGGTTATCTCAGTCAAGTATACTGATCAGGAAAATTTAACAAGTGGATATATTTTTACCATGGGAAATTTTGTGGCTGGTTTTCACGATTCAGCAATGTTGGACTGTGCGAAGCAATTGAACAATTCTGATTGGCTGATTCTTTCTCCGGTCTGACATGCTGATTTTGGAGAATGGGTCACATGAAGATTCCTATAGGTCAATTCAAGTGACCAATGAGAGGGCTGAAACAACTGAGCCTTTCTTTAAAAGACTCGTTACTGGACATGATGAGCGCAGTTTTTGTCAGACTGTTTTTGAGCACAGTTTTGAGTGAGCAGTTCTCGAATCGAAATTTAAGTTCGCGGTTTGAAGAATAAAAGGAATAACGGTGGTTCTCGCGTTGATAGAAAAAGTTTTGAATTTTTTAATAAGAGTTTGTAAATTAAAAAATTTTGTATTAGAAGTTTTTTCTTTGTTAATTAAAGAATTCGAGTAAAATTAAAATTGTTTATTTTATCGACTCCTGTTGTACAGCAGTGTACACCCTCTTTCAAATATTTATAGTTAAAGCTTTTACGCAAGGGAAAACTATTTTATCTTTGCAGAAAACTCATGAGGACAAATACGGGAGACAACAACCACAGTGTACTCTTCTTCTCTCTGGAAGGAATATACAAAACCCGGCCTTATTTCCTTCTTGAAACAGACCGATTTATGTTGAATAGAAGGAGTTGGAATGGTGACCTCTGATCGAGCCGGAATTTTGACTTTTTTTAAATGATCCGATTCTTTCGGATGATTAGTAGGAAGGGGATATGATTCCAACTCTTGTGGAATTTTGAAGGAGTTAGTCGATGATTCCGACTCGATAGAATTTGATGGAGATAAAACTTTATTGAAATTCTTTGACTTCTTTGATTTATTCTTGGAATTCATTTTTCGTGAATTTACTGATGAAGGGGATACAATTTTATTAGATTTAGCATTTTGTGCGACTGTAGTTGGAGATATGCTTTTACATTTTAGCTTCATCTCTTGTGAAGCTATGGATGGAGTTTTATTTTCATTATTTAGTTCCGCTCTGTTGGGAACTGTCGATGGAGATAGATTTTTATTATTTTCTCTGTTCACTTCTTGTGAAACATTGGCTGGAAATCGATTTATGTTGTTTTCCGAAGCAATCGATGAGGATATAATTGTATTAATATTTTTATTGGAGAATGTTTTCTCCGTATATAGTAAACTTTCAGTTTGAGACCTTTTTCTGGGTCTTTCCTTTTCAAATAAACATATGGATAATTGGAGTGATATTGCTCATATGGATAAGATTCATTTTAATCGTTTATTTCTAAGGCAATGTATTTATTTTTATAATTGATACTAGCATTGTGTCGAGATAAAAAGTTATGACCAAGCCGGCCATCGTATGAAAGGATCGAGTTATTTCCCACTATTTGGAGATATTTTGTTCAGAATTCAAGTTTAACTTAGCAAAAATGAGTCCTTCTGTAGAAGTGGACTCTGTAAATAATGTGTTTATATTGCAGACAGCATCTCTGTAGCAGATGCTGTCTGGCTTCAATGGATTGAGTTTAATTAGGCTGATCTCTGCTCCAGTATCAATTAAGAATGTAAGTTTTGGAGCAGATCAGATGTCGATAGGCATTGAAAGCGTTAGTGAATTTTTATTAATTTGGACGGGGATAGGAATTAATTTATTGCTGCCTGTGCCAATATTGCCTCGGGCTTCCGATAAAATTGCGCTATCGTTTGTATATGCGAGAGGTTGCCGAAATTAACCCCGCACTTCATCCTGATTCCCTGCCAGGACGCCGATGGATTTCCATTAGTTTTGCTTCTTGGTGATGGAGATCTAGCCGAGATATTGGCATTGTTGTATCTCGGCGGTGGAGTTCGATTTTCTCGGATTATTGGCTTCCATTTTGTGGCTGTCTATTAGCCGTGACTGTTTGCGGATCTGTACTTATTCTTTTGAAACCGTTTCGATTTCCCTGATTGCTATTAAGTCGTGAATTATTTGTAGCTCTTGTGCGGGATTCTTCAGTAGAATGTCCCATGCGATGGCAATATCGACATAAAGAGGCTTATAACGGAGACATAACCTTATTGGAATCCGGAGGATGTTCTAATTGCGAATTAATTCTTGGAATTGTGTTTAAAGCGTTGAGCGTTGTATGACTGGGCATCTTGAAGCGGCATGCCCCAGTCTACCGTATTTACAACAAAGTAGATTACTATTCTGTAGAAAGGCATATTGATTTACCTTGTTATTTGCTTGAAAATTTTGTTGCTTTTGCTCTATACGCGATGAATAATCTAGAAGATGCAATTTTAATGCAGGAAAAGATTTATCGCAATGCACTTTGGCTAAAGTTTGGAGTTGGCCATTTATTAGCCCATCCTTAATAGCCCTCACTGCTTGACACCCGTTATCTTTTATAAGAGATTTTAAAAGAATTCTATCACTAGTATAGGAGTGTGTCTCCTCATTTAATTTAAATAGGCTTGTGTTAACTCTTTGGAGAAAATCCATTACGCTTTCCCCCATTTTCTGCTTCAATTATTTAATTGAGATTGTAGGGCGGATCTGGAAAT
Organism: Dioctria rufipes; assembly: GCA_963924295.1. Classification (NCBI taxonomy): domain Eukaryota; kingdom Metazoa; phylum Arthropoda; class Insecta; order Diptera; family Asilidae; genus Dioctria; species Dioctria rufipes. The sequence goes on from OZ002740.1 coordinate 110,238,466, forward strand.
TTTTACTTCGAATATTTGTTTTAAAATTGATTTTAGAGTAGGCCAACCTTCGTTTTGATTATACCTGAAGATATCTTATGCCTCTGCAGATAATTTATTCCTTATTAAGCTAAGGAGATCGTTCGGATTTCCATTGAAATTGGGAGTTAATGACCTTCCGTCTGATAGGAAGGAAGTAGATTGGTCTCTAAAGCAGAAATTAGTATATTTTTCCCTGAAATTAGATGTGTTATTTGTTAAGTTTTGGGATATTGAGTCCAACCGTTCTTGGAGCACAATTATGGTGTCTGTGTATGATGTTTATATATCGGCGTAAACATCATTTTTAAAATAGCAATTTTCGAGGTCGTTGGTGCTGGTATTTGAAATTATTTCATTGTGCGTTGCTTCGAAATCATCCCAGTGTTCAATGAGTTTATCTTTTGTCGATAATGAATTAAAATTGATCGATTGTATAATTCGTGATATAGACTTTTGCCTGTGATCCTGCAGCTTGAACCGTATTGTATTTGACTGTTCTTTGTGTGTATTGTGTTACGTATCAGCTGCAGTGCTGCAGTTGTTTTCTGCGATGTCTTGGGCGGGGGGGGGGGGGGGGGGAATGTAAAAGTGGTTATTTGTGCGCTCTGTGTGGATTGATATGGACTTCAGTCTATCAGATAGAGTTACCTTGGTAAGATTAGACCAGTCTTCTGTTTTGTCGTAGCACGTAGCATGACTGTTTGAAATAATCATGAATTTCATCAATTCATAATGATATTGAATCAGGGTTTCAATTTTTTTCAAATGAAGCTAACAGTTCTTCCAACTGCTGGAGTTTTTCAGAAGTAAAATCTGAAGTGCTTTTGCTTTTATTGGCTCTATGATAATCGACCAGAATTGGTCTGATTTGTGCAGTTTTGTCAATTTGTGACAAGCAAAGCTCATCAAACGTTTTGGTTTCTTCTGTCATGTTATTATATTATGTGGGGCGTAAAAATTGTGGAGAATAAGGCAAATAAAATTTGAAACACAGAACCACAATAAAAAGAAAAATGGGTGAATAAATCTAAGAACGCTACATTTTAATTAGAATAAAAATTATCTCAGGAGTAAAACAATGAATTAGTTTGAGAAATTAAAAATTAAAAAGGTATGTATGTGCTTAAATTGCATTGATATTATTTATTATTTGTTTTTCGAATTGTATATATACAAGTCAACAGATGGGATTGAAAAAGAGAAAGGAAACAAAATGGGATTCTAATTTTGTTTTGATCACATTTAAAAGTATATATCATCAAAATATAGAAAGGCTCCCAACAATAAAAAAAAGGAGTAAGGTTTTTCTTTACATATAGTTAATTAAGTAAAATTTTGAAAAACAAATTTTTCTTGTGTAAAGTTATTAAAACACAGTAATGGAAAAAGATTTCTTTTCTTTTTTTCTTTTTTTATAAGCAATATATATGGAATATGAGTAAACACTGAAGGAAAAAATGAATGAAATTAATTTATTCGTCTCCTCCGACTAATATTTTCACCTGACGAGAGGTTTATAAAGTCTTCTCGCAAGTGATCAATTATTGATCTTTTGAGAAGTCCTCCGACCAACAAGCTCACGAAGTCTTGCCTCAGGGGTTGGTTCACGGAAGGCCGTACTTCACTACTCACTACTAATAGTTTAGCTAATAAAATAAAATAAATTTTGGGAGTGGATAATAGCGAAACAATTTAAATATCGAACAGTTAATAAACAAACAAAAACGGGTCACTAAAATGGTTTTATAATGCCGAAAACCATGTAGTGACGAACAGTGTGATTGTGAACAGAAATTGCACGAATTTGATCGCAAATCAAATATAAAAAATATAATAAGTTTAGCATTAAATATATATATATATATATTAAATATATATATATATATATTATACATATATAAATTCTAATGTGAAAGTGTATGTATTGCAAAAATTGTTATATTAGTAACTTATAAAAATCTGCAGTGAATATGTACTAAAAATATAAAGATTTTTACGGCTACTTTATTGCTGTCCACTTAGGTTCTGAATTAATAACTCCGAGTTTTGGGTTGGTTTGTTGATGATTGATGAAGTTGTTGAAATTGATGGAAAATATTCCGGGTGCTGGTGGTATTGGAAAGATTTGTCGGGCATCCAGTTTGATGAATTCCTGATGTTGTGGAAAGCACTGAAGATTGATGATGGTAATACGTCGCGCACCCTGGATGACGATTTCTAGATGTGTTCCATCTGGTAATCGTCTTTTCGAGGCACTGATGAAGCCTCGCAAAGGTCTACCGGTGCGGCAATTAGGTGCCAATTAACAAATTATTATTATCCTCTAAGCATCCTTTTTAGGGTGCCCGGGGTTTTTTTTTTATTATTATGTATTAGTTAATTTTTTTTTTAATTTATTATTGATTTTTTATTTTTGGGCAGGTACAAAAATGTTATTGATAAGTGTGTTTCGTGCTCCGGGCGGAGGGTACACAGCTTCTAAAGAAAAAACAAAATCGGTTTTTCAATTAATTTTTGAAACCAGCACCTTTTATTCAAATGGTTCTTTAATAACTTTCATTCCCTTCAATCTATTATTTAATTTGTTATACACCCTTTTTTTATTAAATCTTTATTTTTTCAATAACCATAACTTTTTTAAAATTGGACATTTATGCCTTAACTCCACTGGATGGATTTTTAAAAACGACTCCCCGAGGTTTTGGCAAATTGCACCCAGGTACCCGCGATATCTTGCAAAGGCTTTTTTATCTTTTTATTGTTTTCTCACGAAGTTAAAAATCGTACGTGATAAAATGTGCAAAAGCTTTGATGCAAGCTATATGCATCTATGCAAACTGTAATCCGACATGCACTTATGCGCCCGTCTTGAAATATTAATTTTAAGAAGGCGCGAATAATTGTGATAATTGTATGTATGTATGTACATACAATTAAATTGGAAAAATAGGAACTGTACGTATGTAGAGTGTACATGCGGAAAAAAAGTAAGAAGACGCTGTATGTTGGCAAGTGTGAATATCGTGTGAGTGGAATGTGTGTCTGATATCAAAATGAAATTTATGCTAAATTGCATTTTGTTATAATGTGGGAATGCATTTCTAAATGTATTTTGAATTTATATTGAAATTTTAAAATGAAATAGTTTTTTATTTTCATGGTTTTTATGTAGTACATCAATATATTGTATAGGACAATATATTGATGCATTGCCCTTATGGTTGTTATTCGGGGCAAAGGTTCCTGAGTCACAGCACGCTTAGTAGTTTTGACGTTTATCGTAGTTTTATTCTTATTGAACTGATGGAGAAAGAAGATCTTTAAGAACTTTTTTTATTTTTAATGATTCTAAATCAAATTTCTAAATGCAAGAAGAAAAACAACCGTCTCGTCCGGGGTTTGAAACCGGGACCTTCCGCTTGGTGGGCGACTGCTCTTACCACTGAGCTAACGAGACAGATCATTTTCCCCCTTGAATTTATCAATTTGTTACTTTTGTCACTAGCCTACTAAGCCACGTTAAAGAACTCTGAAAATTAACATTTCGAATCGAAGTGCACACCAACCGTTCAGTTGCTATCCCTACTTTTTTCAATAATGTGATGTGCACACCGACGTGCTGAAAAGCACATCACATCACACAAGCAGTTGATATTCGCCATTTTATTCGAGTGCATGACAGGTGACTTTTACCTTAGTTTTCGCGAGTTTATTAGTGTTTCTTTTCAGGTTCATCATAATTATTCGTCCTTGGACACCCTCCCGAGCATATCTGTTGCTTTAGATCGTGGATGGCGGTGGATTTACAGCACTAATTTGCATTAAACGTAAGTCCCAAATTGGCTGGCATTACAGGTGTATTTTGTTAATTTGTGCTTTTTTAATGTATAAAACAATTGCAATATTGGTTTGTTATATTCGTTTGGTTTTAAAAATGTATTTTTTAACACAAATTTATTATGAAATGTAGTAACTACGTTGTTTAATCCATTTTTGTTTAATACGTGTTGTGGTTGTTGGTTTGTTTACAATTTTTTGTAGGAATTTCGTGTAAAAACGCTTTTAATTTGTATACTTGCATAATTCTTTTAGTATATTCCAATTGTTTTAACTAATTTAATTAATTTATCTCTTTTTTTTTTTGTTTATTATAGGTTCATTCCTGTTTTGCAATTATCAAGTTCACCGGGGTAAACATCAGCTGTCGAATATCTCAGTAGGATGGTATGTAATTCTTTTCATGAGTACATTTTTACTAACTTGTATTTATTTGTATCATTTAAGTGCATTGGGATACAAGTTTTCTGGCTGAACAGTTTCAATTCAAATTCACTCTCACCGTAGACTGCAATGACGCATCATAATCTAGAAAATGTTCTGATTTTACGATGGCGGGACGGAAGGGAGAAAGTGTTAGCAAGCATGTCAATCTCCGTAACTTATGTTCGTCGCATCAGTGCACTGCCGCTTCCAGTTGAATCCAATGTTGCCAGATAGAGATAGGTTCCCGCACCATAGAATATATTGTCATTTTTAAGACTGGTGGGCATTTTAAATCAAACACTGGACATTTTTATATTAATTTCGAGTATAAGACGCACCTGAAATTTGGAGGCAAATTTTTGGAGAAAAATGTCCTTCTTATAGTCAGTAAAATACGGTATATATTTATCAATTTTTATTCTATTATTGCTGTCGATTTCCTTTAGATTTTTGTATTATCACACTTTGTATTCCCCTTGTTGGACACTTGATTTTTTACGCACTTATTGTAGAATTTCGGCACTTATTACGTGTCACAGATTATTAGTTTCAAAAGGAAGCTGGTGGATTTTTAATCTTGTTTTATTAACTTTTTGTCGTCGTTTGTTCGGTCGGAGATTTTTCTTCGGGCGCCAATAATTCGGTCAGTAACAAACGTCGGAATTTGACTTGGGCAGCTTCAGTGGAGTAAGGGGTCCAAATTACAACAACTGATTTGAATTCAATTTATGCTTGTTTTTTTCGTCCCTATTATAAAAGTAAAATGAGTACATATTAGTGAAATTCTGTGTGTACTACCTAAACCTAATTTGAGCGGTGTGACAGAAGGGCTTACCGTTTTACTCGTACTAACTAGTGGTTTCCGTTTTTCACGTACTATCACTAGTCCTCGGTTATACTCCTACTGGTGACAGGATAGCCTTTCGTTGTATACGTACTGGCTAGCTCTCCGCTGTTTACGTACCGGCTTATCGGATAGTTTCCGTTGTACACTTACCAACTAAAGGCTTCCGTTCAATACACATACCACCAATAGTCTTTCGTTATTTGCGTACAAACTTGCAGGCAGGGTTAATTTTCCTAGTGAATCTATCAGTACGTTTACATGAATACTTAAAAACTTGACTTGAAATTCATTTGAAACTCAAGTAGGGTCTTTGTTGAATTAATTCCAATTACTTGACTTGAAATTTACTTGATTTACCTTTGACAACTCTGCTTTACTTTCAATACAGAATTGCTGATTTTTAGATAAATATCATGAAAAAAGTGCTACAAATCTCAGCACGAATGATCGAATATAATCTTCCTCTTGTTCCTCTTTGCTGTTTTCATATCACACACAAATGAAAAATTTTCAAGTACTGAAGTGGTGTTTACATCAATTTTTCAAGTAAATCGAACAAAATTTTGTGATTTACTTGACTCAAGTATACTTGAAGTATTCATGTAAACGTTCTTTACTTTTTAGATGTTTAAACTTGCTACCTTGCTACGCTTACTCAGACCTATCCACTTCTCGAGAAGGCCACCCGAAGCTGCATGCGGGATCTCTGTAAAGAAATATATTTGAAAGTCTCCCGATGAGATCTGTGCTCAAGCTAAGGGGGGTGCCGGTTTAAAGGATAACTCAGCTTTTGTAAATTCAAACAAAAAACATTGCTATTTTCAATATATCACTTAAAACTAATATCACAAATTCATTTTCTTAACCTACTACTGTAATTCATTTACTTATTCTAAAACTAAGTGAATCCAATAATTCATTAAAAGTTAAAAAAAAAACATAAAAAATGTTGGCACCGAGGTTTGCTCCTTTTATTCCTGAAAATTAGAGAGAATCCGCTATTAATAAAATATAAGTTCTTGTGCAGTATGTCAAGGCACTGTAGTAGTAATAAATAGTTAATTTTCCAGAAGATTGTTTCTACAGCAGAAGCAAATTCCCGCTTAAATAATGATAGAATAAAGAAGAAGTAGATTTCTGCTGCAGGAGTAGATTGCTGCTTAGACGTAGGATAAAATAAAGCAGAAGTAGATTTCTGCAGTAGGAGTAAATTCCTACTCAGGTGGGAAATGAAAAATAGCCGAATTAAATTTCAGCAGTAGGAGTAAATTCCTACTTAGATGGAATAAAAATTGGATTTTGGATAACTGGGAAGAATCAGATTAAACTCTGATGTGTTTACATCAAATTCTGAATTGTGAATGGGTGGTTCTACAAGTCAAGTCAAGTCAAGTGTACTTCACACGCGATTAACGAATTTTAACGAATTATGTCGAAATTTTAAACCGAACCGATATCCCGGGATATTTGAAATTGTTTACGTACAGGCTTTAATTTTGGCCTCGATTTCACTTTTGTCTTTGATTCACTTTACACATTTTAATTGTTCGAATAATTATTAACTTAAGGTTACACGATGTCGAAATTATGACAGCCTGTTGCGCGACGGATGGCTGTGTTCTTGTCTGTTATTTGATAGTTTTGGAATTTAGAGTTATAGGGAAGTTGGATGCGAGTGGGAAGTTGTGGAATGTTAGAGATTTCTCTAACATTGATTGTAAAAATTTTATATCCAAAACCGAGAGCCACTCCATAACCACCTTTATATGAGTTATTGCTCTTCCAAGAATAACTAATTTTTTTCAAAAAGGGGAGAAATTGTTGTATACCAACAACCAAAGATAAAGAAATTTATGCATGCATAACAAAATGCATCCATAAGTTCCTTTAATTCTAAAAGTGGGTCCAAAAATGCATTCATAAATTAACATGAGCCAATTTATGATTCAAGTATACATGTGCCAGGCTATCTAAGCAAGCACATATGTATACAAATCATCTTCTCATGTCCAGGCGGTTGTAGTCATATTCAAGGGCACATGCCCCAAATAATTCTATCTGCACGACAAGAAATTATGTGACAAACACGTATAAGATTTCGGATGAAATATGCACGCGCTAAACACTTTTCGATGGGTCAACATTATTGACCGTGAGAAAGACGCGCATGCTTATTTGATTCAAGTAAACAGATCGGATGTCGAGTGAAATATTCAAGCGCTGAACATTTTTCGATGGGTCAACATAATTAACTGTGAGAAAAATGTGCTTGGTTACCTCAGTCAAGTATACTGATCAGGAAAATTTAACAAGTGGATATATTTTTACCATGGGAAATTTTGTGGCTGGTTTTCACGATTCAGCAATGTTGGACTGTGCGAAGCAATTGAACAATTCTGATTGGCTGATTCTTTCTCCGGTCTGACATGCTGATTTTGGAGAATGGGTCACATGAAGATTCCTATAGGTCAATTCAAGTGACCAATGAGAGGGCTGAAACAACTGAGCCTTTCTTTAAAAGACTCGTTACTGGACATGATGAGCGCAGTTTTTGTCAGACTGTTTTTGAGCACAGTTTTGAGTGAGCAGTTCTCGAATCGAAATTTAAGTTCGCGGTTTGAAGAATAAAAGGAATAACGGTGGTTCTCGCGTTGATAGAAAAAGTTTTGAATTTTTTAATAAGAGTTTGTAAATTAAAAAATTTTGTATTAGAAGTTTTTTCTTTGTTAATTAAAGAATTCGAGTAAAATTAAAATTGTTTATTTTATCGACTCCTGTTGTACAGCAGTGTACACCCTCTTTCAAATATTTATAGTTAAAGCTTTTACGCAAGGGAAAACTATTTTATCTTTGCAGAAAACTCATGAGGACAAATACGGGAGACAACAACCACAGTGTACTCTTCTTCTCTCTGGAAGGAATATACAAAACCCGGCCTTATTTCCTTCTTGAAACAGACCGATTTATGTTGAATAGAAGGAGTTGGAATGGTGACCTCTGATCGAGCCGGAATTTTGACTTTTTTTAAATGATCCGATTCTTTCGGATGATTAGTAGGAAGGGGATATGATTCCAACTCTTGTGGAATTTTGAAGGAGTTAGTCGATGATTCCGACTCGATAGAATTTGATGGAGATAAAACTTTATTGAAATTCTTTGACTTCTTTGATTTATTCTTGGAATTCATTTTTCGTGAATTTACTGATGAAGGGGATACAATTTTATTAGATTTAGCATTTTGTGCGACTGTAGTTGGAGATATGCTTTTACATTTTAGCTTCATCTCTTGTGAAGCTATGGATGGAGTTTTATTTTCATTATTTAGTTCCGCTCTGTTGGGAACTGTCGATGGAGATAGATTTTTATTATTTTCTCTGTTCACTTCTTGTGAAACATTGGCTGGAAATCGATTTATGTTGTTTTGCGAAGCAATCGATGAGGATATAATTGTATTAATATTTTTATTGGAGAATGTTTTCTCCGTATATAGTAAACTTTCAGTTTGAGACCTTTTTCTGGGTCTTTCCTTTTCAAATAAACATATGGATAATTGGAGTGATATTGCTCATATGGATAAGATTCATTTTAATCGTTTATTTCTAAGGCAATGTATTTATTTTTATAATTGATACTAGCATTGTGTCGAGATAAAAAGTTATGACCAAGCCGGCCATCGTATGAAAGGATCGAGTTATTTCCCACTATTTGGAATGGGTGTTCTAGCATGGAGATATTTTGTTCAGAATTCAAGTTTAACTTAGCAAAAATGAGTCCTTCTGTAGAAGTGGACTCTGTAAATAATGTGTTTATATTGCAGACAGCATCTCTGTAGCAGATGCTGTCTGGCTTCAATGGATTGAGTTTAATTAGGCTGATCTCTGCTCCAGTATCAATTAAGAATGTAAGTTTTGGAGCAGATCAGATGTCGATAGGCATTGAAAGCGTTAGTGAATTTTTATTAATTTGGACGGGGATAGGAATTAATTTATTGCTGCCTGTGCCAATATTGCCTCGGGCTTCCGATAAAATTGCGCTATCGTTTGTATATGCGAGAGGTTGCCGAAATTAACCCCGCACTTCATCCTGATTCCCTGCCAGGACGCCGATGGATTTCCATTAGTTTTGCTTCTTGGTGATGGAGATCTAGCCGAGATATTGGCATTGTTGTATCTCGGCGGTGGAGTTCGATTTTCTCGGATTATTGGCTTCCATTTTGTGGCTGTCTATTAGCCGTGACTGTTTGCGGATCTGTACTTATTCTTTTGAAACCGTTTCGATTTCCCTGATTGCTATTAAGTCGTGAATTATTTGTACCTCTTGTGCGGGATTCTTCAGTAGAATGTCCCATGCGATGGCAATATCGACATAAAGAGGCTTATAACGGAGACATAACCTTATTGGAATCCGGAGGATGTTCTAATTGCGAATTAATTCTTGGAATTGTGTTAAAGCGTTGAGCGTTGTATGACTGGGCATCTTGAAGCGGCATGCCCCAGTCTACCGTATTTACAACAAAGTAGATTACTATTCTGTAGAAAGGCATATTGATTTACCTTGTTATTTGCTTGAAAATTTTGTTGCTTTTGCTCTATACGCGATGAATAATCTAGAAGATGCAATTTTAATGCAGGAAAAGATTTATCGCAATGCACTTTGGCTAAAGTTTGGAGTTGGCCATTTATTAGCCCATCCTCAATAGCCCTCACTGCTTGACACCCGTTATCTTTTATAAGAGATTTTAAAAGAATTTTATCACTAGTATAGGAGTGTGTCTCCTCATTTAATTTAAATAGGCTTGTGTTAACTCTTTGGAGAAAATCCATTACGCTTTCCCCCATTTTCTGCTTCAATTATTTAATTGAGATTGTAGGGCGGATCTGGAAATTTTTACTTCGAATATTTGTTTTAAAATTGATTTTAGAGTAGGCCAACCTTCGTTTTGATTATACCTGAAGATATCTTATGCCTCTGCAGATAATTTATTCCTTATTAAGCTAAGGAGATCGTTCGGATTTCCATTGAAATTGGGAGTTAATGACCTTCCGTCTGATAGGAAGGAAGTAGATTGGTCTCTAAAGCAGAAATTAGTATATTTTTCCCTGAAATTAGATGTGTTATTTGTTAAGTTTTGGGATATTGAGTCCAACCGTTCTTGGAGCACAATTATGGTGTCTGTGTATGATGTTTATATATCGGCGTAAACATCATTTTTAAAATAGCAATTTTCGAGGTCGTTGGTGCTGGTATTTGAAATTATTTCATTGTGCGTTGCTTCGAAATCATCCCAGTGTTCAATGAGTTTATCTTTTGTCGATAATGAATTAAAATTGATCGACTGTATAATTCGTGATATAGACTTTTGCCTGTGATCCTGCAGCTTGAACCGTATTGTATTTGACTGTTCTTTGTGTGTATTGTGTTACGTATCAGCTGCAGTTGTTTTCTGCGATGTCTTGGGCGGGGGGGGGGGGGGGGAGTGGAATGTAAAAGTGGTTATTTGTGCGCTCTGTGTGGATTGATATGGACTTCAGTCTATCAGATAGAGTTACCTTGGTAAGATTAGACCAGTCTTCTGTTTTGTCGTAGCACGTAGCATGACTGTTTGAAATAATCATGAATTTCATCAATTCATAATGATATTGAATCAGGGTTTCAATTTTTTTCAAATGAAGCTAACAGTTCTTCCAACTGCTGGAGTTTTTCAGAAGTAAAATCTGAAGTGCTTTTGCTTTTATTGGCTCTATGATAATCGACCAGAATTGGTCTGATTTGTGCAGTTTTGTCAATTTGTGACAAGCAAAGCTCATCAAACGTTTTGGTTTCTTCTGTCATGTTATTATATTATGTGGGGCGTAAAAATTGTGGAGAATAAGGCAAATAAAATTTGAAACACAGAACCACAATAAAAAGAAAAATGGGTGAATAAATCTAAGAACGCTACATTTTAATTAGAATAAAAATTATCTCAGGAGTAAAACAATGAATTAGTTTGAGAAATTAAAAATTAAAAAGGTATGTATGTGCTTAAATTGCATTGATATTATTTATTATTTGTTTTTCGAATTGTATATATACAAGTCAACAGATGGGATTGAAAAAGAGAAAGGAAACAAAATGGGATTCTAATTTTGTTTTGATCACATTTAAAAGTATATATCATCAAAATATAGAAAGGCTCCCAACAATAAAAAAAAGGAGTAAGGTTTTTCTTTACATATAGTTAATTAAGTAAAATTTTGAAACACAAATTTTTCTTGTGTAAAGTTATTAAAACACAGTAATGGAAAAAGATTTCTTTTCTTTTTTTCTTTTTTTATAAGCAATATATATGGAATATGGGTAAACACTGAAGGAAAAAATGAATGAAATTAATTTATTCGTCTCCTCCGACTAATATTTTCACCTGACGAGAGGTTTATAAAGTCTTCTCGCAAGTGATCAATTATTGATCTTTTGAGAAGTCCTCCGACCAACAAGCTCACGAAGTCTTGCCTCAGGGGTTGGTTCACGGAAGGCCGTACTTCACTACTCACTACTAATAGTTTAGCTAATAAAATAAAATAAATTTTGGGAGTGGATAATAGCGAAACAATTTAAATATCGAACAGTTAATAAACAAACAAAAACGGGTCACTAAAATGGTTTTATAATGCCGAAAACCATGTAGTGACGAACAGTGTGATTGTGAACAGAAATTGCACGAATTTGATCGCAAATCAAATATAAAAAATATAATAAGTTTAGCATTAAATATATATATATATATATTAAATATATATATATATATATTATACATATATAAATTCTAATGTGAAAGTGTATGTATTGCAAAAATTGTTATATTAGTAACTTATAAAAATCTGCAGTGAATATGTACTAAAAATATAAAGATTTTTACGGCTACTTTATTGCTGTCCACTTAGGTTCTGAATTAATAACTCCGAGTTTTGGGTTGGTTTGTTGATGATTGATGAAGTGTTGAAATTGATGGAAAATATTCCGGGTGCTGGTGGTATTGGAAAGATTTGTCGGGCATCCAGTTTGATGAATTCCTGATGTTGTGGAAAGCACTGAAGATTGATGATGGTAATACGTCGCGCACCCTGGACGACGATTTCTAGATGTGTTCCATCTGGTAATCGTCTTTCGAGGCACTGATGAAGCCTCGCAAAGGTCTACCGGTGCGGCAATTAGGTGCCAATTAACAAATTATTATTATCCTCTAAGCATCCTTTTTAGGGTGCCCGGGGTTTTTTTTTTTATTATTATGTATTAGTTAATTTTTTTTTTAATTTATTATTGATTTTTTATTTTTGGGCAGGTACAAAAATGTTATTGATAAGTGTGTTTCGTGCTCCGGGCGGAGGGTACACAGCTTCTAAAGAAAAAACAAAATCGGTTTTTTCAATTAATTTTTGAAACCAGCACCTTTTATTCAAATGGTTCTTTAATAACTTTCATTCCCTTCAATCTATTATTTAATTTGTTATACACCCTTTTTTTATTAAATCTTTATTTTTTCAATAACCATAACTTTTTTAAAATTGGACATTTATGCCTTAACTCCACTGGATGGATTTTTAAAAACGACTCCCCGAGGTTTTGGCAAATTGCACCCAGGTACCCGCGATATCTTGCAAAGGCTTTTTTATCTTTTTATTGTTTTCTCACGAAGTTAAAAATCGTACGTGATAAAATGTGCAAAAGCTTTGATGCAAGCTATATGCATCTATGCAAACTGTAATCCGACATGCACTTATGCGCCCGTCTTGAAATATTAATTTTAAGAAGGCGCGAATAATTGTGATAATTGTATGTATGTATGTACATACAATTAAATTGGAAAAATAGGAACTGTACGTATGTAGAGTGTACATGCGGAAAAAAAGTAAGAAGACGCTGTATGTTGGCAAGTGTGAATATCGTGTGAGTGGAATGTGTGTCTGATATCAAAATGAAATTTATGCTAAATTGCATTTTGTTATAATGTGGGAATGCATTTCTAAATGCATTTTGAATTTATATTGAAATTTTAAAATGAAATAGTTTTTTATTTTCATGGTTTTTATGTAGTACATCAATATATTGTATAGGACAATATATTGATGCATTGCCCTTATGGTTGTTATTCGGGGCAAAGGTTCCTGAGTCACAGCACGCTTAGTAGTTTTGACGTTTATCGTAGTTTTATTCTTATTGAACTGATGGAGAAAGAAGATCTTTAAGAACTTTTTTTATTTTTAATGATTCTAAATCAAATTTCTAAATGCAAGAAGAAAAACAACCGTCTCGTCCGGGGTTTGAAACCGGTACCTTCCGCTTGGTGGGCGACTGCTCTTACCACTGAGCTAACGAGACAGATCATTTTCCCCCTTGAATTTATCAATTTGTTACTTTTGTCACTAGCCTACTAAGCCACGTTAAAGAACTCTGAAAATTAACATTTCGAATCGAAGTGCACACCAACCGTTCAGTTGCTATCCCTACTTTTTTCAATAATGTGATGTGCACACCGACGTGCTGAAAAGCACATCACATCACACAAGCAGTTGATATTCGCCATTTTATTCGAGTGCATGACAGGTGACTTTTACCTTAGTTTTCGCGAGTTTATTAGTGTTTCTTTTCAGGTTCATCATAATTATTCGTCCTTGGACACCCTCCCGAGCATATCTGTTGCTTTAGATCGTGGATGCCGGTGGATTTACAGCACTAATTTGCATTAAACGTAAGTCCCAAATTGGCTGGCATTACAGGTGTATTTTGTTAATTTGTGCTTTTTTAATGTATAAAACAATTGCAATATTGGTTTGTTATATTCGTTTGGTTTTAAAAATGTATTTTTTAACACAAATTTATTATGAAATGTAGTAACTACGTTGTTTAATCCATTTTTGTTTAATACGTGTTGTGGTTGTTGGTTTGTTTACAATTTTTTGTAGGAATTTCGTGTAAAAACGCTTTTAATTTGTATACTTGCATAATTCTTTTAGTATATTCCAATTGTTTTAACTAATTTAATTAATTTATCTCTTTTTTTTTTTTGTTTATTATAGGTTCATTCCTGTTTTGCAATTATCAAGTTCACCGGGGTAAACATCAGCTGTCGAATATCTCAGTAGGATGGTATGTAATTCTTTTCATGAGTACATTTTTACTAACTTGTATTTATTTGTGTCATTTTAGGTGCATTGGGATACAAGTTTTCTGGCTGAACAGTTTCAATTCAAATTCACTCTCACCGTAGACTGCAATGACGCATCATAATCTAGAAAATGTTCTGATTTTACGATGGCGGGACGGAAGGGAGAAAGTGTTAGCAAGCATGTCAATCTCCGTAACTTATGTTCGTCGCATCGGTGCACTGCCGCTTCCAGTTGAATCCAATGTTGCCAGATAGAGATAGGTTCCCGCACCATGGAATATATTGTCATTTTTAAGACTGGTGGGCATTTTAAATCAAACACTGGACATTTTTATATTAATTTCGAGTATAAGACGCACCTGAAATTTGGAGGCAAATTTTTGGAGAAAAATGTCCTTCTTATAGTCAGTAAAATACGGTATATATTTATCAATTTTTATTCTATTATTGCTGTCGATTTCCTTTAGATTTTTGTATTATCACACTTTGTATTCCCCTTGTTGGACACTTGATTTTTTACGCACTTATTGTAGAATTTCGGCACTTATTACGTGTCACAGATTATTAGTTTCAAAAGGAAGCTGGTGGATTTTTAATCTTGTTTTATTAACTTTTTGTCGTCGTTTGTTCGGTCGGAGATTTTTCTTCGGGCGCCAATAATTCGGTCAGTAACAAACGTCGGAATTTGACTTGGGCAGCTTCAGTGGAGTAAGGGGTCCAAATTACAACAACTGATTTGAATTCAATTTATGCTTTTTTTTTTCGTCCCTATTATAAAAGTAAAATGAGTACATATTAGTGAAATTCTGTGTGTACTACCTAAACCTAATTTGAGCGGTGTGACAGAAGGGCTTACCGTTTTACTCGTACTAACTAGTGGTTTCCGTTTTTCACGTACTATCACTAGTCCTCGGTTATACTCCTACTGGTGACAGGATAGCCTTTCGTTGTATACGTACTGGCTAGCTCTCCGCTGTTTACGTACCGGCTTATCGGATAGTTTCCGTTGTACACTTACCAACTAAAGGCTTCCGTTCAATACACATACCACCAATAGTCTTTCGTTATTTGCGTACAAACTTGCAGGCAGGGTGAATTTTCCTAGTGAATCTATCAGTACGTTTACATGAATACTTAAAAACTTGACTTGAAATTCATTTGAAACTCAAGTAGGGTCTTTGTTGAATTAATTCCAATTACTTGACTTGAAATTTACTTGATTTACCTTTGACAACTCTGCTTTACTTTCAATACAGAATTGCTGATTTTTAGATAAATATCATGAAAAAAGTGCTACAAATCTCAGCACGAATGATCGAATATAATCTTCCTCTTGTTCCTCTTTGCTGTTTTCATATCACACACAAATGAAAAATTTTCAAGTACTGAAGTGGTGTTTACATCAATTTTTCAAGTAAATCGAACAAAATTTTGTGATTTACTTGACTCAAGTATACTTGAAGTATTCATGTAAACGTTCTTTACTTTTTAGATGTTTAAACTTGCTACCTTGCTACGCTTACTCACACCTATCCATTTCTCGAGAAGGCCACCCAAAGTTGCATGCGGGATCTCTGTAAAGAAATATATTTGAAAGTCTCCCGATGAGATCTGTGCTCAAGCTAAGGGGGGTGCCGGTTTAAAGGATAACTCAGCTTTTGTAAATTCAAACAAAAAACATTGCTATTTTCAATATATCACTTAAAACTAATATCACAAATTCATTTTCTTAACCTACTACTGTAATTCATTTACTTATTCTAAAACTAAGTGAATCCAATAATTCATTAAAAGTTAAAAAAAAAACACATAAAAAATGTTGGCACCGAGGTTTGCTCCTTTTATTCCTGAAAATAAGAGAGAATCCGCTATTAATAAAATATAAGTTCTTGTGCAGTATGTCAAGGCACTGTAGTAGTAATAAATAGTTAATTTTCGAGAAGATTGTTTCTACAGCAGAAGCAAATTCCCGCTTAAATAATGATAGAATAAAGAAGAAGTAGATTTCTGCTGCAGGAGTAGATTGCTGTTTAGACGTAGGATAAAATAAAGCAGAAGTAGATTTCTGCAGTAGGAGTAAATTCCTACTAACTGGGAAGAATCAGATTAAACTCTGATGTGTTTACATCAAATTCTGAATTGTGAATGGGTGATTCTACAAGTCAAGTCAAGTCAAGTGTACTTCACATGCGATTAACGAATTTTAACGAATTATGTCGAAATTTTAAACCGGACCGATATCCCGGGATATTTGAAAATGTTTACGTACAGGCTTTAATTTTGGCCTCGATTTCACTTTTGTCTTTGATTCACTTTACACATTTTAATTGTTCGAATAATTATTAACTTAAGGTTACACGATGTCGAAATTATTACAGCCTGTTGCGCGACGGATGGCTGTGTTCTTGTCTGTTATTTGATAGTTTTGGAATTTAGAGTTATAGGGAAGTTGGATGCGAGTGGGAAGTTGTGGAATGTTAGAGATTTCTCTAACTTGTTATGAGTTGAAGATCGGCGTTTCTTCCAGCATGGTGAGAATTATCCCGAAAGTCCGGAATGGTCCAGCGTTGATAAATCCCACGATGATCGCGATGCCTGGATGTTGTCCTATCCACGATGGTGGCTTCCTGAACTAGTGAAGAAAGTAAATCTTTCGCCCAGGTAATAAATATTTCTCGTTTCCGAGTTGATTAGGTGGAGAGGTGATAAGTAGTGGAAGTTTTCAACTTGAAGTTGCGTTCAAAGCTGGCTAATGAGGGGGTTAGGATGTTGAGAGATCTTCTTAAGTTGTTTGACCGCTAGAGAAAGGAGATGGTCCTCGATTGGAGTGATGTTTGCATTGTCATAAAAAAAGGTGTTGGCAAAGTAGTGTCCGTCAGGTTTCCTGTACACTCCTGTACAGGACCTTAGGATCTTTCTTTGGAGGGCGGTGATTTGCTTCATATATGATGGCGAAATGGTGTGCCAGATGGGGAAACAATAGCAGATGATTGGGCGGATGAGCTGTTTGTATATAAGCAGCTTTGTATCTTTCGGGAGACCGTTTCTCCTTCTGATAATAGGGTTGAGCAGGGAGTAAGCGTAGTTGGCTTTCCTCATGGTTAGCTTGGCGTGATTGTTGAATTTCAACAGGTTATTGAAAGAGACACCAAGATATTTGGTGCTCTTTGAAGGCTGGAGCTTTTCGTTATTTACTTCAATTTCTATGTTGTTGGCTCGTGTGGCGAGATTGGGTCTTCCCCTTGTGGAGGGGTTTCGGATGCAAATCATTTCAGATTTGTTAATATTAATTTTGATGCCGCACTTTCTGTAGAACTCGTCAAGTTTGAGGACATGCCGCTCCACTTTCGTAGCAGCTTAATTGGATGACATGGAGTGGGCGTACGTAAGGGAGTCATCAGCATAAAGTAGTGTGGTGGAATTTGAGTCGTTGACAGGCTGGTCATAGGTGAATAGATTGAAGAGAGTTGGTCCGAAGACCGAACCTTGCGGGACACCAGCACTAACTGATGTTGCCTGAGATTTGACATTCTCAATTTCTATGTAGAAATTCCGGGATGACAGAAAGCTATGTATAACCCGGGTGACAAAAGGCGGGAACTCGAGGCTTATAATTTTGAATATTAGCCCGTTTGTCCAGACTGAGTCAAACGCTTTCTCTACTTCAAGGAAGCAGCCTACTGTCTGCTCCCTTTTGTTGAGGGCGTTTGTAGAATCAGAGAGGAATTTGAGCAGAGCGTGATAAGTGGAGTTCTGGGGCTTGAAGCCGAATTGGGTATCTTGCCTGATATTTAGGTCGAGGCAGGTATTTTCAATGTGTTGGCGGACTATTTTTTCGAAAGTTTGCCCATGTTTGACAGAAGAGATATTGGACGCAACTCGTTAAGGTTTTTCGAGTTTCCTTTTTTGGGAATTGGAACAATGCGCGCGGTTTTCCAGACATCAGAAAAGTAGGAATTATTGAGGAAATTATTGAAGATAATTGTGAGAAATTCTATGGCAACAGGTGGGAAGTTTTTGATGACTTTTTGCCTCTGATAGTCCTGATTAGGGCGAAAACGTGAGCAGGATTAGAAAAAATGCCTAAATCATCCGGATTTAAGGACGTGTTTGTAGAATTAAAGATTGTGGTGGAGAATTCCACTGACTGGGCAGTGAAATCTTCAACAGCCGATTCTACAGTGTTCCTAAAGTTAGCATCGCTTAGAGATGAGTTGTCTTTGAAGGTGGATTGGAAATATTCCGCGAGAGCGTTGCATTTTTCTTGGGTAAGATTGTAAGCGTTTGAGCCGCTTAAAATGGTTTTGGGAAGTTTTGCTTTCCTGTTGCAAATCCTGTTGATGTCCTGAAAACAGTGTGGACGGTGTTGAATTGAGGCCAGTTTCTTCCTAAACTCTTGATCGAGAAACATTTTCGTTTGTTCCTCAATGATTGTTGACAAGCAGTTAATTTGCGATAACACGGTTCTGTAGGCTGGATTGTGACTATTAAGGGTTCGGTGAAATATACGGTTAAGTATTTGTCGAGGTTTCTGCCTATATTTGTATAATTTTTGCAGTTGAGGCGGGAGATTTTTGTATTTGTAGTGTTTGCTCGGCACTACACTAGCAAAGAAGGCGACATTTTCTTCAATGGCGTTGTTGAGGAAGTCAATGTGGAAGTCAATTTCCAAGTTCGTGACATTCCGTTGCGAGTCAGGGAGATTTCCTATGAGAAAATGAGAGAGCCTGTCTTGAAATTGTTGCCAGTCAACGTCTTTGAGTGAAGTTGAGGCTTGAGGATCAGAAGTCAAAATATTTAAGGGTGCGCTGGGGGTGATTGAGAGTTCAACTGCCAAATGATCAGATACAGTCATATGCGCTGTGCAGACGTAATTTGAGAATTGGGGTAGAAGATTAATTAGATTAGAGGTTACGATATAGAAGTCAAGAGTTGACCCAGATCGCGGGCAAGTCGGAGTATCCTGCGAGACGACGACGAAATCATGGGTGGTGTTGAAGAGTAGCCAGTCATGTACAGCCTTGCGTGACGGACTTACGACAGAGTCATTCCACAACGTGTGCCTGGCGTTGAAATCACCACCAAGCACCGTGAAAGTGAAATTGTCCGAGATTTGGGCAATGCTGTTCATGCTGTTCTGGATATCAGCTCCTGCGGCGTGGCATCTATTATATAGGGCGATTAAGAGAATAGACTCGTTGTCACGAAGCTCTAACTTGACAGCATTGCATTCCATATTGGAAAGGTTACTTATTTTCACCTCTTCGAATTTAAGGTTTTCCTTAATGAGTAGAGCAGTGCCTAGGGTGGTCTCAGATTTGTCCTGGCGGACGAAGTTGTAGTGCTCAAAAGCTAACTTATATCTCTCAGTGAGGAGAGTTTCAGAGAGGAACATAAACGTGGGTTTATGCTCAATGAGGAATAGGTTTAGGGCTGCTCTTTTGCTGTGCTTTACCAGCGAATTGCAGTTCAGTGACATGATTTTCACCTTACTTAATTGCGAGACATAGTCCAAATGCAAATTGAAGGTAAGCTGCTTGTTTTTCCGATATGGAAGAGAGCTTCCTGTATTTGGGAAGGAAATTATTGATTGTGCCCATAAGGGCGAAAAGGTTACAGCCAAATAGAGACTTGGCTTCTTTGGTGCAGAAATCGTCATTTTCAGACACTCTGGGATTTCTAGGAGCTGCCTTGGGGGCAGGCCTAGGTGCAGCTTGGGATTTGGGAGCTGTGGGTTTAACAGAGTTATTATTATTAAATGTGTTTTTGGAGATTACCTGGGCGAAAGATTTACCTGGTTGCGCGTAGTTCCTTGTGGCTGCCTTCACGAAGTCTTCACGTTGGCGACGCTCCTCGGTCTTCTTTGCACGTTGTTGTACTGAGTTCCGGAAGATTGAGGCGATGTCCTTGCCTTTCGCTTGTTGTTATCCACGGGAATGAATTTGTTACCATTGCTTTCATCCTCAGATAAGTCCGAACTCGATGAAGATGACTCGGTTGAGTCATTGGACATTTCCACATCGTTGGCTACTTCGTCTGTAACGACATCAAGTGACGATGTGTCATTGTCGTTGAAAACATTTCTGGATCCTTCCTATATGGTGATTTCCGGGAGTCCTAGTTCGTACTTATTGTACAACTTTTTTAGGCTGCTGTCAATAGCGGCCATAAGTGCCCTTTTTTCGGCTTTAAACGCGAGATTATTATTATTTGAGTTGCTTTCACTCATTATGATAAACAAAACAAGGTGACCTTTATCACTGCAATTTGTTTAATTCTGTCTGTCACTCACTTATAAATATATGTGTCTATATCACTATGTGTCTCTATCACAATCACAACACTTAGATATAATAGTATGTGTCTCTATCACCTTAATATTCAATATATGTGACTGTATCTTATTATCACACACTAGCACACACATGTACACGGGCACACGCGCACTGTTAATTGCTGGAATGCCGTCGGCAAATCCTGTGTATGCCTTTAGATATTGATATTGAATTGACTTTTGATTTTTACACAACACGAGCACTTCACTGAAACACTGATGATCACTGTATGAATGAATGAATCCAAAATAACTATGATGAATGATGGGTGATTCTACTGCAGTTCGTCACATTTTTATAGCCGCCGAGGACCGCTACGTTTAGGCTTCATGATGGGTTGCCTTGGCAACGCTCGTTCTGAAGGTTTGTTAAACTTTGGCGGAGGCGTCCCGCAGTGACGTCATAGAGGGACCATTAACGTTGCACTGAATTCTGACTGCGGGGACATAACTGTAGGTAGGAAAATGGTTACTTTGTAATATTTAGTTTATTTATTAGTTATTTATGAGAGTTTTTGTTTATTTTAAGATTTCATGATATGCAGGATATTTGTAGAATACATTTGGGATGAAGGTCTAACTCCTCAGATAAGTACATTGGAATTTTTACCAATAAAATTGATTGTTTGTGGCTTTTTTTATGTATTTTTAGGAAGTACATTATCTGACGGGATATTCATCGGAATCGTGGTACTTCGTGAGAAACTACATTATTTGGACTGAACATCCCCCCGCCTAAAAAAAAAATAAATGGAGAGGCAACTAGTGTATATATGTATATAATTATTAGATAATGATTGTTATATATACAAAAGTGGTTTGTGTTGACTTACCGTGTCTCGTTTGAAGAAGTGAAATACACTTTTCTTTATAGTTACTTTGATGATGACGTCGCCAGGGAGTTTGTGAGCGATAGAAATTTCTTGCCCTCGTTATGCTGTCCCATGGTACGTTGGAATTTTCCAATAATTTGATGATGATGCGGGTAGCGATAACTTGCCCAGCTAAGTCAACTGGGATCCCTGGAGTTGGACTTAATAGTTCTCCGTTGATTAGTGAGAAACTTTCAGACTGCGACGGATATTCTAGTATGCCATTTTAATAAGCAGAATTGCTTCCTTTTGTTGACGATGTGATGTAAGTCACTGGTTTGGGCCTAGTTGTTGGCTCTATACCAGTTGAGTTTTGCATTCCAAAGGATTCGTGTAATTGTGGCATGTGTAATGGTGTTGTAGTAGTTTTTGTAGGATATGGTGGTAATGCTGCAGGAGCTTGTTTGTAGTGGGTTGGAGTCTTTATCTCTGAATAACGTTAGTTTGACATACTCTGTTGCGTTAGAAGCCTTGGTCGAGTTGGAATCCGTGCTTCTATGTTGTTGTTGCTATGCCTTCCTTTGGACTTCAGGTTCTTTTGTGTGTCGCAAGCTGCTACAGGCAGCCGTGGTTGAATGTGAACTCGAACTTCTGGGCGATGTTCTCTAGGCCTCGCCCCGAATTTAAACTTATCGTTCAGCTTGGGTCCTCTTTGTAGCCTTTTCACTTTGGGTGAGACTGGCATCGATTCGAATGTCCTGACTAGCATTTTTATTGGCAGGGCTTCGTTTGGTGGGGGCCTTACAATTGTAGACCGAGGTCTACGTGCCTTTACTGGTGTCGGTGGCAGTGGGCTTACTGGTTTGATTCGTTTGGGCGGTGCCAGTAGTTCTGGAGTTGTCGGTCTCAGGCCAATGTCCACAGAGTCCAATCATTCAGAATTAAAAATTTCCAGAAGTTCCTCCATGGTGGAAAAATAAAATTAAACTCAAAAACAAAAAAAGTGAAAACGAAAAAATAAAACCGCACTTGATCTCTACTTGACAATTTTAAAAAGTAGAATGAATTATGGCGGATTTTGAATTTGTTTATATTCAAATATAACGGCAAGTTTTGTTATTTAGTAATGCTAAAGAGAAGTGCTATTGGGCGGGGATTTTTGGAATAATTTTGAAGGGAGGGATTTTAAACTTATTGAGAGGAGAGATTTTAAAATATTTTTGAGATATGTACGTTAAAGCACATTTTGATATTGGTTTTCTTTAATTATAATAAGAGTACCTATTGTTGTGTGTTTGTTTTTTTTTCATTCTTCTATTTGTGTTTTTTATACAAAGTATGGAGATATTTTGTTTCAGCTTGTGTCGCTGGGGAATAAGTACTCTCTTTCATTACTGGTGCAGAGTGAGAAGGTTTTTGACTATAGTGGCGCCATCTACTACTGAGATTCTGGGTCTCTCTATGATCGAATGCTGTTCTTGAAGAATTTCTCCAGTTTTTTCTCTGGTACTCTTGGTCTTTGGGAGCATTATGAATTTTGATGGATTCATATTTTGCGCGGGGTAGGCGTTGTCCTGCTATTGTGTGCAGTCTATCTTTTGGTGATGATGTTGGCGTATGAAACTTTTTCTAATTTGTTGTTTGACTTAACGTTTGTCGTAGTGAAGGTGGGTAGCACAGTCATAGTCGTGTGTTCTTCTTCTGGTACTCCTCCAACCAGAATCCAACCCAATTCTGTATTTTGAGCTGCTGGAGAGTTGCCAGATCCTCTCTTTATACAATTTTTAATAATGGTGGCGTAGACTTCTGCTGCAAGAAGAATATCGATTTTTCCTGGAATTGAGAAGGTAGGATCTGCTAGCGGGAGGTTGTGAATGTTTCTCCAGTTTGACACTTCAATTGCATTGGCTGGCAACACATCTATGATTTTACTGATCACTAGAATGTTGCTCGCTACTTTAAAATTCGTGTGTAAAGAATTAATTGTGACTCTAGCTTGTTGTACAGTTGTATTGGTGGGAGTTGTACCAAATCCAATTAATTCTTGGGTGGTTGGAGATCCTTTAAGTCGTAGTAGCTTAAAGGCCTGTCATGATCGACAGTTGTGACCCTGAGTCTAATAACGCTCGGAATGTCATCGTGAGTCCAGATGATGCAGTGACGTTAATCAGAACTGTAGAGAGAAGAGCTCTTTCCATGTTTGCGGTTAGAAAACTTTGAACTTGTTGTTCATCATTTCCATATGTGGATGTGCTTTGTTCAACTTCCATATTGGAATTGTGGGAGGATTGATTAGGTGATTCTGTCAACGAATCGTTTTTCTCATAGCGAAGCAATGTGTTATGATGTTTTTGACAAAGATAACAATTTTTATTGCTAGTGCAATTTGAGGATATGTGGTTAGGAGATAAGCAATTTTTGCATAAATGCTTATTTGTGACAATTTCATGTCGTTGTCGGGTGCTCATATTTCTAAATGTTGAACAGTGAAATATGATATGGTCACCCTTGCAATGGCTGCAGGAGGACTTCTTGGTAGGTGGGTGATTTGGTGAAAAACTCTTAGCCTTATTGCAGAACCCATATATTGGTTTAGTTGAGAATGGTTTTCTCTGTATCATATTGGATGACGTGATTTTACTTCCAATCGTTTCTAGAGTTCGGAAGCGAGATTCTAGAAATTTGGTTAAAGGTTTTAGTTCAGGATGGTCTGTGCTACTGTGTAAACTTTGCTCCCATAATTGATGTGTATCTGGGTGTAGTTTTTGCACTGTCAAATATATGACTATTGGATCCCAATTCTTTGTTTCTACCTTTAGGTTTTGTAAAGCTAATAACGCGTCGTGTGTTGACATTTTGACAATGTAATCATATATCAGTAGGTAGAAAAATGGTAAGATTGTAATATTTGTTTTATTTACTAGTTATTTATGAGAGTTTTTGTTTATTTTAAGATTTCATGATATGCAGGATATTTGTAGGATACATTTGGGATGATGGTCTTACTTGTCCGATAAGTATATTGGAATTTTTTTTAAATAAAATTGATTATTTATGTCTTTTTTGTATGTACGTTTAGGAAGTACATTATTTGACGGACATCGGAATCGTGGTACTTCGTGGGAGAACACTCCCATTTAGGTCAATTCAAAAATTAAATACATCGTTGCTAGCAAGCTAACTGTCGGTATTTAAGCTTTAAAGCCAATTTATAACAAAATCTGTGGTCTCACTGGGACAAATTCCTAGGGGAGTCACTTTTTTTTCAGAGATCTACAACATCTATGTATTGCCGCAACCTAGGGTGTTATTTCCATAGGCTAGCAAAATTTTCTTTTCCTATAATTACACATTTTAACTCACTCTTGCAGAGCACAGAAATTCTGTCACCAGTTCTGTATGAAATTTTGGAAAAGGACGAAAAGTGGTTATGGGAAAAAGCTCATGATAGGGCTAGATACCGCACGTCACGTCAATTTATGATAAATTTGGGGGAACTGGATAGTTACTGCATATCACCAATTTATACTATTTCAATCGTGCACTAGGCAAAGTTGGATATTAGGTACAAACCTACAGCGCCATCGTAGACATTCAGTTTGCTGTTGGAAACAACGCACAATACTTTGCGAAGGAAGTTTCTATTCTTCGAGCATGATCCGTAATGCCTAGTCTATATTTCTGCAAGTCGCCTCATCCTCTGGAAGAGCTGGATTTTAAATACAGATTGCAGAACGAGTTCAACTTTAAAAATATCAACGGTTTGAGGTGGAACAGCGGAATTACCGACTATAACCATCTACCTGGTCTGTTATCAACGCTTGCACCTTTTACAATATATGTAAAAGGCTTTGAGAAAAAACTGTTTCTCCAAAAATATCTTCCAAAAAGTAAAATAATAATAATAATAAAAAATAAGCGAGCTTGAAAATTTTCAGACTTATTGTGAAATTCACAATGTGGACTCCCACCTATGATGTGCTGTTCAAAACTGTGTTAATATTTATTTATACATGTTAATAAATAGAGTTATTGAATAAAATAAAACAATTTTAAATTTCTTATTCATTTATTTGTAATCAAAGTTCATTGCATCAAAAATAAGATTTGCTATACAATACAAAGGTACTTCATAACAAAGTCTGGAATAATTTAAGTGTACATAAGAAGTCCGACTTGGAATAAAAAAATCTTCACATGGTAATTTGAATACATTTTTTTCTCTACATTTTTCAGCATACCTTTTATAATATTCCTTTAGAGCTTCAGAAGCTTTGTTATTGTGAAACATCACAATATTGAAGAAATTCATCATTTCAAATTATTTATAAATTTCCGCTTGCGTTAGTATAATGCTACCGGTGTTGACGGGGATCTTATATTCGTTTTTTAATTCGGTCTGATTTGCTGGAAGTGTCCCGTCCATTTTAGTTTTTAAAGCGTTGAGATTCTCGTAAACTGCCAACCATCCGGAATAAGATGTTAATATCGGAAAGAGGCCGTGGCGATGAAACACTATTTTAGCTTCGAGTGATAACGGGTCAAACCCAAGTATTACTTTCCGGTTATGGCAGTCGTCAGAATGGCACCTCTAGTTTAGCAGGAGATTTTCACCGGCCACTTCTGCTGCATATTTTGGACAACTCCTTTTTTTATTTTTTACGTCTGCATCAACTCTGGGCAACTTCTTTTTACCTTTTGTGGAGGTTCTTTGTCTTTTACGCGGTAGTTCCATCTTTATCAAATCACACTGTTACCTTGAATACAAAATAGCTAGGGTTCAGGTTTTTATAGTTTTAACCTCAGCTTTGCAAGACTGGCTACAAAAACCCCTTCCAGATTGTGGATGATTTTTTTTTAGATATATGCTGCGATATAAATTAACAAATTTGTTGTCATTTAAACTTAGATCGTTCGAATCAAGCTGTTTTAAAAAAGTCTTAAAGCTCCATCCTCTGCATCGAGAATAAAGATATATACAACAATAATGTCCACAGTTAGCTAAACAATTTCGAAAAAACCTATTGACGGGATACTTTCCAAAAGAGTCACAGTACTCTGCAGGGCCTTGTTTTGGGAAATAACAGGCGATCCAATGAGTTCAACCTTTATGTGCAGGATCCATATTTGCTATAACACACGCAGGTTTTTCTATTTTTTGTGGTAAATGATTGCACGGAAAAACACCTCTAATAAACCTGTTTGTCATGTGATTATTTTTTAATGCATTTGCAAGCTCAATCGTATTCATTCCTCTTCATTAGAAATGACGGCTTCCACGTCAATGACTTTGGTGTGAGATGTAACGTAGTTATTTATAAATTTTTTAGTTGTAGCGCCACGAACAAATGCGATGTTAAATTTTGATAAAGTTTTTATAAGATCTTCATCCAAACGCTTGAGCTCGAAATTGCCAAATTTATTTATTTGTTCAGTACATTCTGTACTAGGTGCAGGATACTTGAAATTTCTTTCTTTCGCAAAAGACTTATTTTGCGCAGTGAATCCAGCAAACTAAACTCTTTTTAAGAAGGTTAAGTGACCTCCGGAGAAGTATTCCATATTTACCAAACAGTAGGTCATTATAGATTACGTATTTCAGTAAAATTAAACACAATGATCAGTTAATCTGCCTTATATAGGTTTGTAGAAGTTGGTGTACACATTTTTATCTTTACCTATATCAAGGCTGCTGTCATATTCATATACAATACATGTCACTGTTGTTTTTAGTGCTTCCTTAAATCTTCCTTCAATTCTAACCGTTCCCTGATTCAATAGATTTCCACATGTTGAATTTTATGAGAGATCTGTTGTTAAATCAAAAGCAAGTAGAAAACATCGGTTGTCAAAGAATTTCTTTGAAATTTGGTGTCCTTTATCGAAATAATGTATACCGGTTCCTTTAAACAGCGTAATATATCCTCGAGTGCTAGCAGGCTTTTCTTTTGAATAACCTAATTCTAGAGGTTGATTTGGCACCTGTATGCCATTCACTGATAAGTTAAACCTGGTGATGTTGTTGTGCTTAAAGTCGTAAGCATTTTTTGTTCGTTTTCCAGTATATGCATCGTTGTCAACCATACGAAAGACTAGTAGATTTGGCAATTGTCCTATAACCACATTGTCCAATGATAATGAAAATGTATTTGCGGGTATTGTATAAGTCTTAACTTCAACTCGTTTATACGGATATATAGCATTGGAGCGTTGGAGAACAACTTCATGAGCCAGCAAGATGTTAGGATTGATAGTTACATGATTCATGTACATAGTTGCTTCTACTATCTTAACTCGTGGAGAGCTGTCATCGTCTTTTTCCCAAAGATAAAATTCGTGTTTTTCGAGTGATAAAACTACCCGTAAATCAACTCCGTTCATTAATAATTTATCTTGATTAAAGATATCGCCGTGAATCTTTCCCATTAGCTCAACAACATTAGTTTTATCATACAGCTTTTTTCTTGTCAAATAACCTTCATTTAGCTCGGGGCTTTCAACTACCTCCATATTATCATGATCGAGATACCAGCCAACCGATTCCAAATGTGTTGAAGCGGCATCTTTTCCGTAATTTAATAAATTCTCAATATACGCTCTATAGTTGTAATTGTTATCAGTTTGAGCAACTTGTAACGTAAAATAAATGAATACCGAGAAAATCCCCTCAATAAAGGTATTGTTAAGAGGATCTGATATGAAGGGCGCACGCTGTAAGAATTCTTAAAATAATAAAAGGAATTTGCATTCCAGCGTCTTGTCGTAAAGTAATTTAGAAAAGGACATTTGCGCAGTACAGTTTCTGCAGACCTTTGCTTGGACATGCCTGAAGTGTTAGTTGCCTACATTACGAAGAAAGCCAGTTCTTAATGAAAAAAGGTAGCGTGCGTCTTTCACTGATACAGTCTTCCCCTTTTCATGAGTAATAATATCGGTATCTCAAGGACAAGTGACCTTTTTCAAGGAAGTGTGAGTTGTGAGAGATGATAGGTATAACTAGCCGGCAATTAGGGATATCTGTGTGAATTAGGAAAAGAGTGAATGGAAAGGAAATGTTCTTGAGGTACAGAACAGATTACTGTTGGGCATGAAAAGCGGTTGACGTGCGTATGCAGTATCTATCACGCGATCAAGTTGAGTTTAAGGCAAGATTAATTTTTAAAAAAAAACGTGAGTCTTTATATTTCAAGTATGAGGTCTGAACGATGGTCCAGCGCGAACGAAGTGAATGGTATAATTATTATCGTGGAAGTGTTTAGATACTGTAAGTCAATATATATTGTGAAACCGGAGCAGTGAACTATAATTTCAATTATACACAGTGAAACTTATTCATAGAACGTGTAAAAAAAAGAAAAATAATTTCAAAAGGTGAAAGTGGAAAGAATTAAATTAGTGTCACAAAAGTTAATTAGTGAGAACACAAATTATGGATGAAAAATCGAATATGGATATCCTTCAGTGCGAAGACGAAAGTGGTTCTGAGGTAAGAACCGGAGATAAGGTATGTGAAAATTTGACTACAATAGATTTACTAAGGTGGGAAAATCAACTATTAAGAAGGGAAATAGAATTAAATAAGAGAGAGTCGACTCCCCAAATAGTGCAAAATATGTCAGAAAATCATTCAGTGAGATTAAGTATGCAGGAAATTTCTGAAACCATACCAGAGTTTAATCCGTCCAAATACCCAGAAAGAAGTGCAGAAAACTGGGTTTTTTCTATCGAAAACTTAATCAGCGTATATAAATGGGTGGATGGGTTCCAAAGTACACAAGAGAGTCTTAATACATGGCAAAAATTCAAGGCAGAATTTTTGAAAAATTTCCCGACGGGGCGCGATGATGCTTCAACTTGGTATGAAATATTATCGAGAAAAAGACTTGATAATGAGTGCATAGAGGAATATTTTTACCACATCGTTGCCTTGGGGAAAAGAATTAATTTAAGTGATCAAACGGTAATTAAGCATGTAATATCAGGGTTGAAAAATCAGAATTTAATAAATGTCCTAATGGCCTCTGAATGCGCAACGTTACCCGAACTATTGCAGAAAATTAAGAATTTTGAAGAAATGGAGTTACAAGGACGACGACGTGGTGGATTCCCTTATCAAGGAAATCCTAATTCTTCAAAATATTTTCGACAACAAAGATATCATCCTTTTCGAACTGAAAGAAATGTGTCTAATCATATTGAAAAAGGAAATCCTTTTAAAACACCACGTACTGACAAAAAAATAAATAAGGAAACTGACTTTAATCGTAGAGGCAGATGTTATCGTTGTGATGAGCCTGGCCATTATGCTAATATCTGTCCTTTAAACTCTAAGACAAAAAAATGTTTCAACTGCCATCAGATAGGACATCTTGCAAAGGAATGCGTTAATAAAAAAACACCAAAAATCAACAAAATAATTCAGACAACATACCCTGAAGATGAATACCATCGAATAATTTATGTTGAAAATCAACCGATATTAGCCTTTCTTGATGTAGGGAGTGACTGTTGTACCTTATCATATTCCATTACCGAAAAATATAAATGGGTAATAGAAAAATTTGATAAAACCTTGCGAGGATTTGTAGGCAAAGAAACCCCAACCTTGGGTAAGATTAGCAAAACTATTCGCATTGATGAAGTAATCGCTACAGTTGATATAATGATTGTAAGCGATGCAGCTCAAGATGTTCCGATCATAGTAGGAAGAACTTTTCTCGACAAACCAGGAATTAAGATAATCAAAGAACAAGGGCAGTTTTCTATTGTGAACATTGATTATTTAGCTTCAAATGACTTTTCGAATTTCTCAGTGAAAGCTGATATTACAATTGAAGACAAGAATGCATTGTTTCGAATTATATCAATGTATAAAGACTGTTTTGCTGATGATATAAAATATATGGGCAAAACACACTTAATCGAGATGAACATTAAATTAAAGAAAAATGAAATAATAAAATATCAACCCTATAAAGTAGCGTATGGCTTACGGGATACATTAAGAAATTGTGTTCAAGAATTATTAGACCTAGATATAATAAAACCATCTACATCTGAATATGCAAGTCCTGCAATTTTGGTTCCAAAAAAGAATGGGGAATATCGTATGTGCGTAGACTATCGCAAATTAAATTCAATAACGCAACGCGAAAATTTTCCAGTTCCTAATATAGATGAAACTTTGAACTCGCTTGCACATAAGAAAGTTTTCACAACACTTGATCTTCTTAGTGGTTACTACCAAGTTCCAATAGCCCCAGACAGTCAGCAGTATACAGCATTTATTACACCAGATGGTCACTTTGAGTTTCAACGGGTTCCGTTCGGATTAACTAACTCCCCGGCTGTATTTATGAAGCTAATGGCAGAAGTCACCAAGGGAATGGATAAGAGTAAGATGATTATATACATGGATGATATTTTGATTTCAACGAAGACAATTGAGGAAAATATTGAAGTTCTTGACGAATTTCTTAAGGAGATTAAGAAGGCAGGACTTACACTAAATGTGAAGAAATGTTCCTTTCTAGATAATAAAATTGAATTCTTGGGCCATGAAATTACAGGTGATGGTATCCTACCTGGCACGAAAAAAACGCAAGCTGTGAAAAATTATAAGAAACCGAAAAATATTCGTGAGGTTCGACAGTTCCTGGGTCTGACAGGTTATTTTCGTAAATTCGTTCAAGGATTTTCATTAATCGCACAACCATTAAATAAGCTTTTACGGAAAAATGCAGAGTTTAAATGGACTGATGAGGAGTCCTTCCAACGACTAAAAAACATATTATGCCAAAGGGTTGTGTTAACGCTGTATGATGTGAACGCAGACCATGAACTGCATACAGACGCAAGTAGTCATGGTCTAGCAGGAATTCTTATGCAACGAGAATTTCTTACGGATCTAAAACCGGTTGCATATTTTAGTCGCACAACTACTGCCGCCGAATTCCAGTATCATAGTTATGAGCTAGAGGCATTAGCAGTCGTAGAAAGTTTGGAACGTTTCAAATATTATTTATTAAATAAACAGTTCATAATTGTTACTGATTGCAACTCACTCCGTTTAACTCAAGAGAAAAAGCATCTTATACCGAGGATAGCACGCTGGTGGTTACGAATTTCGGAATTCAATTTTGAATTAGTCTTTCGACCAGGAACGCAATTAGTACATGCAGATGCTTTAAGTCGTGCACCATCTGAAAAAGCGAAGGAAATAGAAACGGTAGCGGATACAGTAATGACAGTTCTTCTCTCAAAAGAAGATTGGGTATGTTCGCTCCAGAGCCAGGATCTAAATCTAACAGAAATTAGAAAAGTCTTAGATGGGACGGTACAAAATCATCCGGATAAAAACGGAATTAAAGAAAATTATCTACTTCATAAAGCACGTATCTACAAAAAAACTCAGAATGGCAATAGATTCGTAGTACCGCACGGAGTTTGCTGGAGAATAATCAAATCTGCGCACGATGATATGGGACACTGTGGTATTACTCGCACCCTAGAAAATATACGTAAACAGTTTTGGTTCAAAAATATGAGCCCTACTGTTAAAAAGTATGTGAACTCTTGCATCGATTGTTTGTATAATAAACGAGGAAATGATGAAACAAAACATCAAATCTATGAACCGGACAGAGAACCAACTCCATTTCATACAGTACACATTGATCATCTGGGTCCATTGCCCAAGAGTAAAGCAGGAAACCAATATATAATCGGAATGGTAGATTCCTTTACTAAGTTTGTAGTCCTAAAACCCACAAAAACCACAACTACTAAAGGAGTTTAAAAATTTTAGATGAAACATCTAAATGCAGTGAGGACGCCTAGAGCAAACGGCCAAGTGGAAAGGTACTTTCGTACCGTTACAGCTGCAGTATCGAGTATGTCTCAACATGAGGAAGGCCGTGACTGGGACACAAAGATCTCAGCAATACAATGGGCTTTAAACTCTTCAAAACATTCCACTACCAAAGTATCGCCGCAAGAAATTTTAATGGCATATAAGCCAAAAAGTATACTTCAAAACAAATTGATATTAGCACTATGTGACAGGATAGACGAGGAAGAAGAAGATGATATACCATTAACCGAATTACGAGAGCGAATACTACAAAGGCTTAAGGAAAAACAGGAAGAACAGTCTTCAGCATACAATAAGTCGCATATTCCACCAAGGCAATACAAAGAAGGAGAGTTAGTTCTTGTCAAACAGGAGCCTCCAAGTACTGGGCAACCGAGGAAAATTATGCCAAGGTATCGAGGTCCATTTGAAATAAAAGCCGTCTTAAAGAACGATCGATATGTTATCACCGACACTAGGACAAAACAAATCTCGCGCAAGCAATACGAATCCGTCCACTCGGCAGAATACCTTAAGCCCTGGTGCGTTTTACAGGATCTCAACTTTGATAATGACAGCTCGGAGGATGACGGTGAACGTCTAAAGAACCCTACCACAGAATAAGCATTAATAGAAAGGTGACGAAAAAGAACGAGCAACTTGGTTATTTTTACGTAAGAAATTAATTTTCCTAGAATGTAAGATCACGGAAGGCTTTTGTACTACAATTTAGTTGTAGGCACTTATAGCGTATAAAATTAAGTTTGGATTTTGTTTGGATTAAAAGATGGAAATAGATAGCATGAATTCAGAGTAAGTTGCGTTTCGGTTGCTCACCCCCTCTCCATTCGAAGATGCCGTAGCTCATGTAAAACTTGAACCCAAGGTTAAATATCGACAACAGATGAGCGAGCCCTGATCATCTTTTGGCTGTAAGACTGAGGCGTCCTATCGGTGTCCTTCCCCATCATTTTTCGGTTTTTTCTCCTTTCCCTCCCCCCTTTTCTCCTATGTTGTGATTTCGATATTTGCCATAGCAGTAGAAGTGTTGACGCACTGGGCAAGATCCCCCCCAACCCTGAGCATTAGTCGGCGATAGCCTATGCTGAGCCCAAGTGAAGTCACCAGCATCTTCGGGAATTATTTTTTTTTTAGCAACCCAGACAAGCTTGAAGAATGGCATACCGCCTAATCAAGTACGCCAACAGGGTAGCTACAAAATTAGGAAAAATAGTTCCTCCTATCAGTCACTACCCTACACATGTACTAGCTGCAACATCAGTATTGTAAATAAGTTGTGTTCTTGGTATAACTTTGCTTGCCTTCTTCAGTTGTTCGATCTATTAAGGATGAATGACGACTTTTAGTATTAGAGCGAAGAAAGCTCAATCTCTAAAAAGTCCACCAAGTTATAGCTTAAGAGCTCAATATCTGGTGTAAAAAAAAAGAGAGATATTATTAGTGAGAGCTATACAGCTCAATACCTTTAATATCAGCCATGTTGGAGCCAAGGGGCTCAATATCTGGCAGTTAAATAATACGCTTGGAGTTGTAGGTAAAACTCTGAATTTTTACTTTCAATCGCACTTAATTTATACTTTTAAAAATTGCTTGCATGGTAAAAACCTTAATACAAAAAATATTATTTCTCATGAGAACTAAAGACTATTACAAACTTGCTTACATTGCTCATATCAGCAATATCGATCAAGAATATATTTAATCGATAAAAATGCATATATGTACATTAACCCCTACATGAACAAGCATAGCATTGCTTCGATGCTTACTTTGCAATCTTTTTCTTATTGAACAAATGCTAACTAGATATGACACAGTTATCGATTGCGTCATTGAGCAATTACTTTTTTTTTTTTTAGCTCAATGAGTAATGTATTGTATGTATCATCACGATGCAATGGTGACCAGTGGTGATCATATTACATTTTACAACTTTCTTTCACTTAGCGTAAATTCATTAAATGATCGTAGAATGGCGCATGGCTATTCCGATCATATTTCTTTTTTTTTGTTGCTATTTACTTTTGCTTGTCATGTTTGTTTCGTTTATTTTTATTTCTTTATTATTATTCGTTGTTGAGGTAGGTGCATGTGCATTTATTATTGTGGTATGTAGGTATGCTCTACATCCTTACCGTAAAAAGAGGAAAAAAAGTTTTTTTTTTTTATAGAAAAAAATTTTTTTTGATTTGCTTATGAGTGCAATAGGCAATTTGCATATACATGATTTTGATGGAGATGACAACACTATCTTTATTTAATCAATTATTTCACATTTTTAAATGTTTCTTTATAATTATTAAAGTTGATATGTACATTATGTGTATATATACTATAATACATATTATAATAAATGTCAGATGTCGATATCATATTATTCTAATGCTATGAGATTTCTATATTCTAATGAAATGGTATGCTATTTATATATTTTATTGGTTATAAGTTATCTTTTTTAGCCTATTCTTATGTACTTTCTTTCTTTTATTGTCAATATCTAAGTAGACATTTACTCCTTCTATTTCTTTTACTTCATATGGGCCTTTATAAGGGCTTTCACATTTTCGTTTATCTTCTCTTTTCAGAAGTACAAAATCTTTTACTTTTATTTCAATTGGGTTTATTACTTTATCTAATTTTTCTTTACGTTTTGTTTTTGCTAAGTCTAATAATATTCTAGCTCTATTGTGTGCTTGTGTTAACCTAAATTTTAGTTCTTTTGCGTAATCTTCATAATTGTATATAGGCGTATTATCATTGAAATCTACATCGTTCGCCAGGCTAGCGAGTTTTCCAAAGACTAGTTCGTATGGAGTGTAACCTGTATCAGAATGTGGCGTCGTGTTATAACAAAATGTATAGTACGGTATCCATTCATCCCAATTGTATTCCTGTGTGAATGATAGAAGATATTCATTTAGGACTCTGTTCTGTTTCTCTCAATTGAACCTAATGTTTGGTGATGATATGGTGTAGATGTTCTCTGCTCTATCTTCAAGTATTTGCATATGTTGGTGAATATTTCATTTATGAATTCCGTTCCCAAGTCTGTTTTTATCGTATTGAAGGTACCATATCTTAATATGAATTTTTCAACTAATGCTCTGGCAATTGTAATTGCCTCCTTGTTCTCCAATGGTATAGCTTCAATATACTTGGTCAGTTCACACTGTATAGTTAGTATGTATCGAAATTCTTTTTAGTGGACCAACAGTATCTATAGAGATTACTTCGAAACTCCTTTTTGGGGTATCCGTTATCACTAATTTTTCTCTAGTGTGTTTTAGGATTTTATTCTTTGCACACAATTCACATCTGTTTATATAGTCTTTAACCATCTTGTTTAGATTTTTCCATATGTATCTTTGTTTTATGTGTCCGCCATGTGGTGAGTTGTGGAATTCATTGATTATATTATTCTTCACTTTAATATCTTTTATTTGTATGGGAGTTTTATATATTATAATTTTTAATTTTGTTTGCCTATTATTCTCATTTATATTTTGTTTCTTATTTAGCTGCAGCTTGTTAAATAATTTTTTAAATTCGTCGACGTTTATATAATGAAATATGATGTCATCTTTCGCTAACGATAATGACTCTGTTTTCATTTTCTGCATTTTCGAAATCAGTGTCTCCAAGATCAAACCTAAGTCGTGATATGGGTTATCGCTGAATTCGATTATCACTCCCTTATTATTTATTATTATATTTGGCAAACTATTATTTTCTTTTTGTAGCGCTTTATTCTTATTGAGCTCAAATTTTAACTTTGGTATCCTCCTTACTTCGTTATTGGAAGTGCATTCCCATGCATAAAGGTGATCAGTCTCTATGTTAGTTGGGCTGCTATCCTGGGGTTTCTTCTTGTTAAGTTTTTCTATCTTGTTGGACATTGCTCTTGTAGTTACATTTATGCTTGCTGTGGGAATCATTGCTTTTAATATATCAGAATCAGAATCAGAATTTTTATTCTTGATAAGGCATCGGCATTCACATTCATTTTGCCTTGTTTATAATTAATTTCGAAATCGTAGTCGGCTAGGTCTAATCTTATTCTTGTTAATTTGGAAGATGGATTTCTATGCGTGAAGAGACTTACTAAAGGTCTATGGTCTGTTACCACGATAAATTTTCTACCATATAAATAAGGTCTGAAGAAATTTATTGCCCAATGAATGGCTAATAATTCTTTTTCAATAATTGGTTTATTAAGTTCATGCTTTGTTAGCGTTCTGCTAGCATATGAAATTGGTAAATCAGATCCTATGTCACCTTGTGATAATACTGCTCCAAGAGCAAATTGTGAAGCATCTGTTAATATAAATTTTTCTTCAAAATTGGGGTATTGTAATATTGGTGAATTTGTCAATTTTGACTTTAAACATGAAAATGCTTTTTGACATTCATCTGTCCAATCGAAAATGGTGTTCTTTTTCGATAGAGAATTTATTGGTCTAGCTATTTCAGCGAAATTTGGAATGAATCTTCTGTAGTAGTTACAGAATGCAATAAATCTTCTTGCATAATCCGCATTTTTTGGGGTGGGGTAATTCAATACAGTGTCAAATTTCTTAGGGTCTGTTCTAATACCATCTTTTGTTATTAGATGTCCCAAATACGTTACTTCTGTCTGTAGAAATCTACATTTTTCCGGATTTAGTTTTAAATTATATTTTCTCAGTCTGTTAAATGTTGTTATCAGATTTTGATTGTGATGTCTTAGGCTACATCCAAAGATAATAATATCGTCCACGTATAAGAACGCTTCAGAATCTAGTCCAGATAAAGCTATTGAAAGCATTCTTTGAAAACTATTGGTTGAAATTTTTAAACCAAATGGCAGTCTTTTAAATTGATAGTGGCCTTTGTTGCTTGAAAATGCAGTCAATGGCCTAGAATTCTTATTTAATTCAATTTGATGAAATGAACTTGTAAGATCAAGTGTGGAAAAGTATTTCGCTCTTTCAAGCTTGTCAAGTACATACATCATCAAGTCTTGTTAGAGGAAATTTATCATCAAGAATTTTTTTATTTAGTTGTCTGAAATCTACAACAAGACGCCATTTTTTATTTCCGTTGTCGGATTTTTTTGGAACAATTAATAAAGGAGAATTGTATGGACTTATTGATGGTTCAATAACGTCTTCCTTTATGAGCTTGCCTATTTGATTATTTATTTCCTCGATTTGTGTCTGAGGAAGTCTATAATTTTTAATATGTACAGGATTCTTGTCTGTAGTGGAGATTTTTTGACTGTAGAAATTATTTGTAGTTAATTTGTCATCCGGTAAATGGAAAATATCTGAGAAATTTTTGCATATTTCTAAAACAGAATTTTTTGCATATTCATCTAGATTTTCTAATTTGAGTTCTTTCAGAAGTTTAGTGAATCTGTTGTTATTTTTATGCTTGGTACTAGTATTTATTATGTGATAGTTATCAAGAGGTTCTATTCTGGGTTTGAAATTTTTGAGGATAATTTCTCTATCTAGCGTATTTAAAATTTTGATATGTGCAACGCCTTTTGCAGGAATTATAGAATTAGCTATGAAAACTCCTTTTTGTATTTCTTCGCTTAGAACTATGTTATCTTGTTTTATATTAACATTAACGGTTATTATGATTGTTATTTCGTCCGATGTTGTTAAATTGTTGACCTCTTGGATTGAATGAATTCTGTGCATGTCGGTTTTTTCTATAATGATGGACATATGTTTGCGGTCTTGGTACTTCAACTTCAGCCGCAATTTGTATTGCTTCTTGCAATGTTTTAGGCCTTGTGGCGAAAATTGTCGCCTTTATCTGTTCATTAAGTCCATTCTTAAATGCATTCAATGCTATTTGGTCATTGAGTTTCGCAATTATTGTTCTATTTTCTTCACCTTGCTCTGTTATCTGTATAGAGTTTAATTGAGCAACCAAATTTTCTATTTTTGTGGCGTAGTCTGTAATTGTTTTACCAGACTGAGTTATTTTTGTTAACTCTGTTTGTATGCTGAGTGGTGTTTTCGTGCTTTTAAAGATGTCACGCAACGTTTTCTGTAGCGAGTCATAGTTTTTTTCAATTGTGATATAGCTTATCTTGTTTTTGACTGCTGCTGAGAGTCTTGTCTTTAAAACAAAATCTATTAATCTGCTTTTCTGCTCATTATTTGCTAGATCACTATGCATAAAATGCACTAAATTTAGAAAGTTGTCCAGATTTTTTATTTCTCCATTAAATTCTGGAATAATTTTTATGGCTGTAGCTATATCAAATGTTGCCATTTTTGGTTCTGAGTCCTTATCTTTTAATAATTCATTTGATTCTGAGTCCGTATTTTCTAGTAATTCATTAGTTTTTTGTATCAGTATTAAATCTAGTTCTGTGTATTTTGCCTCAAATTTTTCTTTTTGTTTGAGTGCGACAATCTCATCTGGCTTGTATGCAGTTATATATATGTTTTTAAAGTTATCTTTTATCTCTCTGGCTTGTTTAGTTTTGCCTAGTATATGCGCGGAAGTGTATGTTCTATTTGGAGTCTTTTTAAAATTTTCCAATATTTTATCTAATTGTGAGATTAATTCCTGTAAACTCATTATTCTATATATCTGTTTAGTTATACTCTAGCTATGGCTATCTGTCTATCTACCTTTTTAAAGAAATATTTTTTTATTTTTATTGCTATTAAATATAAAATAACTAGAATTCCTAAAATGAGTAATACTAGCTCTAAATCTGAAAGTATTCTATTCCCTTGTTCTGTATTATTTGTTGCTGAACCTGCATTATTGTTTATTATAACCTCTTCTTTGGATTCTTTCGACTGTTTTTTACCCATTTTGAGTGACAAAAAAAAAAAGAATGGTAAGCAAAAAAAATGAAGGATTTGTTGTGAGCTGATATTGAAGGTAAAAGAAAGAGAATAATATGTAAATGTAAATAATAATATGCCATGTAAATAATGTAAATAGGTTGATATTTTATTTTGTGTAAATAAGTTGATATTTTATTTTTTTTGTATATATATAATGTAATAGTTTATGACTAATTAAAGGTTTATTTATAACATTTTTTTTATATATATATATTTTTTTTTTTTATTTATTCCTTCTCTTTTTTTGTTTTTCTTTTCTTTTCTCCTTTCTTTCCTTTTTTAGTTCTGCTATTTTCATAAGGAACTTCTTTTTCTGCTCCCCTTGTGATATCACAGCCAGACGGTGATATTCGCCGATTTCTCTTCTAAATTTTGCTTCGAAGCCAGCTCTTCTTTTTGTATAATTTTCCTTTGGTGGTTGTACTTGAGGTTGTTGGTTCTTGTTTCTGCTTCGGTACTCCTCTATTGTGATGGGCCTCGGTCCTTTGGTGGGGTCCCGTAAAGCGTCTGTCAGGAATTCCTTTAAATCTTTCCAGGGTTGTAGAGTCTCTTCAAAGATTCGGTCCGCAGGATCGCCATGCAAATAAGTTGTGTTCTTGGTATAACTTTGCTTGCCTTCTTCAGTTATTCGATCTATTAAGGATGAATGAAAAGACTTTTAGTATTAGAGCGAAGAAAGCTCAATCTCTAAAAAGTCCACCAAGTTATAGCTTAAGAGCTCAATATCTGGTGTAAAAAAAAAGAGAGATATTATTAGTGAGAGCTATACAGCTCAATACCTTTAATATCAGCCATGTTGGAGCCAAGGGGCTCAATATCTGGCAGTTAAATAATACGCTTGGAGTTGTAGGTAAAACTCTGAATTTTTATTTTCAATCGCACTTAATTTATACTTTTAAAAATTGCTTACATGGTAAAAACCTTAATACAAAAAATATTATTTCTCATGAGAACTAAAGACTATTACAAAATTGCTTACATTGCTCATATCAGCGATATCGATCAAGAATATATTTAATCGATAAAAATGCATATACATTAACCCCTACATGAACAAGCATAGCATTGCTTCGATGCTTACTTTGCAATCTTTTTCTTATTGAACAAATGCTAAGTAGATATGACACAGTTATCGATTGCGTCATTGAGCAATTACTTTTTTTTTTTTTTAGCTTAATGAGTAATGTATTGTATGTATCATCACGGTGCAATGGTGACCAGTGGTGATCA
The DNA here is from genome assembly GCA_963924295.1 of Dioctria rufipes. Taxonomy (NCBI): domain Eukaryota; kingdom Metazoa; phylum Arthropoda; class Insecta; order Diptera; family Asilidae; genus Dioctria; species Dioctria rufipes. Next base: position 110,278,851 of record OZ002740.1, read on the forward strand.
TATTACATTTTACAACTTTCTTTCACTTAGCGTAAATTCATTAAATGATCGTAGAATGGCGCATGGCTATTCCGATCATATTTCTTTTTTTGGTTGCTATTTACTCTTGCTTGTCATGTTTGTTTCGTTTCTTTTTATTTCTTTATTATTATTCGTTGTTGAGGTAGGTGCATGTGCATTTATTATTGTGGTATGTAGGTATGCTCTACATCCTTACCGTAAAAAGAGGAAAAAATTTTTTTTTTTTTTTATAGAAAAATTTTTTTTTTGATTTGCTTATATGAGTGTATGTATGTAGGTATGCTCTACAGTATCCTTAAGTGGTGTTTTCATAACATGTATGGTACTGTACCTGGTCGCCAAATGGCTAGTCCCATTTTTTAAAATTACCGCTTCCACAACTCTGAAAAAACCCCTGAGGCGGAGGAGCAAACCAAACAAACCAATCGAACCTACCCCTCTTAAAAGAGCCCCCACCCTACCACCTACAAGGTCAGTGCAAGTGGTATAAAGTCACCACTTCAAAAGGTCACCACTGTTGCTGTCACAGACGCTAACATTACTACATAACACAAAAAGAATGTAAACGGTTTCAACAAACCGAAACAAATAAGTGACAAGAAATAGATAATAAGAAAACTATAAGGCGAGATTTATAACTAAGCAGTATTTCAAAAGCTTAGAACTAAATTTAAAAATAACAAAAACAAAACAGAGTCTACAATAGATACAGATAAATAGATAGAGAAAAAAATGGAAAAGACGTCCTTACCACATCTTGTATTGGGAAAGATACATAAATAAATAAGATAGGCATAAGAGCAGAAAACAAATACATGAATAACGTCTTCCCCCTTGTAACCAAATTTTTATAGTAAATAGTATTTAAGAAATGAAATAACTATTAAAATTACAAGTAGAATAACAAATCTAACCTAGCATTAGAACAGTTCACTAACACAAAAGTAGAACATAAAAAAGAAATTGAATATTTACCTAGGCTAAAGCAAATACTATAAGTAAAAAATAAGAAAATAATCAAACAAGGAAAGTAGAAAATTTTATGTAAAACCAAAAGTCCTTGCCAGACCAATCAACGCCATGCCAGTTAACCACGAAACTAAAAACAAACCCCAAAACAGACAAAAGGAAAGCCATATCACACACAACAAAAATAGAACACTCTAGTCTGATTAAAATTTTTTTTTAATTTTCAAAAATAAACGGAAAAAAAAGAGGACAGGAAAGATACAAATTTAGTACAAGAAAATATTTTATAAAATAAAAAATAAAACCACAAGGAGGCCACACTACGCAATCGGCGCGGCGAAGTGAAATTGGCTGGACGAATCGTGCTGGACCTACTCATCGCTATCAGAGTCGTACCAATCAACCACGCCGACCTCGGGATGGGGACGGGTGGCGGTGAACTCCCTCGCCAACCTCGTCGCCGGGGAATCGAAAATATCGTAGCAGCACATGCAGAGTCCACGCACAGCGACGAGAGAGAAAACGCCGCCTGAAACGAAAAAAAAAACAAGTTAGAACTGGCGCAAAACACAAAAAAAGGGGGTGTGGACAAAATATTCTTACCTGCGGCTACCAGAGACTGCCCCGGTGAGGAAACAAGGGTACCAACAACCTGTGATAGGTTCCAGCTACGGCGGGGCACCCCATACCGTACTGGGACGCTCCCCATCCTTCAGCAACACCAAACGAAGTGGACCCTGCCACCCGCGGGAAAAAGAATACAACGTTGAGGTCAACCCCGCGGGACTTTGCCAGGGCTCCTTTTTTAATTTTACGGACAATAACATCTCAACATGATTATTGTTTTTCTCTCTCTCGGTGCATCGGCGAAAAATATAAACTTGACTGTTCGCACTGAAGAACGATACGTCAGTTAATTCTACAGAGATCTGCCCAGTAAAGATTACCCCTAAAAAAAAGTACCGAACCCGTAATCAGCGAAATTTAATGAGCCGCAGATAACGGAATTCAAACTATAAGAGGTCCGCATAGCAGCCTTCTTATCGTCACCTTACCCCGAGAGTTATTCCTCTTCCAAAAATAACTCTCTTTTCTGAAAGGGGAAGGACTGTTGTATAGCTAAAATTGCCTAAAGTAGGTAATTTAGAAAAAAATAATAATTATAACTCATTTCAGCTAGCGGTTTCCACCAGATTCCTATGAGCAGTAAGGATAAAGATAAAACAGCATTCAGTACTCAATTTGGTCACTTTAATTTCAACCGGATGCCATTCGGTTTAAAGGGTGCCCCAGCCCTAATAGCAATTTCCCTAATGAGAAATTTCCCTAAAAGCTATTTCCCTAAAAACAATTTCCTTAATTTTCCCTAATGTCTTGGTCTTCGTCGAAATTGTGTTTAAAGCGGGAAACACAATGCTACGGTCATCAGAGTTCATCAGCTCAAATTTCAATTTACTCCTATATCTGATAATAGAATGGAATGAAATCTGAACTGATGAACCATTTTGTTTCCAGCTTAAGCCTTAAAAAGAGCTTCCCAAAACCATGCGCATGCGCTTCATTTCAATTCGCACGTGTAGCACATTCGCTCCTGTCTTTTCAATTCCAAAAATCGAAAATAAATTTTGTTTGGTAAATATTTTCAGTAAAATTCGAGAAATCGAAAATAAATTTATAATATTACTAAGAAGCAATTTCTCTAATTTTCCCTAAATAAGATTTCCCGCATGAGCGCTGCTTTTAGGAAACTGCTCATTAGGGAAATTGCTTTTAGAGAAATTGCTTTTAGGGAAATTGATTTTAGGGAAACTGTCTTTAGGGTGTTTTAGGGAAATTGGTTTTAGGGAAATTATCCGCAAATCCTCCAAGGCATTCACTGTTTTGTCTACCTAAACGATATATCATCTACGGCTATAATTTAAAGGACCATAATGCCAAGCTTATACAGGTGTTCAAAAGATTAAGAGAACATAGACTCAAGCTTCAGCCAGACAAATGTCACTTCTTGCAAAAAGAAACAGCTTATCTTGGACAAGTCGTAAGTGAACAAGGCGCGTCCCCGGACGCGGAGATATCAGAGTCGTTAAGACAAATCCAACCCCTAGAAAGCCAAGGATATAAAAGCTTTCCTGGGTTTTGTCGGCTATTATAGGCGTTTTATCCCCAACTTTTCAAAGCTGGCTAAGCCCCAGCTCTATTGAAAAAGCATACACCATTCAAATGGGATAGTTTTTGCGATGAGTCTTTTAGAATCCTCAAAGGTAAATTAGTATCTGCACCCATTCTTGCTTATCCCTAATTCGACCAAGAATTCAATGTCACTACGGACGCAAGTGACGTTGCTTTAGGTTCTATCTTATCTCAGGTTAAGATTGGTAAAGACGGACCAATTTGTTACGCCAGTCGGACTTTAAACTCTGCAGAAACAAGATATTCGACTATCGAGAAGGACCTTCTAGCAATCGTGTTACACGCCACTTTGGGTATAACTTAATTTTTGTTGTAGACAATAATCCTTTTTTTTTAGTTGTAATAATGTTTTATTATTCACTTTTGAGAAAGAAAACTCTTTGCACAGAACAAGTTATACAATATACTTTTATAAAAACTTTAAAAGAAAACTCTTTGCGTAACACTGAACAAATTATACAATATATTTTAAAAGAAAACTCACTGGATAACACTGGAGGCCTTACCAGGTTGAACTTTAAAAAACTTCTCTTTTTTTCGACTTCGCTTCAATAGGTTATTTATTCAAAATCGAACCAATTTCTTAACCAATCAGAATTGGTCGATTTTGCATTTCCCTATTTGGTGGGAATTGTCGGATAGGCAATTCCATATGCATGCATATGTTCCGATTTTTGTCCAAACGGAAACGCTCAAATGACAAAAATCGAATAAACAATTGAAAATCACAAATCTGATTTTTGTTTAAACGGAAACGCTCAAATAACAAAAATCAGAAAAATAATTGAAAATGGGCTTTTCGTCTTGAACGGAAACGCTCGAATTTCAAAAATCGGTCAACGATTGGGATATCACGAAAACAATTAAAAATTAAAAAAACAACAATCAGAGACAATTTTCAGGGTCACCAATATGGAAAATGATAAACAAACATATTCAGTACTCAGAAGGGATCGTATATCATGTTTTCGTTCTAGTGAACGGTAGCTACTTCGATGTGACGTGTTTATTGCATTGTCTTGCGGGTGCCCCGAGGAATGTTGAGACATGACACCTGTTTCTGAGTGTGTTAATGGGTGAAGGTTTTTTGTATACGAAATGAGTAATTTTTGTATATGAAATGCGTTTGATTTATTTTTAGGTTTTTGTGAAAAATAATGCATAGATATTGCATTTAGGTAATTAGGGAGTTATGAATCTGAAGAAGGTGATGTGGATTCATGACAATCGTATACGCCGTGGAAGAATTTCGGCCATATCTCTATGGGAGGAAGTTCAATATCATAACAGACCATAAACCTTTGATCTGGCTTATGAATTTATAAGATTCCTCCTCCCGCCTTATGCGCTGGAGAATAAAGCTAGAGGAATACGATTATAAGATCCATCACAAGCCCGGATCGCTAAATGCAAATGCAGATGCGCTGAGTCGCTTAGTTCCAGATGAAGCCGAGCTGAAAAAGAAGAGTCGAAAACCCGTAGACCAACCCGATTTCGTGGAATACATCTATAATAAATATGTATCCTCACCTCATACTGATATCGATTTCATACATGAAAAGATAGAGAACCTAATCACACAAAACGGTATCTCTTATAAGTATTTTCTACTGCCAAGTACAGATAACCACATCGAAGATCAGTTAAAGGAAATCTTCCCTTCATTAGATATACCAAACTTAGGCTTAACAGCAAACCTTTGTCATGTGCAAAATTACCTTTCCTATGCGAAATAGGAAAGACTACAATGAACTAATCGAGTCGTTGTTAAAGCTACGAAATCATTGTACTGAAAATGAACAGAAGGAAATAAATATGTACATACCAAAGGCTGATAGTAGAATACACTTCGAGCTCAAAACCCTGATTTCGTTGATATTTGAAAAAATCCAAGTAAATCTATTCCTTTCACAAATTATCATTGTCACGGATAGTGAAAAACAAAAAGAAATAATAAGAGTATGCCATGACACGCATATAGGTGGTCACCAAAGTTTTACAAGAATGTTAAAAAAGATCCAAACAATGTATACTTGGGCAGGTATAACACGGGATGTTTAAATATACATAAAAATGTGTGATTCTTGCCAAACTAATAAATTGAGCAAAAATCCCAGCCATTCGATAGAATCGCTCTGGATATCGTTGGTCCGTTACCAGTGAGTCATGAAGGTAACAAATACCTCCTAACCTTTCAGGATGATCTCACAAAATATACAGAGGCTATACCATTGCACAATGCAGAAGCCTAAACAGTGGCCGAACTTTTGTAACAAACATTATTTGCTGACACGGAATCCCGGAATCCATACTAACGGATCAAGGTTCCAATTTCTTGAGCGAAATATTCACTCAGATGTGCAAATTACTGCAGATAAAGAAATTAGAAAGAAGCCCTCGGACATTGGCAGAATATTTGCGTCACTAAGTAAACCGTGACCCGTTGACATGGGACACATGGATTCCTTATGCCATGTATGTATATAACACTAGCGTTCACAGCAGTACAGATTTCACCCCGTATGAACTTGTATATGGATATCCACCGAGAATACCATCTATTGTAAAATCAGATCCTGGATTATGCTATAATTATGATAACTATAGTAATGAATTAAAAGCCCGACTACAGCATAGTCATAAGTTTCCCAAAGAAAACTTAATTAAATTCAAAAACAAATCAAAGGTTTCGTATGGTAAAACTTCAAAGGAAAAATCTGTTTGTCTCAGTGACAAGGTCCTATTAAAAAATCATACATGAAAGGATAAATTGTCTCCTTTATGGACAGGACCCTACGAGATAATAAAAATGAACTCGACGGAAAACTCAACGATTAGAATAGGGAATAAGCTTAAAACTGTACATAATAATAATCTTAAACTATTTCTGGAATGAAACCTAATCTCAGGACCATCACCCTGTACTTTGTGCATGTGTACCAGTAGCCGACTGCTCATTAAAAATCATCCCACTAGAATCGAGTCCTGGAATCTACTTTGAGGAAGTAGGACGCGTAGGCCTATATAGCAACGAATGGCAGGTAATAGTGTACTATGACCTAACAGATTTCAATTACGAGCTCGAGAAGCTCACTAATTGTACAGAATCAGCTCAGAAATTCTGTAATATAATAGAATATAAACACAATAAACTCCCTCTCTGCGGTGATATCACACATCAATTAAACACACTCACGCATGTTCTTAGACAAAATTACTATTATTAACAGAACAAAACAACAGATATAAACGTGGAGTATTCAATGGTGTAGGTACACTCAGTAAAACTCTTTTTGGAACTTTAGATGAAGATAATGCGATCCAAATTAATCAACACATAGAAAACCTACGGGACAATTACGATCATTTATTAGAATTGATCAAGAATCAAACACTGATCATAGGCACCACAGTGAATATATTTAACAAAACCCGTTATGCCATTAAAGAGCAATTTATCCACATAGACAGGAAATTAGGTAGTCTAATGTCAGCAAGTTATCGCCTAACTAGCGAGAACATCAAGCAAAATATCACCATAGTATTGGAGACACTTGTCTCTCTACCTTAATGATGATTAGGTACCAAAACGTACAAAATATCCTCATTGATCTAGTTACAGACGTGCGGCATGGCAAACCACACCCATGAGAAATACATTCGAGACTATACAAAAAGAAATACCAAACTGCCTTACTCTACCCATCAATAAAGAGAAAAACGATCTCTTACAGATTTACCAAGCTAGTGATGCACGAACAGCAGTCATTAACAATAAAATAATTTTTCTCCTCAAACTCCCGTTACCTTTCAGAGATAATTATCAATTACCGAATGTATACCCATTTCCCACGGCACATAAAGAAAATTTTGCCTACATAAAACCCTCTCTCGAATATCTTGTAATATATTATAACAAAGAACATTATTATTCTTTAAATAATTTTGATTTACAAAACTGCCAAACTTCAGACTTAACTCACTACCTTTGTCTAAAGTGACCATTCGTCCCGCATTACGTGGGACAGTCCCACTATTTGAGGAACTGTCCCACATAATATATCGTCCCACCAATTGTCCCACCAAACAAAAATTGTCCCACATAGTCCCACTCCAACGAATTTTACAGATTAAATTATCTTTGTGGAGATAAATAACAATTTTTTATATAATATAATTTCTGAACCCTTTCATTGTTATCACACTGTCGTCAGTGGTGAGTAAAACAAGAATGAACCGTGATTAACCTCACACTATTTGTTGTAAGAAATCCCGTATAAAACCGAATTCATAATTTGTCAGAGATTGTCAATTATTTTGATTGGTAAAATGAGTGGGAAAAAGTTCCATGAATTGTGAAACGAAACTAAATAAATAAACAATACAACAACTAACCAGTGTATAATTTCACAATTCTTGTCAATTCGTTAAAGTTTAAGTTCATAGTTGCACTAAAAGTTAATTACTGGTGGAATTAAAACTAAAGCGAGTATATTTAAGTCTAATCTAAATTACACTGTAAGTTAAATATTATTTATTCGTTTTAATTTCGTAGAATTAAAATGAATGCATTTTTTATACCGGTTTAACAAATTATAAAGGTATATATTATGTAAATTTATTTTTAGAGCGCAATGGGAGATATTAAAAAACGGATTTGCAAATTTACAAACGATGTCGGAGTAAATTATCCTTTTATAAAAAATTCTAAATGCAAAGATTCATACGTTTACTGTACTACTTGCGGGAGTGAATTTGCAATGGCTAGTGGTCGTTATGACATTAAAAGACATGTGGATTCGGAAAAACACAAAAAATCAATGCAATTTGCTGCAGGTAGCAGCAGCAACATAAGAACAATTTTCAAATCATCTGAATTAGGACCAGCTGAAAAAAATATTGCTATTGCTGAAGCTATGTTTTCATTCCACACGATCTACCACAATCATAGTTTCAGATCTATGGATTGCACATCAAAAATTATTCGGTCCCTCTTTCAAAATAAATTTTCCTATGCAAGGATCAAATCAGAGGCAATAATTAAAAACGTTCTCCTGCCCCACGTACTAGTGCAACTTAAACAATATTTACTTGACGCCAATTTCATTTCCGTTTATACTGATGCATCAAATCATAAGGATACAAAGATGTTTCCAATTATTGTACGAATTTTTACGGAGGCACATGGAATTATAGTAAGAATATCGGAGTTTTCCTCCTTACCCGCAGAAAATCCGATATAATAACGGATTATTTATTAGACACATTAAAAGGTTATAATATTGAAAATAAATTAGTTGCACTAATTTTGGTGGCGCATCGCGTAAAGGTGTAAAGAACGTGCTGAGCAAAATCAATTCAAAATTAAGCCAAAATATATTGGGTATTGGTTGCGCTACGCATGTAGTTAATAATGCCATTAGAACCGCGGCTGATCTTATGCCTCTTGATGTAGATTCAATGGTAAAAAAGATTTACAGCTACTTTTATATATACACAGTACGAGCAGAAGAGCTCAAAGAATTTTGCGACGAAGCGGAGGTAGAGTACAAGAAATTCTTAGGGTATTATGAAACTCGTTGGCTTGCCTTAATGCCAGCATTAGAAAGGATTTTGCAACTTTACGGACCATTGAAAATGTATTTTCTTTCAATAGAGAAATGCCCTGTGATAATCAAGAATTTTTTTGAAAATGAAACTTCCGAGCTTCGGTTAAAGTTTATGCACAATCAGGCATCACAGTACCATTAAATTTATTGAGGGAGAAAACAAAAATGTTATGGAAGTTGCAGAAATACTAAATAATTTGTAAATCAAAATCCAGGAGAGATTGAATTCGGCATATTTGCCGCTTGTCATCAGAAATGATTTAAGTAAATTGGAGGAAACAGGAAATATCGAGAGGAGGTGGTTTTTATCACATGCACTCAATTTCTATTCTACTTGCTATAAATACGGCACAGTTTAAAGATATTAATGTATTCAATTGAGTGCTTTTAAGATCTAAAGTAGTTTGGGATGAAGTTCAGCAGAACTTAGAATATTTAAGAAAAAATAACACAAATAATGTAATAAATGAAAATGAATTGTTTGATGAAATTACATTTATAAAGAAGTATGTAACTGAAAATAAAATAAAGGCATGAATCCGTGTCGGCAGATTTAAGATGGGTAGAGATTTTCACGTATCTTAAAAAACTGAATATTCCTTACCAAAATTGTAAACAATTAGTTGAATATTCTCTTTGTTTACCGGGTACAAATGCATCGACGTAAAGGATTTTTGCAATTGTAAACAAGATGTGGACAGCTATCTATCGAAACAATTAAAGCAATGCTGGTAGTTCGAGTAGGTTACTTAAGTTGCAAGGAATTTATGGAAGATATTCATGAAAATAATGATATTTTAAAAAAAGTTCATGGTTCCGAAAAGTACATAAAAAGTTAAAGTCATACTCCCGATACATCAATAATAATAATAATTAATAGAGTTTTTTTATATTATACATTTCATTTATTTTATTTTTTTTTTTTTTTCTATTATGTATTTCGAGAATTTAACTGATTTTATTATAAAAAAGTCGAAGATATTTTTGTTCTCTCATATTCAAATAAAATATAACAAGTTATTTCTGCCTTTTCAGTTCAATTTGACAAACCGATTGAGCGTCGCACATTAATTAAATAAGAATTCGTTATTTTTCGGTTTTCAATCAATTTTATAATTTTGTCCCACATTTCTGTCGTTGGGCTCTGGTCACTTTACCTTTGTCGCATCGTACACCCGATATTTAATGTACATTCCATTAATAATTTATGCGAGATAGATTTTCTCAAACATTCAAAAATTATTCCTGCTCACTGTGAAATTCAAACTGTGCCCAAATTGGATTTTTGGATCCAACTTTCCCAACCCAACAAGTTGTTGTTCTCAATGAAAGAGCCTGTATGTAACAGTGAAATAACCCCCCATCAATTGAATAATACTGGTGTGATTGAATTATCTGTAGGATGGGTAGTAAAACTCAATAACGATCAAGAGTTGTCACAACTCAGTGCCGCTATAGAAAAACAAAAGCACCAAGAATTATTAAAACATCACCAAGTAATTCCGCATATCATCCATCATTACACTACACTATACCATAGAGTAAAGAAATCTATAGAGACCGAAAATGTACGGCAGAAATTCTCATAGATATTGATCAGAAGAGCCGAATCTAAGAGCGCCGCATTTTTGAAACTATGCTAAAGAAAATGTGTTTGCTTATCATGATTATCACCATCTGGCTGCCCAGCTCTATATTGGTTCTCTATGCACTTGCGTGTATTCTGATATGGAACTTTGAAAGTTCTTTAGTTTATAGAGAAATACTTCATACGAAGCTTGTATTGTGTGAATGCAGATGTATTTAAATCTGTCTTTCTAATGAAAATATTTGTGCCTTGCTTGTTTTTTGTGATGACTGGAGAGCTACTGTACTGAATTGACTTGCATCGTAGAACTACGCAATACTAAAAATTGTTGATACTATTTTTCACTTCCGAGTATAGAAAATGGTAGATTTCATATTTTTCATTGCTATCCATATGATTTCGTTTAAGACTTTATTGATTTGCTAGTAATGATAGACAAATTTGTTTTGTCGCATATTTTCATTTAATCCTGCGTTAAACTGTTTTTAGGAAGCTCTAAAGAATGGTTGCATGGAGGTGGGTATACTTGCAGTATCAAATGAAATGAGCATTAGCTGCGTTTTGATCTGGTTCATTGGAAATTTGAAATTTATTTGGATGGTTTTACATATAAGGATTATCAAATTGCCATGATTTCAATTTTCACAAAACGTCGAAATTGAACCTTAATTAAATTTGGTTCAAATTTTGAATTATCTACTCTACGAAAGCATTGCAATGTGAAGATTTCATATGAATTTAGAACATCATGTTTATTTGTTCTTGACACTCACTTTCTTATGGAACTAGGATGAGTGATTCGCTTGGGACGTAAAGTCCCGACTGCCAGCATGAGCTGACAGATCACCCGACGGATAGCGTTGACTGCAGGACGGCACGCTAGTACGCCTTAACTATTGGCGGATAGTGTGGGGGGGTTCCACAAAAAGACCTGCCGCTGCCGTCTGCCATATAAAAAAAAATTCTTCGTGCCTACAACGAACAGCCAGCACCCACTCGGTCCTGAAGGGACCCTTACGTCACTTACCCGTATTTTGGTGGAAGGCGTAGATGTTTTACCTTTCTTTGCCGGCCCCATCCTCCCATTTTACTTTGGCGGGGCACAATTATTCAAAGTCCCTTATTGACCTGTAAAGAGAGAGAGAGAGAGATAGAAACACTAGGCGAGCCTAGACGCACTTCATCCTACGCGAGAGGGCTCCGGGATGTGAAGGAAGAAATTAAAACGTTCAAGCTTTCATTTTTACGTTATAATTCTTAAGAAGCGTCTTAATTTAAAGTTACACATACGACAACAAATGTCGATAAAATATGTAAGTGTCGTATTAAATTATGCTTATCTATGAACAAGTGTTGTCTTGAGTTGAAAACGTATGCGTATAAATATGCGAAGACAAATATAGTTTAGGTTGAGAGGTATATAGGTAAGTATACCACGAAGCTATAACTAAACTATGCAAATACAGTATTAAATTATGACTAGTCCTAAACAAATCTAGTTCTAAGTTGAAGATGTATACGTAATTATATTGTTGCAAAATCCAGTTTCGTTACTGTGGACTCGGGGAGCCCCCTACGCTGCTGGCTGAATTTCGTCCCCTTGGCCGAGCGAGTACTAGGACGATAGTAATCAAATACCAGATTTCCTGTAGGTGTCCGAGCAGCACTTCAGAGTAAAAAAAATTGGACCGCTACCTGGGACCTCCTTTTGTCTTCGCCAACTGGGGCTTCTGAGGTGGGGCCCGGTTGAGCAAAGTTCGGATTTCGCTTGGAAGCCTTACTTGGGACGTTTGATGACAACCTCTTTGTGTTGGGGAATATCAAGCAAGCAAAACTTCTATTTTGTGAATTATTTTTTATTTTTTTTTTTTGAACTTATTTGTTTTTTCGTTATTTCGTTTTGTTTCGTTATTTTGATTTAGTTACAACTTATTTGTTCTTCGTTATTTCGTTTTTAGTTAAATACAAAAATTTTTTACCTCTATCTCTCGGTAGTCAGAACTTACAATCAGAATGATCCGCGCCTTTTTTCTTTCTTTTCTTCTTTCTCTTTCTAAAAATCATTTCGTACTAAAGAATTACCTACCTAGCTTAACCTAGTGACCTCTATTGCCAGCTAGCTACTTAAAGTAATGCCACACTTGGCTGAATTAGTTACAATATTTTATTTATTTAATTTCAAGTTGGCAATATTTACACGTTAGCAATTCTTTACTTATTTAATTACAAGTTAGCAATACTCTACTTATTTAATGACAAGTTAGCAATATTCTGCTTATTTAAATTCAGGTTAGCAATATTCTACTTATTTAATGACAAGTTAGCAATATTTTACTTTTTTACTCGTCCAATTACAGGTTAAAATGCGAACAGTATAGTGTTGATTAACGATTTCATGTTTCATGGGGAAAGGCTAATTGAAAATCTACTAGTATCCTAATATTTATGAAAGATGCTACTAGTAAAACTTACTCGATTAGCAATTCATTCTCCCCTTTGGTAAAGCAACCTTTAGTTTCATTAGGGCTGTACTCTTTTTCCTTTCATACTTCTAGTTTATTACTTTTTCAATTTAATTTTATGACATATTGGTTTTATTTTCTTTTTTGTTGTTTAAATTAATTGACACTTGTCATCTGCATGAAAAGTTTTTACACTGACAAAACTTAGGCGTAAAGAATCGAATAAATGTTGAATTGGCTGATCATACAGAAGACTTTTGGACAAGGTAGGTAGGTACAACTTTGGCCATTCAAAAAGAATCACCGACGTGTTATTTTAGACTCAGCAAATGTTCCCTTGAAACTTTTCCAGGCTGGAACATTTTCTACACACTCATTTATCTTATTTTCGGATTGCTTCTGTTAATATGGACGTCAACTGCAAATTTATCCTTGGAATGCTTTGTGGGTTAGCATTGATGGTGAACATTCGTTAAAGATTACTACACCAGAGAAAAATTTCATATTAACTAGGTATTCGCCTGATCATAAACACTGTCAAGCATTCCGTGAAAACCATCTAAACTATCTAAACTATAGTGGCGTACGATGCTATGGTCAATGGACATTCGGTATTATGCATGGATGCTGCTATTTAGAATATCCAGATGGGAAAATGTACTATGGAGACACGAAACTTGGTGATATGACAGGTTAGAGTAAGAAATTAATCTATTTTGCAAGTAATTTAACGAAATGTCGATTTCAGGTCACGGCCGAATGATTCTGCCATCACTAGGACTATACGAAGGATATTCCCCTAATGGGAAATTTCGTAGTTACGGATTTTATGAGGTGACAGATAATCAAGTCTATGAAGGAGATTTTCGTGATGGACTATTTCATGGGCATGGAGTATTACGGAATAATTTGTACATTAGGCTATTACTTCTATCTTGTTAAATTTTATATTTTATATCCTATATTTTATACTGTACTCTATATTAGGACTAATGTTATCCGGATTATGTTATTATTTGTTTCGCCAATATGTAAATCCACTATGTAACTTTCTAAGGTGTGCCCAGCGCTGTGCGTGCCTTTGACAGGGGTACTCAAATAAATAAATGTTCATGTGGATGTTTGTGTTTTATGTGGGTGTATTTATATGACACGCAAAAGGGGGCTAGGGTGTCTTAGACGATTGCAACAGTGGAAGTAAATATATGGGAACGTTTGCTAAACATAAACGGGCTGAATCTGGTATTTATGTGACACTGACCGGTGACTATTTTGATATGCACTGTTCCCTTTTACTTAAGTGAAACTACTACTACTAAGACAAACTACTTCTTGCACACGCAGAATAGCTTGAACGGTTAAATTCCGATAAAGTTGGATTTAATTTACGCGACTTTTACGCTCGATTCTTCTTGATAGTGGGCATATTTTTTTCTTCAACAACGATGTTCTAGATTTCAATAGTCTTGGCCGTTGTGTTCTTGTGGCAATAAGAAAAGTTCTCTGTTCCAAACAGTTAATATTACAGAATCCAGCTTGTTAAAGCTGATTTGCATTCTTCGCTTTTGCATGTCTCAATTGAAAATGATCAACTCACAGAAGGTTTATTCATTGCGAAATTGGCGAACGTAAAGGGGTCGGTTTATTTCGCTGAAAGCAAATAGTTTTGCTGAGACAGTCAATTTTGGTGGAGGATTACCTTTCGCGAGGAAATCTTTTTAAAACAAACCTGAGTCAGTATCGATGCTTTCGTTCGATTAGTTCGGTTACGCTTGTGTAAGGATTACTCCTTGTAGGATACAAATCTATTAATAGATGCAGGGCAGATCTTAATTTTGACTTATTCCTTTTCGAATCATGCCCTGTGTCCCGCACATGCGTTTTACCTCCTTTCTCATTTGGATTATTCGTTCTTTAAGCTTCCCCAGGTAATGGCACTTTTGTAACACTGCTCCCCTCTGTTAAAGCTTGTAGCTCCGTCCAAGCTCTCTTTTTCCGTTCTAGATAAGTTTAGGCTCTAAAGAGAATTAGTTCGGTACTACTAATCACGTTCGTAGATTTACTGTGATGAGAAAATGTTTCTGATAACCAAGACCGCAAAGTGCGACTTTAAAACGAAATTTTAAATTGAAAACGCGGGAAATCAGGCATATCTTTGGAAAATCCATTACTTATTGTTGCTCCAAATGGAAAAAATTATTTAAGCTTTTTTTGAATGATGAGTTTCTTAGATAAACCGAACGCTATGAAACTTAAATGACAAACTAAACTAAGTACGGATTAAGGATTAAAATTAAGTTGGGGTTATCTACATACATCAGAAAACAGGGCACCCTGCAAGTTTGTTAGGATTATTTTAACAAATCGTACTGCGAGCACGCAACAACGTACTTTGTATGATGATTTGAATGATAATTGAATTTTTGATGTGAGGATGCTGAACAATATTCCCAGACATGCAAGAGTAAAGCTGTGCAATAAGAATCGTTATTGACGCATTAAGAGGGAGGTCCTCCAATACTTTGTGGTTGGCGTAAAACTTCAGCTACTGTTTTCTTAGTGCCTCAAATGTTATATTCTAGGTGAGCTTCGTCTGCAACATTGAATGTTTCGTTTCCACTTCCATCATTATTTGTTTGTGGATGAAGAAACCAACCTCACTTACCCATGTCATTCTCCAAATGATCATTATTATCATACTTTTTTAACGTCTATATTTAAATATTGGCCGACTCCTGCTGATTTAGTTATTTTATCTCAAGTATCATTTGGATAATTCAGTTCAATTGGTGTATTTACAGGAGTAATTGTTGTTAATTCATCTGAATTAACGTCATCCCTGTCATATTTTATCATGGGAAGGCCATAATCCCGTTCTAAGACTTGTTTAGATGTTTCATTCTTTACTATAAGTTTGTCATTATTTCCATTCTTGTTATTAATTATGTCATTGTGAACTTAGTCGGCTGTTGGCTTTGGTTGAGTTCCATTACTACCGTTATTAATTAGAAGCTGCCTAATCCCATTTTGAGAATTTGCTGTATTATCCCCAAACTCTTCATCAGTCGGATCATTTTCATCGTCACAAATATTTCTCAATTCCTCAGCTTCTATAGCATTGTCCAACACTCTAAGAGCCTCTTCGACACCGTTAATTTCGTTACTTTTATCACATGAGACACTTTTAATAGAGACTTATTCTTCTGGTAGATTGCTACAAATTTCTTCTTCCAATGTAGCAGTAGCAGCACAACAATCGATTCCCACATTCAGACAAGATTCAATACCGCTAATGGTTGTCAAAGGCTCACAATTTTCGTGATGTGTTGTTGTAAGAAGATCACATTCTTGTGGTCGGTTGACATATTTTCTTGTACAATAGTTTTACTTTTTTTTTTCTTTCTCAGTTGCGCCTTTGTCATCGTTGATGAGTTGTTCATTTGTGTTGATTCTAGGAGATTGCGATTTCTTGTATATGATGATGTGGGTTCTATCACAACACCAATTTCACTTTGGTTTAGAATATAATCTACGGCATTATTATTTTCAATATTTCAAGATCAGCTGGTGATATGGGTCCATTGTTATTATCCCTATCTTCAACAATTAAATTTTCATTACTATTACTAATCCTAATGATTTTTTACCGATCATATTTTATAATTTTACTGGCATGCCTTTGTGAGCCACGCACCGCTTTGATATGATTAGTGTCATTTTATTGTCCGGCGCACAAGATTTCCTGTGCGGATTGGTCTTAAAACACGGGTGACGGGCCATTTTCTATATTTGTTCGCGACGTTCTCGATATGGTGCTAACCTATCTACGTGGACTGTTCGACTTTTCCCGCCCCGACAACTTCCGTTACTAGTTCGGTTACTTTATACGGTCCGTCCCAATCGCTTTGTAGTTTCGAACAGCGACCAACAGCCCGTCGCGGAAAATACAACCATACTAGCTGACCCACTTCGTATTTGCGGTGACGCGATCGTAAGTCATAATACTCCTTCATGTGCCGACTCGCGGAAATCAACATTTCACGGTTATGTTGGTGTACATCGTTTAGCGTATTAGTGAGTCCTTCTAAGTACTCATTCATTGTGTTAGGACCCTCTGGGGGGCTTCCCATAATCATTTCGAGCGGCAGGCGCAGCTCTCTCCCAAAGAGTAGCCTGGCGGGAGTCTGCTTGGTGCTATCCTGTATACTCGCTCTGTACGAAAGAAGCAACAGAGCTGTATAATCGTCCCAGTTTCGTTGGTGTTTATCCACAAATTTTGCCAGGTAGTCCAGTATCGTCCCATTAAACCGTTCTACTAACCCATCGGACTGTGGGTGTAAGGCCGTTGTACGTGTTTTTTCGATTCCGAACCGATTTAAAACCTCTTGGAACAGGGTGCTTTCAAAATTCCGACCTTGATCAGATTGTAACTGGAGAGGTGCTCCAAATCGACTGAAGACATTAGATATTAGGGCTTCGGCGACGGTCTCAGCCGTTTGATCCGGTACAGGAATCGCTTCCGGCCACTTCGTGAAGTAATCCATGCAGACGATTAGATAGCGATTATCCCGCTGGGTTTTTGGCAAAGGTCCTAGAATATCTACTGCGACTCGCTCAAATGGGGCACCAACTGTGTATACTTGTAACGGAGCTCTGGTTCTCGGAATTTTCCCTTTCCGTGCTTGACACTGCAAACAAGAAGCGCACCAGTCCTTCACATCATTGCTTGATCCAATCCAGTAATATCGTTGTCGCAATTTTCCAAGGGTTTTGTCGACACCATAGTGTCCACCCGAAGGTGAATCATGCACTTGAGTTAAAATCAATTTGCGTAACGACTTTGGTATGAGTATCTGCGTGATGGTGTAATTTCCTTGATCTAAGACTCGAGATGCGATGCCATTATTCAAACGAAGAGTTGACCACGTCGACCAGTAAGATTTTATACCTGGGCTCAGGCTTCTTATGGAGTCTTTATCAGGTCGGTTACCTGCTCGTAGCCAGGCTCGGACTTGTTGGAGGTCTGGGTCCTTTTCTTGATGTTCGGCTACATTCTCCTGAGCAGTCACTAATCGCACCGTTATATCGTTCTTCTCTTCTAGACGTTGGCAGTAGCGGCATTCTGACTCAGAGCAAGGTCGCCTGGACAGAGCATCAGCATTACTGTGTTTGGTTCCTGGTCGATGCAGAATTTCGAAATCGTAGGCTTGCATCCGCTCTATCCATCGAGCTACCTGTCCTTCTGGGGACCGAAAATTCATCAACCATCGCAAGGAGGCGTGGTCTGTACGGATAGTGAACCTTTTACCTAACAGGTAGGGCTGAAAATGTGCGCATGCTTTTACGATGGCTACCAGTTCTTTCCTGGTTACACAGTAATTACGCTCTGCTTTGCTAAAGGTTTTACTGTAGTATTCCACTACGTGCTCAGCTTCATCTCTTGGTTGCGACAGTACCGCTCCCCAAGCGTGGTGACTCGCATCCGTGTCTAAAATGAAAGGAAGATTTTCATCCGGCTGTACCAAAATAGGTGTATTAGTGAGTTTGCTCTTCAGAGAAAGAAATGCCTGCTCGCATGATTCTGTCCAAAGGAATTTACGACCCTTTTCAGTCAGTTCCGTAAGTGGTTTTGCGATGACTGAGAAGTCTTTTACAAAACGACGATAATATGCACACAGTCCTAGGAATGACTGAACATCTCTCTTGCTTTGTGGTACGGGCCAGTCCCGGACAGCAGCAGTCTTCTCTGCATCTGTAGATACACCATCGGCACTTATTACGTGACCAAGAAACTTGACCTCTCGTTGGCAAAGCTGGCACTTTTTTATCGAGACTTTTAGGTTTGCTAATCTAAGGCGTTCTAAGACTATGCCTAGGTTTTGCATCATTTTTTCGAAAGTTGACCCGTGGACTATAACGTCGTCTAGATATACTAAACATGCCTGTGGAGCTATCCCCTGTAGTACGACTTCCATTAACCGCTGGAAAGTAGCGGGAGCATTGGTCAAGCCAAAAGGCATAACATTAAATTGCCACAGTCCACGGCTCGTCGTCAATGCCGTCTTTTCCTTGTCACCTTCTTGCACTTCTACTTGCCAGTAGCCTGACTGCAAATCAAGCGTAGAGAACCATTTTGACCCTGCTAAGGCATCAAGCGTTAAATCAATCCTAGGTAGTGGGTACGAGTCCCTTTTTGTGGCTTCATTTAATCGGCGATAGTCCACACAGAAGCGAGTAGAGCCGTCCTTCTTTGCAACTAAAACTACTGGAGAGGCCCAGGGGCTTTTAGACGGTTCAATGATGCCCTGTTCCCTCATATCCTGTACTAGTTTTTCTGCTTCTTCCCGTTTTGCAAGTGGTAACCGATGCGGAGGCTGCTTGATTGGTTTGCTATCGCCCACATCTATGTTATGTCGCAGAATTGAGGTACGTCCTAAATCTTGCTTAGACTGTACGAAAGTGTTCAAATGTTTAAAGATTGCTTGTTTTAGTGAACTCTGCTGCTGACTGTCAAGATTAGAGGAAGACCGATGTAACAGCGCGAGTAGTTCTGTGGATATATAGTTTTTTCCTATATTCCCATCCGAAACAGGACCAATAACGTCTGTGTCTAATGCCGCTTTACATAGTGATGTATGAGCTCTTAATTTTACAGAGTCTTGGCCCATATTGGCTACACGGGTGGTAATGTCGCCATTTTTGCTGTGGCACACGCCTGGTATAAGCCAAAGATTGGGTGGTATTTTTTCTGACGGAAGTACAATGGTTTGGTTATTACCCAATTGAGAGTTAGTCAGGTGCAAAAATTGTGTAGACCTTGCCGGGATAACACAGTTGCAAATAGTTCGCATGACCAGGTTGCCTTGGTCACTTCGGAGTGGAATGCTCTCAGTACCTACTAGCAGAGTGAGATTTTCTAGATCGATCCTGCATTTATGACTTGCTAAGAAATCCATTCCCAGGATGCAGTTATCGAAGATTTCCGCTACATAAAACGTGTGAGTTGTTGTGTATAGCTTGATGACTACCGGCAAGAGTACTCGTCCTTCCACTTCACTGGTTTCGCCAGTTACATTTCTTAGAGACGTTAAGCATGGCTCAAGTTGTGATTGGTACTGCATGCGTCTAAAGACTCGTCCGTGTAAAATTGAATGTGTCGCTCCGGTGTCGATTATCATACTACATGTAATCCCTCCTATTCGTCCCGTTATTTTGATGGTATCAGTCATCGTACCTTGGCTTACCGTAATTAAGGATGGAATTGGCAAGGTTAAGCTTTCCGATTGAGATTGGGTAATCGTGGGCGGCGAAGATGTGGAAGCTGCTGCAGATTCGCCACGCGGCTTGGTGTGTATGATGGCTTGTTTTCGAATGATTGATTTCGCGTGAGATGCTGATGAAGCTGTTTGGTGGACAGTGGGTAGTTGGTTTATTGTTTGTGGTTGGGTGGTAGTTAAGATGGGGGTGTTAGCGTGTGAGGGGGAGTTGGAGGTAGGTGTATGACCTGTCTCTGGTATGGCAGAGCTAGTTAAGAGGGGTTTGGGGTTCAGCTTGTTAAAAATGTTATCTCGCGTGGATTGTGAAATCAAATCATTTTTATCGTTTAATATGGGGTTGGTTATAGGGACTTGATCTATGGTTAGGTTATATAAGCCTGAATTTGGTGGACACATCATGCTAGGTGACACGGTAGTATTTAAACTCGACTCGGATGTACTAGGACTTGAGGATAGAGTTTCCGCAGGTTGAGATTTCGTTGGCATGGTGACTGAGTTAATTGTTACTGCTGACTTGGAATTGGGTATTATGTCTTGTGTAATTGGATGAATTCTTAAAACTGATGAATTCGATGATGGATAATTCGGGGAGTTATTGGCTGGTAGGTTTAACATTGATGTTAAACTCTTTGGTGGAATATTGTTGCGAATTCCGTTTTGACTAAAAGACTATTTCGTACCTCCAGCCTGATTCGACGTATTCACATTTTTATCATTCCCTTGAGATGGTGGGACTAAAACATTTGAGCTTGTATTTGAAGAGTTAACAAACAATGAACTCACTATATCTGAATCGGCTGAAGTCTCTAGATCATTCCTGCTTGAATCCACATTTGTAAAAAATTTATTAACAGCCTGCTGGTTATGGCCGGGTGTTTTCGTTTGACGTGGAGCATCTACCGTCCACACTGGTCCCTGCTCCCGAGAACCAGCGTGTCGAGGTTTAACTCTTGTGGTAGCTTAGATGTTATACTAAATGTATTGCTGGGTGGTGATTGGTTTATCGTAGTGTGCTTATTTACGGCTGGTTGTGGTGGAGTATTTTGATATTTATTCGGTTCCCCCACAGAGGTTGACTCATCGTTGCACCTGGGCATCGAAATGACGGAAACATTTACTGCTTTATTCGTGGGGTTTCCCTCCACTAGATCAAATTTGACTTTGGCTCCGGTAAGTAAATTAGTCACGATTTCCGGTCTTGGAGTCTTTAGGTGAGCTAAGTGGAAAAACGCTTCCTCCAGGTTATCGTCTCGGATAATAAACCCGAATTTTCGAAGAACATTGTACCATCTGATTGTTCCTCGCAAGCCCTGCGCAATGTATGTTTGCGTGGAAAGATTTGTTGGCTTTGTTGGGGTTCTTTTGTTAACTGGAGCTAGCTCAGACCCCGCTAAGCTAGCTCGCTCTCGTTTCCCGACGGTCGGTTCACAGGCACTGGTGCACGATTCTCCACTCTCTCTGGTCGATTATTCTGTCTAACTGAGTTGCGGCAGTTGTTTTCTACTAAAGTCACTGCCGCCCGAATATTTCTTCTCGATGTTCTCGTAGCTTTCTGATTGGCTTCGAGCTTGGTAGCCTTTTGTACTGCTTCGTTAAGTGTCAATGGCTCCGCATCTCGGACTTTTCCTTGCACTTCCAAATCTAGAATACCATTTAAGAACTGGTCCAGAGCGAGGCGGTCTTTCGCGCCCTCCGTACAATCTGACAAGGTGAGAGAAGTCAGTCTCTGCAAATCGTTAGCAAATTCACAGAAACTTTCGCCGTTCCTCTGTACTCTTGAACACAGCTGCCGGTAAGTCACAGGTTGATGAAAATCTGCACCAAATTTAGCTCGCATTGCTTCACTTACTTTATCATAATTACCCCTCTCAGTCCGTGCTAGAGTTTCATAGTAGGCCAGAGCAGGGCCTCTTAAAATTGCTGCTACATAAAGCGCTTTAGACTCTGGGGTCCACTCGTTTGTTTGCGCGATGTCGTCAAAATGAATTTCGTACCGGCTCCACGGTATTTTACCGTCATACTCCGCTAGTGGTACCATCTGTTTTGTTTGAATATGTAGTGGACTTGCCAAAGACGCCCCTGAGACTAGACGCTCACCGTTTGACCTACTATGGTCCAACTCCACTACTGTAACAGACTTAGAGCTTCGCGGAGTCTTGTCATGTCCATCGGCTGATTTAAAATCTCCGGCAGGAATCGGTGGCGTAGAATGAGCACTGGGTTGTTTTGATTCACGTAGATTTTGCACATTTTGGGAGTTGGTTTCACTGGAAGTTTCGTCGAAAACCTTATTTGCAAACGCGGTAGCGCCTAGCACTGAAGAGTCGTCTATTCTAGTCTGAAGGGACTTCATTTCGTCACGGAGACTACTGTTTTCATCGCGGACCTCTTTCAGACCATCTTTTAATTCCCCTATATCCTGGGCCTGTTGACGGATCGAAAGGGCCAGATCCCTCAAGGCAGCTGTTTGGGTTTCCATGTTTTGTAAGAGCTGTTCTAATTTATCGCTGTCCATTTTTGTTTCGTTATTTGGGTTTCCGTTAGTTTCTAAATTTATTTATTCGTATTTCATTCAACTAAATGGAAGAGACAGCTTCGCCTTCCTATGACATACAAAGTTGTTTTGCAGCTCTTAAAATAGAAATGATGACAATTGAGTGCTAACTGTGTCTAGTACAATTATGGAGGGAATATAATGGCAATTACAACCCCCCCCCCCTCAATATCACCGAGGATTCAGTGTTTGTAATTTATTTTCGCGGAGCAAACCAATAAAGAGTATAAAACAACTATAACACAATTTTGGGAATATCTTAAAGTGTAATTATGCTCTACGTTTATAATTCACACCACAAACTTTCGACCCAACCCAGCTCAAGCGGGGGTAAATAATTTTTAATGTTATGCAAGGTGAACATTTCTCGGAGTCCACAATGATTATATTTCCTTCAGACGTAGACTGTACTGATGGCAAAACAAAAATAAAACTTTTCGACTATGAAATATACACAACCAGAATAATCGGCACTATTTGGAAATCGGATAGTTTTTTAGGAATGCATACAACTATACAATTTGGATCTAGAAACTTCTCCACACCTCGTACTTAAATTTATAGAAATGTGTACCTACATACATTATAAATGTAAACAAATTGTGTAACTTCATTCACAAAATCCCGTAGAAAATCTCAATTAACTTAGTGGACTAAATCATATACTATGGTTTTTTCCAACTCAGTTGATCAATTTTCACCCTTATGGTAAAATAATTATATATTCTGTACAATTGCATCAATCTCTGAAGTATTTCTTAAAACACAATATGAATGTGTACAATGTTATTCTCCGCAGTCCTCAGCTAAGAGGAAATTAATACTGAGTTGACGAGAGCTAGTCCACTGAGAATACAGTAGAGGGAGGATTCGTGTTTACAAGAAGAAATTTTTGAACAAAATATTATTTATTTTTGCAATTGTTTCATACATATCGTGGCTCTCAGAGGTAATTTCTGTCTAAAACAACATTGGAAAACAAGTAAACAAGCTAAAACCAGAATTGCTCTGAGGAAGCGATAGTCCTTAAAAGATATGTAAAACTGTATCCCCAGACTTTCTTTAGATGATTTTAACTTCATAAACCAATGTGTTCCATATTAGAACTATAATGTCTCGAAAAGTCTTCCGCCTTTATATGGCTACCTTAGAAATTCTCCCTTCTATTCATTCATCATTCGAAATGAACAATAACAACAAGAGAGTCTGGATATTACTTTCAATTACAATTCAAAACGGTGATATTATTAAATAAACACGATAAATCAGCCGACATAACTTTTTTTATATTTGAGTAATTATAAAGTTGAAGAGTTTACTTTATCTAAAATTTCAAAAATCTAATGGGATGAATTGCTACTGAAGCTGCAGAATGCAGTTTTACGGCAGCGTTTTACGCACCTCAGGCGTTCCCCAAATTAGGTTGGTGATTATAGCGACAACCTCAGAATTGTGATTTAAATTATGCTAGTATACTGTATGCCTGGGATATGTACCAAAGAACGTTCGTGGTTCAATTATTCAACCGGGTTATTAAACATTCAACCAAGTATAATTCATAAATGAGAACTTACATCGGCTGGAAATAATAACGTTATTTAATGACGAATTTCCGAAGTTAATATACGGGTTCTATTTTAACCTGTATTGCACTCGTAATGACACGGTTAGTTATAACAATACGATTTTATGATTCTAAACGTATAAAAGTTATATTGTAATAATATATCGAACAAGAATAATTGCTTCCCGTATGTAAAAATTACGTCAGAAAGAAAGAGTAGCATTAGATTCTATCTAGATTTCTACTACTAAGTCCAATTTAATTCAAATTTAAGAGGCAAAAATACTAAATTTTATTTTTTAAATTATATAAAAAAAACTTAAACTACGGTACTTGCATAACTCTGGGTATCTTCTCCCACCTGGGCACTCCTGGATTGAGGTTAGGTACACCTTAGCCACGTTGATTGTAATTTAAATTTTGCTTCTGCTGTTGATTTACTCTCCAGGTCGAGATTTTGAGGTAAAACAAGACGTCCTTGTGAAAAATAGAATGCGATGGGGTGATCACAATTACGCAATTAATGACCCCACACTTGACACCATTTGTTGCAAAATCCAGTTTCGTTACTGTGGACTCGGGGAGCCCCCTACGCTGCTGGCTGAATTTCGTCGCCTTGGCCGAGCGAGTACCAGGACGATAGTAATCAAATACCAGATTTCCTGTAGGTGTCCGAGCAGCACTTCAGAGTAAAAAAAATTGGACCGCTACCTGGGACCTCCTTTTGTCTTCGCCAACTGGGGCTTCCGAGGTGGGGCCCGGTTGAGCAAAGTTCGGATTTCGCTTGGAAGCCTTACTTGGCACGTTTGATGACAACCTCTTTGTGTTGGGGAATATCAAGCAAGCAAAACTTCTATTTTGTGAATTATTTTTTATTTTTTTTTTGAACTTATTTGTTTTTTCGTTATTTCGTTTTGTTTCGTTATTTTGATTTAGTTACAACTTATTTGTTCTTCGTTATTTCGTTTTTAGTTAAATACAAAAATTTTTTACCTCTATCTCTCGGTAGTCAGAACTTACAATCAGAATGATCCGCGCCTTTTTTCTTTCTTTTCTTCTTTCTCTTTCTAAAAATCATTTCGTACTAAAGAATTACCTACCTAGCTTAACCTAGTGACCTCTATTGCCAGCTAGCTACTTAAAGTAATGCCACACTTGGCTGAATTAGTTACAATATTTTATTTATTTTATTTCAAGTTGGCAATATTTACACGTTAGCAATTCTTTACTTATTTAATTACAAGTTAGCAATACTCTACTTATTTAATGACAAGTTAGCAATATTCTGCTTATTTAAATTCAGGTTAGCAATATTCTACTTATTTAATGACAAGTTAGCAATATTTTACTTATTTAAATTTCAAGTTAGCAATATTCTACTTATTTAATGACAAGTTAGCAATATTTTACTTTTTTACTCGTCCAATTACAGGTTAAAATGCGAACAGTATAGTGTTGATTAACGATTTCATGTTTCATGGGGAAAGGCTAATTGAAAATCTACTAGTATCCTAATATTTATGAAAGATGCTACTAGTAAAACTTACTCGATTAGCAATTCATTCTCCCCTTTGGTAAAGCAACCTTTAGTTTCATTAGGGCTGTACTCTTTTCCTTTCATACTTCTAGTTTATTACTTTTTCAATTTAATTTTATGACATATTGGTTTTGTTTTCTTTTTTGTTGTTTAAATTAATTGACACTTGTCATCTGCATGAAAAGTTTTTACACTGACAAAACTTAGGCGTAAAGAATCGAATAAATGTTGAATTGGCTGATCATACAGAAGACTTTTGGACAAGGTAGGTAGGTACAACTTTGGCCATTCAAAAAGAATCACCGACGTGTTATTTTAGACTCAGCAAATGTTCCCTTGAAACTTTTCCAGGCTGGAACATTTTCTACACACTCATTTATCTTATTTTCGGATTGCTTCTGTTAATATGGACGTCAACTGCAAATTTATCCTTGGAATGCTTTGTGGGTTAGCATTGATGGTGAACATTCGTTAAAGATTACTACACCAGAGAAAAATTTCATATTAACTAGGTATTCGCCTGATCATAAACACTGTCAAGCATTCCGTGAAAACCATCTAAACTATATGTGATGGCCCAATATACGGAAGATTCTTCCAGCAGCCAAAGGTATTACAGCGAAATAATCAGCAATTGCTAAACAATAACCTCGCATGGTATTGTTCTGCAACTGTCGGTTGTTTTGCTGATTAGCCCAACAGCTGGCTGCGATGAGCGCTTAGTGGAGCAATCGACGATTACAATAATAATTAACCTCGCATGGTAATTATTATGTAAAGCGATTGTTTACAACTAAGCGACTCAGGTGCTGCAACCGGTAGAACAAACGACAAGGTTGTTGTCGTTTGTTTACATCCGCGTTGTTAGTAAAGTTTACTTCCGAATATTGGTGCATAAAAGACCAATGACTGGTCTGGCGAGTGCCGTTAATTGTTCAGTCGCGAGTTAGCTTTGTTTTAGATATCAAGTTACAGTTCGGTTCGGAGTACTTTTAAATTATTAAGATAGGTCAAGTGTGGATAAATAAAGAAATTGTTTCACGGTACTTCATGCGTTTTTTATTGTTTCACTTTTGTAATTCGCGAGTTTTATTCATCGATTGCTCAGGGGGCACGACAATTGGCGCAGCCGGTAAACTTAGGTAAGAAATTTGAGAATTTCTTACTGTTGTGTTGTTTTTGTTTTCTCATGGTTAATTTTCTTTTTTTTTAAGTTTTTTTTTTAAGATTGTCGAATTTTTTTTTTTTTTTTCTCGATAAATTTATTTTTCAGATATTACAATAAATTAATTCTTTTACTTTTCAGGCTTAATTTAAGAAGTGCTAGATTAAGTGTTGAGTGTTAATCAAGAAAATCAGGAAATAATTTTTCTTAAACAAGTTGTACGTTACTTAAATAGGTGCAAAGCCTTACTTGGCTTCGCCATTTCAACAACTTGTACGTTAATTAAATTGGTGCAAAGCCTCATTTGGCTTCGCCATTTATTTAACATTATAATTTAGCAATTCCAACCGGTCATACACGTACATACAACAAACGTGCCGTGCCCTGGAATATTTTCGTGTAAGGTGCTCATAGGAGAGTACTTGTTGAACACAGCTGGAAAGAAATAAAATAATTAGAACAATAACTAAAATATTTACTACTTCCCTAGACTAGAATTCCAAGATCCTGCATCCAGTCAGCACTAGCCTCCTGTATCTTCAAAGAAAAGTATCTGAAATGAGAAAAAAAGATATATATTAGTTCAATAGAATCAAATGAATTAACTATTAAACAGTACAATAAAAAAATTTAAATACATATATGCATACTGCCAAGAAACAAATTTCTTGGCAGTACAACAACAACACTACATGAAAACATAAACATTGCTATTTTTCAGCGAAATTCATGTTACTGGCATAATAAACTATTGCGAAACATGCAATTACGTTTAAATATGCGAATAACATAAACTCGCAAAAGCTACACACACTATTATTAATGAAAAATCAACAATTGTAACCATTGTTGACACTTCATTAATCACTTTTTCATCACAAAATTTGCGCATAATTTGCATGATTTTTGCAAATTATGCACAGGAAAATCATTAATTAATATTTAAAGAATATTTTTATAAACTTACCTTAATAATTAATCCAGTTGTTGATTAGCAATACACCACACAAAACACGGCACTTCATGACTTAAACACCGCGAAACGAACAGTCACCGCGACGAAGTAACTAATCACTTTAATGAAGTTGGCCGCGCTCTACCTGTTGGCAATAATTAAAAAACGCGAAAATGCCCAGGTAAGGAAATATTTAGAAAAAAAGGTAATTCTAATTCCCATAATGAGTGGGAAAGAGAACGATGTGGAAACGAGACAGAAGAAAATTCGTGAGAGAATTTATGTTCCACACCGGAAATTAACATAGTATGATAGGGAGCGGCCATATTGATAAGTTTTAGAAAAATTGAAATATTTCAATAAATGAATTAGGAAAAATTATGGATAATTAAAAATAAATTAATTCACATAATTTGGAATATTTTGACATTACAGCATGGATTTATAATGTGCAAAAAATACATGAAATTTGCATTTTTTCATGTGGAACTTGTCCGAAAATGGCGGCTCGGACATTATAAAAAGGAGGTGCTCCCTAAGTAAACTCTCATTAGTTTGACAGCGATCATACATGCAACTTCGCATAGATCCAGTGGTGTTTTTAAAAAATCAAAAAGTGCAAAAAATTAATTCTCAATACAATCTTATAGCATAAATAAACGTGCCTAGCAAGGTACAGCATTCACATGCTATCAAGATTTTAATATCAAATTAATAAGTTGGTGTGACTTGAATTTGGTGGTGAACGTTTTAGGATAAGTATTTGTGATATATATTCTTAAAACATTTGGTGGTGGACAATTTAATTTAGTTTTTTCACATAGCATTGACTTCATGCAAGCCACGCATAATTAATGCTTCATGTGAAAAACCAACGTAGATTAGTTAATATTAAGCTATACGTGAATTATAGTAAGTAAGAAACAGTGAAATTAATTGTAATAACAGTGAATTAGTGAAAATCTGAGGTATAAAATTGAGCACGTGTCACGTTACGACACCTCAAGAATACATGCCTCCAGATAATTAATTACATTAATTAAGTACGTTTAAAGTGAAAAAATTACAACAGAATTCAGACTAACGTAAAATAAGTAATTTTTGGTTAATAAAGCAACAGTAAACACAAGCTCACATATCTTATCATTTTAACATACCGCTACACTAACCTACCTAAAATGCAGTAATATAGCTGTAGTGTTCAATTACCGCTACATTACAAAACATTTTTTGGTGGTTCCATCCAGGAATGTGTGCCTGTTTACTGTTGCGATTGACAATAATTCATTTACGATTAAATTAGTCAAGCAATTCTTACTGTTATTGTGCTGAAACGTGGCAGTTTTTAAGAAGTTTTCAAAATAATAACTGTGCTTAGACGTGGCAGTTCTTATTAAAAAACACAAAAATTAATTTATAAACGTGCTTAGACGTAAAACTTCAGGGTGCCCAGACGAGGCAGCTCGAATATTTTCGAAATTTCTATTATAATTACTGAACTTACATGTCAGTAAATCGTGTTACATAGTTAAGTGCTGAACTTACATGTCAGTAACTCTTAATAAATAGCTGAATAATTAAATTAACTAAAATTAGTAACGAAAAGTTAGATAAATATTTTTTCACGTCAATTTGTCATACACGGTATCAATTTACGTTCTTCGACTAAATTTACATTTCTCCCACGTGGCATTAAATTGTTTTTTGTTTTCAAGTATCTTCATCATTTAACCCACACGGTTAATTAACTAATCGTAAAATATCAATCAACATGGATTCAGTAGATAAACTAATCCTTACGGAAAGCATATTGCGTGCAAGAATTGAAAAGTTAATCGAAAATGGAAAGAAAACGAACCTTGTTAAACGAACACAAGGCTTTTATGAAACTAAAATTACAGATTTGAAGAAACTATGGGAAATATATAGCGATACAGATATGGCAATAAATCAGGCTTTATTAGAAAGTTCTGATGAAAAGCAACATGAGTATTTAGCCCAAGATAATCATAGCTCAACAGAGTTAAAATATTCCGAATATATGGGAGAATTAGTAGAAGGATTGCGGAAATTCGTCCCAACTTCTGAAGCATCAAGCTCGGGACAAGTACCTATTCATTCTACAACTGTTGTTCAACAGGAATCATTCCTTCCGCGCATTCAGTTGCCCAAGTATAACGGCAACTACGATTTATGGCGATCATTTCATGATCTATTCATCTCTCTTGTTCATGACAATACAAAGCTAACACCAGTTCAAAAGCTGCATCATCTGAAATCTTGTTTAGTGGGTGATGCTGAGAAATTGCTGCGGCACACCCCAGTAACAAATGAAGATTACATGCCAGCATGGAACAAGTTAAAGGCTAGATATGAGAACAAGAGAATTTTAGTTAATCATCAATTAAAGGTTTTGGTAAACCAAGCCAAACTAAATGCAGAGTCTGCTAAAGGACTCAAGTCAATAATTGATACAACAGACGAATGTATCCAACAATTACAAAGTTTAGAAGTTGATACGACATCATGGGATGTACTTCTAATACATCTGTTAGTACAAAAATTACCTTTCATCACCCTCAAAATGTGGGAAGAAGAGCAGGGCGGCACACAAGAACTCCCAACATTTAAGTCATTTAAGCAGTTCTTAAATACACGTTTAAGAATTTTAGAATCGTTAGCAGATAGTCTAGTTAAGTCCACACCACATCACAAACCAAACACCACACCAGATGTGACAAAGTCATATCACGTTACAAACGAATTTAAATGCGCAGCATGCAATGCCAGGCATTACCTCCAAAAGTGTCCGAAGTATCTAGCGATGGACATACCATCCAAATATCAGATACTGAAGGCATCAGGTCGGTGCTCAAATTGCCTAGGAATTCACCACTTAAATAATTGCACTAGCAAATTTAGATGTCTGAAATGCAATAAGAGACATCATAGCACCCTTCATGAAGAGCACAATAAGGAAAAACCCAAGTCCTCAGCTGTTCATAATGAGCATAAGTCAGCACATGACAAAGTTAGATTGAGCTCAAGTCAAGCTAATCAATCTAGCTCCTCACAGGAAAGCTTTTCCCGGTTACAAGCAGTCAACAATACTGATGGCTTAAACACTAGTCATAACTTCGTAACCCGAGAAAGTCACAATGCTCTACTAGCAACTGCATTAGTAGTAGCACAGACAAAAAGCGGAAAACCTTATATTCTACGATGTCTGATAGATAGTGGCTCGCAATCATCATTCATCACGGAGGAAGCTTGCAGGAAATTAGAAGCAGTACAAAGCCCAACTGCAGTCTCCATCACAGGCTTAAACACTAGCCATACAGCCATCTCAAGGCACCAAACAACACTCTCTCTTCGGCCTCGAACAACGAGATCTACAGAAGTATTAGAAGAAAACTTTCTAATACTTAAGAACATTACAGATCCTCTGCCTTCTAGAATAGTGTCTAAAAAGGAATGCGCGAAGCTAAAGAAACTGCAACTCGCAGATCCCACATTCTGGAAACCGGGAAGGATAGATGCATTATTAGGAGCAAGAGTTTATGCTCAAATATTGCGAACCGGTATACGGCAAGGAACAAATACGACTCCTACAGCAGTCAACACAATATTTGGTTGGATTTTGCTTGGGTCTAGCATAGATGATGCAGAGCACAAAACGTCATCATTTACAATCACAACTGATGATGTGGCTCTTCAACTCAAGAAGTTCTGGGAAACAGAAGAATTTCCCACAAACCCCATTCTTAAAAAAGAAGACAAAGAATGTCTACAGAGTTATCAACTCAATCACCAGCGTCTGCATAATGGAACTTATCAAGTTAAGTTACCTTTTGTAAACGACGAGAACCCTACTCTGGGGCAATCGAGAATACAAGCAATCAAACGCTTTCAAGGAATTCAACGACAATTAGCCAGAAATCCAGACTTGAAAGTTGAATATGAGAGATGTTTGGACGAATATCTCTTGTTGGGTCATATGGAGGAAATACCTCCGCCCAATATCAATCAGCCCCATTATTATATACCTCATCATGCCGTTGTGAAGGAAAGCACGACAACAAAGGTGAGAGTAGTATTCGATGCCTCAGCTAAGACGTCGAATGGCAAATCTCTTAATGAGTATCTACTAAAGGGCCCAGTTCTGCAACCTAAGCTGTTCGCCACGTTGCTCAACTGGCGCAAATATAAAATTGCTATGAACGCAGACATTGAAAAGATGTATCGCATGATCACCATGCATCCCGATCACCGAACATTTCAGCGAATCATTTGGAGACATCCTAAAACTAAGGAGATTCAGGATTTTCAGCTGAACACGGTGACATTTGGAACGGCATCAGCGCCATACTTAGCTATTCAGACGCTACAACAGTTAGCAAATGATGAACAGCAAAGATGGCCTTTAGCCTCTACGGTTACAACCACAGATTTTTATGTGGATGATCTCCTGACTGGAGCTGACAATCTTAATGACGCCAAATGCTTATTAAATCAGCTAATAGGTATGATGAAATCTGGAGGATTCAATCTCAGGAAATGGACAAGCAACAGTACAGAGCTGTTAAGCCATCTTCCTGCAGAGCAATGTGAATTCACAGAAACACTAACGATCACAGACCAGGAATCTGTAAAAACACTAGGAATTCGCTGGCATCCTAAACTGGATAGTTTTTCCATTATAACCAAACCATGGACAGTTCATGCCAAGGTAACTAAACGAACCATTCTGTCTGACATCGCATCACTGTACGATCCTTTAGGCTGGCTGGCACCAGTGGTAATCACAGCCAAGGTGCTCATGCAAGCACTATGGATCACAGGATGTGCATGGGATAACAAGGTATCGGAAATAATAGAACAAGAATGGAATAAGTTTAAACGTAACTTAAAATGCATAGAAAATATACAAATCCCTAGATGGATCAACTATTCATCTGAGGCAAGCATTCAATTACATGGATTTTGTGATGCGTCTACAAAGGCTTTTGCAGCTGCCGTTTATTTACGGGTAGACGATCAGAACGGCTTAATTCATACCAATTTGCTTACTGCAAAAACTAGAGTAGCTCCAATTAAGCCAACAACAATTCCTAGATTAGAGCTTAATGGAGCTCTATTACTTGCACGACTGCTTCAGGCTACACTTGAAGATATGCGCCTACATCATGTGCCAATCTTCGCCTGGACAGACTCAACAATTGTCTTGCAATGGATCAAGGAACATCCAGCACGATGGAAAATCTACGTAGCAAACCGCGTCGTCGAAATACAAGACGTTGTACGCTTCGAACAGTGGCGTCACATATCTACAAAACACAATCCGGCAGATTTAGCCTCCAGAGGTGTTCCTGCAGCAGATTTAACCAGTAATCATTTATGGTGGCATGGACCATCATGGTTAGCTGAAGAACAGGACAACTGGCCGAAATTTAAGGACATTTCGGAACAAACAAATTTAGAAGCTAAAGAACTGCCTACAGTAAGTTTCTTAGCGAAATTAGACAACAATCTTCTTTTACGATATTCGTCGTATACTCGCCTTGTGCGAATTGTAGCAAACATTCAACGTTTCATACACAATTGTCGGCATCCGAAATCGAAACTCGTTCAAGCTTTCACTGTGCAGGAATGGAATAATGCTGAAGTAACAATATTAAAACTCGTACAACAAACGGCGTTCGCAGAAGAGTATAAGAATATGTTGGGCAAGAAACCATTGTCACAACATAGCAAATTAATCAAGCTCAATCCATTTCTGGACAACAACGGTTTAATACGATTAGGTGGTAGACTTCAAAATGCAACATTGCCATATAATAGGAAGCACCCAATCATCTTACCACGTGATCATCACGTTACACTAATACTAATTGACAAACTGCATGTGGATAATCTGCATGGCGGTCCATCACTAGTTCTCAGCACTAGTCGAGATAGATTTTGGATATTGGATGCTCGACGCCGAATTACTAGTCGAATACATAAGTGCATTATCTGTTTTAAACATCGCACTGCAACAAGAACCCAATTAATGGGAAATCTACCAACGTCTCGCGTGAATATAACGAGACCGTTCCTTAACGTAGGAATTGATTATGCAGGACCTGTAATAATAAAAGCATCAAACCTACGAAATGCAAAATTGTTGAAAGCATACTTTTGCATCTTCATTTGTATGGCCACAAAGGCGGTACATCTGGAGTTGGTATCAGATCTCACATCTGAAGCATTCCTCGCTGCATTAAAACGATTTGTAGCACGAAGAGGATTGTGTAGTGACATATACTCAGATTGTGGCACCAACTTCATTGGAGGAAAAGCGATTTTAGATATGGATTTGCAAGCAGCAATTAAAGGTGCAACTCCAGTAGCAGCACAATATCTTGCCTCCAAGCAAATCAATTGGCATTTCAATCCTCCAGCCTCTCCACACTTTGGAGGGATATGGGAAGCTGGAGTAAAGGCAATAAAGTACCATTTACGCCGAACATTACAACACTCCAGATGCACATTCGAAGAATACTCTACAGTCCTGGCTCAGGTTGAGGCATGTCTAAATTCTAGACCGCTATGCTACGTGAGAAATGATCCAGAGGATTTACTTATCCTCACACCCGGACATTTTTTAATAGGCCAAGCACTTAATGCCATTCCAGAGCCAGACTATACACATGAAGCAATACTACCGTCCAAACGGTGGAAGTACATACAACTATTATATAAACAATTTTGGGATAAATGGTCAAGGGATTACTTGAACCAATTGCAAAATCGACCCAAATGGTATACAAGACAACCAAATATTCAAGTAGGGGACGTGGTACTTGTAAAACACGATCAGATGCCACCCACAAGTTGGTTAATGGGCATAATCGAACAAGTGCATCCAGGGACAGATGATCTGGTTCGGGTAGTCAAGGTCAAAACGCGAAACGGTAGTTTTCTACGACCAATTGCAAAAATTAGTCCGCTACCATTAGCTATAGATTAACTACCTGTTCTTAGTGTCGTCATGTGTCTGTCCTTTTGTGTACTACTGTTGGCTGAGGGTTGTGTTCTATTCACGTTACGCCATACTAACTGGTTGCCATTTCAGATGTCATTCACCTACGAACAGGATGATACACTATACATTCTGGAAGACATTTACTTTAGCCCACCAGGAAGCCCGGAGCGGAGGATGTTGCGTGACCCGGGATGTGATGTCTTTGGCAGACCCAGGCCGGAGTTGGCCCACGAATTGGCTCCAGGAGGTCGAGAAGAAGTTGGAGGAGCTACAGAAGAAGTTTCCAGAACAAGAGGAGAGCCATCCACGAGCACAGCAGCTAAGAACTCAACTACGGCTACAAACTTACCGTTTGTAGGCCCGACTCCCTTTACGGATCCACACCCGGAGCAGACAGTGGTGGTTAATGGCAGTCGGATATCTCAGTTATCCAGACTCCTGCTGACCACAACCATAAATGAGTTCGAAATGAGGAGGAACAATAGCTTTCAAAAATTTCGAACGCGAGAAGGCGTAGACATATATCTGCCGCGATATGTCTTGCAGCGTATTAATGTTCGGGCAATACAGCAGCGGAGGAACCGCGAAAAATTCATTAATCTACCCGACAAATACCAAGTCAAATTAAAGGTCACTAAGGACGGAGAATTAATATTCCATCATTACCACAAGAGAGGTATACGCAAAATAAAAGAAGCTTTGGTTGAACAAACTGTTCAACGGGGGGGAGTATGTTGAACACAGCTGGAAAGAAATAAAATAATTAGAACAATAACTAAAATATTTACTACTTCCCTAGACTAGAATTCCAAGATCCTGCATCCAGTCAGCACTAGCCTCCTGTATCTTCAAAGAAAAGTATCTGAAATGAGAAAAAAAG
This sequence comes from Dioctria rufipes, assembly GCA_963924295.1. Lineage (NCBI taxonomy): Eukaryota > Metazoa > Arthropoda > Insecta > Diptera > Asilidae > Dioctria > Dioctria rufipes. The sequence goes on from OZ002740.1 coordinate 110,314,649, forward strand.
ATATATATTAGTTCAATAGAATCAAATGAATTAACTATTAAACAGTACAATAAAAAAATTTAAATACATATATGCATACTGCCAAGAAACAAATTTCTTGGCAGTACAACAACAACACTACATGAAAACATAAACATTGCTATTTTTCAGCGAAATTCATGTTACTGGCATAATAAACTATTGCGAAACATGCAATTACGTTTAAATATGCGAATAACATAAACTCGCAAAAGCTACACACACTATTATTAATGAAAAATCAACAATTGTAACCATTGTTGACACTTCATTAATCACTTTTTCATCACAAAATTTGCGCATAATTTGCATGATTTTTGCAAATTATGCACAGGAAAATCATTAATTAATATTTAAAGAATATTTTTATAAACTTACCTTAATAATTAATCCAGTTGTTGATTAGCAATACACCACACAAAACACGGCACTTCATGACTTAAACACCGCGAAACGAACTGTCACCGCGACGAAGTAACTAATCACTTTAATGAAGTTGGCCGCGCTCTACCTGTTGGCAATAATTAAAAAACGCGAAAATGCCCAGGTAAGGAAATATTTAGAAAAAAAGGTAATTCTAATTCCCATAATGAGTGGGAAAGAGAACGATGTGGAAACGAGACAGAAGAAAATTCGTGAGAGAATTTATGTTCCACACCGGAAATTAACATAGTATGATAGGGAGCGGCCATATTGATAAGTTTTAGAAAAATTGAAATATTTCAATAAATGAATTAGGAAAAATTATGGATAATTAAAAATAAATTAATTCACATAATTTGGAATATTTTGACATTACAGCATGGATTTATAATGTGCAAAAAATACATGAAATTTGCATTTTTTCATGTGGAACTTGTCCGAAAATGGCGGCTCGGACATTATAAAAAGGAGGTGCTCCCTAAGTAAACTCTCATTAGTTTGACAGCGATCATACATGCAACTTCGCATAGATCCAGTGGTGTTTTTAAAAAATCAAAAAGTGCAAAAAATTAATTCTCAATACAATCTTATAGCATAAATAAACGTGCCTAGCAAGGTACAGCATTCACATGCTATCAAGATTTTAATATCAAATTAATAAGTTGGTGTGACTTGAATTTGGTGGTGAACGTTTTAGGATAAGTATTTGTGATATATATTCTTAAAACATTTGGTGGTGGACAATTTAATTTAGTTTTTTCACATAGCATTGACTTCATGCAAGCCACGCATAATTAATGCTTCATGTGAAAAACCAACGTAGATTAGTTAATATTAAGCTATACGTGAATTATAGTAAGTAAGAAACAGTGAAATTAATTGTAATAACAGTGAATTAGTGAAAATCTGAGGTATAAAATTGAGCACGTGTCACGTTACGACACCTCAAGAATACATGCCTCCAGATAATTAATTACATTAATTAAGTACGTTTAAAGTGAAAAAATTACAACAGAATTCAGACTAACGTAAAATAAGTAATTTTTGGTTAATAAAGCAACAGTAAACACAAGCTCACATATCTTATCATTTTAACATACCGCTACACTAACCTACCTAAAATGCAGTAATATAGCTGTAGTGTTCAATTACCGCTACATTACAAAACAGTACTTGTTGCACAGTAAAGTTCCAAAAATACAAATGTTTTGCGGTTCGGGTTTAAAGTAATTGGTTTAGTCTGCGAGAAGTGACATTGAAGAGTGAAGTGACAATACATTAGGAAATCTTGTGATTCATTAGTGTAGATGTCAGTAGGGAGAAGCAACGTCCTGACGAGAGAAGAACTTTTGCGATTTCGAGAACAGGAGGAAAAATTGGAAAATAAATCACAAGAGTTGAAAGAGTGCCAAGATAAATTAAAAGGGTATGAACAAGACTGGCAATATATCGGAGAACGCCTAACATCTGAACTTAAGAAGCGATTGCCAAGTGAGGAATTAGAAGCTGTACTCGAAGAACTCAAAACTTGCACCCGGACAAGTACTAAGGGGGAGACACTTGATTTATTAGTTACAGCTACTTTCGACGTTATCCACAAAGGAGAGAATTCGTTGGAACAAGCAGTAGAAGAAGGCCAAAAGGAAAATCAGGCTCTAATAAAGCAAGTAAAAGTTCTGAAACAGCAGTTGCTAGAAGCAGAGAACTTATCAGAAGAATTAGAGAAGGAAATAGAACTTGGTCCAAATACACAGGAAAAGGAAAAAGGCGCTGAGTCACAGAAAAGTTGTGGACGAAGAAGGCTGTTATTCTGGGAGACAAAGCAAAGTGGAAGTGTTAAGACAGCTAAAAGCCAGTATTCAACACCCAAGTCAGTTGCAGATCAAAGGCCGAATAAGAACATAGAGAGTCGTACGGAAAAATCAACATCACACAGACAACAAGACAATATGGTTGATTCGCATGACAAAATCATGGATATGGTGTCCAAATATGTCCCAATGTTTTCGGGGGAAAGGTCGCCAAAGCTAGCAAAGGAAGTGCACCGCTTCCTAAACTGCTGCAAAGATCTTTATGATCGTCTTAAGGCCGAAGAACAAGATATCTTCATGAAATGTGTAAGATATCGGTTGATGGACGATGCATACTATCTGGTAAGTTCAGAGGAGCCAAAAGATTTTGCAGCATTGCAGCAGATCATTAAAACTGCTTATATGCCTAAAAAGTCTTACAGTGAATTGAGAACGGAAATGATAGCATGCAGACAAAGACCCGGAGACGACATTAGGGAATATGCGGACAGATTGAAGGATTTGTTGAATCAAATTAAAGCAGCAGTTTCAGCTAAATATCCAGGTAAAGATGGGGGATTATTGGCAGAGTTGGAAGCGGATGCGATTGCCACATTTAAAGTTGGAATAAGAGATCCGGCTATCATGATGCACTTAACAGGGCGAAAATTCGGCTCATTGGAGGCGTTGAGAGAAGAGGCGGAATTTTACGAAAGGGATGCGAGAAGACTTCAGCTCGGAGGCAATAGGATTTTTTCACAGGAAGGATGCAGAAGTGACAATTTCAACGGAGATGAACCCGCACCTCCCCAAAAACCTTTCTCTACTCTACAACAGCCAACTCATACAGAATCATACAGAAGAATGCCTAGGAAAGCATATGAATATAGACCCAAGCATTGCTTCAAGTGCGGTCAGCCTGGACACTTTGTCAGAGAGTGCCAACAATTACCTTTCTGTACGGGATGTGAGGAATATGGGCACGAGGTATCCAATTGCCGAATTCATCACGTCAGAGTGGCAAACTGTGCAGTTGGCATACGGGATGAATTCCATTCAGGAAGGGAGGGGCTTTATTGCCAATTCTGCCAAACACGAGACCATTATACGGATATCTGCGTAAAGAAGTATTTAGCAGAGAAAGAAAGGGAAAAGTTAGAAGCTCAGAGTAAATTTATCATCACAGTTCCATCGGACATAGCTTTAGAGGGTGAATTAAGGCTTTTAGTAGATACTGGGTCCTCATGTAATATAATTAAGGTTAATAGTATAAAAAGAAATACGCCAATACAGACGCATGAGAAAATAAGAATTGGAGGACTCTTTGGGTTCGCTAGGAGTTCCATAGGTACATGTCAGGCGAACTTGCATATAGATAACAGTCGGCAGTCTTGTCAATTTCATGCCATTGGTGAAACTGATTCAATTCCAGCCGACGGTATACTTGGAATGGATTTCCTGAGGGACAGAGCTGTTATCGACTGCGTGAATAAGAAATTATGGATACAAGGCGCTGAAGCAAAGAAAGATAGTGCCGGTGGTGGAAACGTCGCAGCTAATGGACAAGCTGTAAACAATACTTTCCAGTGTTACAATCAAGGAAATCCTTTACAAGCCAGAGTAGAGGAGGTTGAAATGAGCATGGAAAAAATCATCAGGCAAGGTGTTAATAACAAAGATGACGAATGGAAATCTAACATGGGCAGGGTAGAGACAGCTCACGACAGTGCGAGACTTCACGAGGTAAGAGTCGAAGAACTTAGGGAGGAGAGGAGGAGGCGAGCTGAATATTATGGCCACAGCGGAAATGAGCTGGAGGTTGGATGTGCATTAGTAAGAGTTGCCAATGCAAGGGCCTATCCTGTTAAAGCTATGAACTCCTCGTATGAACAACACGGACCTCGAAAGTATTCTGAACGAGCTGCATGGCGATATAAGGGTACTAGGAATTTCTATTCTCAGCTACGGAAATCCCAGTGGAGTCTGCAAGAAGGTAAGTCTAAATTTCAACGACATAGTAGTATGCCGAAGAGGACAAAAGTACATCAAGGCAGAAGGAAAGTAGGGGAACGGAACTTCATTCATGTTGAAAATGCGACTTTTACTGCAAGTTCGATAACCCCTTACAAGGTAAGTAACGGTTATGACCCGGGAATCGGGGGGCTTAACCAAATATATGTCCTACCGGCTGCGCCAATTGTCGTGCCCCCAAAGCAATCGAGAGTCATGATAATCTTTTAATATTACCTTGGTCTCTTCGGGATCAGTAACGTATTGTGGTGTTTGACTGCCTTGCAGCCTTCTTGACGTAATCGGAGTTTCATCGACGTCCTCCCAGTCCTTCTCAGACTCTGGCAGATCATCACTTGCATCGAGTTTTTTCTTCTGAGCTTGTAAGCGTGTGACTGCTAAGCAAGGGTATTCTTTACCTCCATCAGTTCCTATTTTTGCTTCCTCTCGGGGTATTCTGCTCAGCGCATCCGCATTGCCATTCTCCTTTCCTTTTTGGTAAACAATTTCAAAATCGTATTCCGACAACTTATGATGGAACCTTACCATACGTGATGTTGTATCCTTTACCTTGAATACACCTCTGAGTGGCTGGTGGTCCGTTTTAATTTTGAAATGTCTACCCAAGAGATAGCATTTGTAATTGCGTACAGCCCACACTATAGCCAACATTTCGCGTTCTGTGGTCGAGTAATTTCTTTCCGCTTGATTTAGCGTGCGACTGGCGTAGCTAACAGGTTTACCTTCCTGTTCTAACACAGCTCCTAGAGATTTCCCACTGGCATCCGTAATTAATGTAAATTCCTTCGTAAAGTCAGGATAAGCTAGCAATGGAGGTGTAGTGAGAGCCTTTTTAATCAGGGCGAATGACTCATCACACTTGGGTCCCCAATTGAACTTTATTTTTTTTCTTAATAAATAATTAATTGGAGCCATGATTTCCGAGAAGCTAGGAACGAATTTCCGGTAATAATTAGCTAACCCTAGGAAAGATTGAACCTGTCTCACCGTCTTTGGTCGCGGAAAGCTCTGTACAACTTCCACCAAACGTTGATCTGGCTTTACTCCTTGTTCCGAGCATACATGGCCCAGATACACCACTTCTTTTTTCAGAAACTGGCATTTAGAGGGTTGCAGCTTTAAATTATGACCCCGAAAACGTTGAAATACTTGCCTCAACTTATTGTTGTGTTCATCTAAGTTTTTTGCAAATATAACGACATCATCGAGATACACGAAACATTTTATTCCCTGTAACCCTGTTAATATTCCGTTTAGGAGCGACTGAAAAAATGGAGGCGCAGTTTTTAGCCCAAACGGCAATCGTTTATACTGAAAATGATTGAAATTAGTGCTAAAAGCGGTTTTTTCTCTATCTTCTGGATCAATTAATACTTGATGATACCCGTTAGCTAAATCTAACGTGGAAAAGTACCTGGAATGACCCAGCCGATCCAAAATGTCTTCAATTCGCGGAAGTGGATACGAAAATGGAATGCAAACCTTGTTTAGTTCCCGGAAATCTACGCACAACCTATACTTGCGGTTACCAGATTCGTCAGTTCCCTTCTTGGGAATCAGCAGGACTGGAAAGTTAAACGGACTATCACTAGGCTCTATGATATCCTCCTCTAACAGTTTTTCAAGTTGCTTCTTACATTCTTCTCTGTGAGCTTCCGGCATGCGGTACTGCTTCCTATGAATGGGTCCTGTGTTAGCGATTAAAGGTAGTTTGAAGGTTTTCGTTGGAGTGTAGGTCAATTTGTCTCCTGGCAAATGAAAAATATCACTATATTCGTAACAAATTTGAGTCACGGACTCTTTTTCCTCTGAATTTAGGTCTTCTCCTAGTATTAGTGATTGTTTCATTAGTTTAAGCCGTTGCTGACTGAGATTGTACTCCAGTCGACCTTCTCCTATAGGCTGCACAGAGTACTTACTTAGGTTCTCCAGCTTAGGTCTGAAATTCTTTATTTCAACTGCCTCAGTTCTAGCGTTGATTATTCCAACAAATGCCTGTCCATTCTTAGGCCTGATTAGGGTATTACTACAGTACACGCCGGGACATATTTCTTCTGCCACACACACCATCTCATCCTCGCTTGTAACTTGGATGCTTATCAGCTGCTCCGTCCTTGGCTCCATTCGTATTATGGATTCCTTGAGCTCTCCGGCTCTTGGAGGTGAAGCTATCTTATCCCCTTTTAGATGCAGGCTATCTTCGATACTTAAGACTTCTGCATAGGCCGTGGTTTGGAAAGTTTCGAGCCCGATTTCCGTGCGAGGACTTCTTGACTCTTTCTCTTTATCACGTACTAGCTTCTTGCCCCACATATCATCTGGAAACCTCACGAATGTTTCTGAAAGAGGAGAATTGTTTTCCTGAGCTACTCCTGTGCGAAGGGATGCCTTCAAGATTTTTCTCCTCTTTTTCCTTCTGCGGAATGTGCGCCGTGTATCAGACAGCAACGAGGATGTCTTGAGAATATCAAACCTAACTTCCTTGCGAGGATTATTTGGTTCCTTCTCTTTTCCACTTGCTACATTTGCCTTTGGGCAGCTTGATCCGCTCTTGTGTTAAAAGCTGCGGTCAAGGTATTTTCCCCCGCTTGTCCCTCTTCCACTGACTCTGCTAGTGTCTGCTTTGTATCCATCATATCTTCCTTCTGTGATTTCGTTTGCGGGCTCTCTAGTTCGGGTGTTTCTCTTCCTTTATTAATACTTACCTCAGTCAAGTACCTTTGTATGCTATTTGACACTTCACTTGTTTTGGCGACAACATCTTTTAATGCTGTTATTCTATCTTTAAGCCGAATCTTAATATCACTTGGGTTAGGCACTTCTTCCAAATTAGGTTTACCTGGGCTTCCTTGTGTACACCATTTTAGCCCTATGACTTCAACTTTTTCTTTCCCTGTGATGGAACCAAAGAGCGGTTCTCTGTCCTTGCTCTTATCTATAGGTCGTATTGACAATCTCTTATTTATACAGTCAATGACAGCTCTATCTCTGAGAAATTCAATACCCAGTATTCCATCAGCTCCGATTGAGTCCGTGTCATATATGGCGTTAAATTCGCAAGTCTGTTCAACTTCACCCATTCGTAGCTTGGCTGTACATGTTCCGATTGAGCTTCTTTGTGCCCCAAACAACCCTCCTATTTTGATTTTTTGTAATGTTTGTATAGGCGTAGTTCCCTTGATACGATTTACCTTAATCACATTGCACGTTGCCCCTGTGTCAACCAATAACACCAATTTACCCTTTATACCTATATCCGATTCTACAGTAATTATACAATTATTAAATAAACTTAGTTCTATTTCACTGGCTACATCCTGTGGGACTTTCGTTGTCTCTACTTTTGTTAGTTGAAGGCAGCTGCGGTAAAAGTCCCCAGCTGCCGATCCCCGTTTCCCTGATCGGCAATATATTTTTTCACACAAATCTCTGTATAATGATCAGAGGTTTTACAGAATTGGCAATAGAGAACTACAGCCTCTGCCTGACCTACTCCCGGGCTGCTAACATGTGTATCCATAAACCTTACCTGTTGTTTCCCACACTCTGTCGCCTCGTGTCCATATATCCGACATCTTATACAATAAGGGGACGGCCTTCTCTCTGTACATTCCTTCGCAATATGCCCCTGCCTCCCGCACTGGAAGCACTTGATATTTCTGGGTTGCTTTAGCTGGGCAGAGGGGTTCCTGAACATCCCTGGCCCATGTCTTGGTGGGGTTGCTGTCCGTTTGTTCTCGTCTTTGTCAACTCTGCCCGTACTCCAACTGTTCGGTGGACTTCTTCTAATGCCTTCCCCGTTATAGTTAAGCATTCCTGGCTCTCTAACCTGTAGTCGCCTGGCGTCTCTCTCGAAGTAATCTGCCTCCTCCCGTGCTTCGTCCAAAGATTGAAATTTTCGGCCTGTTAGGTATACTTGCGTAGTCCGGTTCATCACGCCTGCTTTGAACGTGGCTACTGCATCAGCCTCCAACTCTGAAATCAAACCCCCAAGGTAAGTAACGGTTATGACCCGGGAATCGGGGGGCTTAACCAAATATATGTCCAACAAATTCCCTTTAATTTCAGAAGAAATTCGATAAGCGGAGTTTAACATGAGCCGAAAAATATGGAAAGGATATAAAAAGTTAACCCAATGGATCCCATGTAAGGTAAATCTATAAAATAAAAGGTATGAAGGTAAGGAAATGTTTTTTTTTTTAAATAAAGAGAGCAATTGCATAATGGCAATTTGAAAATTTTAAATAAAGGAAGATTAGAAAAGAAAGTTCTTTAATTACCCGAACAAAAAAAAAAAAAAGAAAAAAAATAGAGATTTTGAAAGAATATAAGAATAATTGAATAAAAAAAAATGGAGATTTTAATGTAAAGAGAAGTTTAAAAAAAAAAAAATAAATAAGAGATGTAAAAGAAAGAGAAATTTAAAAAAGAAAAATTTAGAAGAATAAGAAATGTATGAAGCTAATTAATAAATGTTTAAAGTTAGAAATGGAAAGCTAAAAAGCAGGCGCAAGAAAGATAAAAAAAAAACGAAAGAGTAATGAAAATAAAGGAATAGAATATGTTAAAATGTTGATATATAAACAAAGAGGTCTTGTAAAAAAAAAAAATTTAAAGAGGATGTTAAAGAACGATTGGAAAGGTAAAAGAAATAAGAGATTTAAACGAAGGTGGAAAAAAGATTAAAAGAAATAAGTGATTTAAAAAGAGAATTTTAAAAAAATATAGAATAATAAAAGTTCAAAAAAAGTTCTAAAAGAAAGAAGAATTAAAAGAAAACTTTTAAAGTATGTGTATAGAACAAACATAAGGATTTCTAAAAGGAAAAATAGAATTAAAATAGAGACAAATTAACGGGTTGCCATAGGTTAAGTAAGTATAGGTAAGATAGTCAAATCTACATATTCAATGCTTCCAGAGCACAGACGGCAGCAGAACGAGGAGATCTATGAAACAAAATATCAATTCTAGTAAATACGGAACGTGGAAATATAGGGAATCGACGATGCTGGAGCTCAAAGTATGAGCAAAGTACGAGAAATTAATAAGATACCGGAGATAAGGATAAGTAGGTTGGCCTCTTTGAGCATCGGAAGCTTACATCCACGGATAACTTACGCTCGGGAGATGAATGAAATAATCGTTAGACAAGCGCAGAGTATGCACTATGCCTGTAAAAGTATATGAAGACCACACATATGATCTTGATGACGAATTTTGAGCTTCTGCCGAACTCTTATTGGAAAGCTACAATTAGAAAACCTGGCGGAGTTATTAGCGCATAAATTAATGTTGAGAGATCTGTTATATGGTATATCTACTAACATACATATATACAGTACTATATCATATTACAAAAAAAAAAAGAGAATCTTTGAGTACACGTGGACTCTCAATATAATTGAGAGAACTCCATCGGGACCAAAAGAAAGTCTTTTGTTATAAATATAATCGTAGTAAAATTAAAGCAGCGCTTATAACAAGAAATTGTCCAGCAATACAGAGTAGATAAAAACATTCTATCTATCTATCCATATAATTAATGGGATTAATTGTGATCAAATGCTAGCAGTATTAGCAGGATTAGTGTACCACTTGAAGCATCAGAAAAGTGAACAAACTTGAACCATTATCAGCAAACCATTGACGGGCCAACCCAAAGCGAGGCTATCCAAACAAGTAGACTCCAGTATAAAAAAGGTCATCCCAACAACAGCAAACCTACAAACAGCAAATTTACCAACCGCCTTCGAGTAGCAGCCGGTGCAGTTAGAATAGTAAAGTAGTTTTATTGTAATAATATAATTTTGTTGGGCACCCATAGGAAGAATAACTTTAAGGCTAGAGGATTGTAAAAATTGTAATTAGTGGAGAGAAAAATTTTGTTGTTATGGTTTGGATAGTATTTTTGTAAGTATTCGGGCTATTATAAATGATTGTAAAAAGAACTTTTTGTTATTTTGTTATTATATAGGTACCAAGTAATGTTTTCTAACGGGATAACACGTGTAAATGAATTAATGAATTCTTGTCCAATAGGTAGAATAGATAAAAATGTAGAAATATTTCTTTTTTTATTTTGCGAGATGTTTAGATGTTTGAAGAAGTTATATTGTAAAAAACAAAAAAAAAAAAAAAAAAAACAAAAAAAAAACAAATGTTAAAATAAGAGGAACGTAAAAAAAAAACTAAGAAAACAAATGTAAGAAATACAGGAAAGAAAAAATGTTAAATAAATTAAAGAAATATAGAAATAAAATTGAATGTGAGAAGCAATAAAAGAAAGTAAAATGTGAAAAAATAAAAACATAGAATACAGAAAGCAAAAAAAAGTGTATTGTGAAAAGAACATAGGAAAGAATATTAAGGAAGAAATAAATGGTGAAAGAGAAATTAAATATTAAAAAGAGAAAAGTGAAATGATGTAAAAGCAAACAATGTTAGAAAAAGGAAATAAGAAAATTTCGAAAGATGTAAAAATATAATGTACAGAAATGTAATGAAATAATGTAAAGAATCTGAACCGAACGAAGATTAAAAAATGTTTTTAATTAAGACTGTTGCACTCTCCAGATCTAGTTCCCTGCGGAAACTAGTTTTTCCAAGGGGGGAGGGATGTGATGGCCCAATATACGGAAGATTCTTCCAGCAGCCAAAGGTATTACAGCGAAATAATCAGCAATTGCTAAACAATAACCTCGCATGGTATTGTTCTGCAACTGTCGGTTGTTTTGCTGATTAGCCCAACAGCTGGCTGCGATGAGCGCTTAGTGGAGCAATCGACGATTACAATAATAATTAACCTCGCATGGTAATTATTATGTAAAGCGATTGTTTACAACTAAGCGACTCAGGTGCTGCAACCGGTAGAACAAACGACAAGGTTGTTGTCGTTTGTTTACATCCGCGTTGTTAGTAAAGTTTACTTCCGAATATTGGTGCATAAAAGACCAATGACTGGTCTGGCGAGTGCCGTTAATTGTTCAGTCGCGAGTTAGCTTTGTTTTAGATATCAAGTTACAGTTCGGTTCGGAGTACTTTTAAAATATTAAGATAGGTCAAGTGTGGATAAATAAAGAAATTGTTTCACGGTACTTCATGCGTTTTTTATTGTTTCACTTTTGTAATTCGCGAGTTTTATTCATCGATTGCTCAGGGGGCACGACATAGTGGCGTACGATGCTATGGTCAATGGACATTCGGTATTATGCATGGATGCTGCTATTTAGAATATCCAGATGGGAAAATGTACTATGGAGACACGAAACTTGGTGATATGACAGGTTAGAGTAAGAAATTAATCTATTTTGCAAGTAATTTAACGAAATGTCGATTTCAGGTCACGGCCGAATGATTCTACCATCACTAGGACTATACGAAGGATATTCCCCTAATGGGAAATTTCGTAGTTACGGATTTTATGAGGTGACAGATAATCAAGTCTATGAAGGAGATTTTCGTGATGGACTATTTCATGGGCATGGAGTATTACGGAATAATTTGTACATTAGGCTATTACTTCTATCTTGTTAAATTTTATATTTTATATCCTATATTTTATACTGTACTCTATATTAGGACTAATGTTATCCGGATTATGTTATTATTTGTTTCGCCAATATGTAAATCCACTATGTAACTTTCTAAGGTGTGCCCAGCGCTGTGCGTGCCTTTGACAGGGGTACTCAAATAAATAAATGTTCATGTGGATGTTTGTGTTTTATGTGGGTGTATTTATATGACACGCAAAAGGGGGCTAGGGTGTCTTAGACGATTGCAACAGTGGAAGTAAATATATGGGAACGTTTGCTAAACATAAACGGGCTGAATCTGGTATTTATGTGACACTGACCGGTGACTATTTTGATATGCACTGTTCCCTTTTACTTAAGTGAAACTACTACTACTAAGACAAACTACTTCTTGCACACGCAGAATAGCTTGAACGGTTAAATTCCGATAAAGTTGGATTTAATTTACGCGACTTTTACGCTCGATTCTTCTTGATAGTGGGCATATTTTTTTCTTCAACAACGATGTTCTAGATTTCAATAGTCTTGGCCGTTGTGTTCTTGTGGCTATAAGAAAAGTTCTCTGTTCCAAACAGTTAATATTACAGAATCCAGCTTGTTAAAGCTGATTTGCATTCTTCGCTTTTGCATGTCTCAATTGAAAATGATCAACTCACAGAAGGTTTATTCATTGCGAAATTGGAGAACGTAAAGGGGTCGGTTTATTTCGCTGAAAGCAAATAGTTTTGCTGAGACAGTCAATTTTGGTGGAGGATTACCTTTCGCGAGCAAATCTTTTTAAAACAAACCTGAGTCAGTATCGATGCTTTCGTTCGATTAGTTCGGTTACGCTTGTGTAAGGATTACTCCTTGTAGGATACAGATCTATTAATAGATGCAGGGCAGATCTTAATTTTGACTTATTCCTTTTCGAATCATGCCCTGTGTCCCGCACATGCGTTTTACCTCCTTTCTCATTTGGATTATTCGTTCTTTAAGCTTCCCCAGGTAATGGCACTTTTGTAACAATATCATGAAATCATAACTAGCATGTGCAGGTATTGTATTAAATTATAAATATTCATAACCAATTACAGTATTAAGCTGAAGGATATATAAAAATGTAAAAATAAGTGTCGACAAAGAGGAGCTCCACAACGCAAGTCGCTACAGAAGCCGAAATATGCTTATACTCCCAGAAAATGTGTAATACATCAATAATACTTACAGTTAAAATTCCACGGCATGATGAAGCTTCATCCGCCGCCTGGTTAAAGAATCCAACTGAATGTTAATTTCGGCTTGCGTTCCGTAGGCCCTGTCACAACGAAATGTTTGAAATGAAATTCCCCCGTGGCTCTCGTATCTGAAGTATAAATATCTAGACCATCTTAACCTTTTCTTTTCATTAAATATGCAAATAACTATGTCAATATATGTTTGAACTGTTAAACTGCTATAAATGGTAGTTGCAGTGTTTATTTTATTTTTTTATCAGCGCCCTTTGGAAATTCCTAAAATATTTTATATCTCTAATGTGGCCTAGCGGAATTTATGCGAAAATATTACCTTTTCTTGGCTGGATGACTGAGAGAATTTTCGATAATAACGAATTCCTCCAGGATGTATTTCACTCGCGCACTTCTTTCGAGAAAATAAGACAGATTAAGATGTCTTCTTCTTCCTTTCTGTCACGTCAACATGGCACCTGAGCGTGAGGAACTGCACTTCTCTCAGTCGGGCTGCGTTCAAGTTTTATGCTGACAGCAGCCGGCTTACACGCTTCAGTCTTCATGTAGCATATTGCTATATGCAATACGCTACTACCATAACAGGGCAGAGCGGTCTGCGCCACCCATGCTTCAGACAACGCTGAAAAATGGTCGACTGAGCTAGCCGGTCTTAAACATATCCCTCATCGCTGCGGGCGCTCAATGTGTGTCTCGACCCACGACCCAATGCGTATTCCTTATCACTCGGACTCTACTTGTCCGACGACGCATCGAGGACACATCCCTGAAGTCTCGTCAGTCTTTGACCAGACCTCGATATCCTTCCCTGTGTGGGAAGCCAAAGCAACATCGACCAGCTGGTAACCCATAAAGCCGGTCGATGTCTCTCTGCCCTCCCTCACCGAGATGCTGAGGAAGCCTGGCGATCAGTAACCTAAAGAACTGATCGCCAAGCTCTCCCGGCACAACATCTCGCACCGATCTCCGACCGGCGATTGTTCAAGGGTGTGTCTCCAAGGCGCCGTCGAAGTAGTGACATGCTGACAGCTTTATACAGGAATGGATTCCCACAGGTATATCACCCACCATTGACGGGGCAATAGGAGGGCTTCGCGATATCCTATAGTTTACCAGTGAAGCTGGCTGGATGCCTTCTTAGGGCTGCCAGGATCTAACGTGACAATAGATAGACGACGTTCCAGAATGGTTATCACTGCCTGATGTCTTTGGCGTGATAGACTCCTAACAGTTTCCTCTGCAGATCTTCAAGTTCGTATAGGGAGTTTCCTTTCTTGGCTCGAACCCGACATTAGACAAATTTTCGTCCCAGTTTAGCACTAGTCTGCTGTTCGATGTTGCTTTGGGCAAAATTCCTTCTAAATACCTCTTGACCCACTTTGAAATCGACAGGTTTCGCCCTGAGATTGTAGGCTCTTGAACCCTGTTCGAATGCATGTTGTAAATTTTCCTGCACTCTCGCACGAATCAGTCTCATTGTGTCTTCTGCATCTACTCTCAATGGCTCATTACGAGTTCCAAGGCTCCTCAAGATGGAATAGGAGCTGCCATGTTCAATCATTTGTTGAGCGACGAGTGTTCGATAAGCAGAGAAACCAGTAGCTTGATGAAAAGAGCTCCTGAGGGAACTAGCTACTTGGCTTAGTTTCTCATCCCATCTCGTGTGTTCCTTCTGAATATAGGCCCTAATCCCTGACAATAGAGACCTGTTTACTCGCTCTGAGGCGTTTGCTTGCGGCGAGTAAACTGCGGTTCGCAAGTGCTTCACCCCATACTTATCCAGTAATCTGGTGAACTGAGTCGAGCAAAACTGGACTCCATTGTCAGAGACTATCGTTTCCGGGACTCCGAACACGTGGAACATTTCCATCTCAATGAACTGGCACACATTGAGTGTAGATGCTTTTCTCATAGGTTTGAGAATTGGAAATTTTGAATAGTGGTCAAGAACTATTAGAATGCAGACATTTCCTTTCACTGACCGAGGATATGGACCTAGAATATCGATGTACAGATTCTGCCATGGTCGTTCTGTCATAGACTGGTCTTTCATAGGTGGTCTCAGAATAGTATTGGGAGCCTTCGTTTCCTTACGCACGTCACAGGCGCCCACGTAGTTTCTGACAACAACTGTCATTCGTGGCCAGTACAGATGTCTTCGCAGACGTTCCAGTGTTTTCCCTATACCTCCGTGTGAAGCTAGTGGCGGATCAATCTTCCAAGCTTCTTCTTCCTGAATCGGATCGCCTGTTTCCGGAACAGTCCGAATGTAAACGAAGCCCTGACGCAAAGATCTGGTAGTTTGCCAGAAGTCTTTTTAACCTTATGCCTCAGTTCCTCATATTCCAACGAGTGGAAATATGGCGAACTAAGGTCAACTTCCGGGCCAGGATCTTCATTTGTAATCAGGCTGTAACAATGAATGGGTGATAACGCATCAGGGACGACGTTCAGGATTCCTTTTCGGTGCTCGATAGTGAAGTCGAAGCCCTGAAGCTTCAAACTCCACCGAGCAAGTCTACCACTGAGGTCCTTTTGAGACATCAGCCATCTCAAGCTAGCATGATCAGTCACTATCTTAAACGGCATGAGTTCTATGAAGGGCCGGAACTTCTGTACGCTCAAGATTCCAGCTAAGCATTCTTGCTCTGTGACGGTGTAATTTCTTTGTGCTGAGTTCAACTTTTTCGAGACGTAGGCTATTGGCTTCTCGTGGCCATCGTCATCTAGTTGAATGAGCACCCCACCAATACCTTGTTGGCTCGCATCGCACTGTATAACGAATGGTTTGGTGAAGTGTGGACTCACTAGCAACGGAGCAGAGGTAAGTTTTTGTTTGAGAAAATCAAGAGACGTCTAGGCTTCAGGTGTCCATTTGAACTGACTAGAGTTTTTCAAGGAGTCTGTAATGGAGGCAGTTACATCAGCATAGTTCGGGATGAACCGTCTATACCATCCCGCCATACCTAGTAGGCGTCGGGCCTGCCGAACAGTTTAAGGCGACGGATAGTCAACTATAGCTGAGATCTTGTCTGGGTCAGTCCTAATTCCTCCTTTCCCGACTATGAAACCCAAGTATTTAGTCTGTTTGATGCAAAACTTGCTCTTCTCGACGTTGATAGTGAGGCCAGCTTTCCTCAAACAATCGGCTACACGGGATAGTAGCGTGAGATGAGAGTGAAAATCTGGTGACAGAATTAATAAATCGTCTAGATAGACGAGAACGTTCTCACGAAGATCGAAAGAATGGCCTTAACCATGAGGCGGCACATCGTTTGTGGAACGTTGCATATGCCGAATGGCATCACCGTGTACTGATAGAGAGGACGAGCAGGTACTGCAAAAACGGAGGAAGTCGACTCAGAAGTGCGTCTATCTGCGGAAGCGGTTAGGCATCCTTCTTCGTAACCGAGTTGACCTTCCTGGCCTCGAAACAAAGCCGGACCTTTCCAGGCTTCCTTACCAGAACAACTGGAGAGCTCCAAGGACTATGGCTCTCCTCTATCACACCCAGCGATAGCATTCGCTCTAATTCGGCATCCATCAAACTTTGTACTGCCGGCGAAATCGGATAAAAACGCTGTTTTATCGGGGCGGCGTCATTCGTTTCAATCTTGTGAGTGACCAACGATGTTTTCCCAAGGCCTAAAGAGGCGAAAGAGGGGAAAAGCTGTTTTGTGGCTTCAAAGCGTTGTTGATCGAGACTAGAAAGAATATGGCAGTCGGTGTCAGAGGTAGCTATTACACTTGGATTCACTTCTGCGACTATACCCAGGACATCTGGAACTAACCCAAGTAGACGCCAGAAGTCTATTCCCAGATATAGTGCCTGTGTGAGCCCAGGAACCACGTAAAAACGCACGTTTTGGATCTTACCACGGAAAGTGACATCCATGTTCACATGACCATGCACAGTTGTCATGGCACCAGTTGCTACTTGGACCTGTGTCCGATACTTCTTCCATTTGACATCTGCTTCCGCAAGCTTCTCTAGAGCTCCCTGGCGTAAAATACTGACAGTGGCACCACTATCAAGTAATCCAGTCTCAGTTCGCCCGAGCAGCTTTACTTTGGCGTACGGTCGAATGTCGGCTGGCATCGACACGGAAATCTGTGCCAGTTTTTTTCTCTCCAGCCTCATCCGTCGACAGTATTCCCGCCAACTAACGGTTGATCGTTTCTTTTTTGGTCCAATATCCAGGTCAGGAAACATTATTTTGGCTAACTCCGCCACTGAGGAGAAGAATCTCTCTCTTGCTGCTTTATATTTCCGCAGCCGCGTATGATACGGCGTCAGAGGATGTAAAACTGGCTCACGCCCACTCCTCATAACAGAGCTTTGTGGCCGTTTTAAAAAAGTAATAGCAGGAGGCCAAATCTCCTGCTCAGTAACTTTGTCAGCTAAAAGTGCTGTCGGTGTTAACGGGATATCGGAACTTAAAGGCTCTTCCAATGAAGTGTCTAACAACGTCATGGGCTCTCCAGAAGTGGAAATGGGAGCTTGAAGATCTGCGGAGAAGTCCATTAAGTTCTCCGTCTCTATCCATGAAGTATTCATACTATCAGGTGTTTTACTGATATCATCAGAATCACTGAATGATATCAGCGGACAAGTCAGGGATTCGTCAGGGTTTGCTATGGAGCGGACCTTCCTCCTTGTTCAAAGCTTGAACTGGAGTGTTCGTTGCCGTGGTCGCTCGCGACGATGACTGTGAGATCTAGTCTCGTTCGTGAGGGAGGAGAGCCGGTTCAGAGGATAACTCAGTTTTTATTTCAAATATAAAATTTTATTTAATACTTAAGGTACAAATTCATTTGCTTAATCTAATATCACAAAATTCATAAATTCAATTCAAACTAAAACTACCCTACAAACTAATATAAATCCAATAACAAAAAATTCAAAAATAAATCCAACAATTAAAAAAAAAAAATAGACGCAGTAGAATAAAATCCGCCACCCTTGAATTATTTACTCTGAAAAGGAAGAAGAAGCAAAATGTTAATCTTCTATGAATCAACTAAAATTTTCTGAAATAAACTTCAAAGGGGTGCTACGTCTAAGCACACGGAAGTAAAAAGCTTCTAGAGAGTTCAAGCACTCAGGTTATCCCTGATCAGAATTATCTTCTGTGGTGATGCGTGAGGGCACACAGAAGTAAAATGATTTTTATGGAAAGTTGAGACACTCAGGTTATCCCTGATCAGAATTATCTTCTGTAGTAATAGGGCGCTCAGGTTATCCCTGAGCAGAATTATCTTCTGTATAATGTGAAAGGAAACTCAAGTTATCCCTGACCAGAATTATCTTCTGTATAATGTGAAAGGAAACTCAGGTTATCCCTGATCAGAATTATCTTCTGTATAATGTGAAAGGAAATTCAGGTTATCCCTGACCAGAATTATCTTCTGTAATAAGGTAGGAAGCACAATTCTTTTTACTCAGATTAGCTCTGATACAGATCAACTCTGCCAAAAGAATGGTGCCATCTACTGAAATTCATCGGCTTTATATAGCCGCTGTAACCAGTTATGTCTGTTTCGCCTCGTGGTGTTGCCCTAGCGACGTTTACTTGAATTTTATTCGAGGCGAAAACAGCTGGCTGTCATAATGTCATTTGATGACATTACAAGAAAAAATATACGGAGGTGCCTGTAATTTGGTGAGAATTTTGTTAATATTTTTTATTTATTTGTTGTTCATGAGCCTGTTTTTATTTTTTGTTTTAGAGACGGAGATGTCCAGGATGATGAGGGCTATATGGACAAAATCTGAGATTATAAATCAGAATTATTAGATAAGTATTGCGTTAATTTCTTTTAGAAACGCGATACTTTGTGTTTATGTTTTCTTGTATTTTAGGTAGATTGAACGTGAAGCTGGGAGTACATCGAGGGATTTGCTGCATTAAATTTATGTGTGAGGACTGAACATCCTCCTGCCTCCAAAAAAAAAAAATATTTGTTTGTTTTGTGAATAAACTTACGTTTTGTTGATAGAAGATGTGTAGTTTATCCCTTTTCCTTTTAATTTTCATGGTTACATCTCCAGGCAAAGACCATTTGCAGAACGTCTTTGCTTCCCTGATGACGTTCCAAGGAGTATTAGTTGTTTCCAGCAGTTTGACGACAATTGGCGTGGCAGTAATACTCCCAATTATATCTTTTGGAATCCCTGGCTCTGATCTCTCTGGCGTTTGCTTACTACTGGGTGCTGGATGATCTTGGAATTCCTTTGGAGGAGTAATCGGGACATTCATATATTGTTCCTCTATATTCCTCGGTGATTTTTTGTGTTGAGAGCGTTTTTCAGATTTGCCCTTTGCTGAATGAGGTGCCTGCGTACTCGGTGGATGTTGAGAGATCGTTTTCTCTACTGCGTTTGGTACTACTCCATGTAGATTTTCCGACAGTAGACCAGTACTAGGTGTTTTATTCACTTTGGTTGATCTCTTTTCTGTATTAGATCTGTGATCAGCGCATTCTGCAGGTTTTGCCTTATGAGGTTGAGTGCTGGGAGATTGCTGGGTTGATCTACTAACTTCTGTGGATACCACTTCGTGCAGAATCGGTAGACTAGGTAGCATAGCCGTTTGTTTAGTAGGAGGAGGTCTTGGCTTTGTTGTCTTTCGAATCACGGGGTGATTCGCAATCGGTTCGGGCCCAAATTTCAACGTTTTGTTGGGCATAGGCATTCCTCGTAAGGCCTTTACTGACGAAGATGCTTCTTGTGCCTCAAATGGCCTTACCTTTCGCTTGATGGGTGAGGAATGTACGGGTGATGGTCGTATGACAACTGATTTCATCTTCCGTTCCTTCTTGGGTGTTGGCGGTAGAGGGCTGATAGGCCTGATTAGCTTGAAGGGAGCCAATAATTCTGGTAGAGTTGGAGATAGACCAGCATCCACAGAATCCAAGGATTCCGAGTTAAAAATCTCCAATAATTCATCCATGGTAGAAGAAAAGAAAAAAAAGAAAAAAATGAAAAAATAAAAATGTAAACGAACTCAAAAAGAAAAAACCACTGCGCGCACTTGTCAACTTTCAAACTTGAAGTGACTTTTGGCGGATTTTGGAATCGTTTATATTTGAATATAACGGGTATTTTGGAATTTGGTAATGCCAGAGAGTAGAAGATTTTGATGGGGATATTTGATTGTCAGGAGTTTTTTGTGAGCGGGAGAGGACAGATTTTAGAAATTGGACGGGTGAGAATATTTTTTGCAGTTTTAATAGTTACTGCTCTGACCAAATTATTATGGCCAGTCTGGATTTCAATAATTCGACCTAATGGCCATTTTCCAATTGGGATTTGGTCTTCTTTTATTAAAGCGAGAGTTCCGATTTTTAAATTTTCCTTTTCTGTCTGCCATTTTTGTCGTTGGTGTAATGTTTGCAAGTAGTCTCGTGACCATTGTTTCCAAAAGTTATGAGAGAGGGAGCTTTACTTTGGCGTACGGTCGAATGTCGGCTGGCATCGACACGGAAATCTGTGCCAGTTTTTTTCTCTCCAGCCTCATCCGTCGACAGTATTCCCGCCAACTAACGGTTGATCGTTTCTTTTTTGGTCCAATATCCAGGTCAGGAAACATTATTTTGGCTAACTCCGCCACTGAGGAGAAGAATCTCTCTCTTGCTGCTTTATATTTCCGCAGCCGCGTATGATACGGCGTCAGAGGATGTAAAACTGGCTCACGCCCACTCCTCATAACAGAGCTTGGTGGCCGTTTTAAAAAAGTAATAGCAGGAGGCCAAATCTCCTGCTCAGTAACTTTGTCAGCTAAAAGTGCTGTCGGTGTTAACGGGATATCGGAAATTAAAGGCTCTTCCAATGAAGTGTCTAACAACGTCATGGGCTCTCCAGAAGTGGAAATGGGAGCTTGAAGATCTGCGGAGAAGTCCATTAAGTTCTCCGTCTCTATCCATGAAGTATTCATACTATCAGGTGTTTTACTGATATCATCAGAATCACTGAATGATATCAGCGGACAAGTCAGGGATTCGTCAGGGTTTGCTATGGAGCGGACCTTCCTCCTTGTTCAAAGCTTGAACTGGAGTGTTCGTTGCCGTGGTCGCTCGCGACGATGACTGTGAGATCTAGTCTCGTTCGTGAGGGAGGAGAGCCGGTTCAGAGGATAACTCAGTTTTTATTTCAAATATAAAATTTTATTTAATACTTAAGGTACAAATTCATTTGCTTAATCTAATATCACAAAATTCATAAATTCAATTCAAACTAAAACTACCCTACAAACTAATATAAATCCAATAACAAAAAATTCAAAAATAAATCCAACAATTAAAAAAAAAAAATAGACGCAGTAGAATAAAATCCGCCACCCTTGAATTATTTACTCTGAAAAGGAAGAAGAAGCAAAATGTTAATCTTCTATGAATCAACTAAAATTTTCTGAAATAAACTTCAAAGGGGTGCTACGTCTAAGCACACGGAAGTAAAAAGCTTCTAGAGAGTTCAAGCACTCAGGTTATCCCTGATCAGAATTATCTTCTGTGGTGATGCGTGAGGGCACACAGAAGTAAAATGATTTTTATGGAAAGTTGAGACACTCAGGTTATCCCTGATCAGAATTATCTTCTGTAGTAATAGGGCGCTCAGGTTATCCCTGAGCAGAATTATCTTCTGTATAATGTGAAAGGAAACTCAAGTTATCCCTGACCAGAATTATCTTCTGTATAATGTGAAAGGAAACTCAGGTTATCCCTGATCAGAATTATCTTCTGTATAATGTGAAAGGAAATTCAGGTTATCCCTGACCAGAATTATCTTCTGTAATAAGGTAGGAAGCACAATTCTTTTTACTCAGATTAGCTCTGATACAGATCAACTCTGCCAAAAGAATGGTGCCATCTACTGAAATTCATCGGCTTTATATAGCCGCTGTAACCAGTTATGTCTGTTTCGCCTCGTGGTGTTGCCCTAGCGACGTTTACTTGAATTTTATTCGAGGCGAAAACAGCTGGCTGTCATAATGTCATTTGATGACATTACAAGAAAAAATATACGGAGGTGCCTGTAATTTGGTGAGAATTTTGTTAATATTTTTTATTTATTTGTTGTTCATGAGCCTGTTTTTATTTTTTGTTTTAGAGACGGAGATGTCCAGGATGATGAGGGCTATATGGACAAAATCTGAGATTATAAATCAGAATTATTAGATAAGTATTGCGTT
The DNA here is from genome assembly GCA_963924295.1 of Dioctria rufipes. NCBI lineage: Eukaryota > Metazoa > Arthropoda > Insecta > Diptera > Asilidae > Dioctria > Dioctria rufipes. The sequence goes on from OZ002740.1 coordinate 110,336,863, forward strand.
AATTTCTTTTAGAAACGCGATACTTTGTGTTTATGTTTTCTTGTATTTTAGGTAGATTGAACGTGAAGCTGGGAGTACATCGAGGGATTTGCTGCATTAAATTTATGTGTGAGGACTGAACATCCTCCTGCCTCCAAAAAAAAAAAATATTTGTTTGTTTTGTGAATAAACTTACGTTTTGTTGATAGAAGATGTGTAGTTTATCCCTTTTCCTTTTAATTTTCATGGTTACATCTCCAGGCAAAGACCATTTGCAGAACGTCTTTGCTTCCCTGATGACGTTCCAAGGAGTATTAGTTGTTTCCAGCAGTTTGACGACAATTGGCGTGGCAGTAATACTCCCAATTATATCTTTTGGAATCCCTGGCTCTGATCTCTCTGGCGTTTGCTTACTACTGGGTGCTGGATGATCTTGGAATTCCTTTGGAGGAGTAATCGGGACATTCATATATTGTTCCTCTATATTCCTCGGTGATTTTTTGTGTTGAGAGCGTTTTTCAGATTTGCCCTTTGCTGAATGAGGTGCCTGCGTACTCGGTGGATGTTGAGAGATCGTTTTCTCTACTGCGTTTGGTACTACTCCATGTAGATTTTCCGACAGTAGACCAGTACTAGGTGTTTTATTCACTTTGGTTGATCTCTTTTCTGTATTAGATCTGTGATCAGCGCATTCTGCAGGTTTTGCCTTATGAGGTTGAGTGCTGGGAGATTGCTGGGTTGATCTACTAACTTCTGTGGATACCACTTCGTGCAGAATCGGTAGACTAGGTAGCATAGCCGTTTGTTTAGTAGGAGGAGGTCTTGGCTTTGTTGTCTTTCGAATCACGGGGTGATTCGCAATCGGTTCGGGCCCAAATTTCAACGTTTTGTTGGGCATAGGCATTCCTCGTAAGGCCTTTACTGACGAAGATGCTTCTTGTGCCTCAAATGGCCTTACCTTTCGCTTGATGGGTGAGGAATGTACGGGTGATGGTCGTATGACAACTGATTTCATCTTCCGTTCCTTCTTGGGTGTTGGCGGTAGAGGGCTGATAGGCCTGATTAGCTTGAAGGGAGCCAATAATTCTGGTAGAGTTGGAGATAGACCAGCATCCACAGAATCCAAGGATTCCGAGTTAAAAATCTCCAATAATTCATCCATGGTAGAAGAAAAGAAAAAAAAGAAAAAAATGAAAAAATAAAAATGTAAACGAACTCAAAAAGAAAAAACCACTGCGCGCACTTGTCAACTTTCAAACTTGAAGTGACTTTTGGCGGATTTTGGAATCGTTTATATTTGAATATAACGGGTATTTTGGAATTTGGTAATGCCAGAGAGTAGAAGATTTTGATGGGGATATTTGATTGTCAGGAGTTTTTTGTGAGCGGGAGAGGACAGATTTTAGAAATTGGACGGGTGAGAATATTTTTTGCAGTTTTAATAGTTACTGCTCTGACCAAATTATTATGGCCAGTCTGGATTTCAATAATTCGACCTAATGGCCATTTTCCAATTGGGATTTGGTCTTCTTTTATTAAAGCGAGAGTTCCGATTTTTAAATTTTCCTTTTCTGTCTGCCATTTTTGTCGTTGGTGTAATGTTTGCAAGTAGTCTCGTGACCATTGTTTCCAAAAGTTATGAGAGAGGGAGCTTTACTTTGGCGTACGGTCGAATGTCGGCTGGCATCGACACGGAAATCTGTGCCAGTTTTTTTCTCTCCAGCCTCATCCGTCGACAGTATTCCCGCCAACTAACGGTTGATCGTTTCTTTTTTGGTCCAATATCCAGGTCAGGAAACATTATTTTGGCTAACTCCGCCACTGAGGAGAAGAATCTCTCTCTTGCTGCTTTATATTTCCGCAGCCGCGTATGATACGGCGTCAGAGGATGTAAAACTGGCTCACGCCCACTCCTCATAACAGAGCTTGGTGGCCGTTTTAAAAAAGTAATAGCAGGAGGCCAAATCTCCTGCTCAGTAACTTTGTCAGCTAAAAGTGCTGTCGGTGTTAACGGGATATCGGAAATTAAAGGCTCTTCCAATGAAGTGTCTAACAACGTCATGGGCTCTCCAGAAGTGGAAATGGGAGCTTGAAGATCTGCGGAGAAGTCCATTAAGTTCTCCGTCTCTATCCATGAAGTATTCATACTATCAGGTGTTTTACTGATATCATCAGAATCACAGAATGATATCAGCGGACAAGTCAGGGATTCGTCAGGGTTTGCTATGGAGCGGACCTTCCTCCTTGTTCAAAGCTTGAACTGGAGTGTTCGTTGCCGTGGTCGCTCGCGACGATGACTGTGAGATCTAGTCTCGTTCGTGAGGGAGGAGAGCCGGTTCAGAGGATAACTCAGTTTTTATTTCAAATATAAAATTTTATTTAATACTTAAGGTACAAATTCATTTGCTTAATCTAATATCACAAAATTCATAAATTCAATTCAAACTAAAACTACCCTACAAACTAATATAAATCCAATAACAAAAAATTCAAAAATAAATCCAACAATTAAAAAAAAAAAATAGACGCAGTAGAATAAAATCCGCCACCCTTGAATTATTTACTCTGAAAAGGAAGAAGAAGCAAAATGTTAATCTTCTATGAATCAACTAAAATTTTCTGAAATAAACTTCAAAGGTGTGCTACGTCTAAGCACACGGAAGTAAAAAGCTTCTAGAGAGTTCAAGCACTCAGGTTATCCCTGATCAGAATTATCTTCTGTGGTGATGCGTGAGGGCACACAGAAGTAAAATGATTTTTATGGAAAGTTGAGACACTCAGGTTATCCCTGATCAGAATTATCTTCTGTAGTAATAGGGCGCTCAGGTTATCCCTGAGCAGAATTATCTTCTGTATAATGTGAAAGGAAACTCAAGTTATCCCTGACCAGAATTATCTTCTGTATAATGTGAAAGGAAACTCAGGTTATCCCTGATCAGAATTATCTTCTGTATAATGTGAAAGGAAATTCAGGTTATCCCTGACCAGAATTATCTTCTGTAATAAGGTAGGAAGCACAATTCTTTTTACTCAGATTAGCTCTGATACAGATCAACTCTGCCAAAAGAATGGTGCCATCTACTGAAATTCATCGGCTTTATATAGCCGCTGTAACCAGTTATGTCTGTTTCGCCTCGTGGTGTTGCCCTAGCGACGTTTACTTGAATTTTATTCGAGGCGAAAACAGCTGGCTGTCATAATGTCATTTGATGACATTACAAGAAAAAATATACGGAGGTGCCTGTAATTTGGTGAGAATTTTGTTAATATTTTTTATTTATTTGTTGTTCATGAGCCTGTTTTTATTTTTTGTTTTAGAGACGGAGATGTCCAGGATGATGAGGGCTATATGGACAAAATCTGAGATTATAAATCAGAATTATTAGATAAGTATTGCGTTAATTTCTTTTAGAAACGCGATACTTTGTGTTTATGTTTTCTTGTATTTTAGGTAGATTGAACGTGAAGCTGGGAGTACATCGAGGGATTTGCTGCATTAAATTTATGTGTGAGGACTGAACATCCTCCTGCCTCCAAAAAAAAAAAAATATTTGTTTGTTTTGTGAATAAACTTACGTTTTGTTGATAGAAGATGTGTAGTTTATCCCTTTTCCTTTTAATTTTCATGGTTACATCTCCAGGCAAAGACCATTTGCAGAACGTCTTTGCTTCCCTGATGACGTTCCAAGGAGTATTAGTTGTTTCCAGCAGTTTGACGACAATTGGCGTGGCAGTAATACTCCCAATTATATCTTTTGGAATCCCTGGCTCTGATCTCTCTGGCGTTTGCTTACTACTGGGTGCTGGATGATCTTGGAATTCCTTTGGAGGAGTAATCGGGACATTCATATATTGTTCCTCTATATTCCTCGGTGATTTTTTGTGTTGAGAGCGTTTTTCAGATTTGCCCTTTGCTGAATGAGGTGCCTGCGTACTCGGTGGATGTTGAGAGATCGTTTTCTCTACTGCGTTTGGTACTACTCCATGTAGATTTTCCGACAGTAGACCAGTACTAGGTGTTTTATTCACTTTGGTTGATCTCTTTTCTGTATTAGATCTGTGATCAGCGCATTCTGCAGGTTTTGCCTTATGAGGTTGAGTGCTGGGAGATTGCTGGGTTGATCTACTAACTTCTGTGGATACCACTTCGTGCAGAATCGGTAGACTAGGTAGCATAGCCGTTTGTTTAGTAGGAGGAGGTCTTGGCTTTGTTGTCTTTCGAATCACGGGGTGATTCGCAATCGGTTCGGGCCCAAATTTCAACGTTTTGTTGGACATAGGCATTCCTCGTAAGGCCTTTACTGACGAAGATGCTTCTTGTGCCTCAAATGGCCTTACCTTTCGCTTGATGGGTGAGGAATGTACGGGTGATGGTCGTATGACAACTGATTTCATCTTCCGTTCCTTCTTGGGTGTTGGCGGTAGAGGGCTGATAGGCCTGATTAGCTTGAAGGGAGCCAATAATTCTGGTGGAGTTGGAGATAGACCAGCATCCACAGAATCCAAGGATTCCGAGTTAAAACTCTCCAATAATTCATCCATGGTAGAAGAAAAGAAAAAAAAGAAAAAAATGAAAAAATAAAAATGTAAACGAACTCAAAAAGAAAAAACCACTGCGCGCACTTGTCAACTTTCAAACTTGAAGTGACTTTTGGCGGATTTTGGAATCGTTTATATTTGAATATAACGGGTATTTTGGAATTTGGTAATGCCAGAGAGTAGAAGATTTTGATGGGGATATTTGATTGTCAGGAGTTTTTTGTGAGCGGGAGAGGACAGATTTTAGAAATTGGACGGGTGAGAATATTTTTTGCAGTTTTAATAGTTACTGCTCTGACCAAATTATTATGGCCAGTCTGGATTTCAATAATTCGACCTAATGGCCATTTTCCAATTGGGATTTGGTCTTCTTTTATTAAAGCGAGAGTTCCGATTTTTAAATTTTCCTTTTCTGTCTGCCATTTTTGTCGTTGGTGTAATGTTTGCAAGTAGTCTCGTGACCATTGTTTCCAAAAGTTATGAGAGAGGGAGCTTTACTTTGGCGTACGGTCGAATGTCGGCTGGCATCGACACGGAAATCTGTGCCAGTTTTTTTCTCTCCAGCCTCATCCGTCGACAGTATTCCCGCCAACTAACGGTTGATCGTTTCTTTTTTGGTCCAATATCCAGGTCAGGAAACATTATTTTGGCTAACTCCGCCACTGAGGAGAAGAATCTCTCTCTTGCTGCTTTATATTTCCGCAGCCGCGTATGATACGGCGTCAGAGGATGTAAAACTGGCTCACGCCCACTCCTCATAACAGAGCTTGGTGGCCGTTTTAAAAAAGTAATAGCAGGAGGCCAAATCTCCTGCTCAGTAACTTTGTCAGCTAAAAGTGCTGTCGGTGTTAACGGGATATCGGAAATTAAAGGCTCTTCCAATGAAGTGTCTAACAACGTCATGGGCTCTCCAGAAGTGGAAATGGGAGCTTGAAGATCTGCGGAGAAGTCCATTAAGTTCTCCGTCTCTATCCATGAAGTATTCATACTATCAGGTGTTTTACTGATATCATCAGAATCACAGAATGATATCAGCGGACAAGTCAGGGATTCGTCAGGGTTTGCTATGGAGCGGACCTTCCTCCTTGTTCAAAGCTTGAACTGGAGTGTTCGTTGCCGTGGTCGCTCGCGACGATGACTGTGAGATCTAGTCTCGTTCGTGAGGGAGGAGAGCCGGTTCAGAGGATAACTCAGTTTTTATTTCAAATATAAAATTTTATTTAATACTTAAGGTACAAATTCATTTGCTTAATCTAATATCACAAAATTCATAAATTCAATTCAAACTAAAACTACCCTACAAACTAATATAAATCCAATAACAAAAAATTCAAAAATAAATCCAACAATTAAAAAAAAAAAATAGACGCAGTAGAATAAAATCCGCCACCCTTGAATTATTTACTCTGAAAAGGAAGAAGAAGCAAAATGTTAATCTTCTATGAATCAACTAAAATTTTCTGAAATAAACTTCAAAGGGGTGCTACGTCTAAGCACACGGAAGTAAAAAGCTTCTAGAGAGTTCAAGCACTCAGGTTATCCCTGATCAGAATTATCTTCTGTGGTGATGCGTGAGGGCACACAGAAGTAAAATGATTTTTATGGAAAGTTGAGACACTCAGGTTATCCCTGATCAGAATTATCTTCTGTAGTAATAGGGCGCTCAGGTTATCCCTGAGCAGAATTATCTTCTGTATAATGTGAAAGGAAACTCAAGTTATCCCTGACCAGAATTATCTTCTGTATAATGTGAAAGGAAACTCAGGTTATCCCTGATCAGAATTATCTTCTGTATAATGTGAAAGGAAATTCAGGTTATCCCTGACCAGAATTATCTTCTGTAATAAGGTAGGAAGCACAATTCTTTTTACTCAGATTAGCTCTGATACAGATCAACTCTGCCAAAAGAATGGTGCCATCTACTGAAATTCATCGGCTTTATATAGCCGCTGTAACCAGTTATGTCTGTTTCGCCTCGTGGTGTTGCCCTAGCGACGTTTACTTGAATTTTATTCGAGGCGAAAACAGCTGGCTGTCATAATGTCATTTGATGACATTACAAGAAAAAATATACGGAGGTGCCTGTAATTTGGTGAGAATTTTGTTAATATTTTTTATTTATTTGTTGTTCATGAGCCTGTTTTTATTTTTTGTTTTAGAGACGGAGATGTCCAGGATGATGAGGGCTATATGGACAAAATCTGAGATTATAAATCAGAATTATTAGATAAGTATTGCGTTAATTTCTTTTAGAAACGCGATACTTTGTGTTTATGTTTTCTTGTATTTTAGGTAGATTGAACGTGAAGCTGGGAGTACATCGAGGGATTTGCTGCATTAAATTTATGTGTGAGGACTGAACATCCTCCTGCCTCCAAAAAAAAAAAAATATTTGTTTGTTTTGTGAATAAACTTACGTTTTGTTGATAGAAGATGTGTAGTTTATCCCTTTTCCTTTTAATTTTCATGGTTACATCTCCAGGCAAAGACCATTTGCAGAACGTCTTTGCTTCCCTGATGACGTTCCAAGGAGTATTAGTTGTTTCCAGCAGTTTGACGACAATTGGCGTGGCAGTAATACTCCCAATTATATCTTTTGGAATCCCTGGCTCTGATCTCTCTGGCGTTTGCTTACTACTGGGTGCTGGATGATCTTGGAATTCCTTTGGAGGAGTAATCGGGACATTCATATATTGTTCCTCTATATTCCTCGGTGATTTTTTGTGTTGAGAGCGTTTTTCAGATTTGCCCTTTGCTGAATGAGGTGCCTGCGTACTCGGTGGATGTTGAGAGATCGTTTTCTCTACTGCGTTTGGTACTACTCCATGTAGATTTTCCGACAGTAGACCAGTACTAGGTGTTTTATTCACTTTGGTTGATCTCTTTTCTGTATTAGATCTGTGATCAGCGTATTCTGCAGGTTTTGCCTTATGAGGTTGAGTGCTGGGAGATTGCTGGGTTGATCTACTAACTTCTGTGGATACCACTTCGTGCAGAATCGGTAGACTAGGTAGCATAGCCGTTTGTTTAGTAGGAGGAGGTCTTGGCTTTGTTGTCTTTCGAATCACGGGATGATTCGCAATCGGTTCGGGCCCAAATTTCAACGTTTTGTTGGGCATAGGCATTCCTCGTAAGGCCTTTACTGACGAAGATGCTTCTTGTGCCTCAAATGGCCTTACCTTTCGCTTGATGGGTGAGGAATGTACGGGTGATGGTCGTATGACAACTGATTTCATCTTCCGTTCCTTCTTGGGTGTTGGCGGTAGAGGGCTGATAGGCCTGATTAGCTTGAAGGGAGCCAATAATTCTGGTGGAGTTGGAGATAGACCAGCATCCACAGAATCCAAGGATTCCGAGTTAAAAATCTCCAATAATTCATCCATGGTAGAAGAAAAGAAAAAAAAGAAAAAAATGAAAAAATAAAAATGTAAACGAACTCAAAAAGAAAAAACCACTGCGCGCACTTGTCAACTTTCAAACTTGAAGTGACTTTTGGCGGATTTTGGAATCGTTTATATTTGAATATAACGGGTATTTTGGAATTTGGTAATGCCAGAGAGTAGAAGATTTTGATGGGGATATTTGATTGTCAGGAGTTTTTTGTGAGCGGGAGAGGACAGATTTTAGAAATTGGACGGGTGAGAATATTTTTTGCAGTTTTAATAGTTACTGCTCTGACCAAATTATTATGGCCAGTCTGGATTTCAATAATTCGACCTAATGGCCATTTTCCAATTGGGATTTGGTCTTCTTTTATTAAAGCGAGAGTTCCGATTTTTAAATTTTCCTTTTCTGTCTGCCATTTTTGTCGTTGGTGTAATGTTTGCAAGTAGTCTCGTGACCATTGTTTCCAAAAGTTATGAGAGAGGGAGCTTTACTTTGGCGTACGGTCGAATGTCGGCTGGCATCGACACGGAAATCTGTGCCAGTTTTTTTCTCTCCAGCCTCATCCGTCGACAGTATTCCCGCCAACTAACGGTTGATCGTTTCTTTTTTGGTCCAATATCCAGGTCAGGAAACATTATTTTGGCTAACTCCGCCACTGAGGAGAAGATTCTCTCTCTTGCTGCTTTATATTTCCGCAGCCGCGTATGATACGGCGTCAGAGGATGTAAAACTGGCTCACGCCCACTCCTCATAACAGAGCTTGGTGGCCGTTTTAAAAAAGTAATAGCAGGAGGCCAAATCTCCTGCTCAGTAACTTTGTCAGCTAAAAGTGCTGTCGGTGTTAACGGGATATCGGAAATTAAAGGCTCTTCCAATGAAGTGTCTAACAACGTCATGGGCTCTCCAGAAGTGGAAATGGGAGCTTGAAGATCTGCGGAGAAGTCCATTAAGTTCTCCGTCTCTATCCATGAAGTATTCATACTATCAGGTGTTTTACTGATATCATCAGAATCACTGAATGATATCAGCGGACAAGTCAGGGATTCGTCAGGGTTTGCTATGGAGCGGACCTTCCTCCTTGTTCAAAGCTTGAACTGGAGTGTTCGTTGCCGTGGTCGCTCGCGACGATGACTGTGAGATCTAGTCTCGTTCGTGAGGGAGGAGAGCCGGTTCAGAGGATAACTCAGTTTTTATTTCAAATATAAAATTTTATTTAATACTTAAGGTACAAATTCATTTGCTTAATCTAATATCACAAAATTCATAAATTCAATTCAAACTAAAACTACCCTACAAACTAATATAAATCCAATAACAAAAAATTCAAAAATAAATCCAACAATTAAAAAAAAAAATAGACGCAGTAGAATAAAATCCGCCACCCTTGAATTATTTACTCTGAAAAGGAAGAAGAAGCAAAATGTTAATCTTCTATGAATCAACTAAAATTTTCTGAAATAAACTTCAAAGGGGTGCTACGTCTAAGCACACGGAAGTAAAAAGCTTCTAGAGAGTTCAAGCACTCAGGTTATCCCTGATCAGAATTATCTTCTGTGGTGATGCGTGAGGGCACACAGAAGTAAAATGATTTTTATGGAAAGTTGAGACACTCAGGTTATCCCTGATCAGAATTATCTTCTGTAGTAATAGGGCGCTCAGGTTATCCCTGAGCAGAATTATCTTCTGTATAATGTGAAAGGAAACTCAAGTTATCCCTGACCAGAATTATCTTCTGTATAATGTGAAAGGAAACTCAGGTTATCCCTGATCAGAATTATCTTCTGTATAATGTGAAAGGAAATTCAGGTTATCCCTGACCAGAATTATCTTCTGTAATAAGGTAGGAAGCACAATTCTTTTTACTCAGATTAGCTCTGATACAGATCAACTCTGCCAAAAGAATGGTGCCATCTACTGAAATTCATCGGCTTTATATAGCCGCTGTAACCAGTTATGTCTGTTTCGCCTCGTGGTGTTGCCCTAGCGACGTTTACTTGAATTTTATTCGAGGCGAAAACAGCTGGCTGTCATAATGTCATTTGATGACATTACAAGAAAAAATATACGGAGGTGCCTGTAATTTGGTGAGAATTTTGTTAATATTTTTTATTTATTTGTTGTTCATGAGCCTGTTTTTATTTTTTGTTTTAGAGACGGAGATGTCCAGGATGATGAGGGCTATATGGACAAAATCTGAGATTATAAATCAGAATTATTAGATAAGTATTGCGTTAATTTCTTTTAGAAACGCGATACTTTGTGTTTATGTTTTCTTGTATTTTAGGTAGATTGAACGTGAAGCTGGGAGTACATCGAGGGATTTGCTGCATTAAATTTATGTGTGAGGACTGAACATCCTCCTGCCTCCAAAAAAAAAAAAATATTTGTTTGTTTTGTGAATAAACTTACGTTTTGTTGATAGAAGATGTGTAGTTTATCCCTTTTCCTTTTAATTTTCATGGTTACATCTCCAGGCAAAGACCATTTGCAGAACGTCTTTGCTTCCCTGATGACGTTCCAAGGAGTATTAGTTGTTTCCAGCAGTTTGACGACAATTGGCGTGGCAGTAATACTCCCAATTATATCTTTTGGAATCCCTGGCTCTGATCTCTCTGGCGTTTGCTTACTACTGGGTGCTGGATGATCTTGGAATTCCTTTGGAGGAGTAATCGGGACATTCATATATTGTTCCTCTATATTCCTCGGTGATTTTTTGTGTTGAGAGCGTTTTTCAGATTTGCCCTTTGCTGAATGAGGTGCCTGCGTACTCGGTGGATGTTGAGAGATCGTTTTCTCTACTGCGTTTGGTACTACTCCATGTAGATTTTCCGACAGTAGACCAGTACTAGGTGTTTTATTCACTTTGGTTGATCTCTTTTCTGTATTAGATCTGTGATCAGCGCATTCTGCAGGTTTTGCCTTATGAGGTTGAGTGCTGGGAGATTGCTGGGTTGATCTACTAACTTCTGTGGATACCACTTCGTGCAGAATCGGTAGACTAGGTAGCATAGCCGTTTGTTTAGTAGGAGGAGGTCTTGGCTTTGTTGTCTTTCGAATCACGGGGTGATTCGCAATCGGTTCGGGCCCAAATTTCAACGTTTTGTTGGGCATAGGCATTCCTCGTAAGGCCTTTACTGACGAAGATGCTTCTTGTGCCTCAAATGGCCTTACCTTTCGCTTGATGGGTGAGGAATGTACGGGTGATGGTCGTATGACAACTGATTTCATCTTCCGTTCCTTCTTGGGTGTTGGCGGTAGAGGGCTGATAGGCCTGATTAGCTTGAAGGGAGCCAATAATTCTGGTGGAGTTGGAGATAGACCAGCATCCACAGAATCCAAGGATTCCGAGTTAAAAATCTCCAATAATTCATCCATGGTAGAAGAAAAGAAAAAAAAGAAAAAAATGAAAAAATAAAAATGTAAACGAACTCAAAAAGAAAAAACCACTGCGCGCACTTGTCAACTTTCAAACTTGAAGTGACTTTTGGCGGATTTTGGAATCGTTTATATTTGAATATAACGGGTATTTTGGAATTTGGTAATGCCAGAGAGTAGAAGATTTTGATGGGGATATTTGATTGTCAGGAGTTTTTTGTGAGCGGGAGAGGACAGATTTTAGAAATTGGACGGGTGAGAATATTTTTTGCAGTTTTAATAGTTACTGCTCTGACCAAATTATTATGGCCAGTCTGGATTTCAATAATTCGACCTAATGGCCATTTTCCAATTGGGATTTGGTCTTCTTTTATTAAAGCGAGAGTTCCGATTTTTAAATTTTCCTTTTCTGTCTGCCATTTTTGTCGTTGGTGTAATGTTTGCAAGTAGTCTCGTGACCATTGTTTCCAAAAGTTATGAGAGAGGGATTGGATGTACTGCCATCTCTTGAGAGGATGTTGTTGAGGGTTAAGTGGGGAAGGTTCTACTATGGTGAGATTATAACGACCAGTGAGGAAATGTCCGGGAGTGAGTATATTGTAATCGGTGGGATCATTGGATAAAGGAGAAAGGGGCCTTGCGTTTAAACATGCCTCTATTTGAACTAACATTGTATATAGTTCCTCGTATGTGAGTTTTGCATCCTTGATTGTTTTATAGAGATGGCGTTTGGTAGATTTTACACCAGATTCCCATAATCCTCCAAAGTGAGGTGCTGCAGGAGGGTTGAAGTGCCAGGTTATGCCTTGGTTGGCAAACTCGCTGGCTGGTGTAGATAAGTGAGAGACAAGCTCTATGTGTATGGCCTTAGTGGCCAGGCAAACGAATAGACATATATATGCTTTAGTAGTTTTCGCTCCTCTTAGTGTAGATGTTTTCATATCAAGCGGGCCTGCATAATCTACCCCAGTATGTTGGAAGGGTAAAGATGTGTTGACTCTAGCGGCGGGTAGAGAACTCATTAATTGAGTACTAGGTCGTGCATTGAATCGAAAACATTCGACACATTTGTGGATGCGATGTCTAATTGTATTGCGGGCGTTTAGTAACCAATAATGATTTCTTATAGTACTTAATATTAGTTGGGTGCCTCCGTGTAGAGTATAATGATGTATATGGTCTATAAAAATATTGGTTATGTGATGATTATTGGGAAGAATTGTAGGGTGCTGTTGGTCGTAATTCAACTGAGAATTTGTGAGACGACCTGCAACTCGTAACATATTTTCAGAGTCAAGTATGGGATTGAGTGAGAGAATTCGACTCTTTTTAGGAAGGGGCAAATTCTTCTGTAAGCGAGTGATTTCGGTGGAAAAGGTGATATTTTGGATAAGTCTAACTAAGCATTGTTCTGCCTTTTTTAGCTCCGAGACTGTTAAATATTGAGTAGTGGACTGTATTTTGCGCATGCTGTTTATAAATCTGAGACAGTATGATGTGATTCTTACGGTTTTTTGAAATGATGAATATTTGTGTAATACGGTTATTTGTTCATCGATGATTGTAGTGAAGACTTTTAGTTTTTTGGACTCTAGCTGAGTATGTTTATCTTGTGATTGTTGAGGCCATTGATCCTCATTTTGATGTAACCAGTCTGGGCCATTCCACCACATTAAAGTAGTGACCAAGCTGTCTGGCAGGATTCCCCTTGATGCTACATCCGCTGGATTGCTCTTGGAAGGAACGTGTTTCCAAGAGACTTGTGGCACATTTTCGTGTATTTCGGTTATACGATTGGCCACGAAAGTTTTCCAGGTTGAGGGATGTTTATGAAGCCATGACAAGACTATATTGGAATCTGTCCAAGCTATTAGTTTGACTCTTTCTAATTCCAAATCGATGGTAACTTGTTTTATGAGTCGAGAAATCAAAACAGCCCCACATAGCTCTAAGCGTGGGATTGAGACTGGTTTGATTGGAGCGACCTTAGTTTTTGCTGTTATCAATTGTACCTTGGAGCCCTCGTTTGTCTGTATTTTTAAATATAGAACAGCTGAGTAAGCATTATTGGATGCATCACAAAAGCCATGGAGCTCCATATCTGTTGAATTAGGCATGTAGCCTAGCCAACGTGGAATCTGGATGTTTTGAATTGCATGTAATTGATTTTTAAAATAATTCCATTCTCTTGATATTTCTGTGGATACAATGTCATCCCAATCGCATTTTGAGAGCCAAAGTTTCTGAATTAAGATTTTTGCCGTGATTATGGATGGAGCCAGCCATCCTAATGGATCGAAGAGAGATGAGACTTCGGATAATATTATTCTCTTTCTATATGTGGTTTTTGGCTCAGGAATGTTAACTTTGAATGAAAAGCAGTCTGTGGTTGGATACCAATGGATGCCAAGAGTTTTTATGGAATCGTGTTCTGAAAATTCTAGGTTTGTTTTCAACTCTCTATGATTTAATGGTATATTATTTAAGAGATCATAATGGTTGGCAGTCCATTTGCGCAGGTTGAATGTCCCTTTTGCTAAAACTTCAATGAGTTCATGTTGTAGTTGCTGTGCCTCATTCAAAGTATGTGCTCCTGAGACCAGATCATCCACGTAGAAGTCTCTCATGATGCTCTTAGCTGCTCGAGGATGATTGATCGCTTCGTCTTTTGCTAGTTGTTGTAGAGTTCTGATGGCGAGATATGGTGCTGGTGTAGTTCCAAATGTGACCGTAGTCAGAATATAATCTTTTAATTTTTCATTTGGACTGTCTCTCCAGATTATTCTTTGATAATTCTGGTGTCGTGGCGTCATTTGAATCATTCTGTACATTTTCTCTATGTCTGCTGTAAATGCAAACTTCTACAGGCGCCATCTCAGTAGGGTGGTCCATAGCGTTGGCTGGATTGTAGGTCCAACTAATAACTGCTCGTTTAATGATTTTCCATTTGATGTACGAGCTGAGGCATTAAAAACAACCCGGAGTTTTGTTGTGGTACTCTCTTTGAGCACCGCATGATGTGGGAGATAATAGAAAGCATTGTTGTCGTATGATGTACTTTCTGTTGGTGTAAGTGAGATAGGCCTCATGTGGCCGAGTTGAATGTATTCATCTATGCACTCCTTGTATAGTTTGTGCATTGTTGGATTATTCGATAATCTTTTTTCTAGTTGGAAAAATTGTTTGACAGCCATGTTTCTGGACTGTCCAAGTTCGGGTGAATCTCTGGTCTTGAAAGGTAAATTTACTTCATATTTGCCAGAGGGTAATCGCTTAGCTGTCTCTTGATAGAGTTGTTCGCAGAGTTGATCTTCTGGTAATAGTTTTGATTGGGTGCTACATTCCTCGAGCACCCAAAATTTTCTTAATTGATCGTCCAACGTAGTGTTTATGGTGGTGTGGGTGGATAGCACGGTGGTGATAGTGCTTTTCGCTTCTGGTATTGCTCGAACCAGAATCCAGCCCAATTCTGTGTTTCGGGCTGTGGGTGTATTGCTAGGTCCTCTTTTAATCCCATTTCTAATAATGGCGGCGTAAACTTCTGCTCCAAGAAGAATATCAACCTCTCCCGAAACCGAGAAGGTGGGATCCGCTAATGGCAGATTGTTAATGTGTCTCCAATTTGACACGTTAATCGTATTAGTAGGTAGCAAGTCTGTGATTTTTTTTATCACGAGCATAGTGCTTGTAATTTTGAACTTGGTATGTAATGACTGAATGATGACAGTTGTTTGCTTCACAGCTGTATTGGTGGGCGTTGTACCAAGTCCAATTAGTTGATGGGTAGTTGGGAGTCCTTTGAGCTGCAGTCGCTTAAAGGCTCTTTCAGTTAAAATGGAAACTTGAGATCCAGAATCGATCAGTGCTCTAAAAACTATTGTGATTCCAGATGGTGATGTGACATTTATCAAAGCTGTAGAGAGTAGCGCTCTCTTCATATTAGATGTTAGGAAGTTTTGAACTTGTTGCTCATTATTCCTGTCGGCGGGTGAGTATTGCTTTGTTTCCATATTGGAATTTTGGGTGAGCTGATTGGGTGATTTACTTTCGTAATGGAGCAGTGTATTGTGATTTCTGTTACAATGATAACATCTTTTTTTGCTTGTACAATTTGATGTTGTATGGTTAGGTGATAAGCAATTCTTACATAAATGCTTATTTGAGACAGCTTCGTGTCGCTGTTGGGTGGTTAGAGTTCGGAATGTTGGACAGTGAAAAATTATGTGGTCCTTTTTGCAGTAGCTGCAATGTGCTTTATTAGGTGGGGGCGCTGGATTCTTAGATTTGTTTAAGAGTCCATACGTTGTTCTAGGTGAGAATGGTTTTCTCTGTGTCGTGCTTGATGACATATTTTTGCTTCCTATCATTTCCAGAGTTCTGAAGCGAGACTCTAGAAATTTTGTGAGTGTCTTTAATTCTGGTAATTCAGTGCTATTATGTAAGCTCTGTTCCCATAGTTGATGAGTGTCTGGGTGCAATTTCTGCACTGTTAAATATATAATTATTGGATCCCAATTATCAGTTACTATTTCTAAATTTTGTAGTGCTAATAAGGCCTCGGTTATGTTATCTAATAGCCTTTTAATATTTCGGCACTGTCATGGTTTATGGTTGGGAGAGACAATAATTTTTTTAACTGTACATTGACGAGGATTAGCTTGTTTGAGTAGCGTTCCTTTAGGAGTTTCCAAGCTGGTTTATAATTTGAGTTGCATATTTCGTAATGCCTGAGCAATTTTTCAGCTTCTCCTATTAAATTCGTTTTTAGAAAATATAATTTGTCAACGTCTCTTAAATTATTGTTTTTATGAATAACCGAATTAAATAAATCGTGGAATGAAATCCACGTAGAGTATTCTCCATTGAAAGTGGGAAGTTTAATTCTGGGGAGTCTTTCATTATTACATGAATTTGTGCTAGCATGTGATGTCTGAGTCTGAGGAGGATTGTTGACAGGCGTTGGTGTTAGTCTGTCTACATCCTCTTCCATGCTTGCTGCTTTTTCAATATAATACTCCTGTACATCACTAAATGTCTCTTTCGTGAAATATTCTATTGTTCGATCTTCCTTTGTCGCTCTCTTTTGAATTACCCTATGCCGCGTTTGGAATTCTTTCCAATATTCGGTGAACGTTTGTAGGCGTTTTTCTGTCGATTTGACAGTTTTCTTTTTACCTTCTTTTTGATGCCTTTTAAAGAGGTCTTCCATTAAATCTTTGACCGCTTTTTGAGACTCAACCAACTCTAATACTGAGCTAATGGTTTCGTCCCCGGCGTCATATATACTACCTTCATCATCTGTAGGCATTTTGTGTGTAGGCTTGAATCACGTGATAGTATTAAGCAATGTATATTTTATATTTGATTTGACTGAGTTATCCGGCTCGAAGGACCAATGTGAGATCTAGTCTCATTCGTGAGGGAGGAGAGCCGGTTCAGAGGATAACTCAGTTTTTATTTCAAATATAAAATTTTATTTAATACTTAAGGTACAAATTCAATTGCTTAATCTAATATCACAAAATTCATAAATTCAATTCAAACTAAAACTACCCTACAAACTAATATAAATCCAATAACAAAAAATTCAAAAATAAATCCAACAATTCAAAAAAAAATAGACGCAGTAGAATAAAATCCGCCACTCTTGAATTATTTACTCTGAAAAGGAAGAAGAAGCAAAATGTTAATCTTCTATGAATCAACTAAAATTTTCTGAAATAAACTTCAAAGGGGTGCTACGTCTAAGCACACGGAAGTAAAAAGCTTCTAGAGAGTTCAAGCACTCAGGTTATCCCTGATCAGAATTATCCTCTGTGGTGATGCGTGAGGGCACACAGAAGTAAAATGATTTTTATGGAAAGATGAGACACTCAGGTTATCCCTGATCAGAATTATCTTCTGTAGTAATAGGGCGCTCAGGTTATCCCTAATCAGAATTATCTTCTGTATAATGTGAAAGGAAACTCAGGTTATCCCTGACCAGAATTATCTTCTGTATAATGTGAAAGGAAACTCAGGTTATCCCTGATCAGAATTATCTTCTGTATAATGTGAAAGGAAATTCAGGTTATCTCTGACCAGAATTATCTTCTGTAATAAGGTAGGAAGCACAATTCTTTTTACTCAGATTAGCTCTGATACAGATCAACTCTGCCAAAAGAATGGTGCCATCTACTGAAATTCATCGGCTTTATATAGCCGCTGTAACCAATTATGTCTGTTTCGCCTCGTGGTGTTGCCCTAGCGACGTTTACTTGAATTTTATTCGAGGCGAAAACAGCTGGCTGTCATAATGTCATTTGATGACATTACAAGAAAAAAATATACGGAGGTGCCTGTAATTTGGTGAGAATTTTGTTAATATTTTTTATTTATTTGTTGTTCATGAGCCTGTTTTTATTTTTTGTTTTAGAGACGGAGATGTCCAGGATGATGAGGGCTATATGGACAAAATCGGAGATTATAAATCAGAATTATTAGATAAGTATTGCGTTAATTTCTTTTAGAAACGCGATACTTTGTGTTTATGTTTTCTTGTATTTTAGGTAGATTGAACGTGAAGCTGGGAGTACATCGAGGGATTTGCTGCATTAAATTTATGTGTGAGGACTGAACAATGACGATGGTCGGAAAGAGGTGGTGGCATTCCCGACCCGTCTCTCGTTTTTCTGTGCACAGTGTCCGCAGTTGGGCTTAAAAATGTTCTTGCGGCCGCATCCGTAGCAGAACACTTGCTGTCTTACTTGCAGGCAGTCCTGGTAGTAGTGACCTGGCTAATCACAATTCCAGCACACTACACATTCGATAGGACATATCGGTGGAATGTAGGCATATCTTCTCCTGAATCTCAGGCAATAAGTTAGATTTGACGATTTCCAAGAATTTTTGGTCTGGCATGGCGTTCTGCATCTGATCACGCAGCAACACCAGATGATGGTGATACATGGCGAATAGTTCACCAGGCTTCTGTTTTCGCGCCATCAGCTGCAAGCGGATTTTTAAATCGTCCTTGGGCACTCCCAATTCAATTGACAACCCAGTCTTGACAAATTCCCAAGTTGGAAAGGGATTTTGTCTTAATATCGACCAGTACCAATCCTTTGCTGGTCCCGTCAATAGCATGAGCACGTTCCTGACAAGAAGATCAAAATCTCCTTCTAGATCGGAGTGCGTGAGTGCTTCAACTCGAAAATAAAATTCATCCACGGAGAGCTCGGAGTTATTTCCGTTGTATGTCAGGTTCTATCTTCTGATAGGACTGCCTGATCGTCGCTATCCTACACTAGCCGGGATACGATGAGATGAAGCTGGTGGAGGCTGGTTAAAATTTGGTCCAGGCTGACCAAAAGCCAAAGGCGGTGGGTTAACCGACTGCCTACGCTCGTCGTCAAACTCTGGTGGTGGTCTGGGATCACCCATAGTAGGAAGTGGCCGTGGAAAATTGATTGGTGGCAGTGCAGCTGCTATTTGCTGTCGAACATTACTTGTCAATTCCGTTCGTAACGCAGCCAAGCTCTGCTCGAGGCCTTCTCGAACCAGGTCCTGCATTTGCATGCGCAAGCCTGCCATCAAAGCATCCGTAGCTGCTGAGGTATTTCCACTGCCAGAAGGCAGTGGGCTATTTCGTCGCGAGTGAGTATTTGTGAAGGTCATGGAATGTATATCTGGCATTCCAGGTGATATGGATCGTCGACTAGGTGGTGGAACTGTCAAAGGTGGTAACTCTAGTGACGGCATGGGAGGCAATTGATCGTGACTGACAGATTTTCCGGGCTTCGTCGTCTTCGGGACAGCACCTGTATACTCAGTAAAATCATACTGAGTGGGATGGAATCTGCAGTTAGGACAGTTTGACTGCTGCCCGATCCACGTTTTCAGACACGCCTTGTGGAACACATGTCCACAAACCGTCTTCACTGGCTTCCTCGGTCCTGACCAGTCGCCCTCCTGACAGATGGAGCACTGGTCTGGTAACGGTACCGGTACACCAGTTGCACGCGATGGTGTTCGCGGCGTAGCCATTGTAGAATCAGTTGTAAATCAAATGAAGAAATTTTCAAACCAAGGGTTTGAACTAGATCTAAACAAAATTTAAAGAATTTGAAAATTCGAAAGAGATAACAGGCTCTTCACAACGTGAGGACGATGAAATACTAATTTAACGTCGAAGGTTTGGACAAGATTCTAAATTTCAAACAAAAATTTTTCCAAACATTCGGCGAAGTTGAAAGAGAACTCAAACAATCAGAGAACTCGCAGGTTCGTCAAAGTTACCAAAAGTTCAATTAAACTTTTCGAGAAAAAAAATTCCAAACAAAATCATACGGTTTCTCCTTCATTTCCAGGAGCTAACTCTCAACATATAGGTCTTCAGGTCGCTCTCTCTCTTCTCGGGTCAGAACATTATACAGGCAAGCGACGTGAATGTGTGCATTGAAAAAAATGTGGAGTTCCCACAGGAATCTGGGAAGAGTCGGGTTGGAGAAGCTAGAGACTGAGAATGATACTAGAGATTCTTCAGCCAGGCAGTTAGCAGTATGCCAACTCCTGATTACTGAAGGTCTCCAGCATCACTTCCATCCTCCAACAATTCCTTCCTTCCTCCTCACCTGATCTTCATGTCCCGCTAACCTTCCAACCGGGCAGAATCATGAATCTGGCCAACTAGTTAGCTGGAAGCCAAAAAGTCGTCTCACAGATTCATAACTCTGTACAGCCAGTTGGCCAACAGAGACATGTCTCCGTGAGAGCTCACACAAAAAAATTTTGTGAGGCCACCTACCATTTCCATAGCAGAAGGCCAGCGGGAAAGATCAATTTCAAAAAATTCAAACAAATTTAAAACTTTTCCAAAACTAGACAATTGTTCAGACTCGAGGCTTGACCAAAGTCAAACCTAGAGTGGAACTTCAATTCAAAAACTTTCAAAAATCTAAAACGTTACGTTACTTTAATCATCCAAAAATCAAAAATATCGAAATCTCAAAAACTTTACTTTTCTTTACAAAAATTCCTATTAACACAACAGTCAAAACTCAGGTCCACATGTATTCTCCACTAGATATGAGACTACCGAGTCAGACGATTTAGCTAGAAGCCAAATGTCCATATCTCAAGTAGCCTCAGTCCCCAGTGTCAAACACATTCGAACACCGAAGTTGACTGAGGTGGCCCCACGTTGGGCGCCATTTTTGTTATGGAATTATGTTGAGGGATTCGCTTGGGACGTAAAGACCCGACTGCCAGCATGAGCTGACAGATCACCCGACGTACAGCGTTGACGGCAGGGCGGCACGCTAGTACGCCTCAAATATTAGCGGAGAGTGTGGGGGAGTAGATAAGTAATGCGGGTTCTGGCACAAAATCCCATATTATTTCTTACGGAGGTCCAAATTTACTTTTGCAAATCTGAAAGTTCTGGCACAAAATCCTATGTAATTTTAATGGGAAAATCCAAATTTACTTTTGCAAATCTGAAAGTTCTGGCACAAAATCCTATGTAATTTTAATGGGAAAATCCAAATTCACTTTTGCAAATCTGAAAGTTCTGGCACAAAATCCTATGTAATTTTAATGGGAAAATCCAAATTTACTTTTACAAATCTGAAAGTTCTGGCACAAAATCCTATGTAATTTTAATGGGAAAATCCAAATTCACTTTTGTAAATCTGAAAGTTCTGGCACAAAATCCTATGTATTTTTAAAGGGGGACCTGTAAATTGACAAAATTATTTCAAAAGCTCTTCATAACGTAGACAAGCATATCATTAAAAATAAAACGAACGTTATTCACTTTCGCTGCTTCAGACTTGGTTGACAACGTAAACCTGATTTAGCACAAAACAAAAATAATGGAAGAGCACGTCGCCTCTTTCTGCAAAATATGTATGCAATTACACATTCACCTATTATGTGCTCCTGTTACTTAGCTGCTACTATTGCTTCGCATAATTTTTATATGAAATTCTGGATATTTGCATAATATCATTGATCTTCTCCAAAATCACATTATCATATTTTCTTAAACAAAATGACATCAATTTCCGAAGTAGGAAGGTAGTGTAAACAAAAAAGCATGAGTTGCAATAATAACTAAAAAAGTTGAGTCAGATTGCCGGTATGTAAACAGTTTGAAGACTTCAACCGTGAGCTGAAAGCGAAAGGCGACTCAAATAATTTTTATTAAACGAATTGATGCATGCTTTGAATACAATAACATTTAAATTACATGTGTGTTCCTCCTAGCATGTATAGGAATTAGGAGTTCAATGATCATTAATTATATGTGTAGAAAGATAAAGATGTAAAATATAAACAAAAGCAGTTTGTATAAAAAACAAAAAATTGCCGATATGTAAACAGAAGATGTTTGGGCAAAGCCAACACTAGTTGCTTCCCAATTAGCGGAAAAATAATAAATTTAACTTCTCTCTGGTTGATGATAAAGAGCTAGCATATAAATGTTGAGTAAGGTAAGTTTTGCAGCATTTAAATTAATGTGATAGTAATGATTGGAAAGTTGGGCTAAAAACATGTATAGTACACGTAGAAATGTTGCTCCTCAATGAATGCAAAATTGATGGCGATAACAAGCTGGTACATCAATGTTGAGTAAGGCTAGTTTTACGAAGTCTGCAAACATGAATCGTAAACAAAAAAAAAAAAAGGGGGTTTGTTTGAATTATAATTAAAACAAATTATAGATCGACATCAGCAATTATGTTTATGCAAGTAAAAATAATTGTGAAAAATCATGAGGGATTTCAGAAAATAAATTAATTCATACTTAGTTGAAAAAACATTTAAATTGAGCTAAGAAACATTGTATGAGGGATTTAATGACGCTTTCATTAATTAGCCCAATGTGCAATTTCAAACAATTTATATATAAATAATAGATACTATACCACCACGCAAATTAAAAATAGCATGCTTAACGCTAAATATTTAAATCTTGGCGGGGGTATATATTGCAATACCAATGTCAACACATAAAGTGTCAATTTGCTTCCTGCAACAACACGCGAGTTAAAAATAGCGTGCTTAATATGATTTGTCAAATAAATTTTATATATTGCACTCTGCCAACATTTCTGGTGTAAAAAATAGAACACCTAGAATTTTAATAATTAAATGTATGCATGTGATGCACAAGCTCAAGGTTAACGCTTCCACAAAGTATTGATAATTATAATGAAAAATTTGATGTTTTGCCAAACAATTTTAGTATAAATATTATTGCATCAGACGTAGAACTGAAAGTTTATTATAAATGTGCTTCATCATATTTGCTGAAAGTTTATAGATTAATATTGTTTATGGATACAAATAGTGTTGGTACTTAAATAAATCAATTTAAAAGTTTTAATATATTTATTTATAGACGAAAAATGAGCAACAATCTTAGCTTAGTCTATTAATTTTAGCCAGGGCCCTATTTTTCTCGCTGATGCTCACCCGCAGCTTCTCAAAAGCTTCTGAATCCCATATAGCTTCAGGATCATTCCGATTGCAATAGTTGTGAACAACACAATATAATTCTTCCGGAGAAGTATAATCCCGATCTAGGAGAGCCGATATTCTCGCCTCATACAGTCTGGCTGCTGTTACCCCCGAATCTTCTATTAGATCAACCGGATATTGAGCCTGATTCAACTCAGCCTCTGTGGACTCGTTATCGCTTTCAGAGGTGGCTACGTCTTCATCCATGAGTGCATTTTTCGCAACGATAATCATCTTCACACTCTGAAAAAAATCCGAATCCCATGTAGCTTCAGCACCATTTTGATTAGCATACTCGTGTACAACACCATAGAACTCTTCCGGTGAGGTGTAATCCTGAATCAGGAGCGCAGATATTTGCACCACGTACAGTTCTGCTGCTGCTACAACGATCACCTTCGATAGCTGGCACATCTTCAGTTTCAGCTTCCAAGTGTACGTTGGGGTCTTGTACGCCAATGTTTGGCAATATTTTTGGTAAACACATGTTATTAGTTAAACAAATTTAGGTACTTTAAGAGCTCGATTGTTTTCACATACAACGTCTTGCCTACTGAGGTTTGATGTTTAGTTGAAACCCATTTATATGGTATCACCCAAAACGTTTAATTGATTATTGTACAGGTAAAACATTTTAAATTGGAACACTTGCTTATATTAAAATTAATGCAACTTAAGGTGAAAGCTGCACTTTAATATATCTTATCAATCTGAGGCAATGAAAATATGTTTGCGAATACACACAGTTTTTAAATTGCGCTGTAATGTGATTTACACATTAAGTATGAAAAAATTATTGGCAAGTTGCATTAATTTTAATATAAACAAGTGACCCATTTTAAATTTTATTACATCAGTCAATTTGTGGCGGAAGCTGCGTCGTAAATTTATAATAAACAGCTTGACTGAGTTGGATACAACTAAACTGGTTTTAATGGCCAAAATGCTGTTGGATTTATAAAAATGGTAATATAATTTAAAAATAAAAATAAAATTTAGTATGCATCAAATATCATTCTTTATTTATCTTAAGGAGTATAATATAATTTGTATTATTTTATAATATTTACATCAATCTATTTCAGTTATACGGTAATGACCCCACGGTAGCGTTTCATAGTTATCTTTAAGTATATATCTTTTATCATCATGTGAACTTAAAGCGCTTTTTGATTGAGTTATTGTGCTAATTTCATGTTTTTGAGATCGAATTAAATTTTGGGTTACTATTTTCTCGCAGTTAGCGTTTAAACACTCAACATAATCATCAAAAGTAATTCTATTCTTCATGATCTGTTGTTTCACCCCGTTGGATTTTTTAGCTTCATCCTTGCCATCTACCCTGAACGCATACATTTTTGATCTCAATCCAGCAAATTCCGTCATAATGCAGCCATTGTTTTCATCCTTCATGAGGCCCAACACTTTTTTGTTGACTAGAGGTATGCCCCACACGTTGTTGGATGGATGGTCGCTGGTGTCGAAATGCAAATGACAGTCCCGTTTAATAGTATTATATAGGTCGGGGCAGATAATTTCATAAATGAGGCTGTCGGTAACCGTATAACAAACGGTACAATTTGATCCAAACTGGGGAATCATATAATTGTAATGGAATTTATAAATGGTTGTGTTTGCTAAGTCTAAGTGCACATACCTACATAGATTGGTTTATTGAAATATATTTCCGATTTGTTTAGTTCAATGGCTACCAGGTTCTCATTAAAAATTACTGAAGATTAGTTTAGCTAGTGTCTTTTTTACAATTTTGTGCCTTTTGCCAATTAGTTTTAAGGAATTTTTAAAAGAGCCAGAGAGCCAAAAATTAAAGAGACTTATTTACATAAAAAAAAATTATTATTATTATTGTCACAGAGAGCAAACGTGTCAATTTTAGCTCCGAAAAAATAAAACGGTAAAAGGTATGTAATAATAATGAAAAAGCGCAGCAAATAGGAAACAGTGAGTGAGAGTGCTTTTCAACAAGAAATTTCGTGAACAATTAATTTAGAAAGACCTATAAAAAAGAATAAAAAATTTGTGAAATCAAAAATATTTCGTGACATTTGGAACATTTAAATTAATTTCGGTGGTTGCCATGACAACGTGGCAACAGTGAAAAAAATTTTTAGTCTAAATTAAAACGTGATTTTTGGTACAAGTAAGAAAAATAAAAAATTAGTTAATCGAAAAACAAAAAAATTTTACACTACCGGGCTCACAATGAGGTCGAGCAGCAGTGACTCTGGGGGGAAAGATGTTCCCCCCAAATCAAATGGTAGGAGGAAGAAGAGCACGAATGCTTCTTCTTCCTCCAAAACAAATCAAGGGCCCAAAGAAAAGGCCTCTAAGGGCCCAACTGAAAAGGCCAGCAGCAGCAAAGAAGTGCAGCCATCTTCTTTGGAGAAGAATATGGCGGGGACAGCTCTAGCTGTCCAAGAAGAGGGTGGAGCATTAGTTCCAAAGCCCAAAGCTTTTGCTGCAGCATCTGTGGCTGCATCTTTAGCTAACGTTCCATCGACGTCTTCGAGGTCAGGACAACATCCTACGTTGAAGGAAGTTGTCAACACGGCTTCAGCGTCAGCGCCAAAGCGTAGTGGCTCGATAATGAGACCACCGCTTTCTTCAAGCTCCACTAAAAAGCAGCCAACAGTACCAGCAGGACCAGCAGCAGCACCACCATCCCCCGCGTTAGTTGCAGGGATTTCCTATGCCCAACAGGTAAGTGGCAGTTCCGATAAGGCTTCCACAATTGAAATTGTATGTAAGGGCATCACTCCTCGTCCAGCCCCATTGGACGCAGGTAAGCCTCGGCCTAAGACCGGTGCGGGTCTTCAGGCTTTTTTCAACGGGCGATGGCAGGATGAGAGCTACGGTATGCAGCTCGAGCATATCAATAGGTGTCCTCAGAGCGCATACCTAAAAGCGATCTTCCAGGTCATCTCCCGTGAGCAGCTATTTTCTATGGGGATAAAAGCTGGGGGAATGGTTGAGGTGTACACCACGACCCTCGAGAGTGCTACCAAGCTTATGCTTGAGGGCATCGTGGTGGATGGTAGACACCTTGTGCCGTTCCCACTCAGGGAAAAGCCCACAAGGATTATGTTTTCACGGGTCCTTATGCGAGCGAGCCATGAAGACCTCCTAAATTTCTTAGGGAGATTTGGGAAGGTTCATGGCAACGTTTTTGCCATTCCCTTATCAATTGGGGAACAAGACCAGATTGCTGAACACCACCGAATTTCTTTAAACTTTCAACACTAGTTCCTTTTTACTCACAAATATGAAATCAAAATTTTGCGGAAAGTTATAGTTTCAGAGATAATCGACTTTAAAAATCGCGAAATTTGTACTATATTTCACAATACAATTTGACATTCCCCCGCAATTAATTAAATCTTCTTCTTTTTTTAATATTAAAAAGAGGCTGTGGTAGGTATATATATACCTTCCGAACATTCGGGTTACCAGCATTGGGTTTTTTTATTCACTACGAATATTCATTGATGTGTAGTAATCAGCATTTAACACACACACACACATGCAGGCAGGCACACACACACACAAACACACACACAGGCTGGCAGCCTGTGTGTGTGTGTGCTTCTTTAATAAAAGTTTTTCTACTCCATTCTAAGTAAATGCTACATAAACCCGTAATGAATAAAAAAACGCAATGCTGGTAACCCGAATGCTCGGAAGGTACGTATATACCTACCACAGCTTCTTTTTAATACTAAAAAGAAGAAGAAGATTTAATTAATTGCGGGGGAATGTCAAATTGTATTGTGAAATATAGTGCAAATTTCGCGATTTTTAAAGTCCATTATCTCTGAAACTATAACTTTCCGCAAAATTTTGATTTAATATTTGTGATTTGTGAGTAAAAAGGAACTAGTGTTGAAAGTTTAAAGAAATTCGGTGGTGTTCAACAATCTCGTCTTATGCCAAAATTGGGGACGAGGGTCTCGGGCGGGGTATCTTCGGTACCAGTCGGGAAGCGTCCATAACTTTAAATAAGGGATGTATGCTTCCAAAAGGCTTTTACCTCAGCATATCCGGCTCAAGGCACTGGATAGACGTGGGCACCGAAACGAAATGCCATGGTTGCCATTTGGTAGGGCATTTTATTGCTGACTGCCCCAAGAGAAGCGGGAAGAAGGCTGAACCGAGGGTTCCCTCGAAGGAAACCACTACTACAGTAGTGGCTATGGAGAAGGAATCTTCAGTCAGCACTCAACCTGCTATCATGGAGCAGCCAGTGGTGAAGGTGCCTGAAGTTGTCTTAGAGGCAAAAATTATTACGGCTGTAAACGGCGCCACGTCGGCACGTGAAAGCATGGCTACTTCTGACGAGGAGTCGATTAGCCATGTAGGCAGTAAAAGGAGGACGAGGAGGAAGACGAAGGTGGACCGGGTGATGCCACCTCCTCCAGAGCCAGCAAAGCCAGTCGCTTCAAAACGGCCCCACTCGGAGGAGGACGATAGTGGTGCTCGCGGCTCGAAAGTTGTTGTGAGAGACACGGAAGTGTCTCTCGAGCAGCTTTCGGACTGCGATATGACCGGTTTTGATGAGACTGGTCTCTCGAGCTTCAGCGGCTACAAGTCGTGTGTTAGCACCTTTTCGACTGGTAGCCAATTTGAAGTCTCGAAGGGTATGGAAACCCTTCCTAGGGAGAAGATCTCCAAGATTCTTGCCCGGCTCCTGTACAAGAAGAATTCAGGTAAAATCTGGAGTACTCTTGTGAAGGAGCTGGGGAGGCCGGAGTTGCTACTTCCTCAACTTCTACTCCTACAAGAGGAGTGCAAGAAGAAGGGGAATTACAACGGTATATCTCGGCTAGATCGACTCCATAGGAGGGTGGAGGAGCTGATTCAGGAACATTTCTTGGCCGATTCTCCTCGTCAGTAGATGTCGCACATTCATCGTTTGAGCTTTTCATCTCTTTGATTGTGCAAGATAGCTTCTATCAACACCGGGGGTTTAAGTGCACATACAAGGTTACACAGCACTATCGAACATGCCAAAATGTTCGATATAGACATCGCGCTTCTACAGGAGACGAATTTTACACAAGACACGTATACACAACTTGAGCGTTATGCTTATTTACACACTGGCTATGCAATGTTTGTCACACCTGCGCCTCGTCGAGGCTCAGGGGTGGCAATCATTGTATCCAACAAATTCACACTATCGTCTCCTGTCTATACAGATATCTTCCCAGGCTTCGCTTCTTCCTTGGACTTTGTCGTTCAAGACAAACATATCAAGGCAGTAAACGTGTACCTTCCTCATGACCAGGACATCACAAGACAAGTTCTTGATAGTGTTCAATCCTGTCTGGTGAATTTTAGTGGCGAAACTATCCTCGGAGGTGATTTCAACTGCACGCTAAATCCCTCAATGGATCGGCATTCCGGAGTTGAGTTCAACTCTGTCAATGCTACTCGGTTGAGGAATTTTGTCCGTGTTTTCAGACTCGTGGATATCTATCGTTGGATGCATCCTACGACTAGATCATACACGAGGGTCTCGCGAAATATCCATGGAAGTCTCGCAGGCTCCAGAATCGATAGACTTTACGTCTCAACTGGAATACTAGAACATTTCGTTGGTGTCACTCATGAAGTGTGTTCCGTTAGCGATCACCTTCTTGTAGTGGCGACCAGCACTCTAGTTGAAAGAAGAACTGCATACTGGATATTCAGCAACTATTTGTTGAATTCCGAGCAGTTCATCAATGAATTCACTGAATTCTGGCACGATTGGCAAGAGAGGAAAGGTGACTTTCCTCTTCTTAGTCAATGGTGGGATGTTGGAAAGCTCCAAATTCGATCTTCTATCGAAACGAATTTCAATCGAAGTGGGTATCAAGCTTCTAGCTTGTCGGCCGAAGTATCTCGGGTGGCAGCTCTTCTCCCAACTCAGCCGGAGTTGATTCTTTATTTTAACAGAATAAAGGAACGCTTGGCAACACAAACTTACAAGCACAGCTTGGAGTTTGTGCTGCGCAGCCAATCACGCTGCCTGAGGGAAGGCGATCCTCCAACCGAGTACTTATTTCAGGCAACTAGACGACGTACTGCTTCTTGTGAAGTCGAATCGATAGTCGATGAATCTGGACAAGTCCTCAACGGACAACAGCTATCAGAGTTTATTCAAGACTACTACAGCAGTCTCTACTCTGAATCCACGTCGACAACATCCTCGACCACTCATGTATTTCTTGAGAATATTCCTACTTTCTCTGAAGACAGCAAGGAGCTCCTGGATACAGTAATCACATTCGAGGATATGACCTTTTGCAAGTCTTCAATTCGGCGGTTGAGACACATTCAGGCTTTCCTTCTAGTTGGAGGAGGTCTGTTATGCGATTGATTCCAAAGAAAGGAGATTTGCAGAGGATGGGGAAATGGAGGCCATTAACCCTATGCAATGTTGACTACAAAATCGTCTGCAAAGCATTAGGGGCGATACTACGCTCAGTGATTGCTTCGGTAATACACCCGGAACAGTCCTATTGTGTTCCTGGTCGTAGTATCTACGACAACATCACGGTAGCCAAACATCGCTCGTGCTGTTTTCGAACAGTACGAACGTATAGCGGGCGCTAAAATCAACCTTAGCAAGAGTCAAGGCTTGTGGTGTGGAAGGTGGAGAGATCGTACAGATACTCCACTGAACATCCAATGGACTAATACTTGCCTGCAGTATTTAGGTGTGTATATCGGACGCGAGAGTAAATCAAATAATAGCCGCATCGCTCTTGAGAAACTCTCTAGAGCTGTAAACTCATGGCGTAGTCGACTGTTTCCACTATCCCTAATGGGAAGGTCAGTCGTGATAATCTATTTGATTACCTCGTCCATCGTTCATCTGCTAAAGTCTGAGACGTTTGATGAAGGCTTCGTAGGTCTTCTTCAAGCAAAAGCGATAGACGCCTTTTGGTGCGGAAGACGATGGGTTGCTGAAAGCACGCTCTGTCTGCCAGTCAAGATAGGTGGATTAGGTCTCACTAACTTGGTTGTGAAATCAAGGTGTCTTCAAGTGCGTGCATTCCAACGACACCTTGATTTCTCAAATGTGGGTGAACGTACTGGGAGGGATCGGCATAGGGGAGTGTTACTACCTGCTCTCTGTTCGACCACCCTATCCTCGTGACTGGCCGCAGGATCTAATCTCAACGATTCAGACCTGGGGCAGAATCAGGCCAGTATTTCATCTTAAGTGGAATGCTCTGCGGTACACGCAATTCGCGTCGATTCCAATCAGGTTAAATCCTGAATTAATAGATTCAGTGTTCAGTAATGCTCGAGGTTTTGAAGCTGACACGCATACACTGACAGTTCTCGGAGATATTATTGATATCTCTGGAAACTGTCGAATAAACACGAACACTCCACAACTACACGACCTGGCGGCTTCTTCGCGGGAGAGATTTCGCCAACTTGGGACCAGTGACCCTGGCACTAAGTTGGAAGATGCTTTCGTTCTGGACAGACCGCCTCACACACCTTTCAGCACACTTACAACACGTGTGCTCCGTGACGTGCTTATGTCAATAAGACCTCCGGAGTACACAGGATACAACAGATGGCGAACACACCTCGGGGTGAATATGGGCGTGATGGGAGGGATAACTTGCAGAGTAGTCTACAGTTATCCTTCTAGTTACAAAGATGCAGATGTAGCATTCAAATTGCTGCATCACAGTCTTATACATCCTAATCAGTTGTCACATATCGACCGGCGGGTTCAGAGGATCTGCACAGTTTGTTCTGGTAGGCACCTTGTTTCACAGGTTCTTCACTTGTTCAGCTTTGCAGAGTCTGATGGAACTGGTGCGCGATATGTGTCAGTTGATCCACCCGAATTTCAGCATTACTAGGACATCGTTTCTATGGGGACCAAAGGTTTGTAGTCGGGTGAACTGTTTGATTAGCTTTGTGTTGACACTGGCCAAATCTACAATTCACTTGTACTACAAGAGAGCCGGAGATGGGAATCAGAACACTGACCCACAACACCACGCACAAGCACTTAAGCGCCACTTCGTTGACAGATTGAAGAGACGTTTACGTCTTGAATATCTGGCAACGAACGCAGACACATTCAACTGCACATGGCAACCACTTTCGTCGGTGCCGGACGGAGCTCTTGTCTTTCGCTGGTGATAGCAGGCCGCAGCATTTGCAACACTAGTCCACGGGGCTTCTCCCCGCTTAGGAATCGTTGCACGTGCTGTGGGAAGGACAAGTGCTCTGTTAGAGATGCTAAGCTGGAGGGATGATGAGGGCAGTTTGTAGAGGTCTATGATACTACAGGCTGCCCTCGCGGGACTCTATAACGGTATCGGGTAAATTTTTTCGTTCGTTCGTTCGGCTATTAAATTTTTAATTCAGTTTCGGTCTCGGTAATAAATTACAAAATTTTTATGTTGAAAAATCGTTCGGTTTAGGTATACATTATTTATTAGATTGTTTTGGAAATTTTTAACATCTTGGAACTGCCACTTACCCAATTGTCAAAAGTGGGACAAATACTAAATTTTTTGTTTTTCATCTTTTAGGCATTTTTCGAAATTTTTGGTATCGTTATATACAGTCTCTTTTGAGAATTTAATGTTTCATGTTTTGTTCTCGTTTAATTGTTAGTGTCTAGTTTGTTCCGTTGTCCCTTTTGACCTATTTTGTATCATTTTAGATCAGTTAGTGTCTGATTTCTTTTTTTTCACACATTGTAGAGCCTTTTGCCACCTATTTTTAAGGATTTTGAAAAGAACCAAAGAGCCACAAAATAAAGAGCCTATTTAGATAAAAAAAAATTATTATTATTCTAGAGAGCGGACGTGTCAAGTTAGAGCGTCAAAAAAAAGTGATTGAAAACGGAGATTAATACGGAAGAGTGTGGTGTGTTTTAGTCTCTAATTAATATATAAGTTGTGTTTGTGTAGAGTTCTTGGAATAAACTGAAAATAAAGAAATAATTTGTAAAGAAGTTAAAATTTTAAAAGTTTCCGAAGTGAATGACAGTTTTGGCATTAATTCAATTTAATTTAAAATTCCTTTTTTCGGTGCCATGGCAACGCCAAAATTGTGAAAAAAATTTAATTTAAACGGTGGAATTCCTAATCTGGAAAGAAGAAAATAATTAAAGTGTTATTAAAAACAATTTCTATTGAAAAAATTAAAAATATTTACTGCCGCACTCAAATTGAGTGTGTGCAGCAGCAGCGAGTCTGGGGGGAATGATGATCCCCTCAAATTGAAAGGAAGGAGGAAGAAGACCAAAAATGGTTCTTCTTCTTCTATAAACAAAAATCCCAAGGGCCCACAGAAAAGGCCATTAAGGTCCCAAGTGAAGAGGCCAAGGCAATTGCCAGGAAAAGTGCGTCTGCCCGAGAAGAGTCTGGAGCAACAGCTCCAAAAACGCAAGATATTGCTGCAGAATCTGTAATTGCAGTTTCAGAAAATGTTGAGTCGACATCTTCGACTCGAGGACAGCATCCTACCCTGAAGGAAGTCGTCCAAAAGGCTTCGTCGTCAGCACCAAAGCCCGACGGCTTGGTAATGAGGCCACCGCTTTCTTCAAGCGCCTCCAAGAGGCAGCCAGTAGGACCAGCAGCATTACTACGACCCCAACTTGTAGTGCCAGGGATTTCGTATGATCAGGTAAGTGGTGGTTCCAGGAACAATAGTACCATTAAAATTCAGAGCAAAGGCATCACTCCTCGTCCAGCCCCATTGGACGCGGGTAAGCCTCGACCCAAGACCAGTGCGGGCCTCCAGGGCTTCTTCGACGGGAGGTGGCAGGACGAGAGCTACGGGGTGCAGTTGGAGCACATCAGAGGATGTCCTCAGACTGCATACCTGAAGGCAATATTCCGCGTCATCTCCTGTGAGCAGCTATGCTCCATGGGGATAATAGCTGGGGGAATGGTTGAGGTGTATACCACAACCCTCGAAAGCACTACCGAGCTTATGCTTGAGGGCATAGCGGAGGAGGGTAGACACCTTGTGCCGTTCCCACTCAGGGAAAAGCCCACGAAGGTCGTGTTTTCACGGGTCCCTATGCGAGCCCAACATGAAGACCTCCCGAATTTCCTTGGGAGATTCGGGAAGGTTCATAAAAAGGTTCGCGCCATTCCCATCAAAATTGGGGACGAAGGGCTCGGGCGGGGTATCTTCGGTACCAGCCGGGAAGCGTCCACCACTTTAAATAAGGGATGTACGCTTCCAAAAGGCTTTTACCTGAGCATATCCGGCTCAAGGCAATGGATAGACGGGGCACCGAAGCAAAATGCCATGCTTGCCATTTGGTAGGGCATTTTATTTCCGACTGCCCCAAGAGAAGCGGGAAGAAGGCTGAACCGAGGGTTCCCTCGAAGGAAACCACTACTACAGTAGTGGCTCTGGAGAAGGAGTCTTCAGCCAGCACTCAACCTGCTATCTTGGAGCAGCCAGTGGTGAAGGTGCCTGAAGTTGCCTTAGAGGCACCTTGAGCGCTATGCTTATCTACACACTGGCTATGCAATGTTTGCCACACCTGCGCCTCGCCGAAGCTCAGGAGTGGCAATCATATTATCCAACAAATTTACACTATCGTCTCCTGTCTATTCAGATATCGTCCCAGGTTTCGCTTCTTCCTTGGACTTTGTCGTTCAAGACAAACATATCAAGGTAGTAAACGTGTACTTTCCTCATGACCAGGACATCACAAGACAAGTTCTTGATAGTGTTCAATCCTGTCTGGTAAATTTTAGCGGCGAAATTATCCTCGGAGGTGATTTTAATTGCACGCTAAATCCCTCAATGGATCGGCATTCCGGAGTTGAGTTCAACTCTGTCAATGCTACTCGGTTGAGGAATTTTGTCCGTGTTTTCAGACTCGTGGATATCTATCGTTGGATGCATCCTACGACTAAATCATACACGAGGGTCTCGCGAAATATCCATGGAAGTCACACAGGCTCCAGAATCGATAGACTTTACGTCTCACCTGGAATACTAGAACATTTCGTTGGTGTCACTCATGAAGTGTGTTCCGTTAGCGATCACCTTCTTTTAGTGGCAACCAGCACTCTAGTTGAAAGAAGAACTGCATACTGGATATTTAACAACTATTTGTTGAATTCCGAGAAGTTCATCAATGAATTCACTGAATTCTGGCACGACTGGCAAGAGAGGAAAGGTGACTTTCCTCTACTTAGTCAATGGTGGGATGTTGGAAAGCTCCAAATTCGATCTTTTATCGAAGCTAATTTCAATCGAAGTGGGTATCAAGCTTCTAGCATGTCGGCCGAAGTATCTCGGTTAGCAGCTCTTCTCCCAACTCAGCCGGAGTTGATTCTTTATTTTAACAGAATAAAGGAACGCTTGGCAACACAAACTTACAAGCACAGCTTGGAGTTTGTGCTGCGCAGCCAATCACGCTGGCTGAGGGAAGGCGATTCTCCAACCGAGTACTTCTTTCAGGCAACTAGACGACGTACTGCTTCTTGTGAAGTCGAATCGATAGTCGATGAATCTGGACAAGTTCTCAACGGACAACAGCTATCAGAGTTTATTCGAGACTACTACAGCAGTCTCTACTCTGAATCCACGTCGACAACATCCTCGACCACTTATGTATTTCTTGAGAATATTCCCACTTTCTCTGAAGACAGCAAGGAGCTCCTGGATACAGTAATCACATTCGAGGATATGATCGACAAAGGATCTAAGGCGACACACTTCACCTGGTTATGACGGCTTGACTCCAGAATTCTTCATACGATTCAGGGATTTGTTAATTCCTGACCTTTTGCAAGTCTTCAATTCGGCGGTTGAGACACATTCAGACTTTCCTTCTAGTTGGAGGAGGTCTGTTATGCGATTGATTCCAAAAAAAGGAGATTTGCAGAGGATGGGGAACTGGAGGCCATTAACCCTATGCAATGTTGACTACAAAATTGTCTGCAAAGCATTAGGGGCGATACTC
This sequence comes from Dioctria rufipes, assembly GCA_963924295.1. Taxonomy (NCBI): domain Eukaryota; kingdom Metazoa; phylum Arthropoda; class Insecta; order Diptera; family Asilidae; genus Dioctria; species Dioctria rufipes. The sequence goes on from OZ002740.1 coordinate 110,371,631, forward strand.
CGCTCAGTGATTGCTTCCGTAATACACCCAGAACAGTCCTATTGTGTTCCTGGTCGTAGTATCTACGACAACATCGCGGTAGCCAAACATTTGTTTGCCTACCATGAACAGACAGGTACACAAATGGCCATGATTTCTCTTGACCAGCAAAAGGCTTTTGATAGCGTCTCGCACGATTAACTCCTGACTGCTCTCGAGGCATTTGGGTTCTCGCCCAGGTGGCTCGATATCATCGGGATTTTGATTAAGCATCAAGGACAGGTTCTGGCTCCTATCTCGTTTCATCGAGGTATCAGACAGGGCTGTGTCATTGTCAGGTATGCTTTATGATCTTTCGTTGGAGTCGCTACTGGTGAATATTCGTCGAATGCTCTGACAATATTCAGTGCATCTACCATATACCAATGTGAGGCCTCTTATGTTGGCATATGCGGATGACCTTTCTATTTTCGTGACAAGAGAGGAAGCTTTTACGGTCGCTCGTGCTGTTTTCGAACAGTACGAACGTATAGCGGGCGCTAAAATCAACCTTAGCAAGAGTCAAGGCTTGTGGTGTGGAAGGTGGAGAGATCGTACAGATACTAATACTTGCCTGAAGTATTTAGGTGTGTATATCGGACGCGAGAGTAAATCAAATAATAGCCGCATCGCTCTTGAGAAACTCTCTAGAGCTGTAAACTCATGGCGTAGTCGACTGTTTCCACTATCCCTAATGGGAAGGTCAGTCGTGATATACTATTTGATTACCTCGTCCATCGTTCATCTGCTAAAGTCTGAGACGTTTGATGAAGGCTTCGTAGGTCTTATTCAAGCAAAAGCGATAGACGCCTTTTGGTGCGGAAGACGATGGGTTCCTGAAAGCACGCTCTGTTTGCCAGTCAAGATAGGTGGATTAGGTCTCACTAACTTGGTTGTGAAATCAAGGTTTCTCCAAGTGCGTGCATTCCAACGAGTGTTTTGCCAGAGAGACACCTTACTTTCTCAAGTGTGGGTGAATGTACTGGGAGGGATCGGCATAGGGGAGTATTACTACCTGCTCTCTGTTCGACCACCCTATCCTCGAGACTGGCCACAGGATCTAATCTCAACGATTTAGACCTGGGGCAGAATCAGGCCAACATTTCACCTTAAGTGGAATGCTCTGCGGTACACGCAATTCGCGTCGATTCCAATCAGGTTTAATCCTGAATTAATAGATTCAGTGTTCAGTAATGCTCGAGGTTTTGTAGCTGACACGCATACACTGACAGTTCTCGGAGATATTATTGATATCTCTGGAAACTGTCGAATAAACACTAACACTCCACAACTACACGACCTGGCGGCTTCTGCGCGGGAGAGATTTCGCCAACTTGGGACCAGTGACCCTGGCACTAAGTTGGAAGATGCTTTCGTTCTGAACAGACCGCCCCACACACCTTTCAGCACACTTACAACACGTGTACTCCGTGACGTGCTTATGTCAATAAGACCTCCGGAGTATACAGGATACAACAGATGGCGAACACACCTCGGGGTGAATATGGGCGTGATGGGAGGGATAACTTGCAGAGTAGTCTACAGTTATCCTTCTAGTTACAAAGATGCAGATGTAGCATTCAAATTGCTGCATCACAGTCTTATACATCCTAATCAGTTGTCACATATCGACCGGCGGGTTCAGAGGATCTGCACAGTTTGTTCTGGTAGGCACCTTGTTTCACAGGTTCTTCACTTGTTCAGCTTTGCAGAGTCTGATGGAACTGGTGCGCGATATGTGTCAGTTGATCCACCCGAATTTCAGCATTACTAGGACATCGTTTCTATGGGGACCAAAGGTTTGTAGTCGGGTGAACTGTTTGATTAGCTTTGTGTTGACACTGGCCAAATCTACAATTCACTTGTACTACATGAGAGCCGGAGATGGGAATCAGAACACTGACCCACAACACCACGCACAAGCACTTAAGCGCCACTTCGTTGACAGATTGAAGAGACGTTTACGTCTTGAATATCTGGCAACGAACGCAGACACATTCAACTGCACATGGCAAGCACTATCGTCGGTGCCGGACGGAGCTCTTGTCTTTCGCTGGTGATAGCAGGCCGCAGCATTTGCAACACTAGTCCACGGGGCTTCTCCCCGCTTAGGAATCGTTGCACGTGCTGTGGGAAGGACAAGTGCTCTGTTAGAGATGCTAAGCTGGAGGGATGATGAGGGCAGTTTGTAGAGGTCCATGATACTACAGGCTGCCCTCGCGGGACTCTATAACGGTATCGGTTAAATTTTTTCATTCGTTCGGCTATTAAGTTTTTAATTCGGTTTCGGTGCTAAATTTCAAAATTTTATTTTGAAAATTCGTTCGTTTAGGTCATTATTTTTATTAGATTATTTTGGAAATTGGAACTTGGAACTCCCACTTACCCAATTGTCAAAATTGGGACATAAATTCTTTGTTTTTTTAATTTTTAAGCCTTTTTCAAAATTTTTGTACCCGTTTATATTGTCTCTTTTGAGAACATAGTATTATGTTTTTGTTCTTTTATCTTCTAGTTTGTTTGTTTTTGATGTCCCTATTGACTGTTATTATGTAATTATTTTAGGTTAGCTAGTGTCTTTTTCGTTGCTTTTTGTTTTGTACTCCCTTTATAGCCATTTACATTTTATGTTTAAGGAAATTTGAAAAGAGCCAGAGCGGTCATAAAATAAAGAGCTTATTTAAATAAAAAAATAAAAAATAAAAAAATTATTTTTATTTGTCACAGTGACCGGACGTGTCATTTTTAGCTCCGAAAAAATAAAACGGTAAAAGGTGTATAATAATAGAGAAAAAGCGCAGCAAATAGGAAACAGTGAGTGAGTGTGCTTTTCAACAAGAAATTTCGTGAACAATTAATTTAGAAAAACCTATAAAAAAGAATAAAAAATTTGTGAAATCAAAAATATTTCGTGACATTTGGAACATTTAATTTAATTTCGGTGGTTGCCACTACAACGTGGCAACAGTGAAAAAAATTTTTAGTCTAAATTAAAACGTGATTACTTTGATAATCAAGAAATTTTTGGCACAAGTAAGAAATATAAAAAATTAGTTAATCGAAAAACAAAAAAATTTACACTGCCGGGCTCACAATGAGCTCGAGCAACAGTGACTCTGGGGGGAGAAATGTTCCCCCCAAATTAAATAGTAGGAGGAAGAAGGGCACAAGCGTCTCTACTTCATCCAAAGGAAATTTCCAGGGGCCGAAAGAAAAGGCCAGTAAGTGTTCATGTGAAGAGGCCAGTCAGGCCCAATTGAAGAGGCCAAACCGCAGTCGCCAACTCCGTCAGAGAAGACTGTAGCTAGGGCAGCAGACACTGCTCAAGAAGATACTGGGGCAACGAGCAATACAGCAGCAGTTCACACGATTGCGGCAGTATCAAACGTTCCTCAAGCAGATCCTACGATCCCAACGCCAAGACTTCGGCAAAAGCTGTCATAATAGCTTCAAGCTCAGCATCAGATGTAGCAGTAGCAGCAGAAGTGACAACATCATCACTACGACCCAACTCACTAGTTGCAGGGATTTCATACGCCCAGGTAAGTGGTGGTTCCAAGAGTCAGCTAGCCTTAGAAATTGTAGGTAAAGGCATCACTCCTCGTCCAGCCCCATTGGACGCAGGTAAGCCTCGGCCTAAGACCGGTGCGGGTCTTCAGGCTTTTTTCGACGGGAGATGGCAGGATGATAGCTACGGTATACAGCTCGAGCACATCAATAGGTGTCCTCAGAGTGCATACCTACAAGCGATCTGCCAGGTCATCTCCCATGAGCAGCTATTTTCCATGGGGATAATAGCTGGGGGAATGGTTGAGGTGTACACCGCGACCCTCGAGAATGCTACCAAGCTTATGCTTGAGGACATCGTGGTGGATGGTAGACACCTTGTGCCGTTCCCACTCAGGGAAAAGCCCACAAGGGTTATGTTTTCACGGGTCCCTATGCGAGCGAGCCATGAAGACCTCCTAAATTTCTTAGGGAGATTTGGGAAGGTTCATGGCAACGTTCGTGCCATTCCCTTAAAAACTGGAGACGAGGGTCTCGGGCGGGGTATCTTCGGTACCAGCCGGGAAGCGTCCATCACTTTAAATAAGGGATGTATGCTTCCAAAAGGCTTTTACCTGAGCATATCCGGCTCAGGGCACTGGATAGACGGGGGCACCGAAGCAAAATGCCATGCTTGCCATTTGGTAGGGCATTTTATTGCCGACTGCCCCAAGAGAAGCGGGAAGAAGGCTGAACCGAGGGTTCCCTCGAAGGAAACTACTACTACAGTAGTGGAACTGGAGAAGGAATCTTCAGCCAGCACTCAACCTGCTATCTTGGAGCAGCCAGTGGTGAAGGTGCCTGAAGTTGTCGTAGAGGCAAAAATTATTACGGCTGTAAACGGCGCCACGTCGGCACGTGAAAGCATGGCTACTTCTGACGAAGAGTCGACTAGCCATGTAGTAAAAAAAAAGAGGACGAGGAGGAAGAAAGTCGACCGGGTGATGCTGCCTCCTCCAGAGCCAGCAAAGCCAGTCGCTTCAAAATGGCCCCACTCGGAGGAGGATGATAGTGGTGCTCGCGGTTCGAAGGTTGTTGTGAGAGACATGGAAGTGTCTCTCGAGCAGCTTTCGGACTGCGATATGACCGGTTTTGATGAGACTGGTCTCTCCAGCTTCAGTGGCTACGAGCCGTGTGGTAGCACCATGTCGATTGGTTGCCAATTTGAGGTCTCGGAGGGTATGGAAACCCTTCCTAGGGAGAAGATCTCCAAGATTCTTGCCCGGCTCCTGTACAAGAAGAATTCAGAGAAAATCTGGAGTATTCTTGTGGAGAGCTGGGGAGGCCAGAGTTGCTACTTCCTCAACTTCTACTCCTACAAGAGGAGTGCAAGAAGAAGAGGAATTACAGCGGTGTATCTCGGCTAGATCGACTCCATAGGAGGGTGGAGGAGCTGATTCAGGAGCATTGCTTGACCGATTCTCCTCGTCAGTAGATGTCGCACATTCATCGTTTGAGCTTTTCATCTCTTTGAATGTGAAAGATAATGTAGGGCACCACCAAATAATATGCTTCCAATACATCGACTTCTCGATTCATTTGCAACATCCCACTACAACCTCTCGTGAGAGCACGCACCGCACGAAAGAACTATCAAGCGAGACTAATAGGAACACTGGTCGTGTGCGGTCTAATTAAGCTTACTAGTAGTCAAGCGGGTTGAACTAATAGAATTGAACTAAATAACTAAGTAATAGTTTGTTAAGTGTTTTAAGTAAAGATGAATTGAATTAAACAATAAGATTGACATCTATTTTCTTTTCCTAAATCTTCGACCGCTCAAACACGATCCTCAGTATAGCCAACGTTTTCGACAGAATTAGACACAACATATTGGTGAACCCGACGCCCGCTTAATCTACAGTCATCAGCATCAGAATTGTTAGCTTACAGCAATTAGAAAAAACATTTCTATCCCTGTTTTGCTGTCGCAGAACATTAAAAGGCCGAGATTCAAGAATTACAGGAACTGCAAATCGGACATATAAAAAAATTATTTTCAACTTTTGCGGACAGAATAGCAGTACATACATTGTGCCGTTTGGGGACACACACACGCACACATATGGCATGGCATCGCAACGGATGCGTGCATACATATTGGAGTAGTCTACACGTCATTACTCACAGACACAAGTATACGGTGCCAGCGAAGGTTCACTTTCAATGGTGTGAAGTTCAATGTGAACTAAACGGAATAAACAAGAAAGCTTTGGCTCTTAGTACATGTTCACACCAGAGAAACGTCAAAGCTCGCCGCCTATCTTCAGCATTGACCGAGTTTGATGGAATGTTCGAAAATAATACATTCTTTCACAATTGTATGGTATAAATATTTATGTTTTTTTTTTAATTTAAATGTAAATTTATCCAGATACCATAAATATTATCTTCCAGTAATTATATATATACGTATTTTATATTTAGATAATTATACGATTGATATTTACTTTGATACCAATTTCATATGAATACATAGGATTAATTTTCTTTGCGATTGTAGAATAAGCTTAAGCTTTTTTAATATCTAAACCGTGTATCTGTGAACCAAAGACGGCTAGTGATTTCCAAAACAATTGAGCAACAATATTTTTCGATAATTTAATTTTTCTTGCACATATATCAATTTGGCGGTGCGTGCTACCTTTAAATTAATTCAAAAGAGCCTAAATAAAACCATCTCCATTTACTTTAACTGAATCGAATAGAAGTTCACAATGGCAGGTGGAACGGACGAGGAGGCGCTAAATCAACCTGGTGGTGGAAGCTCAGCAAGTAACGCCCCAGAGGGAAATCCTTCTAAGGACATTAAAAGTAATATCGGCGATAACGTTTCTCAGGAGATTCACAATATAAAATTACTCACATTTTGGGAAAAAGCACCAGCAGCTTGGTTTATCCCAGTCGAGGCCCAGTTCAACGTCAAAAAGATTCGCCAAGATGAGCTTAAATACTCCTACGTCCTAAGTGCTCTGCCGGTAGAGGCAATAAACAATGTCATAAACATACTAAACAAACCTCCTGATAAAAACAAGTATAATTACTTGAAAGAAATGCTGACTAAGAGGCATACGATATCCGAGCATCGCCGACTCGAGCAGTTGCTCTCATCGGAGAATCTTGTTGATCGAAAACCGTCGGATGTTTTCAGACATATGCAGACGGTCGCGGGTAATATCCCAACTTTAGGTGAGAACTTAATTCAATCATTGTGGGAACGAAAGCTCCCTACGGCGATAGCATACCACTAGCAGTCACAGCAGGTCAAGATTTTGAAAAGCGGCTAGAGCTAGCGGATAAGATTTGGGAAACTACTCAATCTTTGAACATCGCTGCTTTCGATCCGCAGAAAGAAATTTTTCTAGATAACGAAAATTCGACAAATTCTAAACAGTTCGGCCAAGTACAAAGGCTGAGCAATCGTAGCAACGTCAGACCACATAATAGGTCCGCCTCTAGACATAATAGCATAGGTAGGGTGGAAAATAAAGAGCCTAACCACAAAGTGTGTTGGTATCACCAACGCTTCGGGGATATGGCGAAAAACTGTTCAGCGCCGTGTGCTTTTAATACTAAGAGAAAATCAAAATCACATAAGCAAACAAACTAGATCAACCGGTTGCTGCAGCGGGTAGCACCCGGTCAAATATTCCACGAAACCTATTTCCTCATTACTGTTGTACCACCTCACAGCAAGAATTAACAGCAGCAAACGGAACAACAATTAGCACTCACGGAACGAAACTTTTAAATTTAGATCTTGGCCTTCACCGCGAATTCCATTTCCCTTTCCTCCTAGCTGCAGTAACGAGGCCTATTCTCGGAGCTGACTTCTTAGCCTATTACAATTTATTAGTGGATATTAAGCGCAAGGTTCTTATCGATCCACTAACTAACCTAGCCGCCTCGGGAACAATAAGCCAATCTACAATTTCTTCACCGCGGCTTTCCTTCATCAGTGATGACTTTGGGGATCTTCTAAGAAAGTACCCTTCCATTGTCGGCACTCCTAACTATTCTCACCCAGTGAAACACAAAGTAAGTCACCATATAGTAACTTCGGGACACCTACCAGTAACACGTCCAAGACGTTTGGACTCGCTAAAATTTTAAATCGCACAATCAGAGTTTCAATATATGCAACAATTAGGTATTTGCTGACCCTCAGCCTCTGCCACATGCTCACCACTTCATATGGTCCCCAAGAAGAACCCTAATGATTGGCGACCGTGTGGAGACTATCGATTACTAAACTCCGTAACAGTCCCAGACAGGTATCCAATACCTCACATACAAAGTTTTTCACACCAACTCAAAGGATGTACTGTATTTTCTAGAGTCGATCTAGTCAGAGCATATTACCATATACCTGTGGCAGAAGAAGACGTGTACAAAACGGCCATTACTACGCTCTTTGGGATGTTTGAGTTTACGCGAATGCCCTTTGGCCTTCGGAATGCAGCTCAAACATTCCAAAGGTTTATGAACGAAGTTACCTATGGTCTTGACTTTATATTTACCTACATAGACGATATCTTGGTAGCAAGCAGCAGTCATCTTGAACATGAACGACATCTCAATGAGTTATTCGAGCGATTAGTTAAATATGGCATAAAATTCAACCTTCCAAATGCAGTATTGGGAAGGAGACGCTTGAGTTTCTCTGACACAAAATTACAAAGGAGGGAATTTTGCCATCAGAAGACAGGGTTAAAGCAATCCGAGACTTCCCAACACCATCTTCGACAAGGCAAACGCAGCGCTTTGTCGGAATGGTAAACTTCTATCACCGTTTCGTCCCAAGGCTGGCGGATATGCTCACACCACTACATAATCTTTTAAAGATACTGATAGATAAAAAAAACAAGCAAAAATTTCACTGGCCCCGAGAGTGTGAAGAATCTTCTCAAAGAATTAAGAATACTCTCTCCAATGCAACCCTATTAACGCATCCATGCGAGGAGGCAAAAACCCGATTGACAGTCGATGCCTCGAACGTGGCAGTCGGCTCTGTCTTGGAACAGTTTATTGAAAACCAGTGGAAGCCTCTTGGATTTCATTCCAAAAAACTCAATCCGGCTGAAATAAAATATTCGGCATATGACAGGGAACTATTGGCTGTATATTCATCAATCAGTCATTTTAGGTACTTCCTGGAGGAACGCCAGTTTACCGTTTACACAGATCACAAACCACTTACAACTGCTTTATGCACTAAAGTAGATAGAAGCCCAAGGCAAATTCGCCACTTCGATTTTATCTCACAGTACACTACAGACATTCGCCACATTAAAGGTAGAGATAACGTGGTAGCCGATTTATTATCAAGACCAGAAGAAAATAGCATTACCTCGGCAGGTACTTCAGATTTCACCCCGGAAAGCCTAGTCGAGGCACAAAACAAAGACGACGAATTGAAGTTCTTACTCTCATCAGGTAAATCAAGACGCACAAGGTGTAAACTAGAAAAACGGTCTTTTCATTCAGTACCAGAACCCATATGGTGCGACACAAGCACGGCTGAAACCAGACCGTACATCCCAGGTAGTCTTAGAAGGGCAGTTTTTCATGGACTACATTCACTTTCACATCCCGGTGTAAGAAGCTCTAGAAAGCTAATAGCTTCTCGGTTTTTTTGGCCACGCATGAATAGTGACATAAAACTCTGGGTAGAAACATGTGTACCTTGCCAAAAGTCAAAAATTCAACGCCACACGAGAGCTCCACTCGGTACATTCGAAGCGACTAGAGAAAGATTCGATCATATCCACATGGATATCTTTGGACCGCTAGAGATGTCTAACAGTTATATATACGTCCTGACCATTGTAGACAGATTCACTCGTTGGCCAGAGGCTTACCCCTTAAAGGACATTACAGCAGGGACAATTGTAAGCGTCTTCTTTAAAGAATATATCTGTCGGTTCGGGGTACCTTCAAAAGTTCCGACCGATCAGGGAACGCAGTTCGAGTCGAAACTTTTCATGGAATTGACGAAGTTAGTAGGCTTGCATAGAATCCGCACTACTGCCTATCATCCGCAAGCGAATGGCTTAGTGGAGCGATTCCATCGCGTTTTGAAAACAGCACTGCGGTGTATCATTCTCCTTGGAATTAGAACAGCTTTCAAGTCCGATATAAAATGCTCACTAGCCGAGCTAACCTATGGACAACCACTCCGGTTACCATTAGAGTTAGTAAACACAGATACAAGCTCTGAAGCGAACGAAAATCTACCTACATTTGTAGAGCAACTGCGCGACAGAATGAGCAAACTGAAGCCGACTCAATGATTGTGAGCAAGTCCTTATCAGATCCGAATTAAATAAGCCAGGCCTAAAACAACCATCTAAGGGACCATTTCAAGTAATAAAAAAGCTAAGAAAATATTTCATAATTAGAATAAACAAGAAAAACGTTTCAGTTTCCATAGATCGTTTAAAACCAGCATTTCTCCTTGAGTGTAACAAGAAGAAGAGGAAGACCGTACGATTTTCGATCCCAAGATAACCCGATTTCGGAAGTATTAGTATTACAATTTATAGCAACAGTTAAAAAAAACACAAAAATGACCGTGAGCCTCCAGCTAGAGGAGGGGGGCACTGTAGGGCACCACCAAATAATATGCTTCCAATACATCGACTTCTCGATTCATTTCCAACATCCCACTACAACCTCTCGTGAGAGCACGTACTAATAGGAACACTGGTCGTGTGCGGTCGAATTAAGCTTACTAGTAGTCAAGCGGGTTGAACTAATAGAATTGAACTAAATAACTAAGTAATAGTTTGTTAAGTGTTTTAAGTAAAGATGAATTGAATTAAACGATAAGATTGACATCTATTTTCTTTTCCTAAATCTTCGACCGCTCAAACACGATCCTCAGTATAGCCAACGTTTTCGACAAAATTAGACACAACAATAGCTTCTATCAACACCGGGGGTTTAAGTGCACATACAAGGTTACACAGCACTATCGAACATGTCCAAATGTTCGATATAGACATCGCGCTTCTACAGGAGACGAATTTTACACAAGACACATATACACAACTTGAGCGTTATGCTTATTTACACACTGGCTATGCAATGTTTGCCACACTGCGCCTCGTCGAGGCTCAGCGGTGGCAATCATTGTATCCAACAAATTCACACTGTCTATACAGATATCTTCCCAGGCTTCGCTTCTTCCTTGGACTTTGTCGTTCAAGACAAACATATCAAGGTAGTAAACATGTACCTTCCTCATGACCAGGACATTACAAGACAAGTTCTTGATAGTGTTCAATCCTGTCTGGTGAATTTTAGTGGCGAAACTATCCTCGGAGGTGATTTTAATTGCACGCTGAGTCCCTCAATGGATCGGCATTCCGGAGCTGAGTTCAACTCCGTCAATGCTACTCGGTTGAGGAATTTTGTCCGTGTTTTCAGACTCGTGGAAATCGATCGTAGGATGCATCCTACGACTAGTTCATACACAAGGGTCTCGCGAAATATCCATGGAAGTCTCGCAGGCTCCAGAATCGATAGACTTTACGTCTCACCTGGAATACTAGAACATTTCGTTGGTGTCACTCATGAAGTGTGTTCCGTTAGCGATCACCTTCTTGTAGTGGCAACCAGCACTCTAGTTGAAAGAAGAACTGCATACTGGATATTCAACAACTATTTGTTGAATTCCGAGCAGTTCATCAGTGAATTCACTGAATTCTGGCACGATTGGCAAGAGGGGAAAGGTGACTTTCCTCTTCTTTGTCAATGGTGGGATGTTGGAAAGCTCCAAATTCGATCTTTTATCGAAGCTAATTTCAATCGAAGTGGGTATCAAGCTTCTAGCTTGTCGGCCGAAGTATCTCGGGTAGCAGCTCTTCTCCCAACTCAGCCGGAGTTGATTCTTTATTTTAACAGAATAAAGGAACGCTTGGCAACACAAACTTACAAGCACAGCTTGGAGTTTGTGCTGCGCAGCCAATCACGCTGCCTGAGGGAAGGCGATTCTCCAACCGAGTACTTCTTTCAGGCAACAAGACGACGTACTGCTTCTTGTGAAGTCGAATCGATAGTTGATGAATCTGGACAAGTCCTCAACATACGACAGCTATCAGAATTTATTCGAGACAATTACAGTAGTCTCTTCTCTAAATCGACGTCGACAACATCCTCGACTACTCATGAATTTCTTGAGAATATTCCCACTTTCTCTGAAGACAGCAAGGAACTCCTGGATACAGTAATCACATTGGAGGATATGATCGCTGCGACAAAGGATGTAAGGCGACACACTTCACCTGGTTATGACGGCTTGACTCCAGAATTTTTCATACGTTTCAGGGATTTATTAATTCCTGAGCTTTTGGAAGTCTTCAATTCGGCGGTTAAGATACATTCAGACTTTCCTTCTAGTTGGAGGAGGTCTGTTATGCGATTGATTCCAAAGAAAGGAGATTTGCAGAGGATGGGGAACTGGAGGCCAGTAACCCTATGCAATGTCTGCAAAGCATTAGGGGCGATACTCCGCTCAGTGATTGCTTCGGTAATACACCCAGAACAGTCCTATTATGTTCCTGATCGTAGTATCTACGACAACATCGCGGTTCTTTGCCTACCATGAACAGACAGGTACACAAATGGCCATGATTTCACTTGACCAGCAAAACGGTTTTGATAGCGTCTCGCACGAGTATCTCCTGACTGCTCTCGAAGCACTTGGGCTGCCGCCCATGTGGCTCGATATAATCGGTAAACTGTATAGAGATTCAGCGATTTTGATTAAGCACCAAGGACAGGTTCTGGCTCCTATCTCGTTTCACCGAGGTATCAGACAGGGCTGTCCATTGTCAGGTATGCTTTATGATCTTTCGTTGGAGCCGCTACTGGTGAATCTTCGTCGAATGCTCGGACAATATTCAGTGCATCTACCATATACCAATGTAAGGCCTGTCATGTTGGCATATGCGGATGACCTTTCTATTTTCGTGACAAGAGATGAAGCTTTTCCGGTCGCTCGTGCTGTTTTCGAACAGTACGAACGTATAGCGGGCGCTAAAATCAACCTTAGCAAGAGTCAAGGCTTGTGGTGTGGAAGGTGGAGAGATCGTACAGATACTCCACTGAACATCCAATGGACTAATACTTGCGTGAAGTATTTAGGTGTGTAAATCGGACGCGAGAGTAAAGCAAATAATAGCCGCATCGCTCTTGAGAAACTCTATAGAGCTGTTAACTCATGGCGTAGTCGACTGTTTCCTTTATCCCTAATGGGAGAGACGTTTGATGAAGGCTTCGTAGGTCTTCTTCAAACAAAAGCGATAGACGCCTTTTGGTGCGGAAGACGATGGTTTGCTGAAAGCACGCTCTGTCTGCCAGTCAAGATAGGTGGATTAGTTCTCACTAACTTGGTTGAGAAATCAAGGTGTATCCAAGTGCGTGCATTCCAACGAGTGTTTTGCCAGAGAGACACCTTGATTTCTCAACTGTGGGTGAATGTACTGGGAGGGATCGGCATAGGGGAGTATTACTACCTGCTCTCTGTTCGGCCACCCTATCCTCGTGACTGGCCGCAGGATCTAATCTCAGTGATTCAAACCTGGGGCAGAATCAGGCCAGCATTTTTCGCGTCAATTTCAATCAGGTTTAATCCTGAATTAATAGATCCAGTGTTCAGTAATGCTCGAGGTTTTGAAGCTGACACGCATACTCTGACAGTTCTCGGAGATATTATTGATATCTCTGGAAACTGTCGAATAAACACTAACACTCCACAACTACACGACCTAGCGGCTTCTGCGCTGGAGAGATTTCGCCAACTTGGGACCAGTGACCCTGGCACTAAGTTCGAAGATGCTTTCGTTCTGGATAGACCGCCTCACACACCTTTCAGCACACTTACAACACGTGTGCTCCGTGACGTGCTTATGCCAATAAGAACTCCGGAGTATACAGGATACAACAGATGGCGAACACACCTCGGGGTGAATATGGGCGTGATGGGAGGGATAACTTGCAGAGTAGTCTACAGTTATCCTTCTAGTTACAAAGATGCTGATGTAGCATTCAAATTGCTGCATCACAGTCTTATGCATCCTAATCAGTTGTCACATATCGACCGGCGGGTTCAGGGGATCTGCGCAGTTTGTTCTGGTGAGGGCACCTTGTTTCACAGGTTCTTCACTTGTCCAGCTTTGCAGAGTCTGATGGAACTGGTGCGCGATATGTGTCAGTTGATCCACCCGAATTTGAGCATTACTAGGACGTCGTTTCTATGGGGACCAAAGGTTTGTAGTCGGGTGAACTGTTTGATTAGCTTTGTGTTGACACTGGCCAAATCTACAATTCACTTGTACTACATGAGAGCCGGAGATGGGAATCAGAACACTGCCCCACAACACGACGCACAAGCACTTAAGCGCCACTTCGTTGATAGATTGAAGAGACGTTTACGTCTTGAATATCTGGCAACGAACGCAGACACATTCAACTGCACATTGCAGCCAGTATCGTCAGGGCAGGACGGCGCTCTTGTCTTTCGCTGATGATATCAGACCACAGCATTTGCAACACTAGTCCACGGGGCTTCTCCCCGCTTAGGAATCGTTGCACGTACTGTGGGAAGGACAAGTACTCTGTTAGAGATGCTAAGCTGGAGGGATGATGAGGGCAGTTTGTAGAGGTCTATGATAATACAGGCTACCCTCGCGGGACTCTATAACTGTATCGCCCAAATTTTTCGTTCGTTCGGCTATTAAGTTTTTAATTCGGTTTCGGTCTCGGTGCTAAATTGCAAAATTTTTTGTTGGAATTCTCTCGTTTAGGTAAAAATATATATTAGATTATTTTGGAATTTTGGAATTTTGGAACTTTTGGAACTGCCACTTACCCTATTATCAAAATAGGGGCACGTGAAAAAATTCTTTGTTTTACATCTTTTAGACATTGTTCAAAATTTTTGTATCCGTTTATTGTCTCTTTTGAGAACATAGTGTTCACTTTTTGTCCTTTTACCTGTTAGTGTCTAGTTTTTGTTTGTTTTTAATTGTCCCTTTTGACTGTTTGTAAGTTTGTTTAGCTAGTGCCTTTTTTTCAATTTTGTGCCTTTTGCCAATTAGTTTTAAGGAATTTTTAAAAGAGCCAGAGAGCCAAAAATAAAAGAGACTTATTTACATAAAAAAAAATATTATTATTATTAATTCTTAATTAATTTTTTTTTCACTTTTTCACTATTTGCACTCTTAGTCTTCAATAATAAAATTTCCGAATTTTCGCACTACGCATGTTTTTTTTTCAACTTAGCCAATTTGACTTCAATTTGGTGTAGCTCATATTTCTTTTCAGCTTTTGCAGCCCGCAGTCTGACCTTTTCAGCCTTCATGGTCCTCTTAATCGCTGCAAATGTTAGCGATAGGTCATTATAGAAGCTTTCGCTTCTATATAGTGACCCTCACAACATATTCATCCCATGAATGGCCTAGGAGTTATAGCAAAATTATTATATATTTATAAATTATAATAAAAAAATTACTCACAGCTTCGCGACACTGCTGCCTCTGCTGCTGCTGCTGACTCTGCTGCTGGTGGCTCTGCTGCTACTGGCTCTGCTGCTGCTGGCTCTGCTGCTGCTGCTGTTGTTGTTGCTGCTGTTGCTGTATTTGGAGAAAAAAAATAATTATTAAAAAAATATTTTAATAAATTTCAGAGCAACTTACTTCTGACATCTTTTCGGAAATCGATGCAGAATGAGCTAAACTCTTTAGATAATTTGAACTTCTTCTATGCATATCTTGATAAAAAAATAATGCGTTTGCAAAATCTTGCAAATATTTCATTTTTTATAAAGCATCAATATGTATTTTAATATCATCCCACTTCTTGTAAACAAATTCATATAGTTTGCAGCTGCAACACAAATTATTCGAACTCTTATATAAACACTAGCTATTATCATAATCAAATTCGGAACAACAGACCAATCCTTTAATCTTTTTTTCACGTAATTTTGCTATCATCTCGAGTAGAATAAACAAATTCATATAGTTTGCAGCTGCAATACAAATGATTTGAACTCTTATATAAACACTAGATATTATCATAATCAAATTCAGAACAACAGACCAATCCTCTAATCTTTTTTTCACGTAATTTTGCTATCAGCTCGAGTAGAATAAAGTAAACAAATTTAGGTAATATCAACACTGTAACAAAGTAGTTTGGGGTGAATATAAAAAAATAATCTTTGTCTGAGCGTACCACTTTATTTCTTCACAGCTAGATAATAACAAGCAACTTATAATAGAATTCCCTTTTTTTTATAGCAAATCTCATAGTGGGGGAAAAGTAAATGATTGCTATGTACAGAATGTACATAGCCAAGATATTTAGTATTAAGAAATCAGTCAGCGGCGCTGAATCTTCTCCAGTGGCGTCGTAAAGGCAGTGGTGGCGTTATATGCTCCCCCTCTGGCTCCGTGGTCGTCTCGACGCGGTGCCAGAATTTTGGTTGTTGTCATCCTTCTTGGGACGTCCTCGTTTTCTTAATTGTGATATCGGTTCAATTGTAGGCGGTCCAGATCCAATATATGGAGTAAGTGCAGATGTATGGTATACCCCAAGGGTATTAGTTGGTGATGTCTTCGCTGCTACCTCATAACTGCAGGATCCATGTTTCCTTACCACGATGTAAGGTCCATCTCTTTTGGGGCAAAACTTTGAACTGTACCCCTTTTTAATGCTACTAATTGGGTGGGTGCTACCCAAACATAATCTCCAGGCTGATATGATGGATCAGGTCGTCTTTTTCGGTCGGCTATGGTCTTCGTACGTTCGGTTTTCTTCTCCTGGACTTCTTTTGCATCTCTGATAGCTTCAGACAGCTGATGTAGATATGGAGTTATTTCCGGGACGAAATTTTCGCTCATCACTATGGTCTTCAGGTCATCAAACACATCTCTAGGAGCTCGTAATTCACGCCCAAAGGTTAGAAATGCAGAAGAACAGCCGATATTCTCATTAAATGCAGAGTTCATAGCAAATCTTGTCGCTGGAAGTTTGTTTGGCCAATCTCGATGATTACCCGTTACTAGTATGGATAATTGTGTCTTCAAATCACGATTTTTACGCTCCACTGGATTAGCTTCTGTGTGATACACTGGCGTAAAAGAATGTTGCACACCGAGACAGAACATAACCTTTTGCATGACAACACTCACGAATTGAGCCCCATTGTCGCTTACTACTCGCCGAGGTAGACCGTATCTCAAAAAGATTTCGCTTATTAATACTCGTGCACAAACGTCAGCACTAGCTTTCTCTAATGCAAAAAGCTCAATCCATCTTGAAGCATTGTCCTCCACGCAGAATATCCATGTCTTATTATCCTCGGATGTGGGGAGGGGTCCAAACAAGTCAAACGATAGAGTTTCAAATCTCTGACTACTGACTGTAGTTTGCAGTAGTCCAGTTGACTTCTTATTGCTAGCCTTGAAGCGCTGACAGTAATGGCAGCTCTTGATATAGTTGTTTATATACTTCCTCATACCAGTCCAGTAATATCGGCTGGCGATGCGGTTGTATGTACGTTGAAACCCGTAATGTCCTGCTGTTGCATCATCATGATATGCTTTTAGGATATCCGCTTTTTCCTGTTCGGGTACTACAAGTTGTGCGTCATCAGATTCTATGTAAGGATTGTATCTATACAGCACTCCTCCATTAAGCAGATATCCTTTGTTACTCCAGTATTCACAGTTCTCTAAAGGTTGTTTGGATTCAAAACAATTGATGATTTTGTTTAGTTCTGGGTCCTTAAGTTGTTCGTCACGTGTTACAGCTCCTATGGCTGTACATAAAAAAATTAAATGAAAATAAAAAATGGAAGTAAAAAAATAGGTAACTTGCTGATTGAAAGAATTAACCTGCTTTTAATACGTTTATTTTGTATTCTTACAAACTAACAATAATTCTAACAAATAAATAATAATTAAATTCAAAAAAAGAAAAAACAATAAAATTAACACCAAAAAAAAAGAAGTAATTCAAAAAAAATCTTAATTATTACTTTAATTCTTAACTTCTACTTATCGCTAATTATCTGCAATAAGAGAAAGGAGCAAATTAGTAAAGCGCAAAAAATGAATAGCAATTCAAATTCTTTTGGAAAATTCAATATAAAAAAAGGAGTTAATTAATATCTTCTTGAAACAAAAAAAAGGTTAGTAAGTTTTATACTTATTTATTTCCTGTAGAATACTCAACCCTGAATGGTGTAGCTAATCCCTGTACTTGTTTTTGACCTAATTCTGGTCTCTGGATTGAACCCTTGAAAATCTCCCAAAAGGTTCAATACCAAGATATTGTCCCTTTCCTGAATCCAAAACCAAATCAGCAAAAAAATCCCTGGAAATATCCCAAAGGATTTTGCCGCCGATTTAGCCTAGATATTGACCGGGATTTCTAATTAGTATGGAAATCGCCCAATACTAATGATTTCCCGATTGACTTGAGTTTCCTGCCACACTTCACTTGGATATATCCCGAAATGAAATGTTTTGTGAAACCTTTTTCGTTAACCTTAGTTAATTGGATATTTCCCAAATTAACTTTGCTGAATAGTTAGTTACAAAAAGATGAGACAAAAAATAACTTAGATTGCAGAATTTTATTCTTAGCTTGGTAATATCCCAAAACTGGGAATTAACTCTCCAATCTCAGTATAAAAAAATTTAAATGAAAAATTCTCTGGTAATATCCCAGAATATTTTCCCTTTTTTATGAAGAAAAAAGATCTGAAATTATAGAAGTCTATTCTTAATTTGGTAATCTCCCAAAATCTTGAATTTATTCTATATTTCAGTGGTGTTTTTAATTAAATAGAAAATTTCTGGTAATATCCCAAAAAAATTTCTATTTGTATTACCTGTGTATGGTGAAGACTTATTGTGGGAATAACCCTACAAAAAATTTTAGCACAAGTGGGAAAAAAATGCTAGTGGCAATGGTCCAGCTAGCTGACTCTACTGGTGAAATACCGAGCAACAAGTGATTTTTCTTCTGAAATCGCCCCCTTTTTATATGGTTGGGGCCAGCTGCCGCCCATTGTTCTGTGGCTTCGCTTAGTTGCTGGCTATTGTTCTCGACTTTGCGCAAGTTCACCACGGCGCTGTGGGAGTTTTACGAATTTGAGATGACGGGGGCGCCACAATTTAAATGTTGTGGTTTGACATTTGTCATTAAATGACAAATGTATTTTTGTTCGTGTTGTGTTTTTGTTTTTATTTTATCATAATAATTCGTATTTATTATGATAAAAGTGAATAACTACAATTGTGCAACGTTGTGTTTATTGGTGGCGTGGACAGAACATTATTTACTTATCCGTTTACCAAAATACATTCTATTACACCAAGGTGTTCCACTATGGTCAGTCTTTTGAAATCTTACATGAGATTTCAATCAGACTTTGGTGTATGTATATACATGCTACTATGCTTAAATATAGTAAGACCTGGAACACCTCACAACTTTATGGTGAATGTTGTGAATGTGAAGCAACTTAGCTGCAATATCTTTTTACTTGTGAGTAAAAAATGGCAAGAGTGGCACAGATTTCCGTCCACCGCAGGTATATATAAGTATTTTATTTTTATAAACTATATTGTTTATATTTATTTTTATATATATATTTTTTTTATTATTATATTATATATATAATTTCGGTTGCTAATTGCAACATCACGTGTTTTGTTCTACAGGATGCTCATCTGATCCCTCCCCCTGCACCAAGACTGCTCCTATTGCGTAGTTGCTAGCATCTGTTTTTAAGATGTAGGGCTTGCTTTCATCAGCTTGCCTTAGAATCGGAGAGCTGGCTAACGCATCTTTCAAATGTTGGAAGGGTTTGATTTGCTCTGGACCCCGGCACCATTCTACGTTTTTTTTTGTCAGATCGCTCAAAGGTTTACTGTGTTGGGCAAAGTTAGGCACAAATCTTCGATACCACGAACAAGTTTGTAAAAAGGACTGAAGATGTTTAAGGTTTGTCGGTTCTCGCATTTTCGCTATTGCTGATATCTTTTCAGGATCTGGTAGAATTCCTTTATTACTTATGATATGACCAAGATATTTTATGGTAGAGCAGCAAAATCTGCATTTACTTCTATTAAGATTCAATTTGTAGGCTGTCAATCTTTCAAAAACTCTTCGCAGGTCATCCATATGATTTTCGAATTTGTCAGACAAAATAATAAGGTCGTCCACATAGGCTAATATGATACTTTTACTACATAGGTTACTTTTGAATTTATTTATGAGCCTTTGGAATGTGGCAGGAGCGTTTCGCAGTCCAAATGGCATCCTTTTAAATTTATAGAGTCCAAGTGGCGTTACAAATGCCGTTTTTTCTTGGTCTTCGGTTCTTACAGCCACTTGCCAATATCCTGCACGTAGATCTAATGTTGTCATGTATTTTGTCTGCTTTGCCTCATGCAAGAGGTCATCCATCCTTGGTAAGGGGAAACTATCTGGTTTGGTAATGGAGTTTAGTTTCCTGTAATCTATGCATACTCGAGTACCACCACCTTTTTTGGGTACAAGTACGACAGGTGCAACCCAAGGAGACTCGCATGGTTCAATAATTTCCGTTGCCAACATTTCTTCTATTTCTTTTTCTAATTGTTTCCTTTTCTGAACTGAAAGTCGGTATGGAGGAGAGGATACCGGCGGATGGCGTCCAGTGTCAATATGATGAACTACTTCATTAGTAGGTTGGTTTCCTGATTGGAACACCGTCTTAGAGTTCCAGATCAGCTGATTAAGCTTATCTCGTTCCAAAGGCAGCATCTCTTGAGCTTCGTCATCTCGCAAGTTTACTTCAACGTCCAACATTGAAAGATTAACGTCGTAATCAAACAATCTTCTTGGCTTGGACTTCTTCTTCTTCCTAGATGGCTGACTGTCAGAAGAGATATTTAAATTTTTCCCCGGTGTCAGTGGTATGGTATCTATTGTATTTCCGATCGAGGGTGAAGGAATAACTACCTTGCTTTTACGTTCGGGTCCATATTCGAGAATTTCTTCTACTGGAGCAGGTTTTTTAACCGGTTCCATAGCTGGCATACGACTCCGTGCTTTTGGAGAACTGATGACATTTTCATAGGTAAATTCATAGTGCCGGTTGGGGTCATCTACAAAACTCCATGCCTTCTGCGGAAGGTTTAAAATTATTCCGGCGTCTTCTATAAAATCAACCCCAAGTATTGTCTTGTTATCGTTATAGGCCGGCAGTACTATGAGCTCTGTGCTAATGGTACGACCCTTTATCTGAATTTCAACCTTAGTTGTCAGAATTTGTTGAGGTCTTGGAATCCCGTCTGCCATAATTATTCTGACCTGCCTTTCTTTAAAGATATAACCCTTTTTCAACAAACAATCGTATAGAACTTTCGATGCCACACTAGATTTTGCCCCGGTATCCACAAACGCACTACCTAAATAGTTTCCTATTTGGATTGCTAATGTAGGACGTAAGCGTACTGCCACAGTTTGGATGTTTCCAATTTGTAGGCTGCAGAAATCCAATGCATTAGCTGAGAGTGTAGGTTTTGGACTACATGTCGGACACTTGCTTCTTACCACATTAGATTTACCGCAGCCAGGTCTAATTTGACTTGAAAGCCCTTTTTGTTGGGGTTTTCCGGTTTGTTGGCGTTTTCGGCATTCTTGAAACTCATGCCCATAATTACGGCAAAATGAACACTGCTTTCTTATGCTTCTTCCTGTGGAAGTATCTCGAGAGCGTTCTTTTTTCCCATCTTCTATCTCTCTTGCTCTTTTTATAAGGTCATCGAACGTTGTGACACTGTCACGGGGCATTCTATCTCTGATCGAGATGTGAAGCAGACCAAAAATGAGGTCAATCTGCGTCATCTCACTATGAACTGGTTTCGGAAGCTCTGAGATCTGGGCCCTCTTACGAGTAACGAACACTTCGGTGGGTGTTGTGGAATTTTGTTTTTCGCCAAATATTTCCTGATATATCTTGTAAGGTTGCTTCCTTGGTGCAAATGTTCTTCTTAATGCATCTACTGCTTGGTTCCACGTAGTAGTATTATCTTTTATGCCCTGCCACCAAATAGAAGCTTCGTCTTGTAACAGAAGTGGTAAACCTCTCAAAGCATTTTTATCACAAATGTGTTCTATATCTTTGAAAACACTCGTCATTTCAATAAATGCTTCCACTTTTGAAGGATCCCGCGAACCATTGTATCGTGCTGTGCATGTTGAAAAACTTCCTTCGGTAATATGTACATTTCCTGAGTTATTAATGCTACCCAATAGCTCTTGAAATTGATGCTTAGTAAAAGCTATGTTGGGACTAACCCCAAAATCAGGTGTAGTGATGCGTCGTGGCATTTTGAATTATATTGTATTATATATATATCCACTATAGTCTTTTTGATTAAATCTAATTTGCTTAATTTGAGAAGTTACTGTGAAATGATGATTTCCAAGGATTAGTTGCCTATAGTGAGTATATAAGAGAAAAGCGTTCCACTGGGACAAAATTGCGAGCTATGCTATATGCTGTGTGCTTTGTATGTAGTGTACGGTGCGTTATATATACAGAACGAGGCTATATGTATAGTGTTCTGCTTGGATGTTGATCACTTCGACTGTTTAGATATATACACGAATATGTATACTTGTGATGTTTCTATGACGTCGAGATTTAATTGTCCAGTGCAATAGCAAATGTCATGAACAGATGATAGGTATATAGCTAAGTTGAGACTGTATTCAGTGCTCTTAATTGAATGCTGATTTGCTATGACTGTATCCAGTGCAATAGCAGTGGAGACTGTTACTGCTTTGAGACTGTGTTCAGTGCTCTCGTTGCTGTATATTTGCGTTTTGATTCGACTGTACAGTGTACACAGTGCGATTCAAAATGGTTGCTGGTTTGAGACTGTGTTCAGTGCTCACGTTCTTTGATGCTTTGATTCGACTGTACACAGTGCGATTCAAAACAGATGCTGGTTTGAGACTGTGACACAGTGCGATTCAAAACCAAAAATTATTAACTTGAGACTGCGGACAGTGCTTCAAATTATTGGTTTTTTTATATTTATTTAAATAGTTTTTTTTTTCAGGAATAACTAGTTTAGACTGTAATCAGTACTCTAAAGTCTGTTTTTTTTTTAATCCTTGTTAACTCACACTCACAAACTACTTTTATTGAGTCTGTATTCAGAGCTCAGATTTTGATTTTTTTTTTTTTATTATATATTCTGGAGACTGTTTCAGTGCACAGAATCTTAACTAATTTGCACAATAATGTGGGCCTTTTCCACTTAATTGCTGGCCTCTAGTTGGGCGCCACTTGTAACAAAGTAGTTTGGGGTGAATATAAAAAAATAATCTTTGTCTAAGCGTACCACTTTATTCCTTCACAGCTAAATAATAACAAGCAACTTATAATAGAATTCCCTTTCTTTTATAGCAAATCTCATAGTGGTGGAAAAGTAAATGATTGCTATGTACAGAATGTACATAGCCAAGATATTTAGTATTAAGAAATCAGTCAGCGGCGCTGAATCTTCTCCAGTGGCGTCGTAAAGGCAGTGGTGGCGTTACAACACTTGATTATTTCAATAAAATCTTTCTACATTCCAACAATCTTTCTGTATGTAATTTCATCATCCTAAGAGAATAAATTAAAGCAATTTAGGTAATATCAACACTTGATTTTCAGCTCTTCAATTTATAGTCATGATTCCAAAACAAGTTTAATCCTGCTTAAAGCAAATTTGCAATATCAGCACATTAAGCTGAATGATTCATGTAATTTGAAACCACACTTCCTGTAAGCAACCCAATTCTAAGAATTTTACTGATCGAAACGTTTCATAGGAATTCGTAAACAAATATTCACATCCTGTTGTAAACAAATTTAGGCAATATCAGGAAATGATTCATGTTTACTCTTTTCAAGTAATTTGATACCACACTTCCTGTAGGCAGCCAACAATTTTATTGTTCCAAGAATTTTGCTGATCGAAACGTTTCATTGGAATGTAAACCAATTTTCACATTTTCATGTATGTAAACAATTTTATTTGCAAATTCTACCAGCAGAATAAAGTAATCAAATTAATTTGAGTGATTTTCTTATCGTGTAATTCGATATCATCTCAGCCTGTAAGCAAATTCGTTGGAATTCATCCTGTGCAATGATGTTGTAGCAGCAGGATCATTCATGTTTACAAACCGTTGCTATAAAAGCGCAAGCAGACTCTTGGGGAGCACCAGTCAATCTAAGTGATTCAAAGTGTTAGTGTTGAATAAAAAAAATTAAAAATGTCTATCACAGTATTAAATGAAAGTTTTTCATTAATTAAGAAATTGCGAGAAGATGTGTTGAAGTGTTTAAGTGATGCAAATTTTGTGAATAAAAACAATATTATTAAAGAGTGCAACAGAAACATTCGTAAATATCAAGCAGTATTTCGACAGTGTAATAAGAATGCTAGAAAACGACATTTGGACAGCTGTATTGCTCAAATTAAATCGCTGAGATTGTTAATCAAAGCTCCCTATCGAGGTGGAGGAATTAATCAACGATTAATAAGAACTGATTTTGTTAAGTTGGAAGAAATAAAAACAGCATTCGTAGGTAGAATTAGGGCAGGTGTTATCGTGAATATAAGCCACCTAGATCCTAAGCTGTTTATGCAAGATGCTTCCAAATTACTTGCTCGCCGCATTAAGAATACATTAAAACAACAATATTATATTAAAGTTGCTACAACGTTTTGCGGTGAGTTTATTAAAGAAACTGGGGATAATGAAGTTATGAAAGACATTAAGTACTTCCAAGCAAGAACTGCCCCAATCAGTGTGGAAGATGATTTGAATGAGTGGTATAAATTAAATATATACGACCCAATACTTACTCAACTGGAAGAGTTTCATGAGAAAGATAGTGGTTGGGCCCTGCATTCCATAATACATTTAGCGGTGCATATCAACAAAACAAGTATGAGCCGATTCGGGGATCATTTTATATACCTCTACCAAAGGAGATTGCTTTAAAGCAAGCTTGCATTAATGTGAAAAATAATGATGAAGCATGCTTCGCGTGGGCAATAACATCAGCGCTATATCCTGTAAATATTAACACCAATAAGATCTCATCATATCCACATTATTCTACTGTGCTAAATTTAACTGGAATAACATTTCCCATGACGCTTAAGCAAATTAAGCAATTTGAAGACCAGAACGAGATATCAGTAAACGTATTCATCCTACAGAAAGAGCATTTCTTCACCACAGTTCCAATTAGACTTACGAAACACAGGATGGAGCGACATGTAAATCTCTTAATGCTACAAGATGACTATGACCAGGCTGATGATCATATGGATGATGATGATGATGACGATGATGATGATGATGCCAGCAGATATCATTTCTGCTGGATTAAAGATCTTTCCCGACTCATATCGAAACAAACTTCGAAAAATCATGCTAAAAGGCATATATGCGACAGATGTTTATTCTACTTTTACTCTGAAGAAAAATTAGCATCACACACTCCCGAATGCGAGAAACAAAACGATTATAGGATTATGTTTCCCTCAGAGGAAAAGAAATGGTTGGAATATAAGAATTATAACCATAAGAATCCAGTCCCGTTTTGTGTGTATGCTGATCTTGAATCAATATTGAAGCCGATTCAGGGAAACAATCAAAATACACAGCGAATCCAGGAACATGAAGTTCACAGCATAGGATTCTATTTCCACTGCAAACATGATGCTAAGCTCTCATATTACAGAGCATATCAAGGCAAGGACTGTCAAAAATGGTTTGCATTACAATTCCAAAGATTGCATCCATAGCAGTACAGGAAAAGCTGAACATCAGACCAATGCAACACCTGACTAAAGAGGAACGGCGTTCACATATGGAAAATACTTGCTGTCATATATGTGAAAAAATGTTTGCAGCCGATCAGGAACGAGTCCGGGACCATTGCCACTTAACAGGTAAATACTGAGAATCATAATTCAATTCATTTTAACAGGAAAATACCGAGGGCCAGCGCATAATGCATGCAATCTCATCTATCAGGATTGCTCCATAGCTCCTGTCATTTTTCACAATTTATCCGGATATGATGCTCACTTCATTATTAAGGATATAGCTACATCTTTCCCAGGAAAAGTTGATCTCTTGCCAATAACCAAGGAAAGATATATCTCGTTCACCAAGCCCATGGACGGCAGCTACATAAAATTCAGATTCATCGATTCCTTCCGTTTTATGGCAGAATCTTTAAATAAGCTATCATCATTGCTGCTGATGGATAAATTAAACACTACAAGATCAGTATGGCAGGGATTGGATGATGACACTATCAAACTTCTTACACGCAAGGGTGTCTTCCCATATGATTTTATTGATAACTGGGATAAATTGGATTTCCAGAAATTGCCAACACAGGAAGCCTTCTACAATAAACTAACTGACAGTGCTATATCTCCTGAGGACTACAATCCTGCTGAAGAGGTCGGGCAAAAATTTGAAATACAAACACTTGGTGAATATTCAGATCTATACCTTAAGACTGATGTTCTCCTATTGGCCGATGTGTTTGAGAACTTTCGAGAAGTGTGCATGAAGACATGCAATTTAGATCCAGCACATTATTATACCATGCCAGGCCTAACATGGGATGCTATGCTAAAATACACTAATGTGAAATTAGAGCTGATAACCGACGTGGATATACTGCTATTCATAGATAGAGGCATTCGAGGTGGTATAAGTCAATGTTCGAACAGATATAGTAAAGCTAATAATAAATATATGGATGATTTTAAGCCTGAGGAGAAAGAGAAGTACTTGATGTATTATGATGTGAATAACCTTTATGGATGGGCCATGTCACAGCATTTACCAACCGGAGGATTCAAATGGGTTGATGTTCCCAATATTGTCGTTTCCGAAATTCCTGATGATTCTCCAACTGGACACATATTCGAAGTCGACTTGGATTATCCTCAACATCTGCATGATAAGCATAAGGACTTACCGTTTTGCTCTGAGAATGCAGCACCACCTGGAGCAAAATTAGAAAAGATTTTGACAACATTACATCCAAAAACTAAATATGTTATACACTACCGAAGCTTGAAGCAATGCTTATCACATGGATTCATCCTGAAAAAAGTGCACCGGGTACTTCATTTCGACCAATCAGACCAAACGGATGCAGGCTACAAGCGATCATGTGAAGGACAGCTATAAGAAGATGAATAATGCAGCTTTTGGTAAGACCATGGAAAATGTACGCAAGTATAGTGATATCAAGCTTTGCATGAAGTGGGAAGGTCGCTATGGTGCAAAAGCTCGGATTGCGGCACCCAACTTCCACAGTGCAACGACATTTGATGAGAACTTAGTTGCTGTGGAATTAAGGCGACTCAAAATATTATTCAATAAGCCGCTCTATATAGGAATGGCAGTTATGGAAATTTCGCAAATATGCCTCTACGATTTTCACCATAGTTTTATGCAGCGTGAGTATGGAGATAAATGTAAAGTCATGTATACTGATACAGATTCTCTAATATATGAACTTGAAGAGAAAAATGCATATGAGTTTATGGCTGAAAATATAAACAAATTTGATACAAGTGATTACCCAGAAGATAATGAATTCAATTTACCGCTCATGAATAAAAAGATTCCTGGGCTAATGAAGGATGAGCTGAATGGGAAAATCATCAGCGAATTTGTAGGCTTGCGCTCAAAAATGCACAGTCTGCGTATAAACGCTGGTAAAACTGTAAAAAAAGCGAAAGGAGTAAATACTAATGTAGTCCAGAGGCATATCAATTTCGCAGACTACGTCGAATTCTTAAATAACAAGCGAATATTAACTACTAATTAGAGCTCCATACGATCTCATCACCATAACGTGTACACTATCAGTCAAAAAAAGATTGCATTGAGTCCCTATGATAATAAGCGACATATTATGAGCGGAGCGATGGACACTCTACCATGGGGGCATTACTCTATTTCATCAGATCAACAAGTAGCAGCCGCAGAAAGAATCTAAGTCAAGTGTAAATAATAAATGTATTGTAATTTTAGTTTTATTTATTAAAGTAATTTGCATTATAACTACATGTATAAAGGATTATAATTATAACTATAAATTTATATTAAATTGTTAAATGTTTCTTCAAGATATTATAAAACATCTTTGCTATTAATCCAAGAATTGTGTTTTGATGAAACTTGAGTTCCTTGCTCACCGGCTGGCCCCTGAGCGCTTGTTGGTTCACGTTCACCTGTTTTGCCAAGATATCCCCGCTTAGAGAAACGTCCAGACTTGTCAACGCTCATCTGTAGATTGTGCAGAACTATGGTAATGGAGTAGTATTTAAACTATAATATCTGCTTCTCGCAAATCGTCCAGGATAGATACAATTTCATTGTTGTGACTGGTGCTTCCAGCCTGCTTTGATGCCATTAGAGCTTTAAATTTCCTTCGCACTGCATTCCTTGTCTTGATGATTTCTTTTAATAGCTTTTCATTCATCTTCGATATTAACTGAATAACGGCTTTTCAAACAGCTCTGATGACAGGTAAACAGCTTTCCAAACAGCTCTGATAACAGCTTTCCAAACAGCTCTGATAACAGCTTAACAGCTTTTCAAACAGCTCTGATAACAGCTTAATAGCTTTTCAAATAGCTCTGATAACAGCTTAACAGCTTTTAATAACTCTGATAACTGCTTAACAGCTTTCTAAACAGCTTTGATAACAGCTTAACAGCTTTTAAAACAGCTCTGATAACAGCTTAGAGGCTTTTAAACAGCTCGGATAACAGCCTTTAAAATAGCTCTGATAACAGCTTAACAGCTTTTCAAACAGTTCTGATAACAGCTTAACAGTTTTTCAAACAGCTTAACAGCTTTCCAAACAGCTCTGATAACAGATTAACAGCTTTTCAAACAGCTCTGATAACAGCTTAACAGCTTTTACAACAGGTCTGATAACAGGTGAACAGCTTTAATCTACTCAGCAGGTCCACAGGATTCGGTGTGCTTTCGGCTGAGTTACAACTTCGACTTATGAAAATTTCGCATGTTTCATGCTTTTATAGTACAATAAAGGTATCAAATCCTTTACGGTAGCGAGCATTGGATGGGAAACATATTACTTACCATTAGATGTCTGTAGTACCCACTAATGCCACTAGGGAACCTTACTCAAGAAATGGCATTATGTAGTACCGGCTTATGCCGCTAGGGAACTTTACTCAAGAAATGGTGTTTGCCCACGAAAGAGAAATACACGCATCCCCTAAACCCAATAATAACAATAATATTTTCTAAGAAAACACAAACCAAGGTGATGCCATGTTGTGAAATTCGAATGATGCTGATATCTACAACTTCCGCGCTAATAAAACTTATTTAGGTGCAGCACCTGTAAATAGCAAGAACCAAGATGACGTCATACGTGATATCTACAATTTCCTTGCTAATAAAAGAAAACAGCAAAACCAAGGCATATTGGTAGTACCGACTAATGCCACTAGGGAACTTTACTCCAGAAATGGCGTTAGCACGCGAATAAAAATTATGGAATATGATTAATTTTTTTCAGGGCATTGGATGGGAAACATATCACCTACCATTAAATGCCTGTAGTACTCACTAATGCCACTAGGGAACCTTACTCAAGAAATTGCATCTGTATCCGAATCCTGTAAAAGCCTAGGCGCATGCTGATATTTACAACTTCTCTGCTAATAGAGAACCGTACCACACATTCAAGAAAGCCGTAGTACCGGAGCATGCTGGTAGTATCGGCTAATGTCTCACTGACATCTTCTAGAATCTGTTCATGGTGATGTCATGTTGTGAAATTCGAATGATGCTGAACTCTCCCGCTAATAAAAGAAAACAGCAAAGCCAAGGCATGCTGGTAGTTCCGGCTAAGGCCGCTAGGGAACCTTACTCACGAAATGGCGTTTGCGCCCGAACAGATGTCGCTAGAAAACCGTAGTACCGGAGCATGCTGGTAGTACCTGCTAATGCCGCTAGGGCGCAGTCAAGACCAAATGATACATCCCGGTAGTACCGGTTAATCCCGCTAGGGTGCAGTCGAGACTCAATGGTGCACCCAAGACGCAATGCCCGAACAGATGTCGCTAGAAAACCGTAGTACCGGAGCATGCTGGTAGTACCTGCTAATGCCGCTAGGGCGCAGTTAAGACCAAATGATACATCCCGGTAGTACCGGTTAATCCCGCTAGGGCGCAGTCGAGACTCAATGGTGCACCCAAGACAAAATGCCCGAACAGATGTCGCTAGAAAACCGTAGTACCGGAGCATGCTGGTAGTACCTGCTAATGCCGCTAGGGCGCAGTCAAGACCAAATGATACATCCCGGTAGTACCGGTTAATCCCGCTAGGGCGCAGTCGAGACTCAATGGTGCACCCAAGACACAATGGTGTATCCAAGGCACAATGGTGTATCCAAGGCACAATGGTGTATCTACGGCACAAACCAATATAGCCAAGACACAAACCTACATTAGTATGTACTCAAACCACCTAGCGACGGCGGCGCCATCTGTGGCGAAATCCTGGAAGCTCAAAAAAGTGATCTGGTATGAACATAGTGTAACTACGTCGGTATATTCTATGTTAAATTTTAAACACGTTTTCATAATTTTGTGTTCATCAGCTTCATAGAATGCTTTAATAATATGCTATGAAACAATACCATCAGAAGTGTCTAGATCAAATTTAATTATTGTATTTCGCACAGATTTTACTAAATGAAGAGAATAAAATTAAGCTATTGAATCAGCATCATTTGAAATATTAGATGATCGTTAGTAACTACAAGATTCATCTACATCTTTTCAGGGTTCCGTACAACAAAAGGAATAAAAACGGAACCCTTTTAAGTCTCTCATATGTCCATCCGTCCATAGGCTGAACTACAATAGAAGTAAATAACTTTATGAAATTAAACGAGACTGAGGTTTACTTACGAAAAATTCATACTTTTAGCCTAAATATATATCACATTCCGTAAGAGTTATTATCTTGATATTTAATGTTTTCAATTTTAAAAAGTGGTAAAAGTGAAAAAATTGACAAATGGAAGTTGAAGTAATTGAAAATTTGTGCCTTTTATTAATTCGCAGCGCCCCAATGACATTTTATGTGTACCTACAATTTTAAAAAGTGATAGAAGTGAAAAATTAACAAATGGAAGTTGATTTAATTGAAGATTTATGCTATCTATTAATTCGCAGTACCATTTTTATTCCATTTTAAGTTTTACATTGCACTTTTAATCATTTAGTAATAAATTAACTGTTTGACACATCGCGTTCTTATGGAATGTGCGATTCTTACCGCACTATACTTACGGAAAATTGGATACTTAAACTTAACGAAAGCTCTCCTCACACGAGTTAAAGTTAATTTGTGTACGCCTGTTAAATTAAAAGGCGCGTTCGCTTTAAATGTACTTACGTACACTTCTATTGTAGTTCAGACTTATCTGTCACACAGGTTTTTATCGAAAACGACGTGACGTGTCAAACATTATGAAATATATTTTTTTTAATTTTAATGTAGGTGGGTTGAGCTCCCTAAAAAAATTTTTTTTTTGTATCTTGTGGGGTGTTTGATAGAGTTAGGATGATAACAAATTTTAAGTAAATTTTTTATAAAGATAAGGGCCAAAATGTTCGAAAAAACTATTTTTTACGGCGAACCTACTAACCCTGATAGTATCAAAATTTTAGCTTTAGAAACCTAGAAATTCAGGGGAAAAGGTATTTTTTCGAACATTTTGGACTTTATCCTTATAACCAATTTACTAAAAAAAATTGGAAACCTTGAAAGTAACCGATACAAACACATGATACAAAAACAAAGAATCCCAACTCACCTCATTAAAATTAAAAAAATCATATTTCATAATCTTTAACTATTGGAATATGTGTCCGTTATGAAGAACTAACGTTCTGTCCAATTTCGAATTCCTACGTCACGTCGTTTTCTATAAAAACTGTGACAGACAGAAGTTTGGAGTTACTAAGGATCATCTAACACTCCACATGATTCTGTTTCAATACCTTCATTTTATGATTCTCTCCATTTAGAAAAACTTGAACGAAATACAATAATTAAATTTGATCAGGACACTTCTGCTGGTATTGCATCATGGGATAATATTACAGCATTGTACGATGCTGATTCCAACAAAAATTGCGAAAATGTGCTTAGAATTCAACAAAGAATACAAATAAGAGTAGAACAAAATTACTTTCAAAAATTTTAAACAAAACCCACTATACAAATATTATGTTGGTCATCACATCAGCCAGCCATCCATACTTTAAATAAATTGAAAAAATTACATAATGATAATTTTACTCATAAAGCTGAATCAACTACACAATTCGTTAAACAGTTTCGAAAAATTTCTCAGCTTATTCCATCTTTTTAATGTTATACTATATGTTATGCATCCTTTCACAGCCCCTATAAAGCACCACTGTCACTTGATTATACATTTGCAATAAAAATTGTAAGTGAAATTAAATTCTACCATAGAGTACGGAAATTGATATGGAGTAAACTGCGGTTTGATGCTTCGTTTTGGCGGTAGAGGGGAGGTTTTGTGACTTTAGATACTTTCTCCATTAACTTCCTGTAGCTTTCTTATTGCGCATTCTGTGAAGATATTTGTCATGTCTAAAATTTCCAATAAATGTTCAATCACCTCTCCAAGTGTCCATCCTCATTTAGTCAGCACTTATAGGACGTCAAAGTAAAAAAATCAAGAACTGAAAACATCAATTATTTTCATTTATTGTAACCAAAAAATCATTTAGGAAAACTTATAGAAGCATTGATGGGAATGTAGCATTATGATTCTTATTACCGAATCTTGTACCGACATTTAACTGATGGCAGCTAGCCGAACGCATCTAATTTCACACACACTATTAATATTTAAATTTAAATGAAATAATAAATTCAAGATTATATAAACTACTTGATTTGTTAATAAATTGTTAGTTATATTCCTTTTCTTTTTGTATCTCAGTAGTTTCCTCCAAATAATATATTTTGTACATGTTAAAAAGATTAAGTAATCTTGTTGTATAATACCCTTAATAAAGAATTGAATTGAATTGAATTGAATTGAATTGAATCTTCAAATTTTCTATACTTTTTAAATTTATGATTTTTATTCGAAATTATAAAAAAAAACTTTCTTTTTGTATTTGTATTTGAGAAATCAGGAATAATATTTAAAAATTGATAAAATAAAAATCAAAATCTGATTTTTATTTTAAAAATCTGAAATAGAAATTTGAACATGATTTTTATTTTAAATATCGTAAAATGATTTTTAATTTAAAAATCAAATATAAAAATCAGCAAAAAATCTGGGCCAATTCCTATGATACCTTAGTAGATGAAAGCTCGTATGTAATTGATGGATTAATGATTCTAAATCAAATTTATAAATACAAGAACGTATATAATTTCCATCCATTCCCATATGTCGTACAATCTTCGGCATATTTCGACGCATATTTAATATCAACCGCCAAAATATTTTTCACAATTTTATGAAATGAAAATCATTTTATGATTTAATTTTCGCTTTATAAAATAAAAAGCCGCTTTTAAATTTTTGTTTTTGATTATTAGAAAATAATCTTTTACATATGACTTTTTAAAACATTCGTAACCGTTGCGGTTCCTGAAAAAATTTGAAAAAAATTTGCAAATTTTATAAAATTCTAACCATTTTCCGGCCAAAATGCATGATCACTTGATCTCTTGAAAGATTTTATTTGATCCTACAAGTATACCCACCTACATGCAACCATTTTTTAGAGCTTTCTAAAAACAGTTTATCGCAGGATCAAATGTAAATATGCGACAAAGCAAATTTGTCCATCATTATTAGCAAATCAATTAAGTGTTAAACGGAATCATAGAGATAGCAATGAAAAATATGAAATCTGCCATTCTCTATACTCAGAAGCAGTGAAAAATCGCAACAAAAACTTTTATTATTGCTTGCTGTTATAGTTCTCCGATGCAAGTCGATACAGTACAGTAGCTCTCCAGTCATCAAAAAAAAAAAACAAAAAAACAAAAGCACAAGGCACTGTAGGTCATTTTAATAAGTTGATGACTTTAATTGTAAGTCACTGTAACGAGACTTTAAGAAGGCTCATTATAGTTACTTTTGTAAGTCATTATTGTACTTTCAGAACAGTGGTAAGCGTAGGCGCATATGTTCAGACAAAAGAACCTGAGTTGAGTTAATCTTTTGATATAGAAAGAAGAAGAGTCTTATAAAATTATTCGTTGAAAGCGAGATGTGTTAAGTTCGGTGTCGTTAGGACGACATCTTAAAACTTAATAAATATAAGTGAATAAAGTGGATTGATAAGACTTTTAATTTTCTTTAAATATTATTGCCCTCGACCTCCTGACTCCTACAATAAATCAGAAGTGGGATAAGTGAATCGAAAAGTGCATTATCTAATGTGAAACAATTTCTGATATTCTCATTTTATGAAAATGCAGAATTCGTGTGAAATCAGGAATCTGAAGAAAAGGGAGCTTCAAATAAAACTGCGTTCTTTGCCTATAACAGAAAAAAAGGGTGCTCTTGTTGAACGTTTAGAGTCAGCCATGTTGAAGTGCGATGAATCATGTTCGCGGGAAAACATTACTTGTATGCCAAATATCCCAGTTACCAGTACACGTTTAGGAATACTTTCGAACACAATTGGAGAAATCTCTGACAGTATGTGTACTCATTTAGATAAAAGCTGTGTTAAAAATGATGGTTGTGTTGTACAAAATACAGATGTGTATGATAACAACATTGACAGCTTAGTCGCATTTGAAAAATCCCTTCTAGAGTGTGAAATTGATTTACTTACACGCGAAAATAAATTGTTAAAAAATTCTAAAAGTTTTGATAACGTTGAATGTTTTGAAAGGAAATCAAAAACCGAAAAATTGTTACATCCCTCTGAAGTAAGCGAAGTGTTGCTTCCTTTTGATCCAAAAGATGAAATTAGTAGTTCTTCAGAACAATGGTCAAAAAACTTGAAAAGTATCAAAGTATATACGAATGGAAGGATGAAACTCTTTTACACTATGCGTGCTTACGTCTGAAAGGTGCAGCTAAAATATGGCGGATTAGTTTGGAAAATGAACTCATTAGATGGGAAGTCTTCAAAAGGGAGTTTCTCAATGCTTTTAGGCCAATGCAGGATGAGTCGGATATTTATTTTGCTATGGTCAACAGGAAAAAGAAACCAGAGGAAAGTTATGAAAATTATGTATACGTGATGAAGAACCTTGCTAAACGTGGATCGATGAGTGACAGAGCTCTAATTAAATATATTATTAGTCGTCTTCGTGATCCTGCTATACAACAAATTCTTTCTTTACAGATGTTTGAATCCTCTAGTGAATTGTTGGTACATCTCCAGCATTATGCAAATTCAAAGTCACCTTCTTTTATCCAACCACGCAGCCAAGGAATGGAACCCATCCGAGGAATTCGAATTGAATCCGATGTTAAAATTTCTT
Organism: Dioctria rufipes; assembly: GCA_963924295.1. Lineage (NCBI taxonomy): Eukaryota > Metazoa > Arthropoda > Insecta > Diptera > Asilidae > Dioctria > Dioctria rufipes. The sequence continues at coordinate 110,406,875 of OZ002740.1, forward strand.
CAAAGACGGGTTTACAACGATCTAAGGTGTTCAAATGTTTCAACTGTAACAAGTACGTGGAACATGTTATAATTGCGGAAATCCTGGACATATGAATAAAAATTGTCCTGGAGTGTCTAGTGGACAAGTTCAAGTCGTCGTCGATAACCCGATGATTAAGTTAAGTAATCTTACAAATGATTTTTGCATATATTTTACTTGTACAATTATGAATGATAGCTTAGGAGTAGGCATTGACTTAACCGTAAAAGTTTTAATAGGTACTGGAAGTCCAGTTAGTTTAATTAAGAGAAATTTATTACCAGATTTTGTTCCTATCATAGATACAAACAATATATATTTAACAGGAATAAATGAAAGTAAGTTAAACGTTTTGGGTCTATTCGAAACAAAAATATCTGTTAATGATAGTTTTTATAATATGCAATTTTATGTCGTACTTGAGAATACGATGCGACAAGCTTCTATTTTGGGCCGAGATTTCCTTAAAGTTAGTAATACTAAATTGAACATTGGCTCTAATAATTCTGTGATTTGTGAAGATTTGGAATCTTTCAAAGAAATTCTTAGAATTGATGTAGAAATGGATATTAATCCAAAATTACCTTATGATACTAAGGAACTTGTATGCGGGACTTTTCAGGAAAAGTATTTATCTAGAATAAAACCGTCCAAACCCAAAACCGATTACGAAATATTAATTCAACTTTCTAGTGATAAACAAATATCTTTCACACCTAGACGTCTATCGTATTACGATACGCGTGAAGCTCAAAAAATAATTAACAATTTATTAGAAAAACAAATTATAAGGTCTAGTGATTCGCCTTATTCTTCTCCTATAGTTTTAGTAAAGAAGAAAGATAACGAACTCCGAATGTGCGTTGATTTTAGGGCTTTAAATAGAATTACACAGCGGGATAATTACCCTCTACCAGTAATAGAAGATTTGATTGATCAGCTTCGAGATAAGCAATATTTTACCAGTTTAGATCTGAAAAATGGCTTCCACCATGTGCATATGGCAACAGATTCAATAAAACTTGCGAGTTTTGTTACTCCTATAAGGCAATTTGAGTATTTAAAAATGCCCTTTGGTCTTAAAAATGCCCCATCAGTATTTCAACGTTATATTCATAAAATTTTTAGGAACTTAGTAAATGAAGGAAAGATTTTAATTTACCTAGACGATATTTTAATCGCCACTAAAAATGTTGATGAACACTTTGCAATCTTGACTGAAGTATTCAAAATAATGAACAACAATTTGCTCGAGCTTAGGTTAGACAAATGTAAATTCTTATATAATAAAATTGATTATTTGGGTTACTCAATTTCAGAGGATGGAATAAAACCGAATCCTATGAAACTTCTAGCAGTTAAAGAATTTAGTGTCCCCAGGAATATAAAGGAACTTAGGAGTTTTCTGGGATTGTGTGCTTTTCTTTAGTTAGCAAATCACTTTATGACGTCCATAGGGAAGATAAAGATTTTATATTTAATGAGGAAAAACATAAATGTTTTGAGACCTTGAAACAAAAACTTATTGAGGCCCCACTTTTAAGTATTTATTCGCCTCATGTCCATACAGAGTTGCATTGTGATGTAAGTTCTTTAGGTTTTTGTGCTGTATTACTGCAGCGCAAAGAAGATGGTCGTATGCATTCAATTTTATATTTCTCGAAACGAACAACAGACTGTGAGTCTCGTTACCATAGTTATGAGTTAGAAACGCTTGCAATTATTTACGCTCTGAGGAGATTTAAGATATATCTTCATGGAATCAAGTTTACAATCGTAACCGACTGTAATGCTTTAGCACTTACTATTAATAGAAAACTTATTAACTCTAGAATAAATAGATGCGTATTAGAATTGCAAGACTACGATTATGAAATTGAACATCGTTCTAGTAGTCGAATGCAACATGTGGACGCACTCAGTCGTTGTCATAATATTTTGATACATAAAGAAGTCCTTTTTATGAAGTTCGCGAAGGTCTTGTGTACAGAAAATTTGATAAAAATAATAAATTATTGTTTTATGTTCCGGAGGCTATGCGTATCCATATTTTGAGAAATTCTCATGATCTTCGATCGTACGTGGGTGCAGATAAGGTTTGTGAAATTATTAAACGTGCCTATTGATTTCCCAATCTTAAATCTGTTGTGAAATATTGCATTCAAAATTACCCAAAGTGTATTGTTTACAATGTGCCGACTGGAAAAAGAGAAGGTTTTCTACATTCCGTTCCAAAGAGAGATCAACCATTTCTTACTATCCACATTGACCACTTAGGTCCGTTAGACTCACTCCTCGAAACAAGAAAAATATTTTCGTGGTAATTGATGGCTTTACAAAATTCGTAAAGTTGTACGATAGAAAATCGACAAGCACTGTCGAAGTTATTAATTGCCTTAAAACTATATTTAACATATTTAGTAAACCCTTAAGGTTTGTGTCTGATCGCGGATCAGCATTTACTTCTGAATCTTTCAAGTGTTTCCTTCAGAAACAATTAATTCAACATGTTTTAGTTGCTACTGGTTGCCCAAAGGCAAATGACCAAGTCGAGCGTAAAAATCGAGATATTATACCTATGATTGCGAAAACTATGAATCTATAGAAAAGAATATCTTGGGATCACACTATTCCAAGAATCGAATTTTCTCTTAATAATACATTGAACAGGTCTATAGGTACGACCCCTAGTAGAATGTTATTTGGTACAGACCAACGGAATTTTTGTGATGATAGAATTATGGAATTTATAGAAAATGGATTAAACGAACCAAATAGAGACTTAGACTTAACTAGGAAGAACGCTACAAGTAGAATGGAAATAGTTCAGAAGTACAGAAGTAAGGACCAATTTGATTTGAGAAGAAAACCAGCTAGAAAATATACCTAAGGAGATTTAGTGATGATCTCTAATATTGATACTACGGTGGGTGTAAATAAAAAGTTTATCCCAAAGTTTAAAGGTCCGTATAAAGTTAATAAATGTTTAGGGAATGATAGATACTTATTAAAAGATATTGACGGATTCCAGGTCACACAAAAACCATTTATAGGAATTTTTGATGTTACTAAAATGAAACCTTATATAAAATTAAGATCATGTTCAAACGAAAATGAAAGCTGTGCTATTAAAAATTGAATAATTAATTTATTTTACGAAATTTGTATTAGAAACGTAAGGTTTATGTGCACTTATGTACACACACACATGTATACAATCTTAGTGCCTAATAGAATAAATTAAAATGCTATTTTGCTTGCTTCTCAATACCACTATGTAAATGTATGTAATCAGAGAACGATTACAGTCAGGTTTGGCCGAATGTAGGTCATTTTAGTATGTTGATGACTTTAATTGTAAGTCACTGTAACGAGACTTTAAGAAGGCTCATTATAGTTACTTTTGTAAGCCATTGTTGTGCTTTCAGAAGAGTGGTAAGCGTAGGCGCATATGTTCAGACTAAAGAACCTGAGTTGAGTTAATCTTTTGATATAGAAAGAAGAAGAGTCTTATAAAATTATTCGTTGAAAGCGAGATGTGTTAAGTTCGGTGTCGTTGTTATGGTCGTAGCGTATTGCATATAGCAATATGTTACACTGAGGAATACTGCAGCATGTATTCCGGCCTGTGGTTAACCCAACAGCTGAACGCACCCCAAACCTGACGAACGAGCTCTGACATGCTGGTTTAGAAGAAGCAGACAATCTTCTCTGTCATTGAAAATTGTCCAGGCAGCAACATCGAGGGATTAAGTAAAAAGTTTCCGTGGCCATCAGCTAGTAAAAAAATCTTTAAGTAATTTCAGAATAATTTTTAGTCCTAATATTAATTTACTTTCAATTAGAAAAATTATTTTCACCCTCCTCCCAAATTCTTGACGTAAAATTGGACGAGGAGTGATAATGAATTTAAGGTGTAACCTCTCAGACCAAGATTTGCCCGCAATTTCACGTATAGCAAAACTGAAACTCCTGGTGAAATAGTTTCATCTTTTGAAGAATTTGCATGGTATCCAATGTGAGAATGAAGATTTGTGGGAATTGGTTAAAGAAGCCCATCCAACAAGTGCATTCCACCTTGCCGAATGACTAGTTAAAGATATTCTCATTGGAACCTCGTTGCCACGCATATAAAACAATTTGTTCAACGTATTCCACAAAAGGAACAAATTAATAATAAACTACAACAAGAAAACAGGCACAATCATCAATCCAGCACACTATCCACAAACCATAATCACCTTAATAATAGTGATGAAAGTAGTAATAGCAGTAATGGTAATGATAGAAACAATAGTAGCGACGATGCTGCATAAAATTTAATATTATAAAATGCTCAATTATGGGCACACATAGAGGAACTGACTGCAATAGTCCCAAGAACTGAAAATATGTTAACAAATTTACAAACAAAAGTTCACGAACAGGATACATATTGGCGTAGTGTTGTCCAATCTAAACAAGAAGAGCTTAACTTACAAAAAAAAATTCTGACGGACAGACCATTTAATATCGTTTGTGCATAGATTCGATTAAATAAATAATATACGTTCTGCCTTCCATTGATCGACGTGAAAGTTAATTTACACATCCACAGAAATAAGAAGGAAATAGGAAAGCTAAAAAAAACATATATATTCGTGAGCTTAATTAGTGTCTTATTTTTTTTTGTGTTCCTTTTGTTTCTAACTTAAAATTAATTTTGGCTTTAAACTCAGAATATCAGCATTGAACTACTGCTACGATTAATTTTCGTTCGTATTTGAGCTGACAATTAGTGTGGATTATTTCAACCCTTTTAACTTTCGCAGTTCTACTCTAGTGGACTATGGGTCAGTTCCTGGACAAACGCGCCTTTTGGATTTAAGTTTTCTATATAAATCGCATAAGTCGATACATTGGTTGTCGGCTGCTTTAATACAGTTTCATCTAGAAAGTACGCAGTAGCATGCGGATCGTCACGGAGGCGCCTCGGCGATGGATCCACAGCACGAAACACATGTAAGTTGTTGCCGTTTGGTTCTTTGCATATTTAACTAAATCCAAAATTAGATTTACAAACTGTTTCATGAATTTTCTTCATTTTGATATTTAAATTAAGCAAAAGAAAATTAAACCCATACGCATAATTAGATTTACAAACTATTTAATGAATTTTTTTATTTTTGATATTTAAATTAAGCAAAAGAAAATTCAATCCATGCGCAAAATTAAATTTACAAACTATTTCATGAATTTTCTTCATTTTGATATTTAAATTAAGCAAAAGAAAATTCCACCTATACGATAATTAGATTTACAAACTACTTAATGATTTTTTTTTCTTCATGCGGATATTTAAATCAAGCAAGCGAAAATTGGACCTATACACGCACCTATAGATTATTTTTATATTTAACTCAAGACGAAGAGTCGATCTACATACACCTATAGATATACGGATCATATGTTTCGTACTACTACGTCGGAATTGTGCCTAGGATTTTCTTCATTATTGGTAGTCAAGCCATTTTTTTCACAATTTTTTTGATTTGTAATATCACGATTTGAAAGTAATTCTCAATCGAAAGGAAAGTTGTTCAATAAAGTTTTTATAACGTAATGGAATCTTAAAGTTTTTGGTTTTATCCTTCACTTTCCTAAACGACCTTCATGCGAGAGGGATGAAGGTCGTTTAGGTCCGCTATTCTCTCTTCACAGATCTACCAAGGGACTCTGAAAATATCTGCCCTCAGAGTCAGTTGGGTGGTTGGGGCGTGCAATGAAGGCTGTTATGTACCTAAAAAGCCTAAAATAAATACCTAATTATAAATTAACAAAATTTAAAAAATATTAAAATATTTCATACATAAAATTTTCACATAAGCTAACCATGCCTAAAACATGGTTAGCTTATCTGTTCAATCAGTGAAGAAAATTGCGTCAGCAATTTTCTTCACATTCCATAAATTAAAACAAAATTATTCCCATGGTAAATTTTGCCTTCAGCAAAATTTGCCAGTAGAAATAATTACTTTAACAAAATAAAGCAAAAGACAAATCGTACCTTCAGTACGATTTGTCGTGAAAATTATAATATGTATGTACGAACGTACATACATATCACAAAAAAAAGCTTTCGCGATAAGAAATGCGCGCCGCGAAAATACATTACATGTATACGCGCGCCGCAATTTCAATCGACGGGACGGTGTCTGATGTTTATAAAAACATCAAATTTCATTTTTTCAAGCCACCGTCCAACGAAAAATATTCTGGACTTGTTTAATCAAGTCCAGAATAAATGAAAATTTTTCTCAGGGTAGAAATGCAACTATGCATTTTCTACCCTGAACGACGACTCTTGATCGCGATTAAAGTGATCAAGGGCGCAGTCGGTTTTTAAAAAGCAGTCGATTCATAGCAGTCGGTGTTTGAAAAAGAGTTGAATTTTAAATTTCCTAAGCGCGAGTTGATTTTTGAACGTAAAAAATTGTCGTCGGTTTTCTTGTAGAGCGGTAGCGCGTGCTCTGAGCAAAAAGAGTGAGATCTGAAGAAGCAACGGAAAAGTAAAAATTAGTTTGTTGAAATTGAAAGTAGTGAAATACAAAAACAAGGTTGGATCCCAGAAAAAAGATCTGGTGTGGTTCGGCGGTTCGGCAGGGCTAAAAGTGTGAATTTGTAAAATAAAAAAAAGAGAGACGTGAATACGTACCGATAACATAAGGGGTCCAAGTGGATTAAGTGTAAATAGTGAAATTATAACCCACGAGGAAAAATAAAAGAAAATTGTAAAAGGAAAGAAACAAGTGTTATTAATTCAGTTAAGTGCTAAGCCCGACAGGAATACTCGAAGAAAAGGAATACACGTAAAAAGGTATTTAACAATTGGCGCAGCCGGTAGGATAGAGGAAGCCTACTTTGAAAAACAAAAAAAAGTATAAGCGCTCGAAAACCCTCTATCCTACGAATCTAAAAGGAGTTTAGGACGAGATCGAATACTGGGCAAGACACCCTACCCTCCGCCTGAAGTTGAGTCTGGCTTCAGGAGTATTTCGATCTTGTCGGCTCCCAACGCTCGGGGTCGGACAGCTTTAACTGCCTCTGTTTGAAAAACACGCAGCCACCCCCTCATCAAAGCACAAAGTCCCAACGTGGGAAAATAGCGGGCTTCATCCCAGCCCAGGATAAAGAAGTCCACATCCCAAAATTTTAAAATTTACACTTGAAGGAAGGAAGTTTGCAAACCATCCGCTATCTGCGATCCAGAGCTGAAAGGGACTTCGAAGTAGGCAACGCGCCCCCCTTTCAGCTTTTATCCAGGGGAATTTAAGAAGGCCACGGGCCCCCCCGGCAGCAAAAGAACTTCAAGAAACCGAACCAACGATCCTGAATTGAGAGGGACCTCGAAGAAGGCAATAAGCCCCCCTCTCAATTTGAACCAAGGGAATTAAGACGGCAGAAGCCCCCCTAGCTGCAAATTTTACACACGGTGGTCCATGAGCGAGGAAAGCTCCCACCAAGAAGCACCGCCGGAAATCCAACTTCCATCAACTCCTCAACAATCTTCCTCGCCGGGCGACGCACAAGAAGATCCGTCCCGGTACGAAGGAGGCAACGCGGGAGCAACATCCGCAACAGAGGGTGCTAAGCAAACACCCGCAACAAACTCAACAAAAAAAGGGGTAACACTCAGGAGTGGGACAATCCTTACAGGTCCCCAACAAGTAAGACCTTCTACTTTAAATTTAGAAAATTATTTAAAATATCTAGAGGGGAAAGTGCGAGACTCCTCCGAACTTTCTGTTATACAGTGCGATTCTATCGATAAACAGCTCAAAAAGTCCCGTGAACGGCGGCTTGAGCAAATCGCGCAATTCAAAGAAAGTACGGAAAAATTTAAAGAAAGCTTAAAGCAGTTTGGAGAACTCTCGCACTCTCTCGAAACAGAAATTACAAATAATAGTGTAGAATTAAGAGAAGGTGCCATTGAGGACAGTGTCAGTGATTCTACCGTGAGTGAAATTCTTTTAAATTGGCTGGGCGACTCCCTTCTGGAAACCAGCATAGAAGAAACTAGCTCCCCAAAGGTGCCAAACTTTAGCTTCAGAATCCCCAGTATAAACATGGCAGATTACGCTAAAATCGCCAAACTGACTGCCCAGCTCGTCCCCCTATTCTCGGGAGAGCAGCACCCAAAATTGAGCCTTGAGCTCCAAACGTTCCTAGGATGCTGCAGGCAGGTAATCCAGTGCATTTCGGTGGATGAACTAACAGCATTTTTGCAAATCTTCCCCACCAGACTTCGAGGCGAAGCTTATCAGCTTTTTGCCTCAAATATGCCCACTACTTTCAAAGAAGTAGAAGAACGGCTAAATCGCACATACCTGCCTAGAGAAACTTACCAGGAACTGGTAAATAAATTAATCACTACAAGGCAGTATCCTTTGGAAAACCTCGCAGCCTTCACGGCACGAGTGAAACAAATGCTGGCACTCTGCAGTGAAGCAGCAGAATCCAAATACGGAGCCACAGCAGCGCCAGCTGTTAAAACGCAGCTGGAAGATTTCGCGAAAAACGCACTAAAAACAGGAGTCAATAACCCGTATATGTGCCAATACCTCCTGACCATGACAGACGGCACGGTGGATGACCTCGTACAAAGAGCGCTTGACATGGAGCGTCTCCAGGAAAGTGCTCTATTCCTGCAACCTCCAGGACAGTTCCAAACAAATATGATGCAGAATACATTGCCAAATTCTGCCTGTACTAGTGTACCCAGTAACACACATTTAACTCCAAGCAGTACCCTAGTAAATCAAAGCGTATACAATCCTGGCATCATCTCATACTCACAGGCCCCCCTCCAAAACAATATGCCCATTAACCCAAGCAGTCACATACCAACGTCACAGTTCACACAGGGAGGCACAGCATATATCAAACAGGAACCAAGATCGCCAAATAAGAATTATAATGTAAATAATAAAAATACCTATTTAAATAAAATCAGTTGTAGTTTTGTGTAACTTAAGAGGCCATACATATGCTGATTGCCTCAAAAGGAAAAATACGCCTTATTGTGTGAACTGCAAAATGTATAATCATGACGTGCGTGACTGCAGAAGGAACAACAATAGTTTTCAAAGACCCTAAAACAGAGAAGCAACAAACCAACGTCCTAGAGAGCCGCAAAACCCCAACAACTCCAGAGTCTATAACGTGCGTAAAAAGTGCGAATTTTGTGGTCGTTCTGGACATGCAGTAAATAACTGCCAACAAAAACGTAAATGGGAAGCCCGGAGTCAGGGAAACGACGTACAGTCGACCCAAAACTCCCCGGCTCGACTATAAATCTCCCATCTAATAAATTAGGGTCCCCTCAGCAGCTCGATTCCAGTGTCGCTACAGTAAAACTTCCTTTAGACATAGGCCTGAACGGCCAAACTAAACTAGTAGTAGACACAGGCGCTGAGGTAAGTATAATAAAGAAAAGGTCATTAAAAGATCTCAAGGAAATTAACCACAATGAGGCATGTACACTCCAGACCCCATTTGGTACGGGAAAGACGCTGGGAAATTGCCAGGGAAACTTCGTTTTCAAAAACAAAATTCCCTGCAAGTTTCAAGTCGTAAAGAACTTGCCTGGCCTTTCCGATGATGGACTTCTAGGAAATGATTTCCTAGCAAAAAACTGTAACGTTGAGGGTCCTAATAAGGCACTAAGGTTCCCTCGCACGGAAACTAATCCAGACGAATTTGCTTTGCCATTAGAGTTTGAAACGGACAAGCTACATTCTGAAAAAGCAGTCGAAGTAAGAACACTTGCAGAAGAGGTAGAGTCTAAACAGGCTGAACTATCCACCTGCAGTGTCTTCAAGGCTTCTCAAACGAGAAAAGCTGGCTGCCAAGCTCCAAAAGGGCCCAAGGAATGTGAAAAAAGCTGTCTGGGCGAGCAAGAGACCGATGAAGGCAGGCAGCAATTGGTTACCTTTAAGGAACCAATCTGCATACCTGCGCGCTCTCAAATTGTGGCCCCAGTGCCGTTACAAACTAAAGAAGAAATGCTCTGTTTATCCCAAGAGATAAGCGATGGAGTCTTCTTGGCAAACAGTTTGCTGTCATCTGGAGAAGAATTAGTGCTGGTTAGTATTCTCAACGCTAACAGTCATCAAGTAGTCATACATAGCTTAAAGTTACAGCTATATCCCATAAACGACTACACCATAGTCCCATTAATACACACAAAAAACCACAACCATACGCACATTCCAATACCAAATAAAGAGGCAATACCAAACAACACAAGAGACGGAACTGAGTGTCTAAAGCCTGCCAAAAAGGTGCATATAACTCTTCCGTCCAAAATCCCGAGGCATAAATCACTATTAAACAAACAACGGCCATATAAGAACGGTAGCGAGTCGCCAAAGCCTATATTAAAGGTGCATATTACTCCACCGTCCCACAGCACAAAAAATTCTACATGGTCAAAAAGCAATAGCATTGACGTGCATGAGTATATCACACAACCTAAGGCAAAGACCACACAGGTGTATCAAACTCAGCCGTCAACAAAGCAGGAAGCAAGTACCCTGTTACATGCTAAATACAACTAAATAAAGCCTCATAAGGAATTAACTAAATTCAATCCAACTTCAAGACACAAATTTACAAGGAATAGGAAGTCAAACCAAGGTTCAGCCGACAAGACGGCGATATTACAACATGTACGATACCTATACCCGGATAATGAGACTCCGGACGATCCAAAACAATACCCGCGTATTTCTAGGTTAGAGCAAGAACTCAGCCTAGACACTAATTTAACCGCGGAAGAAAAAATTTCGATATCAGAACTCTGCGAAGAGTATAACGATATCTTCTTCCTCAAAGGTGACAAACTCACCTATACAAATGCGATAACGCATAATATTCCCTTGGTGCAAGATCAAGCACCAATCAATCAAAAAATGTACCGCTTACCTGAAATACAGCGGAAAGTCATTAACGAGCAGCTAAAAGAAATGCTAGACAGCGGGATAGTCCAGTCTAGTAAAAGCCCTTGGAATTCACCTCTACTAGTTGTCCCCAAGAAAGCGGGACCTGACGGTGAAAAAAGGTGGCGCGTCGTTGTCGATTTTCGTAAATTAAACGAAAAGACAATTGGAGACGCATTCCCGCTACCCCGAATCGAGGATATTCTCGACCAACTAGGTCCCGCAAGGTATTTCACCACACTCGATTTGGCCAACGGCTATCACCAAGTTCTAGTCGACAAAATGGATCGACATAAAACTGCTTTCAGCACAAGTTATGGGCACTACGAGTTCAAGCGTATGCCATTCGGACTCAAAGGAGCCCCCGCCACATTTCAACGCCTAATGAATTTCGTCTTAACAGGCCTACAAGGCCTCGAATGTTTTGTCTACCTAGATGACATTGTCATCTATGGAAAAAATTTAAATGACCACAACGAAAAGTTGAGGAAAGTCTTCAATAAGTTGAGAGAGAACAACTTGAAACTGCAGCCAGAGAAGTGCCAGTTTCTACGAAGAGAAGTTGTTTACCTAGGACATAAATGTTCTAGCGAAGGAGCCCTACCAGACCCAAGTAAGACGGCTTGCGTCCAAACATTTCCTGTTCCAAAAACAGTAAGGCAAGTTCAGTCATTTTTAGGACTTGCCAATTACTACAGGAAATTCATTCCAGACTTCTCCAAAATTGTACGCCCAATTACGAATTTACTCCGAAAGGATGTAAAATTCACTTGGACAGAGAAATGCCAAGAAGCATTTCAGAGCATAAAAAGTGCTTTAATTTCTCCACCACTTTTAATTTACCCTGATTTTACAAAATCATTTAATCTTACTACTGACGCAAGTAACGAGGCTCTAGGAGCTGTTCTTTCTCAAGGAGAAGTCGGAAAGGACCAGCCCATTGCCTATGCAAGCCGCACATTAAACAAAGCCGAAAGAAATTACTCTACTATAGAGAAAGAGTTATTGGCTATTGTTTGGGCTACCAAGAATTTCAGGTGCTATCTTCAAGGCCGGAAATTCACGGTCTACACTGACCATAAACCTCTCAAAGGTGTCTTCAATGTGAAAGACCCTACTTCCCGTTTGGTGAGATTTCACCACAAATTATCTGAATTCGATTACAACATCGAATATAAACCAGGGAAGTACAACACTAATGCCGATGCACTAAGTCGCATCCCTCAAGCATTAAAGGAAGACAGTTTAGGCAATACCTTAACGGTAAAAGCCCTAGTCCACCACACGATGGACTCAGATGTGGAGGAAGTCAATTCCACAAATAATAAGAGAAAGAAGAAATCCGCTCATTGTTTCGTCGTGACTCGAGCTCAGAAGCAAAAGGCTCAAGAGACAATAAATAGCTCCAGTGTGGAGACAGAAGAGCACACGAAAGCGGACCAAAACGAAATTCAACTCACAGAGGCGGTAACACTAAACCCAGCATCGCTTGAGCAAAAAGTAAGTACTGATAAGACACCCGAAGTTATTACGAGCCCCACGGAGATCCAAACAATCTTAAAAGATTATCACGATTCTCCATTTGGTGGCCATCAAGGTGTCATAAAAACTTACAAACGCATAAGACGCAAGTATTGGTGGAGACACATGCTTAGCGACATCAAGAAATACATAAAAAAATGCCCAAAGTGCCAGACGATGAAAGCTTCTCCACAATATAAAATGCCAATGGTTATCACGGACATCGCAGAACAACCGTTCGACAAAGTTTACCTCGATATTGTAGGTCCATTAGAAGAGACGACATCAGGTAACAAATATATCTTGACCTTTCAAGATAATCTAACAAAATTTGTCGACTGGTATGCAATACCTAATGCAGAAGCAGTCACAGTAGCGCAGGTTTTCTTTGATGAAATCGTTACGCGCTATCGCATACCCAAAAGAATACTAACCGATCAGGGAACAAATTTCCTGAGTGAATTATTCAAAAGAGTATGTAAGCTTCTAAAGGTAAGGAAGTTACAGACTTCGGCATACCACCCGCAGTCTAACGGAGCACTAGAGCGTGCCCACAGACCGCTGATTGAATATCTGCGAACAATCGTAGACGAAAATCCCAAAACATGGGACCAATTCCTACGAACCGCTGCATTCGTGTATAATAATAGTGTACACGAGGGTACTAAACTTACCCCAATGGACTGCCTATACGGCTTCACAGCGGATGTCCCATCAAATTTAAAACGGGATCCCGAACCCGTTTACAATCATGAGAGCTATTATCATATACTGAAGTATAAGCTCCAAAAATCATATGCCACGGCACGAAAGAACTTATTGGCAAGTAAACAGCGCTCAAAGGGGTACTACGATAAGACAGTACGGCCCCTAACTTTCCATGTAGGAGACAAGGTCCTCATTAAGAACGAAAGCAGGAAACATAAGCTTTCTCAAATCTGGGTAGGACCTTATCAGGTAATAGCAATCCCAAGTGATGTAAATACCACAATCAAAATTGGTAAACGTATCGTAACGGTACATAATAATCGTTTAAAACCATATTTCGAGTAAGATCATGTTGAACAAAAATGAACCAGGTTGAATTAAAATTCCTACTTCAATGTCCATTAAACGTCATTTCAATACCTCCCCAGAAATATTTGCGGTGGAGTCACTCCACTGCCCAGTTTAAAACGGCACAATGCAAATACAAATATACTTAAAGAATTGTTTTCTTCCTCCGAATTGTCCACAGAAATGGCGCTAAAATTCATCGTATTTGCCCTCCTCATCCAATACACAGCAGGAGAGATCGCTGACAAACCCTATATAAGGACCCAACTAAATGGCTCGGGCATATTTTTCGAGGACCTAGGAAGCCTCATGGTATATCATGACACCTGGAATGTCCTCACCGAAATAGATTTGGATGAATTAGATGCCCAGATAAAGCTATCAGAATATGCGGAGCACTTAGTGCATAAACTCTGCATAAATGTAACTAACCCAGAAGACCTGTGTAACGTGCAGCAACTACACATACACGCTATAATAGACAGCGTACGAAAGCGCACGGAAACTATAAAGGAACTAGCACCAGCAAAACGCAAGGCCAGATCGCTATTTGATGGAATAGGCAATGCCATGCACTATTTGTTTGGCACTATGGACAGCAATAACGAAAAAGAAATTTACAGCAGGTTAGAAGAACTTGAATCGAATACACAAGCCCTAGCCGAGCTAGAGAAACAACAAATCAGTGTTGTTAAAACAACCTTGGAAAAGATTCAAAAACCGCTGGCCATGTTAATAGACAGACAACAAAAAATAGCACACCAGATAAACGATCTCCACCATGTAGCCAATGATTTAACTAAAAGGCAGCTAAGACAGGAGATTATATCAAGCTTATTGCTCCAAATCATCGAAGTTGAATATCGACAACAGGCCCTTCTGGATATAATAATGGCTAGTAGGACCAATCATATTCATCCACTCCTAATGTCTCCCAAAAATCTACTGGAGATATATCGCAAAACAACTTCGTATTGCCCTAACGATCAGAATTGTTTAGCCATCCTCTACCAAACAGCAGGAGCCCAATCACTCCTTATGCGGAACAAATTGGTGGTGAGAATTACTCTCCCAATTTTTAATCTGCCGAAAATGAGGCTACAACAGATTCAATGCTATCCTGTACCCATGTCAGCAAATTATTCATTAATTCCAAACCCTGGTTATTCATACATAGCCAATAGCGAAAAAACCCAGGAATTTCTCTTACTAAGAGGCGAGGACATGAAAAACTTTAAGAAAATAACAAGTAATTTGGAAGAAAACACGTATGTAGGCCGACTAAATACGCCCATAATAAAGGCAGCAACATCAAATGAATGTGCCATTAAGTTGTTATATAATCCTTTAAATGAAGTGCCCAAATGCCGGACCAGAGTTCAATCTCCCCAAAAGGACATGTTGATCAAACTAAACAAGCCAAATACGTGGCTATTTTCATTTATCACCTCAACGGTGCTACACATCACATGTCCAGATCACTTTCTGATCTCGAAACTGGAAGGGCAAGGGATATTAGAGATAACGCAACCATGTCAAGTGCAAATAAGTGACAAGGTGCTCAAATACGAAGGTCAAAGTAAACGCCCGCTGAATATAATTCAACCCAAACAATTTCCACAATTCAATCATTCCTTATTGAATTTGAGTCTGGTCGACATCTTACCAGAACCTCAAAACCAAACGCAAGTTTCAATGGAAATTTTAACGGGGGAAGATATCCACAAATCAGTCTATAAAGGCACACATTCATTGGAAGAGATCCAAAACAAAATCAGCAAATATCAAGAAAAGGTATCGAGAAAAAACTCCCATATCCTGTCCACAACCTCTCTATCATTTACGAGCCTACTAGTTCTGGCCATAATGATTGTTGTGGCAGTGAAATATGTACACCCTGTTGTCACAAGAATGAAACAGCGGTCAAAACACCCACAAGGTAACCCCGAATTTTTATCAGAGGGAATTCCTATGGAAGAGCGAACTAACGCTCCCCAAGCTACTCTAGAGCGAGCTAATGCTCCCCAACCCAGTTTAAGGCGAGCCAGAAGCCTCCCGAAAACAAAATCAGTCCAAATCGTTTAAAAAATGGAACACGGACACTGTCAATATGGACAATCAACTTAATTAAGGACATTAAAGGTAGACCTGGTAAAAGACGAAACGTACATAGATGCGATAATGTACCATAACAAAAAGTAAAAGGTATAAAACAACATGTATTACAGGCAGCAAGGCCTAAATAAATATATTGTAAACATATATATAAAAATAAAACAAAATTTTAAATAAACCCAAAATAGAGTAGAAATAAAAGTAAAATTGAAGGTGGACGTAAATGAACAAAATAGAAATAACCATAGATAGAATAGTTAAAAAATTAATTAAAACCTAATTATAAATAGGAAGTTTTTAAGCTAATAGCTTTAAACGGAAATGATTTAGAGTTAGTTAAACATAAATCAACAAATAAATAAATATGAAAATAAATAGAAAAAAAAAATTTTACACAAGGTTGTATTAAAGCTAAATAATAAATAAATAACAAACTAAATTGTAGTAGAAATAAAAACAAAGATGAAGCAAACCAAAATAAAAATGGTTAAATAAACAAAAGAATGTTAAGAGAAATAGTATACCAATAAAATTAATTTTGAAGGTATACATAGAAAAATGTTAACCTAAAAAGTAAAATATACTAAAATATGGAACAGGCGGAAAGTCCTAAAACCCATTAAAACTAAATGTACAGAAAAGATAGATGAAAAAATAGAATTAAAATAAAAAGATATTATATAAAGTTAGGAATAAAACAATAGAAATAAACTGTACCTAAAAATGCACAAAGCAGCAAAAGAAAAGTAAAACACATTAGAATTAAAGATTTATAAAAATACAGTAAGGTACTAAAACTAGATAAAACATTTCTTAAAAGTAGAAATAAAGCATAAATAAGAGATTATAAAATACCAGGCTACCATTAGAAAAATAAATAAGCCTTAAATAGGTTAGAAGAAGAAAATTTTAAAAATTAGCACTAACAAGAACACGCTATAATGAAGATAAGGCTGTAAAGCCTAGCCGAACCGACCAGAATCCGAGCCGCCAAAATAGCACCCACAATAACTTCCCCTGAGAATTATTCCTCTTCAAAGAATAATTCTCTTTTTCTCAGGGGGAAGGATTGTCATGTACCTAAAAAGCCTAAAATAAATACCTAATTATAAATTAACAAAATTTAAAAAATATTAAAATATTTCATACATAAAATTTTCACATAAGCTAACCATGCCTAAAACATGGTTAGCTTATCTGTTCAATCAGTGAAGAAAATTGCGTCAGCAATTTTCTTCACATTCCATAAATTAAAACAAAATTATTCCCATGGTAAATTTTGCCTTCAGCAAAATTTGCCAGTAGAAATAATTACTTTAAAAAAATAAAGCAAAAGACAAATCGTACCTTCAGTACGATTTGTCGTGAAAATTATAATATGTATGTACGAACGTACATACATATCACAAAAAAAAGCTTTCGCGATAAGAAATGCGCGCCGCGAAAATACATTACATGTATACGCGCGCCGCAATTTCAATCGACGGGACGGTGGCTGATGTTTATAAAAACATCACATTTCATTTTTTCAAGCTACCGTCCAACGAAAAATATTCTGGACTTGTTTAATCAAGTCCAGAATAAATGAAAATTTTTCTCAGGGTAGAAATGCAACTATGCATTTTCTACCCTGAACGACGACTCTTGATCGCGATTAAAGTGATCAAGGGCGCAGTCGGTTTTTAAAAAGCAGTCGATTCATAGCAGTCGGTGTTTAAAAAAGAGTTGAATTTTAAATTTCCTAAGCGCGAGTTGATTTGTGAACGTAAAAAATTGTCGTCGGTTTTCTTGTAGAGCGGTAGCGCGTGCTCTGAGCAAAAAGAGTGAGATCTGAAGAAGCAACGGAAAAGTAAAAATTAGTTTGTTGAAATTGAAAGTAGTGAAATACAAAAACAAGGTTGGATCCCAGAAAAAAGATCTGGTGTGGTTCGGCGGTTCGGCAGGGCTAAAAGTGTGAATTTGTAAAATAAAAAAAAGAGAGACGTGAATACGTACCGATAACATAAGGGGTCCAAGTGGATTAAGTGTAAATAGTGAAATTATAACCCACGAGGAAAAATAAAAGAAAATTGTAAAAGGAAAGAAACAAGTGTTATTAATTCAGTTAAGTGCTAAGCCCGACAGGAATACTCGAAGAAAAGGAATACACGTAAAAAGGTATTTAACAAGGCATACCATCTGTGCCTTCGATTTGGATGTGGGTAAGTGACGTAAAAGTCCCTTCAGGACTGAATGTGTACCGATGTTTTGGTTTTAGGCACGATTTTTTTTTTTGATTGTGGCAGGCGGCAGCGGCAGGTTTTTCGTGGCACCTCCCCACACTCTCCGCCAATATCCGAGGCGAGCTAGCGTGCCGCCCTGCAGTCAACGCTGTCCGTCGAGTGATCTGCCAGCTCATGCTGACAGTCTGGACTTCACGTCCGATGTTCATCACTCAACATAGTTCCATAACAAAAATGGCGCCCAACGTGGGGCCACCTCAGTTAGACTTCGGTGGTCTAAGTGTAAATTTTACTGGGGACTGGGACTTAGAGTGAGATGGTAATTTGGCACTTTGCCAATTGACTGACCTCAAGTCTCATATCCAGTGGAATTTATATGCAGACCTGGGTCTAACTAGTTTGTTATTAATAAATTTTTCTGTAGAGTAACGTTAAAGTTTTAAAGTTTATGAAGGTTTTTGCTATTTTGATTTTTGAATTTTTGATTGAGTAAAGTAAAGTAACGTAGCGTTTTAAAGTTTTTGAAAGTTTTTGAATTGAAGTTCGACTCTAGGTTTGACTTTGGTGAAGACTCGAGTCTGGACAGGTGTCTAGTTTTTGAATTTTCTGAATTTTTTTGGAATGATCTTTCCCGCTGGCCTTCTGCCATGGAAATGGTAGGTGGCCTCACCACAATTTTTTTTACTGTGTTCTCGCGGAGACATGTCTCTGTTGGCCAACTAGCTGGATAGAGCCGTAAATCTGTAAGACGGCTTTTTGGCTTTCAGCTAACTAGTTGACCAGATTCATGACTCTGCCCAGTTGGAAGGTTAGCTGGACATGACAATCATGTGAAGAGGAAGAAAAGAGTTGTTGGAGGAGGGAAGTGATGCTGGAGACCTTCAGTAATCAGGAGTTGGCATACTGCTAACTGCCTGGCTGAAGAATCTCTAGTATCATTTTCAGTCTCTAGCTTCTCCAACTTGAATTCCGCGTTTGATGGAATTTCGCCCATGTTGCAAAGTTTGGCGACCTCGATTATTTGATTGCATTTTTTTTTTTTAATTTTAAATTGATCTTCCTGGTAACTCGATCTTTGAAGACTTAGCTGTCTTCTTCGAGCATTGGATTTTGTTTTTCCTTTCTGGACTTCTTGGCATTTCTTCCAAACCCTTGGAGGTTTTGAAATCTTGACTGTATGATTGACAGATTGCATCATGGTGGAGACCGTGAGAACACCCCCTTCCTCGACAGACAGTGTGAATAGGTTGCCTGAACAGTGCTCTATCTTACAAGATAGAGACTGGTCATTCGAACGAAAGCCTGTTAAGACTGTATGTGGACACGTGTTCCACAAAGCATGTTTGCGCACGTGGATAGGCGAACAGGAAAATTGTCCAAACTGTCGACTTCACCTTACCCAATATGATTTTACCTAATATACGGGAGCCGTTTCAAAGAAACCAAAGACGAAACCTGTCAATAACGAGCGTAATCAGCCTGCACAGACATTTGAGTTACCACCCCCATTGACTATGCCATCAGGTAGTCGAATATCTCTATCACCTGGAATGTCAAATGAGCCTTCTGGCATTGGACAGAACTCAGCAGTGACCGAAACCCTGCTGGCAGGTCTGCGCATACAGCTGCAGGATTTGGTTCGAGAAGGCCTCGAGCAGAACTTGAATGCATTACAGACTGAATTGGCAAGTAGCGTCCGACAGCAAATATCAGCTGCAATTCCACCAGTTCATTTCTCACGGCCACCTCCTTCTATGGGTGAACCGATATCTCCGAACGATTTCAACGATACACATAGGCAGTCGTTTAACAGACCGGCATCACGTCTTGGTCAGCCTAGTGGTCAGCCTAGACCAAACTTTAACCAGCCTCCACCAGCTCCATCTCATCGTATCCCAGCAAGCGTAGGACAACGATGTTCTGGCAGTCCCATCCGCAGATGGAATATCTCCTATAATGGCGACAGCTCTCGACTTACTGTCGACGAATTCGAGTTCAGAGTAGAAGCACTGACTTACTCGGCACTATACGGAGACTTTGAACTCTTGGTAAGATATATGACCACTCTGCTTTCTGGACCAGCAATGGATTGGTACTGGTCTCTCCTGAGACAAAATTCCAAACCCTCGTGGGAATATGTAAAAGCAGCTCTTCTAGCTGAATGGGGAGTACCTAAAGACGACCTCAAGGTCAAATTCCAATTGATGGTGAGGAAACAGAAAGCAGGGGAGTCATTTGCGTTGTACCACCAACACCTGGTATACTTACGGGACCAATTGCAAAACCCTCTTCCAGACGTCGAATTTCTGGAAATAGTCAAGTCCAACCTATTTCCGGAGATCCAAAATAAAATTTGCTTGCATCCCACAAACACCATCCACCAACTAAGTATTCTTGTGACTCAAATACAAGCTACACAGCAGCGAATCGCGACAGCGGGCAGCTGGAATACTTATCGTAGCCCAAGAGTCAGCGAGGTGGATGAGTATCGTCCGACTGATGGTGAACAGCACCACAGAACGTTATCTGTTGGAACTGTGACCAACTCGGTCACTTTTAACAAGACTGCCGGCAGGAAAGTCAAGTTGTGTTCTGCTATGGATGCCCGACAGCAGCCATTGCCGACAGAAAAACCTGAGACGGGTCGGGAATACCACCACCGTTTCTCGACTAGTGTTAACGTCACGAACACCAACTGCAACGAACACTCCAGTTCAAGCCTTGAACAAGGAGGAAGGTCCGTTCCATTAGCAGACCTTGATGATGAACCGCTGAATTGTCCACTGATATCATTCAGTAATTCTGATGATATTACTAAACTCCCTGACAGTACAAATATTTCGCTGATAGAGACGGAGAATTTGATAGACTTCTGCGCAGGTCTTCAAGCTCCCATTTCCACTTCTGGGGAGCCCATGACACTATTAGACACTTCTTTGGAAGAGTATTTAATTTTCGACGTCCCGATAACACCGACAGCACCTGTAGCTGACAAAGTTACTGAGCAGGAGGTTCGACCTCCTGGCATCTCTGTATTAAATCGGCCACCAAGCTCTGTTATGACGAGTGGGTGTGAGCCTATTTTGCATCCGCTGACGCCGTATCATACGCGTCTGCAGAATTATAATGCAGGAAGAGACCGTATCTTCTCCTCAGTAGCGGAGTTAGCTGACATTATGTATCCTGACCTGGATATGAGACCAAGAAAGAAAAGATCTACCGTTCGTTGGCGGGAATACTGTCGACGGATGAGACTGGAGAGGAAAAAACTGGCACAAATTTCCGTGTCGATGCCAGACGACATTCGACCGTATGCCGAAGTAAAACTGCTCGGGGCGAACTGAGACTGGATTACTTGATAGTGGTGCCACTGTGAGTATTCTAGGCCAGGGAGCTCTAGAGAAGCTTGCGGAAGCAGAGGTTGAATGGAAGATGTATCGGACACAGGTTCAAGTAGCGAATGGTGCCAAGACGACTGTGCATGGGCATGTGAACTTGGACATCACTTTAAGAGGTAAGACCCAAAACGTGCGTTTTTACGTGGTTCCTTGGCTCACACAGGCACTATATCTAGGAATAGACTTCTGGCGGCTATTTGGGTTGGCTCCAGATGTCCTAGGTATAGTTGCAGAAGTGACACCGAGTTTACTAGCTACTCCTCACACCGACTGCCATGTTCTTTCCAGTCTAGATCAACAGCGTCTAGAAGCTACTAAACAGCGTTTCCCTTCTTTCGCCTCTTTAGGCCTGGGAAAGACATCGTTGGTCCCTCACAAGATTGAAACGATTGACGCGACTCTGATAAAACAGAGGTTTTATCCGATTTCACCGGCAGTACAGAGTTTGATGGATGCAGAATTAGAGCGAATGCTATCACTGGGTGTGATAGAGGAGATCTTGGAGCTCTCCAGTTGTACTAGTGCGGAAGCCTGCCGCAGATAGATGCGCTTCTGAGTCGACTTCCTCCGGCAAACTACATTACAAGCCTGGACCTGAAAGACGCATTCTGGCAGATCCCACTAAACGCTGATTCCAGAGAGAAGACCGCTTTTACTGTTCCTGGTCACCCTTTCTATCAGTATACAGTGATGCCATTCGGCCTATGCAACGCTCCACAAACGATGTGCCGCCTCATGGATAAAGTCATTTCTTTCGATCTTCGTGAAAATGTTCTCGTCTACTTGGACGACTTACTGATTCTGTCATCAGACTTTGACTCTCGTCTCACGTTGCTATCCCGTGTAGCAGATTGTTTGAGGAAAGCTGCCCTCACTATCAACGTTGAGAAGAGTAAGTTTTGCATTAAGGAGACTAAGTACTTGGGTTTTATAGTCAGGAAAGGAGGAATCAGGACTGACCCAGATAAGATCGCAGCCATAGTTGACTATCCGTCACCTAAAACTGTTCGGCAAGCCCGACGCCTACTAGGTATGGCGGGGTGGTCGAACGGTTCATCCCGAACTATGCTGACTTAACTGCCTCCATAACTGACACCATGAAGAACCCTAGTCAGTTCAAGTGGACACCTGAAGCCCAGACGTCTCTGGAGATGCTAAAACAAAAACTAACCTCTGCTCCGTTGTTAGTGAGTCCAGATTTTACCAAGCCTTTCGTTATACAGTGTGATGCGAGCCAACAAAGTATTGGTGGAGTGCTGATTCAACTAGATGACGATGGCCACGAGAAACCAATAGCCTACGTCTCGAAAAAGTTGAACTCAGCACAAAGAAATTATACAGTCACAGAGCAGGAATGACTAGCTGCAATCTTAAGTGTACATAAGTTCCGGCCATTCATAGAACTTATACCGTTTAAGATAGTGACTGAACATGCGAGCTTGAAATGGCTGATGTCTCAAAAGGACCTCAGCGGTAGACTTGCTCGGTGGAGTTTGAAGCTTCGAGGTTTCGACTTCTCTATCGAGCACCGAAAAGGAACCCTGAATGTCGTCCCCAATGCGCTGTCACGCATTCATTGCGACAGCCTGTCCACAAACGAAGATCCTGGCCCGGAAGTTGAGCTTAGTTCGTTGGAATGTGAGGAACTGAGGCATAAAGTTAAAATGACTTCTGCCAAACTACCAGATCTTTCCGTCAGGGATGGCTTCGTTTACATTCGGACTGTTCCGAGATCAGGCGATTCGATTCAGGAAGAAGAAGCTTGGAAGCTTTGGATTCCACAAGGGGTTGTCTCCGAGGTTATTTCAAGAGCGCATGATCCGCCACTAGCTTCTCACGGAGGTATAGGGAAAACAGAGAGAAGACACTTGTACTGGCCACGAATAACAGTTGATGTCAGAAACTACGTAGGCCCCTGTGACGTGTGTAAAGAGACCAAAGCCCCAATTACTATTCTGATACCACCTATGGGAGTCCAGCCTGTGACAGAATGACCATGGCAAAGGCTGTATATTGATTTTCTGGGTCCATAGCCTCGATCAGTGAAAGGGAATGTCTGCATCTTAATAGTTCTTGACCACTTTTCTAAGTTCCCGATTCTCAAACCTATGAGAAAAGCATCTACACTCAATGTGTGCCAATTCTTCGAAACGGAAGTGTTCCATGTGTTCGGAGTCCCGGAAACGATCGTCTCTGCTCGACTCAGTTTACCGGATTACTGGGCAAATATGGGGTGAAGTACTTGCGAACGGCAGTTTACTCGCCGCAAGCAAACGCCTCAGAGCGAGTAAACAGGTCTGTATTATCAGGGATTAGAGCATACTAATTAAGAAGGAACACACAAAATGGGATGAGAACCTGAGCCAGATAGCTATTTCCCTCAGGAGCTCTTTCCACCAAGCAACTGGTTTCTCTCCTTATCGAACACTTTTCGGTCAGCAAATGATTGAACATGGCAGCTCCTATTCCATCTTGAGAAGTCTTGGGACTCTTAATGAGCCTTTGTGAGTAGATGCTGAAGACAAAAAGAGATTGATCCGTGCGAGAGTGCATGAGAACTTACACAATGCGTTCGAACAGGGTTCAAGAGCCTATAATCTCAGGGTGAAGCCTGTTGACTTCAGAGTGGGTCAAGAGGTATTCAGACGGGATTTTGCCAAAAGCAACTTCCAACAGCAGACTAGTGCTAAACTGGGACGAAAATTTGTTAAGTGTTGGGTTAAAGCCAAGAAAGGAAACTCCTTATACGAGCTTGAGGATCTGCAGGGGAAAACCTTAGGAGTCTATCACTCCAAAGACATCAGGCAGTGATATCCATTCTAAAAGCGTCATCTATCTACTGTCACGTTTATTCCTGGTAGCCCTACGAAGGCATCCAGCACGCTTCACTGGTAAACTATAGGATATCGCGAAGCCCTCCTATTGCCCCGTCAATGGTGGGTGATATACCTGTTGGAATTCAACCCCGTCAACACACCTCTACCTCTTATGAGTAGATAAACTTTTTATAGTCCCTTCCGGATCGGCCTTATTTGGAGGATTTTTCCTTGTCTGTCCGTCTACAACATTTCGTTAATCGGCAACCGTTGGACATAGTAGTACTAAATCTAAATCCTGGTAGCCCTCAGAAGGCATCCAGCCAGCTTCACTGGTAAACTATAGGATATCGCGAAGCCCTCCTATTGCCCCGTCAATGCTGGGAGATATACCTGTTGGAATCCAATCCTGTATACGGCTGTTAGCAAGTTAGGAAATGAAATCGACAACGTCACCACTTCGACGACGCCTTGGGGACACACCCTTGAACAATCGCCGGTCGGAGATCAGAGTGAGATGCTTTGCCGGGAAAACTTAGCGATCAGTTGTTTAGGTTATTGATCGCGCGGTTTTCTCAGCATCTCGGTGAAGGAGGGCAGAGAACGGCTGGATTTCTTAGGTTACCACCTTGTCGATGTAACTTTGATTTCCCACAGGGAGAAGAATGTCGAGGTCTGATCGAAGACTGACGGGACTTCAGGGATGTGTCCTCGATGCGTCATCGGTCAAGTAAGGGCAACAGTCGTAATCGAATACGAGTGATGAGGAAGGCTCATTGGGTCATGGGTCGAGACACACATTGGGCGCCCGCAGGGATGAGGCCTATGTTTAAGACCGGCTAGCTCAGTCAACCATTTTTCAGCATTGTCTGAACCACGGGTGGTCTAGACCACGCTCTCCTGTTATGGTAGTAGCGTATTGCATATAGCAATATGTTACACTGAGGAATACTGCAGCATGTATGCCGGCCTGTGGTTAAACCAACAGCTGAACACACCCCAAACCCGACGAACGAGCTCTGACATGCTGGTTGAGAAGAAGACAATCTTCTCTGTCATTGAAAATCGTCCAGTCAGCAACATCGAGGGATTAAGTAAAAATTTCCGTGGCCATCAGCTAGTAAAAAAATCCTGTAAGTAATTTCAGAATAATTTTTAGTCCTAATATTAATTTACTTTCAATTAGAAATATTATTTTCACCCTCCTCCCAAATTCTTGGCGTAAAATTGGACGAGGAGTGGTAATGAAATTGAGGTGTAACCTCTCTGACCAAGATTTGCCCGCAATTTCACGTATAGCAAAACTGAAACTCCTGGTGAAATAGTTTCATCTTTAATGTAAGAATGAAGATTTGGGGGAATTGGTTAAAGAAGCCAATCAAACAAGAGCATTCCACCTTGCCGAATGACTAGTTAAAGATATTCTCATTGGAACCTCGTTGCCATGCATATAAAACAATTTGTTCAATGTATTCCACAAAAGGAACAACTTAATAATAAACTACAACAAGAAAACAGGCACAATCATCAATCCAGCACACAATCAACAAACCATAATCACCTTAATAATAGAGATGAAAGTAGTAATAGCAGTAATGGTAATGATAGCAACAATAGTAGCGACGATGCTGCACAAAATGCTCAAAATGCTCAATTATGGGCACACATAGAGGAACTGACTGCAATAGTCCCCAGAACTGAAAATATGTTAACAAATTTAGAAACACAAGTTCTCGAACAGGATACATATTGGCGTAGTGTTGTACAATCTAAATAAGAAGAGATTAACTTACAAAAAAATTCTGATGGACAGACCATTTAATATCGTTTGTGCATAGATTCGATTAAATAAATAATCTACGTTCTGTCTTCCATTGATCGATGTGAAAATTAATTTACATATCCACAGAAATAAGAAGGAAAGAAGAAAGCTAAAAAAAAAAAAAGAATATTCGTGAGCATAATTAGTGTCTTATTTTTTTTTTTTTTGTGTTCCTTTTGTTTCTAACTTAAAATTAATTTTTGGCTTTAAACTCAGAATATCAGCATTAAGCTACTGCAACGGTTAATTTTCGTTCGTATTTGAGCTGACAATTAGTGTGGATTATTTCGACCCTTTTAACTTTCGTAGTTCTACTCTAGTGGACTATATACAGATACATAAGGTATATAGGGGTCAGTTCCTGGACAAACGCGCCTTTTGGATTTAAGTCTTCTATATAAATCACATAAGTCGATACATTGGTTGTCAGCTGCTTTAATACAGTTTCATCTAGCAAGTACGCAGTAGCATGCGGATCGTCACGGAGGCGCCTCGGCGATGGATCCACAGCACGAAACGCATGTAAGTTGTTGCCGTTTGGTTCTTTGCATATTTACCTAAATCCAAAATTAGATTTACAAACTGTTTCATGAATTTTCTTCATTTTGATATTTAAATTAAGCAAAAGAAAATTCAACCCATACGCATAATTAGATTTACAAACTATTTAATGAATTTTTTTATTTTTGATATTTAAATTAAGCAAAAGAAAACTCAATCCATACGCAAAATTAAATTTACAAACGATTTCATGAATTTTCTTCAGTTTGATATTTAAATTAAGCAAAAGAAAATTCCACCTATACGCATAATTAGATTTACAAACTACTTAATGAATTTTTCTTCTTCGTGCGGATCATATGACGGAAGTTTTTGTTCACACTTGAACACTCCTTACGACACTAACTTCTCTCACTAGTTTAGGTTGACATTCTATTTTTGTACCTTTAGGAATTCTTATGTTTCGTACTACTACATCGGAATTGGATGTAGGTAAGTGACGTAAAGATCCCTTCAGGACTGAATATGTGCCGGCGTTTTGGTTTTAGGCACGATTTTTTTGTTATTATGGCAGGCGGAAGCGGCAGGTTTTTCGTGGAACCTCCCCACACTCTCCGCCAATAGCCAAGGCGAGCTAGCATGCCGCCCTACAGTCAACGCTGTCCGTCGAGTGATCTGTCAGCTCATGCTGGCAGTCTGGACTTCACGTCCGATGTTCATCACTCAACATAGTTCCATAACATCGTTAGGACGACATCTTAAAACTTAATAAATGTAAGTGAATAAAGTGGATTGATAAGACGTTTAATTTTCTTTAAATATTATTGCCCTCGACCTCCTGACTCCTACAGCACAAATATTTTCATTAGAAAGCCAGATTTAAATACATCTGCATTCACAAAATACAAGCTTGTATGAAGTATTTCTCTATAAACTAAAGAACTTTCAAAGTTTCATGCCAAAATACACGCAAATTGTTATGGTCGTAGCGTACTGCATACAGCAGTATGCTACACTGAGAATTACTGCAGCAGGTATGCCGGCCGGCTGCCATACCGACAGTCTGCACACCCAATCTCGGATAAATTCTTGCCAGCCATCGGAGAAGAAGAAGACAATCGTTTCTGTCTTGTCAAATCTTCCACCCAGTGAACAGTGAAGTGTCGTGTCCCAAAAGCAATCAATGAATAAAATTCACGAAACCATCAAATAAATAAGAAACACTTAATTAATCACGGTGAACCTTCTTCAAAAACAACGCTCAAATTACTTTAAAACATAATTCTTTATTACGAGAAAACAAAATGATCTATCTTAATAATACATCAAGTACTCCGAACCGAAACTTGACACTGCAATGACTGATAACTAACGGGCACTCGCCAGACCAGTCATTGGTCTTTTATGCCCCGATATTCGGAAGCACTTTCTTTGCTCACAACGCGGATGTAAACAAACGACAACAACCTTGTCGTTTGTTCTACCGGTTGCAGCACCTGAGTCGCTTAGTAGTAAACAATCCAATGCGAGGTTAATTATTATCGTAATCGTCGATTGCTCCACTAAGCGCTCATCGCAGCCAGCTGTTGGGCTAATCAGCAAAATAACCGACAGTTGCAGAACAATACCATACGAGGTTATTGTTTAGCAATTGCTGATTATTTCGCTAGAATGCGCCCTTAGCTGCTGGAAGAAGAATCTTCCTTATATCGGGCCATAACATCCCTCCCCCCTTGGAAAAACTAGTTTCCGCAGGAAACTAGATCTGTAGAGTGCAACAGTCTTAAAAATTGAAAATATTTTTGGTCTCCGTTCGGTTCAGCTTGTTTTACATTTTTCGTTACATACTTAAATTTTATTTTCCTTTTCTCACGTTTTTCATTTTACGTCATTTCACATCTTTTAATTCACATTTACATAATTTCTCTTATCTTTTTCTTTTCACGTTTAATTTCTTTCTTATTTTCTTCTCACATTTAATTTTCTTTTTTAAATTTCTTTCTTATACCCATTACATTTTCTACTTTTCTGCCTAACATTTCCTTTAAAAATTTTTTTCTATATATATATTTCTACATTTTGTTAATTAACTTGGCTCTCTTTTTTTTTACATATTTCATATTTATTTTCCATGATCTTTTTTCCTACTGCCTAAAAAAAAATTTTTACATTTCTTTTAAGTTCAAAATTTACAACCATTATCTTGAAATCCCTCTACCTAATAAGTTAATTATATCTATTACATAGTTCTTTCTAACCTTAAAGTTTTTTTATTATTAACAAAAATGCTTAATTAATTTACATGCATTTCAAAAATATACAATCTTATTTATTGTCTATCTAATTACAAAAATAACAAAAATTAAAAGTTTTTTTTTTTTACAAGCATTTATAGCACTTACATATATATAACAAGAAAACCCATACAAAAATTCTATTTAAGGGTATACTTTCTATTGGTGCCCAATACAATTACATTACTACAATAAAATAACTACTCTACTATTCTAATTGTACCAGCTGTTTCCCGACGACGGTAGGTAAATTTGCTGTTGGCAGGTTTGCTGTTGTTGGAATGACGACTTCTATACTGGATTCTGCTTGCTTGGATACCCTCGATTGAATTGGCCCCGTAAACGGTTTGCTGATGATCGTTCGAGTTTGTTCACTTTTTTGTCGCTTTAGATGGCACACTACTCCTGCTAGTACTGCTAAGGTGAAGATGTAAAAATTTGTAAATGGCAGTGTTCTTCAATTGATAACACCCCTGTAGATGATAGTTCTCCAATGGTAGTTGGTGAATTTTGGCAGTTCACCTCTAATTTTGTTTTTTGGGATACCACAAATAGCCAATGGTTCCTCGTCATCATTCGAACTAGACTGTTCCATTTCGGTATAACTCGATCTTTACATGCTCTCGAGTTTACATTGAAGCTTCGGAAAAGGTTTAGTGCACAATTTTCTCCAATGGCTGTGAAGGTCGGGCCCAACTGTGGACAAAGGAATTGTGGCTGATCGGCTGTGGTCGAAAGCTGTTGGCACCCCTGATACTGCTGATAACGCATTAGGACATTGCCGTTCATGGTTGTTAGCGGCTACAAATTCGGCATCCAGATCATATATGTGATAGCCCTCGTCGTCTATTGTAACAGGAATTGTATATATCTTATGCATATCGAACGCAACTCTTTGTGGCTGTGGAATTTCAACCCGGATCAATATCCCTTGATTTATTTGAAGGGATTTCACTTTTGCAATCTGCGTCAACAACTGGAAGTTCTGGAATTTCTCATCTAAATCCAATTGACGAGTGGCGTTCCTCATTATTTCGCTCATTTCCCGCGCGTGAATAATCAATGGATGTAGCTTTCCGACACTCAGAGCGACCAACATACTGATTATATTTTCCTGCATATCACTGATTTCTCGTAGATGAAGAGTCATCAGTGTAATTACTTCGCCCATTTCTAATCTAAGCTGCAATGCCGACAATTCACGATATTGACCCTGTTGTGCTTTTACTAATGCTGAGATTTTGTTACCTAGCTAGTAGATAAGCTATGCCGGTTCTGGCCCACTGTTTTAGCTTCCAGGATTTCGCCACAGATGGCGCCACAGTCGCTACGTGGTTTGAGCCCATACTAAGTAGGTTTGTGTCTTGGCTGTATTGGTTTGCGCCTTGGATGCGCCATTGTGTCTTGGGTGCACCATTGAGTCTCGACTGCGCCCTAGCGGGATTAATCGGTACTACCGGGATGTGTCATTTGCTCTTGACTGCGCCTTAGCGGCATTAGCAGGTACTACCAGCATGTTCCGGTTTTCTAGCGACATCTGTTCGGGCATTGTGTCTTGGGTGCACCATTGAGTCTCGACTGCGCCCTAGCGGGATTAACCGGTACTACCGGGATGTATCATTTGGTCTTGACTGCGCCCTAGCGGCATTAGCAGGTACTACCAGCATGTTCCGGTTTTCTAGCGACATCTGTTCGGGCGCAAACGCCATTTCTTGAGTAAGGTTCCCTAGCGGCCTTAGCCGGAACTACCTGGCTTTGCTGTTTTCTTTTATTGGCGGGAGAGTTCAGCATCATTCGAATTTCACAACATGGCATCACCATGAACTCTAGACGATGTCAGTGAGACATTAGCCGATGCTACCAGCATGCTCCGGTACTACGGTTCCCTTGGAAGTTTTTTGCTTCACTTTTGGCCCACACGTGGCAGCATGCTACGGTTTTGGGAAGTTTTTTGCTTCACTTTTGTCCCACACGTGGCAGCATGCTACGGTTTTGGGAAGTTTTTTGCTTCACTTTTTTTTGGATGTGTGGTGCGCCTAAATGTAGGCTTTTGTTGTTTTCAAGTTTTGCGCCTGGTTCTGAATTAATATTAGTAATAATTGATTTTTCTTGAGCGCCTAAATGTAGGCTTTTGGTTTTGAACTAATAATTAAAGTTAATAGTAGGAAATTTTTGTTCATGCCAATGGATTCTAGATGGTGGGTTTGTGGGGGGGGATGGGTAATGAAATTTTCATCAGAAATCCTCTACGGGCTCTGGTTTTCGAGATATTAGCGTATTAATAATTCAAGTTATTTTTGCTCATGGAAATGGATTCTTGGCGGTGTGTGGTGGGAGGGGGAACGAAATTTTCATTAGAAATCCTCTACGGGCTTTGGTTTTCGAGATATTAGCGGCATTTGTTCAAACAATTAGTTAATTGGCAATTATATAATTACTAATTGGCAATTAGCAGCTTGGTTGGTCATTAGCTAATTGGCAATTAGCTAATTGGCAATTAGTATTGTGATGCGATGCGCTTTACTGGAATTCTCATAAAATAAACAAATTTAAGTAATATCAACACTTGCTGTAAATATTTAATAGAAAACTTCAAGTTTAATGTAAAAATATGGTTGCTGGGAGGTGTATTGATACAATTTCTTTTGCTGAAAATAATGTTGTCAAACCAAAATTAAATTTCAATATTTATTCACATCAAATTAATTATTTATTTCTAAATCTTAAGTTATAAACTTTTTCCCTATGTTCTATATTCAAAATTGGTAGCAATATAAGTGAAGTTCTATGAATCCTATCTTGGAAACGAAAGCGATCCAGAGCATATGTCTCCCAAGGTCCTTTTCTGGGCTCATATTCAATTATATAAACTTGTGGAGCACTAGTACTAAACGTAACTTTCATTATCACTAATAATTTAGAAATATTAATAATAAAAAAAAAAAACTAGTTTCACATTATTTATTTTTTTATTTAATGAATATAATAATTAATTGAGTACAAATTAACATCATGGCGAATAAACTCTATTTTAAACGTTCGGCCGATAGGACCTCTATTTATAATATAAAAATCTCCTGCAGTATTTATCTCCAGTATAGTTTCATCAGTAATTGTGCTGTACCGTGCAGGAAGGAAAAGTTGACAGTCTTCCAAGTCCAGGATGATACGAGATCCAAATGCAGTCTTACATCTTCTGGCACCCAGAATCTTGTATTCCTTATTAAATTCCATTTCAGCTGTCTTTAGAGAAGGTGGGTACTGCTCCAGCTTCTTCAGTTCCTCCATTGCGTTTGCCATTTCAGATTACTTTCTCCTTGGTTGTTTATCGTTTGAAATCCAAAATAAAACTGATTGCAAATCTGATTCAGCTCCTCAATTTATAGTCATGATTCCAAAACAAGTTTAATCCTGTTTAAAGCAAATTTGCAATATCAGCACATTACGCTGAATGATTTATGTAATTTGATACCACACTTCCTGTAAGCAACCCAATTCCAAGAATTTTACTGATCGAAACGTTTCATTGGAATTCGTAAACATCCTGTTGTAAACAAATTTAAGCAATATCAGCAAATGATTCATGTTTATTCTACTGATCGAAACGTTTCATTGGAATTCGTAAACAAATTCGCATTTAAGCTGCATGGTTCATACACACCTGTGTAAACTTCCTGTTTACAAATTCGCATTTTAGCTGAATGAGTCATGCACACCTATGTAAACAAATTTAAGCTATATCAGCACATTTATTCTTTTCATCTAATTTGATGCCACACTTCCTGTAGGCAGCCAAAAATTTTATTGTTCCAAGAATTTTGCTGATCGAAACGTTTCATTGGAATGTAAACAAATTTTCACATTTTCATGTATGTAAACAATCTTATTTGCAAATTCAACCAGCAGAATAAAGTAATCAAATTAATTTGAGTGATTTTCTTATCGTGTAATTCGATATCATCTCAGCCTGTAAGCAAATTACAAATTACAAATTACAAACCGTTGCTATAAAAGCGCAAGCAAACTCTTGGGGAGCACCAGTCAATCTAAGTAATTCAAAGTGTTAGTGCCGAATAAGAAAAAAATTAAAAATGTCTATCACAGTAATAAATGAAAGTTTTTCATTAATTAAGAAATTGCGAGAAGATGTGTTGAAGTGTTTAAGTGATGCAAATTTTGTGAATAAAAACAATATTGTTAAAGAGTGCAACAGAAACATTCGTAAATATCAAGCAGCTTTTCGAAAGTGTAATAAGAATGCTATGAAACAACATTTGCACAGCTGTATTGCTCAAATTAAATCGTTGAAAGTGCTAATAAAAGCTCCCCATCGAGGTGGAGGAATTAATCAACGATTAATAAGAAGTGATTTTGTTAAGTGGGAAGAAATAAAAACAGCATTCGTAGGTAGAATTAGGGCAGGTGTTATCGTGAATATAAGCCACCTAGATCCTAAGCTGTTTATGCAAGATGCTTCCAAATTACTTGCTCGCCGCATTAAGAATACATTAAAACAACAACACCATATTAAAGTGGCTACAACGTTTTGCGGCGAATTTATTAAACAAAATGCTGACAATGAAATTATAAAAGACATTAAATATTTCCAAGCGAGAACTGCTCCAATCAGTGCAGATGATAATTTAGAGGAGTGGTTTAAAACAAACATTTTGGATCCAATAAACACTCAGCTAGAAGAATTCCAGGAAAAAGACAGTGGCTGGGCACTGCACTCTATAATACATTTAGCGGTGCATATCAACAAGTTTGAGCCGATTCGGGGATCATTTTATGTACCTCTGCCAAAGGAGATTGCATCAAAGAAAGCTTGCATCAATGTACAAAATAATGATGAAGCATGCTTCGCGTGGGCAGTAACATCAGCGCTATACCCTACAAATGCTCACTCTGAAAGGTTCTCATCATATCCACATTATTCTACTGTGCTAAATTTAACTGGAATAACATTTCCCATGACGCTTAAGCAAATAACGCAATTTGAAGGCCAGAACGATTTATCAATAAACGTGTTCATCCTAGAGAAAGAGCGTTTCTTCACCACAGTTCCAGTTAGACTTACGAAACACAGGATGGAGCGACATGTAAATCTCTTAATGCTACAAGATGAGTATGACCAGGATGATGATGATGATGATGATCATATGGATGATGATGATGATGATGATGATGATGCCAGTAGATATCATTTCTGCTGGATTAAAGATCTTTCCCGACTCATATCAACACAAACTTCAAAAAATACTCATAGAGTGTATATATGTGACAGATGTTTGCTCTACTTTTACTCTGAAGAAAAATTAACATCACACACTCCCGAATGCGAGAAGCAAAACGACTGCAGAATTATGTTTCCCTCAGAGGAAAAGAAATGGTTGGAATATAAGAATTATAACCATAAGAATCCAGTTCCGTTTTGTGTGTATGCTGATCTTGAATCAATATTGAAGCCGATTCAGGGAAACGATCAAAATACACAGCGAATCCAGGAACATGAAGTTCACAGCATAGGATTCTATTTCCACTGCAAACATGATGCTAAGCTCTCATATTACAGAGCATATAGAGGCACACTGAAAAAAATTTTGGGAAAATAGCCTATATTTTATATATCCACGTTCCTATAATTATGACCCTTTTCGTAACAGCGATAGTTTATAGGAGCCGGAGCCATAGCTATAATGAGTTATTTTTGGTTATGTAAATAGCAACTATGACAATAACATGTAGAGCTTCATCCTATAGTTAAATAGTGTATTCACCAATAGCGTGCTAAATAAACCAGCTATAGACATAGCATAATTTACAATATACTATAGAATTGATGCAATGACTAAATATGAAGATATCCTATAATTGTTTTTGCTGTGGCAATATCATTTAGGACTTATGCTATAGTTAAAAGGTGTATTGCCAATACTTCGTTCAGCAAACCAGCTACAAACATAGCATAATTTACAATATACAATAGAATCGATGCAATGACTTTACATGAATATATCCTATACCTTTTCGTACTGTAGCAATAGCATTTAGGACCTTATCCTGTAGTTAAAAGATAAATTGCCAATACTTCGTTGAGAAAACCAGCTATGAACACGGTATACCTAATTCGCAACATAGAGTACATTTCAAAATACTTCACATCTAGGGAATCTATCAACTGAGTTGAAATGTTCTCTATGATAGAACCATTGCAATGCAATATACCATGTTACATTTCTGACTTACTCATATTTTAGTAAACATGGTAATAGAATTTTATGCAATAGCCTGGTTTTAAATACATGATTGCGGAGAACTTGGGATTATGATTATTTGTACGAAAACAACGTATTTGGACTTTTATTACCTTCGATTTAATATCTTAGAGTTTTTTAAACATAACATACTTCATTAACATAGTGATAAAACTCTGAAATAAATAAATAACATTTTCAAATTAATCAAATTTACTTAAGTATATCATACCTAGCTTATAAGTCTTTTTTTTTCATATTTTATAGGTTTTTTTTACAGTAGTATCTTTGAAACTAATACTCCGATTAACGAACATAATTTTTATAAAATATAAAGATATTAAATCACATAAATCTTGCCCTGAACTTTATGTAGTGACCTAGTTTTGCTATACGTCGTAATCTTAATAAATTTTAGAGACATTTTTAGTTCAATACTATGTGCATATAAATGTCTGTCAAAAAATAATATATCTGTTTCTTGGCAAATACATGTTACCATCAATTCATTTTCAATATATATATATTTGATTATTGCAAAGTGTATTTCGTTGTTTTTATCATACTCTAGAACAACTCCCGCCTTTAACTTAATATCAAACACTTGAACCCATTTAAAGAATTGTATATTAATATTTGATTTAATATTTTCAATAATTGTAGTATGTGAACTTTCAAATTTAAATTCTTTTTTACCATACTTTAAATGATTGCTTAAGCCAATTTTATTTATTAATCTATTAGAAAAGCTAAGTCTTTCTCGCTCCATAATAGTTTGACAAATATTCCTTCTTGAGGTAGTTGAATTTGATATTTTTTTAAATGTTTTGTGTTTTCCTTCGCATCTCATTGACCAAATATGTTTAAGCGGACCTACTGCTTCCATTATCGAGGGGTAATGAGTAAGCATATGGTGTTTTGGTTTTAGTGGTAAATTGTAAATATCAATGTATATTTGGTGATGGAGAGAAATTAAATATTTTAAATTTTAAATAATATGGTCATCGATAATATCAAGTAATAATATTTCAATAACGTCAATCAAAAGTAGGAATAAATTCCAAAATGGATCATCTTCTGGAATTAAATCTCCAATAATAAGCCCCAGGTATTTTGAAAGTTGCAAGCACTCTGAGGCAGATAGTTTAAGTCTTTTTTGCTTTATATATTTGCTTGTGATTTCTTGAGGTATATTGATACCTTCATTATTACCGTAGTTAAAAAATCGTATTCTGTTATTAAGAACTTCTATAGAAAAGAATTTGTTTATATTAATAAACTGGTTCAACATTAGTGCCATTTCAAAATTACATACTCCTTCATAGATATCGTGCATAATATCCACACTAAAGTTCTCAACGGCTTTAAAGTGCCTAAGCTTATCCCAAATACTAGGAGATGAAATTCCAGTTTTCTTAATATCACAATCTTTAATACCTACGGAATAATTATCCATGTTTCTTAGTTTTGTAGGATCCTCTTTAATACTAATTTTGGTGATATTCTTTGGACACAAACAAATTCTGCAAAAATAATTTGCAGAGAAACTCTCTGTAAACCCAAGTATTGTGTTTAAAGCCAGGTTGTCGCCGATGCAAAGAGCTAGAACTACAAAAACTTTTCGGTTTGAAACAATAAATCCACGTGATTCTAACTCTAAAAGTTCCTCGACAATAGGTTGGAATACATTATTTCCAAACGACTTTTGATCTAAACTGTTGTATAATAACAATAAAAAAATGTTTTCCAATTTTGAACGATACGAAGAATGAAGTGAAGGTAATAGCATATACACTGCACCTAATTTCTGAAAACCTGCTCGCGATCCCAAAGCATTATTAGTTTCGAAATCATCAAAATATAAAATTATCGGCAATACAAAGTCATCAGAAGAAAAAGTTTTAATTTTGTTTTTCCAAAAGTCAGTCTGAATAATATTAGACCGAACATGTAAAGTATTATTTTGATCTAGTAAAAATTCGTGATAAGACTGTACGGAATCAAAAACACCAGGCAATTCTAAGAAAGTTTTCAACGTATATGTAATAGAAATAAACTGTTCCTTTACTTCTACTGATTTTAATATAATGAAACCATCATTAGTTTTGGAAGAGTCTATTCTTTCTCCAATGGTAACTGCGGAAGGGGGTTTGTAAAAATTTCCTTTCAAAAGTAATGCCCGCCTCTTATGTTCTGACATAACATCCGTCAGAGGATTTTGTAAACGCTCAAATATGAGGGAAAAGATTTCTAAATTATTTTCATTTTCACCTAATTCTTTCAACCTTTTCATCAAGGTATACTTAATTTCAGTAATTAATTCACCCTGAAAATATTTTGAAAATATGTCTAAAACCTTTTGTACGTCTTTTCTACATAAGTTTATATTCTCGTAAAGATTACATATCAAATGGGTATTTTGCTTTTCTAATAGACTAATGATATTTTGTTCATCTAAGTGCTTGAAAGCAAGAGCGCAATCTTCATTTTGAATTGAAGAGCATAATGAGTTATTTTCCTTTTCAATTTTAAAACGAAATGAGTTAATTTCCTTTTTATTTTGTGGATCGAGTATGTTTACATAATCAATGCGGGTTTCATCAAAATGTCTTTTTATGTGGCATTTAAAAGAATGAAATGAACTAAAGCATCGTTCTTTTTCACATTTTTGACATTTCCACACATCTTCGAAACGATGAAATAATTTTAAATGTTTTGTATATGATACTAAAGAGTTAAAATGTTCTTTGCAAAGAAAACAATCCATTTGTACATATTTTTTAAATGACGAGAAAATGCGATTATGTATTATGAAAACATTTTTGATATACTTATAATATAATATAATATAATATTATTTAAGAAATTTCGGTGATAAACGAACTTACGGCTGTGAAATTACGATCCCATTTAGTTTTAATACCATATATGTAGTGCTGAATAAAAATCCAAATTGCTTCGTAAGGACGAGGGTATGCTGCATGCAGAGCCATAAAATATTTAAAGCAAGCATCTATTGCAGATAGTGGGTTATCGAAAGTGTACAAGTGTCCATCAATGGTGACATGTGTTGCTATAATCTGAGAAATGTCAGGTCCAATGAATATCGAACTAGGTTGAAATGTATCCTTATTTTTCCTAAGTTTTTCACGGCAAGAAGAAATCGTTTCTGCAATTTTAGATGAATCCTAAAATAGTAGAATTAGAGATAGTTTTGAATTTATTTAATTATTATATTACCGTGACGTGCAAAATGAATGACTGAGATATTTCTACAGCCGAAAATTTTATTCTCTTCTTTTTGTCTTCACTTGTAGTGTAGTTAGTCCCAAGAATATAAGGAAGTAAAAAAAATCCTGTTATATCGCATGTAGCCTTTTGTAGTATCTGTGCTACACCTTTGTTTTTTAATTTCTTGCAATAATTTATAATTTTACTGTTAATTTCAGGCCATTTTACGAATAATTTATTTGAATGGTCGCCATAAAGAATATCGAAATCCTGCAACAAAAGTGTGCACCCACGTGATTCTTTCAGCACTGGATATTCGTCGAAGTACTGAGTTATTGTGTAATTCTCCTTATTTTTGAGAATTTCAAATCTGTATGCAGATGTTTCTTTCCAATATTCTTGATATTTTTCCCAAGGCTCACGACATGTCTTTAAAAATGCTAATTTTTCCTCATTTATATTTTCTGTGCTTGTTGTGGAAGATACAGAAGCTTTCTCAGTACTGTTTTGCCGTAAACGCTTCTTCAGCCTATTGTAGCATTCCCATAACTTTCCACATGCCAGTTTCTTCGTAATTTTGTTGTATGGTATGAAGTACGTTTGAGAACGTTCATTATTAAAAATGGCAATAATTTGATTTGTGAGTTCTAAAAAGCGCTCAGTGCTGATTTTAAAATTTTCCCTCCGAGTTTCAAACTCCTTTTGGATTATTAAGTTTGCCAATAGATTTCGATGTGTGTTATCCAAATTACAATTTTTCTCAAAATAATGTTTGACAATTACTCCATTTGCACAACATAAATAGCTCTCAACTTTGTCTTCCTTTACAAGTAATAAGTCATCTGTCATAAGCGGCAATACAGTGGCATTTGAATTTTCGAGAAACTATATAATATTATTAGTTTAAAAAACCTTATTTTTTAAAAATTTTAATTTGAGTAATGTACCTTTTTTATAATGAAATCGTTTTGATCATTTTCGATCTGGTATGTTTGAATTGAATCCGACACAGTTGTGCCTAAGAATGACGTTGAGCTATCGTATACTCTCTCTTTATTCGTATATACTGTTTTATATTTTCTCCAAAATTTCTCCCTTGGTCCAGCCTTCGGGATAATTTCTTTCACCAAGTCGTAAGTTAAATTTTCAAAGACTTCCTGATCTATTTCATGAGCTTAGAAGAATGAACACATAAAGCATTTAATATGATGATTATAAAATTATTTAAATTATATTTAAAATCGAAAATTGAAGGACAAGTATTCCGAAATTACAATAGATGACCTTTCCTTAAAAATTAAGTATACAAATTTATATGTGTGAAGAATAAGTAAGAAAGCTTCAGTTTCTCAAATTTGCTTACACGATTAATGACTGAAAAATTAATGAAATACAGTGAACAAAGGAAAATATTAAATACGATGATATATTAAATCTATTCTTTTTGTCCGTAGCCAAATAGTGTTTTGTACTATCTAGTGATTACGATTGGAAGTGTTTGAAAAAGAGCTTACACGTGAAAAACGCTAGGAAAATTGAGATAAGGTTTTCAAAATTTCATGATAATTGTTTGAACAAAACGTCACAACAGTTCGCCCAAAGGTTTGGCAAGTTCTACTTTGACTTCTTGCAAGAAAATTTATGTCAACTTGATTACTTATTTCCAATTTTCTAAATCTTTCCCACTTGTTTGAAAGCACTTTTTAAAACAATTCATTTCACATTTGCATGTAGGTATAGTTAAGTGTACTGCACCGGACCAAAAGGACACCGAAAATATAATCGGAGGTCATATAAATATTTTGCACTAATCACATTTATATAGCTTTTTTATATAAAAAATATAGTAAAACCTCCTATAAGAATAGCTCGTGTGCCATTGAGTTGTATATTATATCATGGAAGGAAAGCATTTTTTCTTACATATTTCGTATTATTACCACCCATAAACACCGAAAATGTAAACGAACAAATTCCGAAAGGTACACAAATTATCACAAATTACAATAGATTACCTTTCAGTAAAACAGTTTTCTCAAATTTGTTTGCGCAATTGATGATAACTTTTTAAGAAACACTTTCTGTAAATTCAGTTTCTATCATTATTTGATATCACTGATATTGTCTGATATTGAACACGATTTAATCATCTTACTTAAAATGTAAGGAAAATTCGATTAAGAAAAAAGTCGAGAAAAAATCAGACAATGCTCAACGCACACTTTCCTATTTATGATGATTTCGTTCACAAATATTCTATAATATTTATAACTGGAATCTGTTGGATTTATAGAATCTAATTAAGTATATTTAACTTACCTTCAAATAAGCAAATTAACCCCATGAAATCCCAGGATTGAAGAATTTTTTTAACAAAGCACATTTTATCAAAACTTATTACACACTACTCCGATTGATTAAACGTTAACTTCGGAATGAGACAAATTCCCAAATGCCGACAATGACAATAACAAAGTGGTGGCCTGATATTATATTATTTTAATGCACATACACTGATCTATTTGCGCATGTATTCCATTTAAGTGTTATATGTTCCCATTTAGATTGCAACTTCGACCATGTAAATTGCAACTTCGAATATGCGCTTTATGATGAAGTGCCATAAAATATGGCTGGTTATATTGTATTATATTGTATTTCAGTGAAAATTCTGAAGTTAGTTACTTAAATCACACTTTTTTTTTATTTTTAACTTTTTTGGGACTCATACTTAATAGATTTTATTATTAATTTGTAAAAATAGCTTCCGTGTAATAAAAATCCTATTTGTTTTGGAGAAAGCCCTATACTTTTTTAGGATAACAATTTCTACTATTAATTGCACTTTCAAAATCTCCCACATATATTGCCATATTTGGAAAATATTATCATATTTGCTATATTTTCTATGCTTATATGACCATAAAAGCATCTCCAAAAATGTTTGGAAATTTTGCGATGAACATATCTTTTATTGCAACACACATTTCAAATTTTGCCATTGCTATTGTGAAAACTAAGAATTTATTGCTACACCTCCTATAAAAAAGTGCTCCTAAAGGTTTAGCAAATTTTGCCATGTAAATTTTTTTCAGTGCAAGGACTGTCAAAAATGGTTTGCATTAGAATTGCAAAAGATTGCATCCATAGCTGTCCAGGAAAAGCTGAACATCAGGCCAATGCAACCCCTGACTAAAGAGGAACGGCGTTCACATATGGAAAATACTTGCTGCCATATATGTGAAAAAACG
This sequence comes from Dioctria rufipes, assembly GCA_963924295.1. NCBI lineage: Eukaryota > Metazoa > Arthropoda > Insecta > Diptera > Asilidae > Dioctria > Dioctria rufipes. The sequence continues at coordinate 110,448,359 of OZ002740.1, forward strand.
TTTGCAGCCGATGAGGAACGAGTCCGGGACCATTGCCACTTAACGGGTAAATACTGAGAAGCATAATTCAATTCATTTCTTTTCATAAATTCTTTTAACAGGAAAATACCGAGGACCAGCGCACAATGCATGCAATCTGATGTACCAAGATTGCTCCATAGTTCCAGTCATTTTTCACAATTTATCTGGATATGATGCTCATTTCATTATTAAGGATATAGCTACATCTTTCCCAGGAAATGTTGATCTCTTGCCAATAAACAAGGAAAGATATATCTCGTTCACCAAGCACATGGACGGCAGCTACATAAAATTCAGATTCATCGATTCCTTCCGTTTTATGGCTGAATCTTTAGATAAGCTATCATCATTGCTGCCGATGGATAAATTAAACATTACAAGATCAGTATGGCAGGGATTGGATGATGACACTATCAAACTTCTTACACGCAAGGGTGTCTTCCCATATGATTTTATTGATGACTGGGATAAATTGGATTTCCGGAACTTGCCAACACAGGAAGCGTTCTACAATAAACTGACTGACAGCGCTATATCTGCTGAGGACTACAATCATGCTGAAGAGGTCTGGCAAAAATTTGAAATACAAACACTTGGTGAATATTCCGATCTATACCTTAAGACTGATGTTCTCCTATTGGCTGATGTGTTTGAGAACTTTCGAGAAGTGTGCATGAAGACATACAATTTAGATCCAGCACATTATTACACCATGCCAGGCCTAACATGGGATGCTATGCTAAAATACACTAATGTGAAATTAGAGCTGATAACCGACGTAGATATACTGCTATTCATAGAAAGAGGCATTCGAGGTGGTATAAGTCAATGTTCAAACAGATATATGTAGTAAAGCCAATAACAAATATATGTATGATTTTAAGCCTGAGGAAAAAGAGAAATACTTGATGTATTATGATGTCAATAACCTTTATGGATGGGCCATGTCACAGCATTTACCAACCGGAGGATTCAAATGGGTTGATGTTCCCAATATTGACGTTTCCGAAATTCCTGATGATTCTCCAAATGGATACATATTCGAAGTCGATTTGGATTATCCTCAACATCTGCATGATAAGCATAAGGTCTTACCGTTTTGCTCTGAGCATGCAGCACCACCTGGAGCAAAATTAGAAAAGCTTCTGACAACATTACATCCAAAAACTAAATATGTTATACACTACCGAAACTTGAAGCAATGCTTATCACATGGACTCATCCTGAAAAAAGTGCACCGGGTACTTCAATTCAACCAATCAGCTTGGCTTAAACCATATATTGACTTAAATACCACCAAACGGATGCAGGCTACAAGCGATCATGAGAAGGACAGCTATAAGAAGATGAATAATGCAGCTTTTGGTAAGACCATGGAAAATGTACGCAAGTATAGCGATATCAAGCTTTGCATGAAGTGGGAAGGTCGCTATGGTGCAAAAGCTCGGATTGCGGCACCCAACTTCCACAGTGCAACGATATTTGATGAGAATTTAGTTGCTGTGGAATTAAGGCGACTTAAAATATTATTCAATAAGCCGCTCTATATAGGAATGGCAGTTATGGAAATTTCGAAAATATGCCTCTACGATTTTCACTACAGTTTTATGCAGCGTGAGTATGGAGATAAATGTAAAGTCATGTATACTGATACAGATTCTCTAATATATGACCTTGAAGAGAAAAATGCATATGAGTTCATGGCCGAAAATATAAACAAATTTGATACAAGTGATTACCCAGAAGATAACCAGTTCGATTTACCGCTCATGAATAAAAAGATTCCTGGGCTAATGAAGGATGAGCTGAATGGGAAAATCATGAGCGAATTTGTTGGCTTGCGCTCGAAAATGTACAGTCTGCGAATAAACGATGGTAAAACTGTAAAAAATGCGAAAGGAGTAAAGGCTAATGTAGTCCAGAAGCATATCAATTTCGAAGACTACGTCGAATGCTTGAATAACGAGCGAATATTAACTGCCAATCAGAGCTCCATACGATCCCATAACCATAGCGTGTACACTGTCAGTCAAAAGAAGATTGCATTGAGTCCTTATGATAATAAGCGACATATTATGAGCGGAACGACGGATACTCTACCATGGGGGTATTACTCCATTTCATCAGATCAACAAGTAGCAGCCGCAGAAAGAATTTAAGTCAAGTGAAAATAATAAATCTATTATAGTTTTAGTTTCATTTATTAAAGTAATTTGCATTATAACTACATGTATAATTGTAAAATAAAAAAGTATTGTAATTGTATTATAGTTATAGTTGTTTTTCAAGATATTATAAAACATCTTTGTTATTAATCCAAGAATTGTGTTTTGATGAAAATCCGAGCCATTTAACGTAAGCTTTATCTCCACTCTTCTTTAAGATTTTTTCTACGAGATATAGGTTTGGGTGTTTAACTTTCAGCAGCTCCAGTTCATAAAAGCCTCCTGTGATTGGATTTCCTTGATAATCTTCCAGCCGATATGTGATGGGATTTGTGTTTTGAACTTTAATAATTTTAAAAATCTCAGCTGTCCAGTTTGGTGTATAACCTTTCTCAAATATATGCTTGTATTTGCTGATGCGTACAAAATCTCCAACTTTATACTTTGCAGGAACAACAATCTTTATATGACTGTATACAGTTGAAAGCAGTTGTTTTTCATTGGAGACGTTGATATCACGTGGTCTCATTTTCGTAGTTCGATGTATTCTTGAATTGTATTCAGTGAGCAGTTTCTTCATCATACCAATCCACTGATAAGTTCCATTAAAGCTGAATTGCCCATGCATATTTGGAGAAGGTATCAATTACTGTCAGTAGATAGCGGTAACCCTTGTTCACATACTTGTAGGGATCCATTTCAACCAAGTCTGCCTGCCACAAGTCATCTAGTCCTTTGATAATCGCACGACGCCGTTTAAAATTTTTTCTCGCTGGTTTATGCAGCTCATTTACCACTTGTCTCTTACTCATCATAATTATAAATGAAACAGATTTCTCAAAAGTTTTTACTCATATACACCATCTTTTGGTGTCAAGTCTTTCTTATTTATTACTGAAGTAAACAGATAGTTTTCAATCTTCGCGATTTCGTCATTGATATATAGCGTTAAATTTGCCACCTCTATATTAATAGTTTTTCTTATTTCTTCCACACTTATTTTAATTTTCTTGTCAACATAGTCTTTGGTAGTAGCATCATCATTTTCAAGGGGTTCACCAAGTCGTTTTATACACTTTGAGTTTAGATCGTAGTCTCCGTTTATCGTTAAATTAAATCCAATACCCCGCTCTCCTTGTTCACCAGCTGGACCTTGTATTCCTTGTTTACCAGCTGGTCCTTGAATTCCTTGTTTACCGGCTGGTCCTTGAGCTCCTGTTGGTCCACGTTCACCTGCTTTCCCAAAATATCCTCGCTTAGAGAAACGTCCAAACTTGTCAACGCTCATCTGTAGATTGTGTAGAAGTATGGCAATGGAGTAGTATTTAAACTATAATATCTGCTTCTCGCAACTCCTCCAGTATAGATAAAATTTCATTGTTGTGACTGGTGTTTCCAGCCTGCTTTGATGCCATTAGAAGGCGCAGTCTATCCACTAATTCATTTGGATCATCCCAGTAAATGTGATCAATGTTTTCTTTAGGCAGACGCATTAGTCCCATGCCTTTATGCTGTATAAGTTTACTGATTATAGCTTTATACTTAGCCGCTCTAGTACCTTTTATTTGCCCATCTTCAGCATAGTCACGTTTATATGCATTGGTATCTCTCAAAATAGATCCATAATTAGTTAAATCCTCTTTAGTATATAGACTTTTTGCAGGATCTTTCATAAATAGCAGTTCACATAACCCCAAAGTTGTTTTATAGCTCTTCCCTTTAATAACAATATTTCCTACATCATCAACATCAAACGTTGAATTACCGATTCTCCACGCGTTGTTATCATAGTAAACTCCATAGGTTGGATCAATTTTAGGGCTATTATCAGTGAATAGCTTTAAATAGTTTGAAACTATGTATCCAGACGTATCGGGGGAGCTGACAGGAGACCTTCCTATCAATGTTCTTGAATGTTTAGGTGTTGCGAATTCTTCTTCAGATGTTAAGGAATAATCTCCATAATTTATAGGTGTGCTACTAGCCTCCATTTTCACATGTTTTCGTTTTGGAGGAGTAAAAGGTTCCACAATTTCGTTGTCTTCTTCTTTTTCTTCTTTTGGTTCCAATTTGACAGGTGGCTCGTTTTTGACTCTTGTTACAAACTCTTTTAAGGTTTTGGTGATTGGCTTGAAAGTTTCTTCAAGTTGAGCTTCTGCTTCAATCCTTCCCGTCTTTAGAGCTTTAAATTTCCTTCGCACTGCATTCCTTGTCTTGATGATTTGTTTTAATAGATTTTCATTCATCTTCGATATTAACTGAATAACGGCTTTTCAAACAGCTCTGATAACAGGTATACAGCTTTCCAAACAGCTCTGATAACAGCTTAACAGCTTTCCAAACAGCTCTGATAACAGCTTAACAGCTTTTCAAACAGCTCTGATAACAGCTTAACAGCTTTTCAAACAGCTCTGATAACAGCTTAACAGCTTTCCAAACAGCTCTGATAACAGCTTAACAGCTTTCCAAACAGCTCTGATAACAGCTTAACAGCTATTAAACAGCTCTGATAACAGCTTAACAGCTTTTCAAACAGGTCTGATAACAGGTGAACAGCTTTTCAAACAGCTCTGATAACAGCTTAACAGCTATTAAACAGCTCTGATAACAGCTTAACAGCTTTTCAAACAGCTCTGATAACAGCTTAACAGCTTTCCAAACAGCTCTGATAACAGCTTAACAGCTTTCCAAACAGCTCTGATAACAGCTTAACAGCTTTTCAAACAGCTCTGATAACAGCTTAACAGCTTTCAAACAGGTCTGATAATAGGTGAACAGCTTTAATCTATTCAGCAGATCCACAGGATTCGGTGTGCTTTCGTCTGAGTTACAGCTTCGACTTATGAATATTTCGCATGTTTCATCCTTTTATAGTACAATGAAGGTATCAAATCCTTTACGGTAGCGCGCCTTGTTTAATGAGCTGTCCTTATCAATCAACAAGAAACCATATTTATCCTTCCAACACTCGGCACAGGCTCTTCGAAATTTATCAAACTTCATGTCTGTATTCACATGATCATTATAGATATGTTTCAAATTCAACTCATCTTGCTTGAATAAGATGATTAAATTAGCATTGTCACGTATTAAGTGCTTTGGTATATGCGTATATGTTTGACAGAGATAGAAGCTGTCAATATCTTCGTGACGACCCATGCAAAAATAGGATCGCACATTATTTTGCTTTTCACATGCTACATCATCGAAAATAAACACTGAATGTGATTTGGCTTCTTCTGGAGGTAGAACGTCGCAGTTGTTTGAGAATGTATAATACCCCAATCCTGATATGGGAGTCATCACTCGCTTCAAGTATTCATACTTTGGTTGATGTAAAGATTTTGAATATATGTAAATATTTTCATATCTCAGACCATTGGGATGTTCCAGCAAACTTATCATAACATTAGTTTTTCCACAATTCGATGGTCCAACAATGATGCTCCTTATACTATTAGGCAATAGGGGGCCATGCTTCTTTTTCACCTTCATAACACCTACATCAGCATTTCGAACAGTAAAAGCTTGTTGTTGTTTAATGAACCGCATATTGAAGACTAACGGGATTCCTATAAATACACCTGTTTATATTACATTTCAACAGTATCATCGGAACCTTATAAGATGTTGGATCACAAATCGAAACGCTCCAGAAAATATTTGAAAGGGGGCAGAGGACTATTAAATTCAATCATCAACAAATTACCTGTAGAATTACATCTACCGGGATACCAGTACTGTGGACCAGGAACAAAGTTACAACAAAGATTGGCGAGAGGAGATCCAGGCATTAATCCACTGGACGCAGCCTGCAAGGAACACGATATAGCATACTCGCGGCATAAAGACACAAGTGATCGACATATAGCTGATAAAATATTAGCTGAAAAGGCCTGGCAGCGTGCAAAATCTACGGATGCAAATTTGAGTGAACGTGCCAACGCTTGGCTTATAATAAACGCAATGAAGGCTAAAATTAAGCTAGGTATGGGTCTTAAGGCTAAAAATAAACGCCAACCCACATTCCGAGAAGCAGTACGAAATGCACGTAAAATTTTAAAAGTAAAAAAACCGAAAGACTTGATGGAAGCTACAAAAATAGCTCTTAGTGCAGCTAAAAATATTGTGAAAAGAAAGAAGAAATCAATTAAAACTCCACGAGTGATACCTGTACCAAAGGTTGGTGGAGCACTTCCGTTCCTCATCCCGCTGTTTGCTGGGCTTTCAGCATTGGGAGCACTATCGGGAGGTGCAGCAGGCATAGCTAAAGCAGTAAATGATACCAGTGCCGCAAAGGCAAAATTGGAAGAAAGCAAACGTCATAACCAAGCAATGGAAACTATAGCGGTTGGCAAAGATGGAAACGGGCTGTTCCTGAAGCCGTACAGAAAAGGACTTGGACTCTATCTACAACCAAAAAACTATTAAAGACGCTACCCAAAAGACCGCTAAACGAGTTGGATCTTCACAAGTATACCACAAACTTGCCACACTTCAGAGGAGTATTTATGCGTGATAATCTTCCTAAAAAGCCATGGAAGCGAGAAAGCGGAATTGTTAACTTGGACATCTCAACTGGACCAGGTACACACTGGGTAGCGTACTACATGAAAGGTGATAACATCGAATACTTTGATAGCTTTGGCAATCTCCAACCACCAAGGGAGCTCATAAACTACTTGGGTAGTAATATTACGTACAACTACAGCTCTTATCAGAACTATGATGCAGTAATTTGCGGACACTTATGTTTAGAGTTTTTATATAATTGTTATAGCCATTAATTATTATCTATAAATAAATGTATCTATATTGAAATTGTGACAGTTCATTATCAACCGCCATGTCATTAACACTTACTCTCACGGGAAATTCATCTCTACTCACTTCTGAGTACTTTCCCCCGCTGGAGCTAGCAATGGATTATGTTTGTGGATTAATTGATTTTCAAACATACAACTCTATACCAAATATTGATGTGAGCAATAATCTGGTTCATGTAGGGAATGAGGTTGTTGAGATACCTGTTGGATCCTATGAGATTGATGATATAGCAAAATATGTACAAGGATACTTGGATAAAGAAGGGAGAAGAATAAAGGTTGCGATAAAGGCTAACAATAATACATTGAAGAGTGAAGTCAAGGCAACTGAAGAAATACATTTTGAAAAACAGAGATCCATAGCTCCTCTGCTAGGATTCAGTAAAAGAAATTTGACTGCTAATATAGTGCATACATCAGAGTTGTCAGTCAACATCATTAAAGTAAATACTATACGCATCGAATGTAATATTATATCAGGATCATTCTTCAACAACACACAAGTACACACTCTCCACGAGTTTTCCCCGAACGTTGGGCCTGGGTATAAAATAGTGGAGGTACCCAAAAATGTAATCTATTTGCCTGTGAACACCAAACGTATAAGTTGTCTAACATTGAAGCTCCTTGACCAAGACGGTGACTTAATCAACTTCAGAGGAGAGACTATAACCATCAGATTACATTTGAAGCCACAGCATGTTGATATACAATAATGATAAATACGAGTTCGGAGCAGACAAGATCATTAGTCAGCGGACAACCTTGAAGCGATCAAGACCTACATTAACACCTGCAAATACAGCATATTTACAATCAATTGGCTTGACGCTGAAACAATGCATAAAGGAATACTAGATATTGCACCAGACGCTCACTTTGATAACAGTGTTACTAAATTTGAACATCACTCCTATTTACCATTTCTAACATCATTTAAAAACAGCGATGAAATCCGTATCTCTGTACAACATCAGGACTTGAATCTTCTACCCAGCAGGAGTTTTCTTTACATTGAGGGGTCGCTAACAAAGCTGGATGGAACGGTTTCAGCAACTGCAAAATTAGCTAACAACGCTCTACCATTTCTTTTTGAGGAAATACGCTATGAATTGAATGCAGTGGAAATCGATCGTACAAGAAATCTTGGGATTGCGACAACATTAAAAAAACTACGTATCGCTAAATGCAAATGTAAGCAGGATACTACTCAACGGCAGTTGGTCACCAGATTCATCTGTTATACCAACCAATGGACTGTTTAACTATTGTGTACCTCTGAAAATTTTATTGGGATTCGCTGAAGATTACAAGAAAATTCTGATAAATTCCAAACATGAACTCATATTGATCCGGAGCAGGACAGATGATAATGCCATTATATCACCCACTGATGTGGTGAAAATTGAAATTAATAAACTTCAATGGAGCATTCCACATGTTACAGTATCCGATGATGAAAAGCTGCAACTATTTAAAATTATCGGGAGAGGTCGCCCGATACAAATACCATTCCGCAGCTGGGACATATATGAGTATCCAGTACTACCGGAATCCACGCATCAAACCTGGTCAGTTAAGACTTCCACTCAACTGGAGAAACCTCGATTTATCATCTTAGCATTACAAACGGATCGAAGGAACGATAAAACCAAAGATGCAAGCAAGTTTGATCACTGTCAACTCACCGATGTTACAGTTTATTTGAACTCAGAATCATATCCCTATGATGATTTGAATTTGAAATTTGATTTGAATAGATACGCATTGCTGTATGAGATGTATATAAAGTTTACACAATCATACTATGGTCATCAGTATCAGCCGTTCCTCACATGGGAGAAGTTCAAAACCGATGCTCCGATCGCTGTCATTGATTGCTCACATCAAAATGAAACAATAAAAACTGGACCTGTTGACATAAGGCTAGAATTCAAGACATCTGAAAATATACCGGCTAATACAACAGCATATTGTCTGCTTCTACACGATCGAATAGTGGAATACAGTCCGCTGACAAGTGAAGTTAGAAAGTTAAATTAAGAAGATGGCTGTCATCGTAGACGTTCAAGAATTCAAAACTAGTCTCAATGAATTTATCACTAAAGAACTGGCAATTTTAAACAATGAAAACCAGATACAGCACTTTATATTTCAACCACCGTTCAGATACAAGGATTTGACTTCAGCAAAAAAGAGGTAAGTAAAATGGCCTCAACACAATTTTCATGGATTCCGCTGGGATGATGGCTACATACCGTATCACAAGCTGTACAGTATAGTTGAACCACTGCTTCGAAATAAAATCATATATGTAAAGGGAGCTGAAAAAGTTCAATGGATGCAGAAGATAGTTGGAGAGAGTGAAATCATTATCAATGTCGAAGATGAATACAACTGTGGAAAACTAATAGAGATTAACACAAATGCGCCATCTTGCCAAGTTCATATTGGACAATGTGCTATAAGAAATACTTTTATAATAAGAAATTTTATTGGAAATATAAACAAATGTTTATAAGAGATAAGACTTTTCAAACACACATACCCCAGAACCCTCACTGACATCTTTTAGAATCTGTTCATGGTGATGTCATGTTGTGAAATTCGAATGATGCTGATATCTACAACTTCCCTGCTAAGAAAACTTATTTAGGTGCAGCAAAACCATGATGACGTCATGCCGATATCTAGAACTCCCCCGCTAGCAAAACCAAGGCATGCTGGTAGTTCCGGCTAAGGCCGCTAGGGTACCTTACTCAAGAAATGGCGTTTGCAGCCAAACAGATGTCGCTGCGTATCGGCTAATGTCTCACTTCTAGAATCTGTTCATGGTGATGCCATGTTGTGAAATTCGAATGATGCTGAACTCTCCCGCCAATAAAAGAAAACAGCAAAGCCAGGTAGTTCCGGCTAAGGCCGCTAGGGAACCTTACTCAAGAAATACTTAGTATGGGCTCAAACCACCTAGCGACGGTGGCGCCATCTGTGGCGAAATCCTGGAAGCTAAAACAGTGGGCCAGAACCGGCATAGCTTAACTACTCTAGCTCCTCTCGTTCTGCTGCCGCTTGTACTCTGGTAGCGTTGAATACGTCGAATGTAGACTTGATGACCGTTATTTGGTCCTTTAACAGAGTGAAGGTTCGGTTCTCTCTTCCGCTAAGATCATCTAGGGCTGCATGGATCTCTTCTGAGTCTGCATGATCCATTGTCCCGAAAAGGTATTTGAATGCTGATCCTAATCCATCAAAAATTGAACGTCTGTTTCGTCGTGGTGATTCACTCTGGGTATGGTGTAGGAGTTCCTCGTTTTGCCTCTTAATTTTCGAGACCCAACTTCTTATCTCCTTGGCCGCTATAGTGCACCTGGATACTATTCCGTCGTGTGTCACCTCCAAACATAGCTGCGTAATTAGGTTAGTGCAATTATTTACAAATTCCATGTCCTCTGTTAGATCCGGCATTTCCACCTTCGACAGGATAGTCCAGTGCTTGTTGTAGAAATTGGCTTTTCCCACGTGCTCGAACAACACTCCTGTATGGGGTATCGGTTGGATATTATAGCCTGTTTTCTCTGCCTCCAGCAAGGTGATGAGTGCAAATATTACCGTTATAACTGCTTTCATCTTGATACTAAACCCTATGCTAATCTATGGCAACCCTTATTCTTATTTTTTCTATATCTATATACTATATACTTTAAATCTTTCTCTTTAAATCTTGGTTCTTTGACTTCATAAAAATTAGATATCTTACTTCTTTTTCAAATGGCTTCTTTAAATCTGTTATTTCTTTTTTCAAATTTCTTATTTAAATTGTCTTTATCTATATACTATATACTTTAAATCTTGGTTCTTTGACTTCATAAAAATTAGATATCTTACTTCTTTTTCAAATTGCTTCTTGTTAATTTTAATTTTAATTCCTTCTCAACCTTTCTTATATATATTTTTTTTCCACTATACTTACTATTCCTTTAGATCGACTGCCTTATCTTCTTATCTTCTCGCCCTTCGTAGTATAATCTTCTTTATGCATCCGTGTTGGTCTTGTACGTGTTTATATTCTGTAATAAAAAAAAACAAACTAAGAGGAAGAAGAAATAAATTAATTAATCCAATTCCGACAATTCCAAAATTATTGCCTCGTGCTGCACTCTTTTTAGGCTTCCGTCTTTCTGGAATGATCCAATTTTATGCTGAATTATTCATTATATTTCCTCAATCGATTCGTGTGAATCCTCTTGAGCTTTTTTCCTTGAAGGATCGTAACGTTTTCGGGACTGTGAATATAAATTAATTCGTAGGGGCCTTTGAAAATTGAAGCTAACTTCCCTACTCGAGCCAAATCTTTCACCAGAACTTTATCCCCCACATGTATGGTTTCTGGCCTAGCTGTCTTATCATAATACTTTTTCGAAGTTAGCTTGCTTTTGAGTAAGTTTTCCCTTGCCAGTTCAAACGCTTTTTGTAACTTGAACCGCAGCACCGAATGATACTTATCTGTGTTGTACACCGGTTCAGGTTTATGCTGTAAGTTGCTAGGTATTTCTGATACAAATCCGAAAAGAGTTTCCATGGGTGTTAGCTTTGTACCAGCATGTACCGTGTTATTGTAAGCGTGAGCCGCTGTTCTCAAAAAGTTATCCCAACTCTGGGGTTCCCGGTCTACAAAACTTCTCAAGTAGTTAGCTAACGTAGAATGTTGCCGCTCTACCGCATTGGACTGTGGGTGATAGGCGGTGGTTTGCAGTTTCTTTATCTTAAGCATTTTGCAAAGAGCCTTTAAAACTTCGCCTGTAAAGTTAGCTCCTTGATCACTTACTAACTGTTTGGGTAATGAGTAACGGCTAAGGATTTGCTCGAACAAGACCTGCGCCACGGTGTTCGCTTCTTGGTCTGGTATGGCCACAAAGTCAACAAATCTAGTCAGATCATCCATCATGGACAGAATATACTTGTTACCATTATGACTAGTAGGCAACGGCCCCACTAAGTCTACGTATACCTTGTCGAATGAAATTTCTGAAATTTCTGTTACCACTAACGGCATTTTAATCGCCCTGGAGTGCTTATTTCTCTGGCATTTCGCACAACACCCGACATGTTTGGCGATATCCTTCTTCATGCCCTTCCAACGATAGAACCTTTTTATTCTTTCCAAGGTTTTATTTCGCCCAAAGTGCCCTCCGAATCGCGAGTCATGAAAATATTTCAGAATTACCTCTACATCTTTTGGGTCAGTGACCTTCTGTGGCTTTGAGCTTTTTTGTAGCCTTACTTCCTTATTCTCAGTCTCCTCTATTGTTTCCCATTCATCTTCGGATTCCGGCGAAGAGTCTTGTTTCCTCTTTCCGTCATTTGTATCTTTCTTAGCCTGTGCTCGAGTAACTGCACAACATGGATATTCCTTACCACACTTTTCCTCCGCTTGCTGTATGTCTCTGGGAATTCTACTAAGAGCAGCCGCATTGCCATTTTCCCTACCTTTCTTGTAGACAATTTCAAAATCAAACTCCGAAAGCTTTTGGTGAAACCTCACCATGCGAGATGTGGTGTCCTTAACCTTAAAAACCCCTCGGAGAGGCTGATGATCAGTTATGATTTTAAAATGTCTTCCCAGTAAGTAGCATTTATAATTGCGTACAGCCCATACAATGGCTAACAATTCCCGTTCCGTGGTAGAATAATTTTTCTCAGCTTGGTTCAGAGTGCGGCTGGCATAACTAACTGGCCTACCTTCTTGTTCTAGGACTGCTCCTAGAGATTCTCCGCTCGCATCCGTGATGAGAATGAACTCCTTATTAAAATCTGGATAAATTAATACTGGCGGCGAAGTGAGAGCTTCTTTAATGACCTTAAAGGAGTTCTCGCATTCTGATCCCCAATTGAACTTCACCTTTTTCCTCAAAAGGTTATTAATTGGAGCCAGAATTTTTGAAAAATTGGGAACAAATTTGCGATAGTAGTTGGCCAACCCCAAGAAAGACTGAACCTGTCTCACTGTTTTTGGACGGGGGAAGTTTTGTACCACTTCTACTAACCGTTTGTCAGGTTGTACACCTTTCTCCGAACAAACATGCCCGAGGTATACCACCTCCTTTTTCAGGAATTGACATTTAGTAGGTTGTAGTTTTAAGTTATGTTCCCTAAATCTCTGAAATACTTCTCGTAACTTTCCGTTATGTTCATCCAGATTTTTCGCAAAAATCACTACGTCATCAAGGTAGACAAAGCACTTAATACCCTGAAGACCTGTTAATATCCCATTTAATAAAGATTGAAAGAATGATGGTGCCGTTTTCAATCCGAATGGCAATCTCTTGTAGTGGAAGTCACTGAAGTTTGTGCTAAAAGCTGTCTTCTCACGATCTGCCGGATCTACCAACACCTGGTGATAACCATTTGCAAGATCTAAGGTAGTAAAATACCTAGAATGACCTAATCTATCCAGAATATCCTCAATCCGTGGTAGTGGATAAGAAAAAGGAATACAGACTTTGTTGAGTTCGCGAAAGTCCACACACAATCTATACTTTCGCTTACCTGCTTCATCAGTTCCCTTTTTTGGTATTAATAAGACTGGAAAATTGAACGGGCTGTTACTATGTTCGATTATGTCATCCTCCAACAACTTTTTAAGCTGCTCCTGACATTCCTCTCTGTGGGCTTCAGGCATTCTATATTGCTTTTTATTTATGGGCCCGGTGTCGGCCATCAAGGGAAGTTTGAACATTTTCGTCGGAGTGTACGTTAGTTTATCCCCAGGTAAGTGAAAGATATCGCTGTATTCGTAACAGATTTGCATTACTGCTTCCCTCTCCTCCGAATTCAGCTCATCCCCCAACTCCAGCGATTTCTTCATTACTTGAAGCCGTTGCTGAGTGATTTTTGTTCTGCCCTCGGGATTTCTTAATGGTCTTACCAAATACTTATTTAAGCTTTCCAACTTAGGCTCAAAATTTTTTATTTCGATTGCCTCAGTCCTAGCATTGACAATTCCTACAAAGGCGTGTCCGTTACTGGGCCTAATCAAGATATTCCCACAATACACCCCGGGACATATCTCTTCTGCCATACATACCAGTTCAGAATCGCTCGAGACTTGAATTCTTACTAGCTGCTCGCTTCTTGGCTCCAAGCGTATTGGTCTTTTCGTGTCCTGAAATTTGAGAAAAGAGGCAGAGGGTTCAGTTTCGAGGCTATTTAGATGGACTTCCGTGCGAGGATGTCCCAGTCCGTTCTTCCTTTCAACCGCTACCCTTACCTGCTCTTCACCCCACATTTCTTTGGGCCACGCTATAGACTTTTCTACTGCAGGACGAAAATCCCCTTGCTGCGCTCCTGTGCGAAGGATCGCGGTTAAGGTATTTCCCTGCTCGTCCGTCTCTGGAGCTATTTTCCGCTCCTTCTGTGTTATCCGTTTACCTTCCAGTTGTATATTCACTGTTTCATCGCTGTTGCTCACATATTTCATGTATTTCTCTATGCTATCTGAAGCGGCACTTGCCTTGCGTACAATATCTTTTAGCCCTGTGACTTTTTCTTGAATACGTAGCCTTACAGCTTCTGGTGAATTCTCCTGCGGCTTCTCTGTACTAGATTGACTAGAGGTATATCTATCTAACGTAAGAATATCAACATTTTCTTTCCCTGTTATATTTTCAAAAAGTGGTCTTACTCCCTTGTTTCCTTCTACGCTTTGAATTGACAGTGTATGACCAACACAATCAATAACAGCTCTGTTTTTAAGGAACTCCATGCCTAATATTCCATCTGCTGGTATAGATTCGGTATCGTGTATTGCATGAAATACACAAGTCTGTTGGCTAGTACCAAAGCCTAGAAATGCTTGACAGGTTCCTAACGATTTTCTCTGTGTACCAAACAATCCTCCTATAGTGATTGTTTCTTGCGTTTGTATGGGCGTACTTCCTTTTATTTTATTTACCTTAATTATATTGCATGAAGATCCCGTATCTACTAATAATACTAATTTACCTTCTGGTCCTATGTCTGCGTCGACTGTGATTATACAATTGTTTAATAACCCTAATTCTACTGCACTATTCTTATCTATGGTCGACTGGGTATACTCCGATTCTCTTAATTGAAGGCAGCTGCGGAAAGAGTCCCCAGCTGCCGCCTCTCGTTTCCCTCTTGCGGGTGGCTTCTATGTTCTGCCAAGTACTTTCTTACACAGATATCCGTGTAATGGTCACTGGTCTTACAGAACTGGCAATAGAGAACCTCTCTTCTCTGAGTGCATTCTGTAGAATTGTCCACCACTGTATCTGCGAATCTGACTTGCTGGTTCCTGCAACTTGGCGCCTCATGCCCATAGTTTCGGCATTTAGTGCAGTAAGGAGGCTGCCTTCTCCACTGGCATTCTTTAGCAAGTGTCCCGGCTGTCCGCATTTGAAGCAGTTGACCGCTCTAGGCTGCTGTGTTGCTCTGATTGGAGTTTCCCAATTTCTTACCGGTCTCCGTACTGCTTGGAAAGGCTTTGGAGTTTGTTTCTGCCTGACCTCGCTAAAGTTTCCGGTCTTCCAACTTTCCTGTGGTGTTTCCATGGCATGTTCCGGTGCTTTTTTCCAGGCCCTTGGTGCCATGGCCTGAAGTCTTTCCGAATCTTTTTCGAAGTAGAGAGCTTCCTCTCGAACTTCTTCTAATGCTTCGAATTTTCTTCCAGTTAAGTATACCCGTGTGGCCTGACTGCCGACACCAGCTTTAAAAGTAGCTACCGCGTCGACCTCTAGCTCTGCTATCAAACCTCCATCCTTATTGGGGTATTTGGCTGACACCGCAGACTTAATCTGGTCCAGCAGCTCCATCATCCTATCTGCAAACTCTCTAATATCCTCACCAGGTCTCTGCCTACAGGCTAACATTTCAGTGCGTAATTCACTAAAAGATTTCCGTGGCATGTAGGCTGTTTTAATCGCCTGCTGCAAAGATGCAAAGTCCTTTGGCTCGTGTGAGCTTATTAGATAGTAAGCGTCATCGGATAAACGGTATTTTATGCATTTAATAAAAATGCTTTGCTCTGCTGCTTCCAGTCGATCGTGCAAGTCTTTGCTGCAACTAAGGAAACGAAAAACTTCTTTTGCCAACTTTGGAGACCTTTCCCCTGAAAACATTGGCACGTATTTAGAGACCAAGTCCATAATTTTCTCGTATGCCTCTGCCATGTTGCTCTTTGGAGGTGCTTTTGACTTGACAGATTCTGTTCTGGGTTTATTTCGACCTTGTTCCGTGCTGTTACTGGACGTTTTTTGCTGTATGTCTTTAAACGTCCCAGAGGTCCCCTTTTTATCTTGTTGCTGGTCCCAGAATACTAATTTCCTTGGATTCGACCTCTTACTCGTGCCCGCCTTATTAACTCCTTGATTAGAACCTTCTTGTGATGATTGATCGAATTCCAATTCTTTCTCTAGTTCTGCTGTAGTTTCCTCAGCCTCCTTTAGCTGTACCTTTAGCGAGTCTATATTCTTTAAGAGCCTTTTTTTCTCCTTCTGGATTTCTTCCAATGCTTCTTCTGCTTCTATTTCACGACTCTGGATAACTTCGAATGCTGCTGTCACTAAATGACCTAAAGCTTCACCTTTTGTACCTTTTTTAGCACTCTCATTCAATTCCTCTCGTAATTTCTTCGCCTCTTCTTCTGTCCACCTCTTTTTTAACTCTCCTGTTATATGCTCCCCAATATATTGCCAGTCCTGTTCATAATTCTGCAATATTGCCTGACATTCCTTAAGTTCCTGTGTTTTTAGCTCTAATTCCCTTTCCTGGGCCTGATAGCGTGCTAATTCTTCCCTAGTTAAGATATTACTCCTACCTGTGGACATTTAAGTTTTATAACCGAGCTATTATACTAATAACATCGATACCCCGGCGAAGAATGTCTCCTACAACTAAATATTAATATGCAACTTGACTAGACTCAACATTCCGACAAATATCATTCCCGATGCCTCTGATCTTTCGCATGAAGTACTTAACTGAAAACAACTCTATTCGAGACCATTAAACCCAGACTTATCCTATTACTTAACGAGACAAAAAAAAGTAAAGCACAAAGAGCAAGTTCACACACAAGACCACACTCAACACTTCTTAAACTTTAGGCTGAAACGTGTAAAATTATTCACAATCACGCCAAAATCTTTAAAATTATAATTTTCATCACTTTTACGTTAATCGTGATGTTTTATCCCCAGAAAATTTTATTCTGACAAATTACACATATATGAGCTACTATATTCTCATCACGTTAAAAGTTGTTCCATTGATTGACATAAGATTCAGATATGTATGTAAATGATATTATTAAAAGAAACTCAACTAAGTGTCGAATTTGCTAAAATGATTATTTTATGAAACTTTCCATTGAGTGACACTAAACTTTTAGGCTGAACCGTGAAATCGATGAAACCAATTGAAAACATAAATACAACCAATTTCCCAAAAAAAAAAAAAAAAAAAATATAAAACTTAATTTAACACTTCTTAATTTAACCTGCAACGTAAATGGAGTAGCTAAAAGAAGCAGAACTCCCACAATTAACAAAAAAAAATGGAGTAGCTAAAAAAAACATAACTCCCAAAAAATAAAAAAAATGGAGTAGCTAAAAAAGCATAACTCCCAATATATATCAATTTTAAAAACACAATACGTTTTTAAACCGGCTGCGCCAAAACGTCGTGTCCCAAAAGCAATCAATGAATAAAATTCACGAAACCATCAAATAAATAAGAAACACTTAATTAATCACGGTGAACCTTCTTCAAATAAGAACAACGCTCAAATTACTTTAAAACATAATTCTTTATTACGAGAAAACAAAATGATCTATCTTAATAATACATCAAGTACTCCGAACCGAAACTTGACACTGCAATGACTGATAACTAACGGGCACTCGCCAGACCAGTCATTGGTCTTTTATGCCCCGATATTCGGAAGCACTTTCTTTGCTCACAACGCGGATGTAAACAAACGACAACAACCTTGTCGTTTGTTCTACCGGTTGCAGCACCAGCTTAGTAGTAAACAATCGCTTTACATAATAATTACCATGCGAGGTTAATTATTATCGTAATCGTCGATTGCTCCACTAAGCGCTCATCGCAGCCAGCTGTTGGGCTAATCAGCAAAATAACCGACAGTTGCAGAACAATACCATACGAGGTTATTGTTTAGCAATTGCTGATTATTTCGCTAGAATGCGCCCTTGGCTGCTGGAAGAAGAATCTTCCTTATATCGGGCCATAACAGAAGTATTGCATCCAAGAATTTGTCCAAAGACATCGGCCAGGAAACTAACCCAGTACATAAGTTCAAAAGATTTTTCATCCGTATTAATAGTCTATTGTTATTTGATGAAATTATTTTCCTCTTATCAGGCGAAAATCTAAAAAAACATAGCGTCCGACAGCATCGACACCTCGCCGTCCGTAGCCGAGATTATACCTCAACAAATACCTGCAATTAACGTAAGAATACAGGCTGCTGATTTTTGAACTAGCGACTTTCGAATCAGTGAATAAAAAGGGTGTTTAAATTGTGTTCGTAACCCTTGCCACGTAGGGCTCGGAACTAAATGAACCTAAGGCTCATTTTCATGACGCCAATGGCATGAACATTCGTGAAGTGATGGGTAACGGATATTTCCGTGGAACTTTCATAAAGGATCCAGTCAGGAAGTGATTACCAAACATCTGAAAGAAAGTGATTAGCCGTAGATATTAGTTGTTTTCGACTTTTGCGCTGTTACTGGAAGGAGCGCCTGAACCCATTTAATAACCAGAAGCCAAGTGATCAGTATTTTGCAACCACTGACGTGTCGTACTAAAGATAAAGGAAATTAATGAATTTTTGGATTGATAACTCTTTCGACTGCCTAATAATAGTTTTCTAGTCGAGCCTTAACGATAGTTTTCTTGTTAAGCAATCACATGTATTTCTTAGAAATTTAGCTACATAGGTTTAGTCCATGAACTCAGTGTTTGAAATCAACACTAATGCTAGATGCTATTACTAATATAATTTTGAAATTTCTGTAATTTTTTCGGTAGAGTAGCATATAGTCAATTTATATGGAGGCATTGTACCGCGAAAATTTTATGACGATATACGATATACAACTGGTAGGATATAGATGCGAGTGTTAGTTTTTGAACAGATGTTTAAAATCTCGAGACATATTGTCATCTTGTCGTTGCTTAATTCATAAATAATTATAAGTGAGACCAAGGAGTGGCTACTGATAGTTAGTCATGAGTATTCAATAGGGATGGGAGCAGGGCAACCACGGATAGCAAGTTGAGGCATTCTAAATTTAAACCAAAGAATTTTTTTTGTTTTTGAAACCAGAACAGATATGTGTGTATATTCATCGGATGCTGGAGCGCTTCATCATGCCGTGGAAATTTGATCGTGAGTACATTAAATATATAGTTTATTTTTGCGATATACATATCTACATCAGAGATGGGCGTTTTTGCATTACCACTAAAATGGCAGCAACACTAAATTTTAATGATATTTAAAATATAGGTTGCACTATCACTAAATGACTAGTGGTAGTGCAAGTTTTTTATCACTATCACTAAACGAATAGTGGTAATGCAGAGTCTATTGCATTATCACTAAACGATTAGTGGTAGTGCAGAGTATATTGGATTATCACTAAACGATTAGTGGTAGTGCAAATACTTTTCACTATCAATGAGTGATAATGAATTCGTGCATTGGTAGTGCAAACATCTTTCACTAGCACTGAACTAGCAACTAGCGAATAATGCATAAAATTTGTAAAAAAAATGTCTAGCAAATTTCTAAGAAAAAATTTAGGACTTCCTTACATCATTCCCTCTCGGTCGCAGAGTTGCCATACAATAATTGAGTTGAAGTAGGTATTTTTTATTGGGTAGCCAGATGGCGGTAATCATGATAAGCAAATACATTTTCTTTAGTATAGTTTCAAAAATGCAGCGCTGTTAGATTCGGCTCTTGTGATCAATATATATGAGAATTTCTGCCATACATTTTCGGTCTCTATAGATTTCTTTACTCTATGACTATACTTACTTGCAGCTACAATGCTTACAGCATATGCAAAGTCACAAAAAAAATGCAAAACACAACACGTAAACACAGAAAGCCCGTGTATAGAGCTTAATGAGGCAGAAAACGATTATCGCATAACCATACAAAGTTAATGTCAGAAATATAAAGTATAGCTAAAAGCATAAACAAAAAGCACACTCGCAATAAATGCAAAAACTCGTATGCAAGAGAGAGAGTTTTTTCCTTTTTAATTAAGCATGTATATAAAATTATAATAACAAAATGGAAGTCACATCCATCTTAAAAATATTAATATTGTTACGTGCAACAAAAAGAGACAAGTGACATCTACTGAAAATGAAGAGTAAACAACTTAAGGTTCGGAGAATCGATGACTCTTGAATGGAATCTTTGGGATGGTTCTAGAATGGAATCTTCAAGAAGGCAGTTACCACCACCATAGCATGAGTCGTGTCTTAGACGTTCCAGTGTTAACAAGCGAAAGTAATAAACGGGCAAAAGTGTTGTAATTGGATTGCGATAATTGAAAGAACAGTATTAGCGATAATTAAAGTTGAGTTGATTAATTGAAGGTTTGTAGATTATATAAGATCGGAAGTAAAGAACTTGTATATTAAAAATTTAATATTGTGTTTCTTCTATTTTCAAAAATTCCCTGTATTTTCTTTTCCTAGGGGGATGGTGTAATGAGTGGCGGCTCCAAAACCCCAAAACACCCATTTTCGCATACTAATAGTATGGCATCCAGAGCATATTTTCTCGTACTAGTGATATGACAAGGCCACTTATTACTTTCCTTAAAAAAGTCATTAAAAGAAAATCATGAAAAGACAGCATAGCATGCAAGACATATGTTTTGTAATGTAGCTGCAATCGATAACTACAGCTATATTACGGCATTTAGGTGGACAGTGTAGCGGTTTGAAAAAAAGATATGCGTGCTTATGTTTAATGCTGTGTTTATTCAATAATTCTATGTGTGAAACACTTCAATTTACAAATTCACTATAAATTAATAATTTCACTAATTTATTAGTAATTGTTCGATTGCATGTGTAGTCAGTATGCCGTATTTTGGCATGTATTTGACTAGATGCAATTTGTAGCCCTTTCAATTTTACGCGTTATATACTTATTCACTTTGCGCTTCTTAACTTACTTAACTAATTTGTTTCTATGCATGTATCATTAAAATGCCGAAAGCTGGCATGTATTTAATTTTTATGCAAGAAACTTAAATACTAAATTAGTTGATATCCACACAATACTTATCTTAAGAAATCCCAACCAAAACTTCTTGTTAATTGCCAACACCAACTGCACATAAATTTTCAGCATCTATGACAATGTACCTTAACTATGGCACTTTTTATCTTATGCTTATTGCTGAAATTGAAAAATATTTATTAACACTTGATCGTATGCTAGAACTTGCATATATGATCGATTTGAAACTGAGAAAAAAACTTGCTTTAAACTACACTGATGATCGCTGTCGAAAAACTGAGAAAAACTTGGTTAGAATGATATTGCCTTGAATTATACTCGAAGATCGCTGTCGAAAAACTGAGAAAAACTTGGTTAGAATGATATTGCCTTGAATTATACTCGAAGATCGCTGTCGAAAAACTGAGGAAAAACTTGGTTAGAATGATATTGCCTTGAATTATACTCGAAGATCGCTGTCGAAAAACTGAGAAAGATCTTAGAAATTGCCCCCTTTTTATAGGCTCTAAGCGGCCATTTTGACATACGTTCCACAAGAAAAATGCAAATTAAGCATATTTTTCGACTTTGCTTGACTTATATACTTATGTCAAAATGTGCCAATTTCCTTCAACTAATTTATTTTAAATTATCCATGAATTTTCGTAGTTTATTTTATTAAATAATTTAATTTTTCTGAAATTTATCAAGATGGCGGCTTCCTGCCATATTATGACAATTTCCAATGTGGAATGCAAATATTTCTCATTTTTCTTGCATCTCGTTTTCTCATCTTTCTCTTTCCCACTTATTATGGGAATTTAATTTACCTTTTTTTCGCGAATATTTACTTACCTGGTAACTTTCGCGGGTTTTAAGCATTACCAA
Source organism: Dioctria rufipes (assembly GCA_963924295.1). Classification (NCBI taxonomy): domain Eukaryota; kingdom Metazoa; phylum Arthropoda; class Insecta; order Diptera; family Asilidae; genus Dioctria; species Dioctria rufipes. The sequence goes on from OZ002740.1 coordinate 110,470,558, forward strand.
CAGGTAGCGCGTAGCCAACTTCGTCTAATTGACTTTCTCGCGAGTCAATTTGACAGTCGCGATCGCGGTGTTTTTATGTGAAAGTGCCGTGTTGTTTTCCGTGTTTTCCTCGGCAATTTATGGATTAATTATCCAGGTAAGTGTCTTTTATCACTATTTAAGTGTTTATTATTATTGTGTATCAGTTTCAGCATAAATAATTTGCAGGAAATAAGCAAATTCTGCGAAATTATTTATGCTGAAAAATGATTTGTGAACTGTCAAATGTTTATTATGCAGAGCATATGAGTTTTGCAACGAAATTACATTGTTTACATTTGCATGTTTTTGTTGTTGTACTGCCAAGAAATTGGTTTCTTGGCAGTTTTGCATGTAATTTGCTTGTTCATGTAGTTTTTTGTATACTACTTTGTTATATTAGTCGTTTTTAATTAATATCTGTTTATCTTTTTCATTTCAGATACGTTCCTGATATGGAGGATGTACCTGCAGCTGTAACTGGAGGACTTACCTAGTAAATATCAAGGGAAGAATAAAATACAATTTTTTATCCAATGCTAATATTTTTTATTTTCTTTTTAGCTGTGATCAACACATATGTAAATATTGTTACAAGATTTTCTGCAAATGTTAAAGGATTTTCGTCGTGACAAACAAACGCCTTCCGTTATGGGGCCCGTTGGCTCTACCACCTGGCCGAGCGGTCCACGCGGTGTAGAGTGGAGTTCGGGTGCCCCAATATTACACCAGTGCAAACTTAATGACAACAAGAGAAGAGAGATTTTTATACGGGCTTCCAGCTTTTATTTCGCCTAACCTGCTTCCTTCCTCTCCAAAAAAACAAGTAAAAAAGCTAGAATTGGTCTAAGACCAATTCTTATGATACCCTAGATGAATGCCCGTATTAAATTTCGTATGGTCACCGATCTATGCGAGTATGATTTTTGAAGTTGTTTTTCGCATATATTTCTAGAGCAGTTTGTCGCACCGAAAAAATGGTAATAACCAATTTTATAGAATTTCGTAATCTGCAGAAGTTTTTAGTACAATAAAAATGTCTTGGACTGATCGTTTTCAAAGTATACGTAAAGAACCTAAATTTTTATATGGCAACACCAAGAAGGAGTTGCCCGATTTAGTCCATTTTTGACATTTTATTTGCTAATGTAGTAAAAACATTATGTACGAAATTTCAGCTCTCTACGTCGATGCGTTCTCAGGCAGTGTCCAAATATATAGCGGAAAACGAAATTTTTATATGGCAACCGAAGGAGTTGCCCGATTTGTCTCATTTTCGAACTTAATTTTACTTTTTTTTTTAAAGACCGTGTACAAAATTTCAGCTCTTTAAGTATACGCGTTCTCGAGTTATCGTGCGCACAGACGGACGGACGGACGGACATGCAAAAATCGAAATAACTTTTAATATTATGAATGGGTGTCCAATCCATTTTGCTCTACCATCATTATTTCGAGGTGTTACAAACGGAATGACAAACTTAGTATACCCCTATGATTTCATCTAGGGTATAAAAATATGATGAGCTGTAGGGTTGTTTTATAGAACTTTATTCTCGCTGCTGTTTCTAGTTGGTTAAAGTCTTTTCCCCTTTTCTTCTTTCTTCTTTTAAACAAAGCAAAAAAAACACAACTTTTTAATTTTGACTTTTAAATTTTAATTAAACTTTAAAACTTCTTCCTTCTTTATTTTTTTTTTTAATTTTTCGACTTTTTTGTTTTTTACAGTCTCAGTTTTACAATCATGGCACCTTTTACATTTTTACTTTACCTAACCCTAGCTTTCATGTGCTTCTCTAATCTGACCTAAACTTATCTAGCGACCTCTCGTTGCCCCTAGCTTAAAATTTTTTTTTCGTGGTACAGTTCTGATATAATTTTTTTTTCTAATCTTAAATTACTTTCATTTACTTTAGATTTCATTTTAATAGTTTTTTAATTTTGACAAACTTTGAGCTAAGTACTAGTTGACATTTACTTTAGAGTTCATTTTAATAGTTTTTAATTTTGACAAAGTTTGAACTAAGTACTAGTTGACATTTACTTTAGATTTCATTTTAATAGTTTTCAATTTCGACAATTTTTAACTAAGTACTAGTTGACATTTACTTTAGATTTCATTTTAATAATTTTTAATTTCAACAATTCTTGACATTTATTTTAGATTTCATTTTAATAATTTTTAATTCGGACAAGGTTTGAACTAAGTACTAGTTGACATTTACTTCAGATTTCATTTTAGGGCTCGTTAAGTGCCAGTTTATTTATTCGTCTATACTTGCCAACGTGGTTCGTATTTTCTTTTGTTTTTCCTTTAAAAATGAAAAATTTTCATGTTTGCCAGCTTATTTAAAAAAAATTTGGTGTCAGCTTATTTAATTCTTTATTTTCTATCTTTGCTAGTTTGCTTTATTTTATAATGTGATTAATGACAGTTTATTTATTGGTTTTTAGCCCTCCTATATTTGCGGACATGGTTTATATTTCAAATGTGCAATAAGATTTTACTTACTAATTACTTTTAAATTTTCTATATTTCAATTAGATTCTATTTTAAAATTCAATCGCATTTCTACATTTTTGGGCAGCATAGTACTATTGGACTTGGATTGACGTTGGGTTGAGCCCTCACTTGAGTTTGAGGTTGCTACGATTCCCGCTGTCTAACTCTGACAAATCAGCTGATCGAAATGTCAAGTCCGATTCAGTGTTTTGTTTTGTGTTTATGGTTTCGTGTTAGTGGTTCTGATACACTACCCCCCCCTCTCCCGTTAGAGTTGGTAGGCTTGACACTAGTATATACCACGGATTTCCGAAATAACGGAGAGTGGTGTGAAAAGAAAAACCTTCTAATGAAGGCTAACTCAGAAGGAGTTAGTGATTAGTGTGCTAGACTTCGGTGTAAGGTTGGTGAGCAGCTTAGGCTTGGGTACGGGTGTAAGGTTGGGGATTGGTGTGTGCTGATTGATTTGTGTATGTTTGGTTATTGGTGTAGGTGTGGCTGGTGTAGGTGTGATTAATGTAGGTGTGGTCTGGGTAGGTGCGGTGTGGGTGCTTAGTGTGTGAGTGATTGGCGTATGTGTTATTGGTGTATTGGTATGTTTTGTATGTGTGATTGGTGTATTAAATTTATTGAGTAGTTCGTCGAGCTTTTGGAGGATTCGATCCAGCCTTGGGTCCGCCATTCTGTTGACTATGTGGCGCCCTTTCTTCACGCTAGCTAATCAATAATTAGTGCGAGTCATACTCCAGAAGATCTAAACAATCTGTAGCAAGCCAGCCTACGAGGTCCAGAAGCCTATTTAATTGGCTCTTGTTACTAATCATCACAACTAATCTAAAACTAGGTGGAATCAACTACATAATTTCACTCTTTAGATTTGCTTGTATTTTAAATGAATCGACTTTGACACTCAATAATTTTAGAAACTGGACAAAAACGGGACTTGGCAATACTTATTAATTTCCTCCGCAGAGGACGAGTTATGTTACTTTTCACCAAAAAGAGCCCATTCTAATGAAAGTACTAGTGCGAGTTAAACTTGAATTGCCACTGACAGTAAACTAACAAAAGTCAGATCAGAATGGCCGAAAATATTTCTCACCTCCTCTTGAAACTTTGAATCGTTTGAAAATCAAATTTAGAAATTTTATTAATTATTTTGTGCTTTATAACGGTTTTGTTGAAACTTCGAATCGTTTGTTTTCTATAAAAGGCCCAGAACGAACGCCTGAACTATTTCTCACGGTCCTGTTGAAAATTTAAGTCGTTTATACAATTTATCTTAGATTTGGAAACCCTTTCAGTGATTGTACCAAGCAAATGGATCGATTGTAGAGAATATTGCTCACCGTGAGATAGAAGTTCGAATAGATGATTAAAACGTAGAAAATCTTTTAGCAGATAAAAATATTCGGTTAATTAGTGTTGTTTTAGCACGAGATTTTGAGGATTCCACGCAACAAATATTTATAATTAGTAAAGTTGCCTGTAAGCATCATTGTGTAATAAACTGAAAATTTCATTAACCAATTAGATGATGATCGCCGATAATACAAAATACGCGGAATGTTCGATGTGAGTTTATACCACAAATTACTATTCCTAACTAAATTTATAACTAGGATTATTTTTCTTTTTATCGTAGTCCTTGTGTTGCTCCAGTGCCCTTAGTGAAAAACGTTAGAGAATAAACATTCGCTCAACCACATAACTCGTATTCGAACAGCTACAGTGGTTGCAAATTGAAGAGTAACTGTACTGAACTGCATTGGGGCCTTACTCCAAGAATTTCCCATTTGAATTCTAGCACGTTACACATTCACGAATTTCCTTCGCAAAGAACGAGTTATCTATCATTGAGATGTGTCCTTCTGATTTCGCGCGAAGTGTAAAGCTAACAAGGGGCTTACACGTGTCAGTAAAACAGACACTGGCGCTGACCCTGACTCGTGTAAATATAACACCTATTTACTAGTCCTTTCTCCTTTACTGACTAGTCAGTAAGCTTTCAAAAGTAAACTAAGAATGGCCGAACTAATGGACAAAGCCAAAAGAATACATATTCCTAACCCGAAAGTTAAAGACCTAAATCGAGGTTTGGCAAATCTGCAGAATATTTTGGGAACAGTTTCTGCCTTCATAGATGGCATAGGCCCCAACGCCAGAACTATTTCTCAGTTTCTTGTTGAACTTTAATTGATTACTAGGAATATAGTAACTCTCGAGAATATTTTTTGTTTCATGCCAAATATAGAAAATTTAATTAATTGGTACTATAGCAGATGTTAGCTAGCAAATATAAGATTATCTCCGACGATATTTTATAGTTTCTACTTGTTTTATGCCAAATATAGCAAATTTGGCATTTAATTTGTACTAGTGCAGAAATTAGTTAACACATATAATAAAATTTTAGACGATATTTTGTAGTTTGTACTTGTTTCATGCCAAATATAGAGAATTTAGCATTTACTTTGTACTATAGCAGACGTTAGTTAGCAAATATAAGAAGATCTTCGACGGTATTCTGTAATTTGTACTTGTTTTATGCCAAATATACAAAATTTAGCATTTAATTGGTACTATAGCAGATGTTACTTAGCAATTATAAGAACATTTTAGACGATATTCTGTAGTTTGCACCGGTTTTATGCCGATTATAGAAAATTTAGCATTTAATTGGTACTATAACAGACGTTAGTTAGCAAATATAGGAAAATTAAAAAGCAATCCTCTGTGTTCTATCAACCTTTGCCAGCAATTAAAGATATTCCAGCAATCTTTTGTGTTATTTAAAACAAGAAAGTATAGCAATCACAGCAGATGCAGTGAATATAGTCAATAGGTATAGTAAAATTAATATAGCAATAATATAGCAAATATAGTAAATTTAATTAATATAGTAATAATATAGCAAATATAGTAAATTTAATTAATATAGCAAAAATATAGCAAATATAGTAAATTTAGTAAAGTTGTAAGCTTAGAAAATGTAGCCAATAGGACAAATATAGGCTATGTAGCTAGGGCCGTGAATAACGATAAGTAAATATAGAAATCGCAGGAGCTCTTTCTTCTCTTTTTTTCTTTTTTTGATTATTGTTTTCGTTAATTAATTAGTTTAATTTAATTAATCGTTGATTTTCCCAGAAAGAATATATAGGCAACGTTTTACCTCACATTAAGCGTGGACACCCAGCTAGGGAATAATCGAGAAATAATTTCTCGCCCTTTATCTAGTCGTTGGCAATTTTGAAACACTTCGCTTTTTACAAACTTGACACCACATTGGCAAGTACGGAGAATTTACAAGTCACTTCTGGAACATTGACAAATATGTGAAACAAGAAACAAAGAAAATAAATAAATATTTTTTACCTAACGCTACTAATTATTGGCGCAATTTATACAGCAAATGGTGGCTCCGATGACGTCACTTTTTTTGTGTACAATCCAGCGATAGAAACACGCTCAATGGTAAATTATTAATAATTATTAATTCCTCTGGAGCAGTCAATAAAATGCAATCCAATACCGCAAATAAAATCTGGAACTCCGCCGAACGCCGACGACTTCCTTGAAAGGTTAGTGGGGTCCCTATTACGGGATTGGTGCGTACCCCACACTTGACACCAAATGTTACAAGATTTTCTGAAAATGTTACGGGATTTTCGTCGTGACAAACAAACGCCTTCCGTTATGGGGTCCGTTGGCTCTACCACCTGGCCGAGCGGCCACCGCGGTGTAGAGTGGAGCTCGGGTGTTCCAATATTACACCAGTGCAAACTTAATGACAACAAGAGAAGGGAAACTTTTACCTGGGTTTCCACCTTCTATTTCGCCTAACCTGCTTCCTTCCTCTCCAAAAGAAAAAAATAGGATGAGCTGTAGTGTTCTTTTATGGAACTTTATTCTCGCTGCTGTTGGTTTTAGTCTTTTCCCCTTTTCTTCTTTCTTCTTTTAAACAAAGCAAAAAAAACACAAATTTTAATTTTGACTTTTAAATTAACTTTAATTAAACTTTAAAACTTCTTCCTTCTTTATTTTTTTTTAATTTTTCGACTTTTTGTTTTTATCAGACCTCTCTCGACAAGACTCAGTTTTACAATCATGGCACCTTTTACATTTTTACTTTACCTAACCCTAGCTTTCATGTGCTTCTCTAATCTGACCTAAACTTATCTAGCGACCTCTCGTTGCCCCTAGCTTAAAATTTTTTTTTTTTTCGTGGTACAGTTCTGATATAATTTTTTTTTTCTAATCTTAAATTACTTTCATTTACTTTAGATTTCATTTTATTAGTTTTTTTAATTTTGACAAACTTTGAGCTAAGTACTAGTTGACATTTACTTTAGATTTCATTTTAATTGTTTTTAATTTTGACAAAGTTTGAACTATGTACTAGTTGACATTTACTTTAGATTTCATTTTAATAGTTTTCAATTTCGACAATTTTTAACTAAGTACTAATTGACATTTACTTTAATTTCATTTTAATAATTTTTAATTTCAACAATTCTTGAACCAAGTAGGTACTAGTTGACATTTATTTTAGATTTCATTTTAATAATTTTTAATTCGAACAAGGTTTGAACTAAGTACTAGTTGACATTTACTTTAGATTTCATTTTAATAGTTTTCAATTTCGAAAATTTTTAACTAAGTACTAGTTGACATTTACTTTAGATTTCATTTTAGGGGCCGTATTCACCAAGCAAAATTAAAAAAAAATCAATTAAAGCTATTCACCAACCACACTTACCGAGTCGATTTAATGAAAATTTAATTTTAATTTAATTTAAAGTGAGGCCTTACCCTCTCTTAAATAAATTTAATTTCGATTTCAGCTGATTGAAGTGTCATGCAGTCAAAAGTCATATTTTTAATAGCGCATTTAAAAATTTGAAGAAGCAGTTGCTTAATATGGGCTATTTTTAATTAAAATTAATTGTACATATATTATAAAATAATTTTAATAATACATAAAAACTTTCTATTTAAATAATACATAAAAACTTCTTTTAATTTTTTTAATAATATTTAAATTACATGAACTTTCACGAGAACTGTCACTTGCCAAATTCGGAAATCTTGCAGCTGATAGTCCGAAATGTCCGAATTTATTTATTTTATTAAGGTTGGTGAATAGCTACAAAAATTTAATTGCGGTCTCTCAATAAAAATTAAATTAAAATTAAATTTGTATTAAATGGCTTGGTGAATACGGCCCTAGGACTCGTTAAGTCTCAGTTTATTTATTCGTCTATACTTGCCAACGTGGTTCGTATTTTCTTTTGTTTTTCCTTTAAAAATGAAAAATTTTCCTGTTTGCCAGCTTATTTACTGACTTATTGACGCTTTATTTTAAAAAATTTGGTGTCAGCTTATTTAATTCTTTATTTTCTATCATTGCTAGTTTGCTTTATTTTATAATGTGATTAATGGCAGTTTATTTATTGGTTTTTAACCCTCCTATATTTGCGGACTTGGTTTAAATTTCAAATGTACAATAAGCTTTTACTTACTAATTTCTTTTAAATTTTCTATATTTCAATTCGATTCTATTTTAAAATTCAATCGCATTTCTACATTTTTGGGCAGCATTGTACTAATGGACTTGGATTGACGTTGGGTTGAGCCCTCACTTGAGTTTGAGGCTTAGAATATAGAGAGTACAGGAAGTGTGGATAAGCCAAATTTGGCGTAGTCAAATTCTGGTTGTGTTAGTGTATGTTGCCGCTGTAGTGAATGCTCAGTGCAGCCGTCTAGTAGAATCAATATAGAGAGCGGAGCAACAAGATATATGGTTGAAAATATTACGCTTGCTCCCATCGAAAATGTTCTTAGTTTCTGTCACTACACCTATATACCCTGAGAGTTCTCAGCTGTCATAAACGTAAACAAATCTCGGTGGATGTAGGAATTTTTCGATATTTCAACGTTTTGGTTATGTATTTTGAATTTAATTTAATATAAAAATGTGTGTAAAGTACACAAAATAATATTTTATAACTATACTTGCCTAAAAAGTGATTTCCCACGTCGTACCTTGGTGTTGTTGTGACAATTTTTTATCGAACACTTCATTCTGAAAATACATCAACATCACTTAGAAATTTATCACTATAATATCAACAGATAATTACTTACACTCTTTACTTTCTTTAGCACTACTGTTAAATAAAATATCTTTCACTTTTCACAAGTTTTAAATTAAATTCAAATTGTTGCAAATTATAAAATTTCGTTAGACAACTGTAAGTACATTTGTCTCTTTCTTCAATATAATGCTGACCTACTTCACGGGACCATGAAAAAATCCACGCTCATGCATACGAATTTTACAGGTATCAACACTTCCTGTTGTCTCTATATTCTAAGGTTTGAGGAGTTTGAGGTTCCTATGCTTCCCGCTGTCTAACTCTGACAAATCAGCTGATCGAAATGTCAAGTCCGATTCAGTATTTTGTTTTGTGTTTATGGTTTCGTGTTAGTGGTTCTGTTACAATATCATAAATCACGAGCCAAGCGCCAGTAATATAAATTCCAACAGGCACTGTGAAAATTACTTAAGAATTATTGCCATGGAGCAACCAAAATAAAATCTAAATGTGCCTTGAAGCAACTAAAGTAAAACTCAATTGTTCAAATCACACGCATAGCACTTTCACGGAGACATTATGTACGTACATGCAATCGTTTACATGAGAACATTTAAAACATTCTCAGAGGAGAATATCTTAAAGTAAAATGCACGCACATTGAAGAAACTCTCAGGCATTCTCATCAGGGGAAAGCTTTAAGGTATATAGGAACCAATGTGAACTAAGAACGAGTATCGAAGAGATACTCGCTAATTCTTACAAGAACCAGACCGAAGGGTAAATCCTTAAATGTCTTGCTGCGTCTGCGATTCGCTGGAAACTTAACGTAAAGGGGCGTGGTTTCTAGTAAATAAGAAATACTCAGCTACTGATCATGAAAAGATGGCGTAACCCATTAGTATAAATTTCCGAACAAGTTGTACGATCGAGGCAGTCGATTTTTAAAAATTAAATAGTTAAGAACAACTGCTAAGATTCCCCCGGCCAACGGTAAGAAATCTTAACAGCTAATAAAATAAACAAATTGAATTATATTGTGTGTAAAATAAAACCTAAATGTGTAGAGTGAAGTGATAGTTTTTTTTATTTTTAATAAATACCCTAATCTAACTCAGAAAAGGGCAGGTGATCTTCCTCCATTTTAACGAGAAGCACTCCCTCGTCCTGTTGTCCAACAGACGTGCAACACACTTAAGAGAAATCAGCGAAATGTAAGAAACAATGATGAGCATATTAACCTCCCTAAGCGTAGAAAAGCGACACCCGCGGATAATTCATGCACGAGAGATGAGCGAAATAATGAAGAATGCCACTAGTAAACTGGATTTAGATGAAAAATTCCAGAATTTCCAATTACTGATATAAATTGCAAAGGTACAAGCACTCCAGGTAGGCTAAGAAATCCTAGTCAAGGTAGATATCCCACAACCCCAACGAGTTGCATTTGACTTACATAAGGTATACACGATCCCGATAGCTATAGATGAACTTGAGTATCATGTATATGATCTGGACGCTGAATTTGTGGCAGCCAACAATCATGAACGACAGTATGTCTTGCTGAGTTAGCAACAGTACCAGAAGTGCCAGAGGCTATTAACCACATCAGACCACCCGCAAATCTTATGCCCACAATGAGCCCCTACCATTACTGTTATTGGAGAAAACTGTATGCTTCAACGTAAATGCGAAGGCCTGTATGGAAAGAGTTACAGCCAAGTGGAGCAGCTTAGTGAGAATGGTACCGAGAAAACACTGGTTATTTGTGATATCCGTGAAGACCAAGCTGGAAGTGAACTGCCAACATTCACCAACTTCTATCAGTGAGCTGGAGCACACAGGGGTATTATTCATCAAAGAACATTGTCACCTACCTGGAACAGCATCGCAACACAGACAGACAACAGACAGAGAGAGGAGGTAGTAAAGGCAAAAAGGACGAAATACGAAGCGAAATTTCGAATGGAAATTTTCGTACATCTCTACCGAGATTCAGCTAATTTGTGAGTGATTCACTTCAGTCACTTCTTTCACTCACTTCATTCACTCACTTTTGAAAATAAAATGATTCCTTTAAAAAAGTGAAGTGAGTATTTTCGAATATTAACTTCGAATGTCGTTTTCACAGCTTTTTGGTTTTTTTATGTGTGAAAATGAACACGGCTGAGAAATATTATCCTCTAAACATTTTATGCAGATAATAAGGAGGAATATAAATAACATATTCTAAGAATTTAATTTTTCAGCTTTTTTTCTACCGTGCATTGAGGTCCCTATGCACTACATTACATTATAACTTTATTGTAATCCATCAATTAGAACTTTCTAGTATGCAAATGGCGAGTTACTACTACCGGATGTTTAGCTGTCATCAGCTTAGTTATCTTGATAGGAGTATTATGGCATTTGAAGAGCTGAAAGAGGAACTATACCCAACCCCGCACTAACAGAGTGATTCTACCTATAGTTCATAGGTCAGAGCAGCAACCCAAGGCCCAAGATGCAAACATCAACATTGAGACGATCCTGGCCACGACAGCGAGCTTGCCAACCACTAATCTGCCAACTATTGTGGGGAAACAACTTGTGCAGCTAGAGTAGCCGCCATAGACTTAGTTTATGTATGTATGTATTTTTTTGCACTTGTATAACGTAAAAGTAATTTAAAGGCAACCTATAGTTAGATATTAACTGTACATTTATTAGCAAGAAGCATACGTAAATATTATATAGTGTTATATATTATGGAGTAGTTTATATAGTATGTAAGGATAATAACTCTTATTAAAAACAATACTTAGTAGAATTTTAAAAAGAGTATAAAGGAAAGAATTTGTAAATGTGCTTGTCTAAATAATAGGGCTGAACTATCAGAAGACAAAGCTTTTGATGTTTATTTGTAATAGGTAAAGTTAAAGATAAAATTAAAGTTGTAAATGTGAAGATAAAATGAAAGTTATAAATGTGAAGATAAAATTAAAGTCATAAATGTGAAGATAAAATTAGAAGAATTAAAATAAATAGAATAGTGTAATATAATGTGAGCCTACGACTCTTTGTTGAATATGTAGCCTGAATGCACCAGGTCTAGACCTTCGGGGGACTAGTTTCTCCCAGGCGGAGGGATGTCGTGACCCGAACTTGTATGCGGAAGCGGAACTTCATGGGCCAGTAAGTGGCAGGTGCATTGTGTGGACTAGCGGTAGGCCACCGCAGAGCGTATTGCTTCATATAGCAAAATGCTGGGCTATGGCGTGCTGTTTAATACGGACTACCTAATTAGTTCACGGCACAATTGTGTGCCTAATTAGCAACAAATACCAAGCATGTTATTTTGCACAATAATCTGCTTGACTGTTGCCGGTTTGTTTACTATAGCCGCTGCTGACTAGAATGACAGTAACCAGCAGTTTCGTCAACGGCAGTAGAATAATACCGCATCACAGATATGTGAGAGGCATGTTCTACTTCCGAGTTCAGCATATAAGTTAGCGAGGTGCGCGACTGACTGAACGTAAGCAGTCGCGTTTTCAAACAAGTAATCGTATTACGGTAATATCGCGTTACAAGTTAGATGCTAAGAACATATGACTGTTCACGGTTTCCAAATTTTAAAGTATGTATTTAGTCGAGCAATAAAGAAGTTATCAAGATAAATTTGAGCGGTTTATTGAAATCTCTAGGAGTAACTAAGTTTTCCGGTAACACGACACAGGCAGTGAGTAGATAAATGTCCGCTATTGGACAATGGTAAATACATAATTTGTATGTACTGTGCACTGTGGGATACATGACGATCAACTTTTTCAAGTACATGTGCATTGTGTACTTGAAAATGGATTACGACACTTCGACTTACGTGAATTTTCTTCAATTATGATGTGACTGCATTTTCGCACGTGAGGAATGGTTTTTTCTTTGAACAAATGGTTATACGGAAATCTTTTGGTAAGCGGAACTAATGTGGGAATATGTAGCATATTGTGTATGCGAAAATGTTCGCATTTAGAAAGCGAAACTAATGCAGATTAAGTATAGAGATTTGGATTTTTTAGAATATTTGAAGGATTATTAGAATATTCTCCCGTGGGAACTGAAATTTGAATAGAGATCTAGAAATTGAGATATTTGGCGTGAAGTGCGAAATGATTTGATGAAGTATTAGCGTTTTAGCCTATTGGGACTTTGGAGAAGGTAAAGAGGCTGTAGGCTCATTAGTCATTACACTACGATTGATCGTTTTCACGGTATGCGTAAAACACCAAAAATTTTATATGGCAACACCAAGGGGTTGCCCGATTTAGCCCATTTTTGAAATTTCGTTCATTATTTCTATAAAAACTACGTCCACTTGCAAATATATAGTAAAAAACGAAATCTTTGTATGGCAACCTTATGAAGGAGTTACCCGATTTGTCCCATTTTCGAGCTTAAATTTTTTTTTTTTTTGTAAAAGCCTTTTAATACTATGCATGGGTGTCCAATCCATTGCTCTACCATCATTATTTCTAACGGAATGTGTTATGGAAGTATGTTGAGAATGATTTGACTTGGACGCGAAGTCCAGACTGTCAGCATGAGCTGACAGATCACTCGGTGGACAGCGTTGACTGCAGGGCGGCACGCTAGCTCGCCTCGGATATTGGCGGAGAGTGTGGGGAGGTTCCACGAAAACCTGCCGCTGCCACCAGCCATATACAAAATAAATTCGTGCCTGTCTATACAAAAGGCCGTAGCATACATTCAGTCCTTAAAGGACCTTAACACCACTTACTTACATCCATTGGGAAGGCACTGATGGTTGGCCTTCTCTGCTCGCCCCAACCACCCAATCGACACTGAGGGCATATAGTTTTCTGTATCCCTATGCTCACCTGCACGATGAGAGTGGAGGAGTGAACCTATTCAACCATGTCAATAGGCGCTCCAGGAGATTGAGGGGAAAAGAGCAAAACTTTGAAGATCCATGCCAGTAAGTACAAATTATATTTTTCAATAAGACTAGCTAGGCAAAAGGTTACGCTTATCAACAATACATGTATTTCAAGCTTACTTTCACCCCCGTAGCATCTTAATGAATAACATCTTATCTGAAAAACCTAACTGGTCTACCTTAACAATTTATCGTATTAGGAAAGCATAGTTGCTTGACCTTGGCCCTAGACTTTCAAAAGATAAGTTTACTTAGTGTAATTTTAGGTGGTGTTCAAAAAACAACAAAGGCTTATTCACTGAGCTGTACTATTTAAGAAACTAAAACTATTAGTTTATCCTACAGCCATATTTCAAAAGAACAAAACTAAATTGCAGTATGGTACTGCACTATTGCAAAAATTAAGCATAATTACGTTATTCTAAGGTAATATTTCAAGAATAAAAGTATAATTCCGTTATGGTTAGCTAAAAGCGTAAGATACATTCTAAGTTTTCATTAATTAGGCCTTAGTCGAAACACAAAGTTACAATAATGTAATTATGCTGAGGTTTTTATAGTAAAATAAAAAGCATCCATGAACTATTCTAATATTGTTGTTTTTGTCAGATGTGCTTCAGCCGCAAGACAGTAGCATATTGATATAATTCTTCTGTGGTCCTCTTCAATTTTCTCTGACTGTTCAATTTTTATACGAATATGACTTTGCCAGCTAGATTATTTTAAGCCACTTTAGAATTGTTCATTTGCCTCTTTTGCCAAAGTGTCGCTTCCACGAGGATAGGTGAACACCAACCTGATGAGCCACGTGAACTTGTGATACTTGCGAGCCAGTTGCTATTTTCCGGGTAATTTCGAACAATGATATTAAAACTACAGTACCTGTTTTGGTTATAATGTGTGCCAATAAAATCTCCTGTTTATGTGAGGTCACCACTTTTGATGGAGGTAATCATCAATTTTCTTGAAGCCGTTTCACCTCGTTGCGATATCATGATTGCTTCAATAATCCTTTCTCCTACTTAATTTTTCTGTTGCACCTCGCTTATTTCGCTAACGCACGCTCTATTTTCGGTTGATTTTTATAACTTTACCACTATCTTTGTATCTTAAATCTATTGAATTTCTTAAACTTTTCTACAGATCTCTTTTATTTCGTTACAATAAAAAAAAAACTTTATCTCTCCAACATTTCTTCTGTCCCACTAAACTCTTTTTCTTCTCCCTCTTTTACTTTTGGGTGCGTTCGGCCCGTATCTCTCTCCATCCATATAGGACACAGTCTGCGCACACCTCATGCTGTTACGGGTTGCGTAGACGTGTACTTAGCTCAGTGTAGCATATTGCTACATGCAATACGTTACGACCATAACAAATGACAAACTTAATATACCCTATAGATTTCATCTAGAGTATAAAAAGTTGAAGTCACTATCAATTTAAATTTAAACTGTATCCTTTTTGTAATAGTTTTTTACTTAAATTAACAGCCGGGTGTTTTAACGCTAACTTGATCGAAATTATTCAATTTTTTAATATACCTAAGGTCAATAAGCATAACTTCACAATAACATCCCTGCCCCTGGCCACTTTTACGTAGTTTACTTTTTATCCAAAGTGAAGAATGCCGCTCAAACATACGATTTGTAAACGATATTTTACGTATAGTTTTCAGTTATAATATCAATTATAAGAATTTGAATATTCATACTTAGCGCTCAATTATAAACCAAAATAAACAACATTTTTCTTATTTTACCTCCCAATGGTGCGATTTCAATGTAGGAATCTTTCTCCAGCTCATTCATTTTCTATGTTCTATGG
The DNA here is from genome assembly GCA_963924295.1 of Dioctria rufipes. NCBI lineage: Eukaryota > Metazoa > Arthropoda > Insecta > Diptera > Asilidae > Dioctria > Dioctria rufipes. The sequence goes on from OZ002740.1 coordinate 110,485,940, forward strand.
TGCAGGGAATATAAATCAAAGAAGTTAATGTTAGTAAAAAATTTATTTGCGATGTTTGACATTCACTGTTCTGGTAACTACTGATACCCCCTCTTCGAATTTGGTACGAAAAAGGACGTTTGCATTGTTGAACATCCCATCCTTTAGAGACACAATTATAAACTGAGAATTAGTAAAGTGGGCTTTCAACATGTTGCCAATATTCTGGGTGTGAGACATATCCAGCGCAGCATCAACTTCATCAAGGATATATAATGGAGCTGGAGAAAACTTCAACATTGCAAGAACAAGAGAAAGAGCTACAAGCGAACGTTGTCCACCACTCAGCTCACCTAATGAATCCTTCCATATTCCATTGAATCCTACCTTAATTTCCAGCCCACATAAATTGTTGGCTTGAAAAACAGGCTTTAATCCAGCTTGAGCACCTGGCAACAATGTGCTGAAAATACTGCTGAAATTTTGATCAACTACTTTCCATGCTTTATCGACTTTTTCCTTCTTTTTTTCGTCCATCCTGCATATGATGTGCTTTATTTTCTCCTTGTCTTCTTCAACGATTTTCTTTCGACGCATCGTCTCTTTATATTGCTCTTCTTCACGATCCAAGAGCATCATAGCCTTCAGGTTAATGTTCCTTTCCATTTTATGCTTTTGATCTGTCATTTTTGCAAGTTTTTTTCCTGCTTCAATTGGATCTTCTTTTGAGTAATCATAGCGCGTATTCTTCGTACCAAAGAACTCGTGATCTTCTTTTATCCAGCCGTATTTCTCTTCCAGATTCTCTATTCTTGTGAATGCTTCTTTACTATCATTTTTAATTTTCGTGACTTCATTTTCCTTTTTCTTTATCTCAAGCTGTATCTCTTGATTCTGCTTTCCAAGCTTGTCCTTTCGAATCAGATAAGATTTCAATTCTTTATTTTGCGAATTAATTTTGTCTTTCTGCTCTTTGATTTTTGTCTTTATTTCTGCAACTTCTGCTTCCATAGCATGTGCGCCCGCTTTTAATCGGATCATGTCTTCTTCCAGTTTTCCCAAATTAGCTACCAACTCGCTCAGTTGCCTTTTGGAAGCCTCTATGCTTTTCTTAATTTCTTCAATTTCCAGACGAAGAGTCTCATATTCCTGTTCTCGTTTTTTCCAATTTGCCCGGCTTTCCTCATTTTGTTTTTTCGCTAATTTCATCGCATCTTGAGCTGCTTTCAATTCACGTTCACGAAAACCTTTTGCATCAGTTAACTTGGTTTCAATGTCTTTCACTTTCTTTGTTGATATTTGTTGTTTCTGTCGTGCCGATACCAAATCTTCTTCCAATTGGGCTGAAAAATCAAAATTATTAAAAATCATCGACTCTCTAATCAGTACGGAAACTACCAATTTTATTTTTAAGTGTGACAATTTCTTCTTTATTTTGCTGGAATGTCGTTTGTGCCAGCCGTTGGGAGCATGCATTTAACTCATGCTGACGAAGGTCCAACTTTTCTTTTACAGAATTATAATTTCTTGCCACATTTTGAATGGATCTGCAATTGAAATTTAATTTTCTGGTGTGATTCTAATAAAAAACACATCTTTTTACGCAATTTGATGAGTGATGTTTTTCAATTCTTCTTCCTTCACCTTCATTTCTTCTTCAATTCTCTTGATTTCTGCCAAATCCTGTAGAATATTACTTCCTTTTGGTTTGGAGCCACCCGACAAAGTACCTTCTGGATCAACAACATCCCCATCAAGGGTTACAGAGCGACACATTATGCTTCTGTGGTATGTAACCTATTTAAATAATTGATAAAAAAAAGTTATCTTATATTTGTAATACTATTCAGTACGAGAAATCATTTCATATCTTCAAATTTTCAATTACAAATGTATTAGGCGGATGCAATTCTAGTTCGCAAATTCTTGAGACCATAATTTACCCAAATTTTTGACCTTACAATGATAAAAAAAAAAGTATAGATCGGTTCCACTCATTCGAACAGAGCGCAGCTGGCCCTTTCTCATCCCCGCCGTGTATAAAGGCAGAGAATATTATATAGAAAGATATTTATGTTAAGCAAGTAAAAAAGCTAGAATTGGTCAAGACCAGTTCTTATGATACCCTAGATGAATGCCCTTATGAAATGTCGTATGGTCACCCATTTGAGCATTGTAGTGATTTTTCGCATATATTTCTAAAATGATTCGTAGGACAGAAAAAATGATTATAACCAATTTTATAGGATTTCGTATTCTTCAGAAGTTTTTAGTACAATAAAAATGTCTTGGACTGACCGTTTTCACAGCATACGTAAAAAACCTAAATTTTTATATGGCAACACCAAGAAGGAGGTTCCCCATTTAGTCCATTTTTGAAATTTTATTTGCTAGTACAATGAAAACACCAAGTACCAAATTTCAGCTCTCTATATTGATGCGTTCTCAGGCAGTGTCCAAATATATAGTGAAAAACGAAAGTTTTGTGTGGCAACCTCACGAAGGAGTTGCCCGATTTGTCTCATTTTCGAACTTAATTTTGCTTCTTTTTTAAAGTCCGTGTACAAAATTTCAGCTCTCTAAGTATACGCGTTCTCGAGTTATCGTGCGCACAGACAGACAGACGGACGGACGGACGGACGGACATGCAAAAATCAAAATAACTTTTAATATTATATTCATTTTGCTCTACCATCATTATTTCGAGGTGTTACAAACAGAATGACAAACTTAGTATACCCCTATAGATTTCATCTAGGGTATAAAAAGCGGTCGGAGACATTTAAAAGCAATCAGCAGGCATGCGCAAAGCAAACGTGCTATGTGTGTGGCCAAAAATATGAGTGGATAAAGTGGAAAAATGCCTTTTCTTACTTTTCTTTAAGATGTTAAGTTTATTTAAATAGCAAAACTGGTAACAGGAAAACTCTCGAAATCATCGTAAATCATGTCGAGTTACTTCGTAATTTTATAATTCAAAATGCAGCAGGAGTTAGGCTTAAAAATACATAACATCAGTTTTTTACCTCTCAAAAGAGGAAGTATTAAAACTGTATTCATACATCAGTGTCTTTCAAGTTTAAACTTCATTGAGTGAGTAATTTCAAATGTTTTCTTATATATTTTAACGAAATTTTTATTTATTTATTTATTTATTCACTTATTATAATAATAGTAATATTTATCTATTTCTTCCTTTTACTTTCAATATTAAACTTTTGGCATCTCCACAAACAGCCTAGGGCTGGTATTAGTGAAGAGCACTTCTCCTTATTTCCAATTTTACTTTTTTAATTTTCTTGTTTTGTGGTGCCGCTTTTTTCCTCACATATGTAGTGTGATGTGTCCAGATCAAATTATCGTCCATTATCATTCCCAAATATTTTATTAATTCAACTCTTTTAGTTTAATGTCCAAGTTTTGCTTGCCTCTCTGTTGAAACACCATAAAACTTATATTCGATGTATTTATTGTAAGCTTATTACCATATAGCCATCTTATGTACCGCGTTAAGTCCACATTTATTTCCCTCTGTATTTCTTCACCATTCCTTCCCTTGTACAGGAGTAGTGTGTCATCCGCATATATATAATATTCTGCTGTCATCCCAGCTTCCATTAAATTTTGGATGTACAGAGAGTAGAGGAGCGGACCCAGAATTAATCCCTGAGGGACTCGTTCTCACTATAACAGTTAGCAACTGGTTAGTCTTTCCTCTAATTCCCAATTCGTTTAATATTTCGATTAGTATATTATGATTTACACTATCAAACGCCTTCTTCAAATCTACAAATATTCCAATGACATAGTTACCGACATCTAGTTCTTTGTTAATGAACTCCATAACATCTGTCATGATAGTTGTGTGTGGTGTTGCTTTGCTTTTGGAATCCATATTGTTTTTTATCAAAACCTCCATTGGATTGTATAAAAGCTGTTAGTTGATTATGAATTAGTCTTGCATATATTTTACTGAGGACATTAAGGAGCGATATGGGACGATAACTCTCAGCATCACTTTTATCGCCTTCTTTGAAGACTGGTACCATTCAAGTAGATTTCAGACAAGCTGGAAATTCCGCATTCTCAATACAATTATTCATTATTCTCGTTAATGGTTCAGTGATTATATCTTCGATAATGTTCACGTCTTTTACTTTTGTTCCATCAAGACCAGGTGCCGTGTCCTCTTTCATCAGAGATAATTCTTCCTCCACATCAGTACATCTCATCGGCCTAATAAAAAAACTGTTTGGTCTTGTCACATTTCTGATTGGTTTATTACGACAACCGCACCTGCGCTCCAATTTTTTCACGAGTGAGAGGCCTACGTTTACAAAGTGTTTGTTCACATAATTTGTAATTTTCTGTTTGTCACTATTGTCATTATCCTCAACTTTTAGTTCAACGATACAGCCGGTTATACCCTTCGAACTACCATTTCTTATAGTTTCGTTTATTGTTTTCTATATCTTTTTTGAGTCGCTTCCTGCTTTTTGCATTCTTTGTTGTACATAGCTCAATTTTGTTCTTCTTATATTCCAAGTGATGTCGTTCTTAATCCTCTTGTAGTTTTGTGTTAACTGTAGATTAATTGGCCCCTCTTTTATTTTCTCATATACTTTATTATGTTGTTTTATTTTGCTTAATATCTCTAAAGTGATCCAGCTATTTTCACGAGTTCTGATCATTTCAGTTTCAGTTGCTTCCTGTTTCTTTGTTGAATTATGTCAATAAGTTTGTCAAAACTTAAATTATCGCAATTATCAATCGCAGATCTGACCTTAGTTCTTAATATTTCAACATTCATTCCATCCACTTTTCTTTTGGACATTTTTGCTCTCCTCTTTAAAGCCTTTCTAAGCGTAGTTTTTATAATGCGATGGTCCAGATGGGGCCAATCTTTGAGTTCCAATGTATAGTAATATCTTTCAACATTGAGATTAGTTACCACATGGTCAATTAAAGTGCAGCCGTAATCCGTAATTCTTGTAGCGAATTTCATGTCAATTTTGTTCAACACTGTTACGTTATTAGTTGATAGTAACTCCAAGTATTTTGTAGAATCCTCATTATCAGTAAGCAGGATTATGTTAGTATCCGTCATTATCAAACGGTTTCTATATTTAAATAATATAGAGCCTAGTACTTCTAGAAACAGTTCACCGTTAGCATTAGGCGGCTTATATGTGACAATCGTTAACCTCGGAACTAAGTCCTTTAGCTTAATAGATATCACATTGAACTATTCGTAGCTTACTTCTATAGGGTGTTGCGTTACAAATTTTATAGAAACTCTCACATATATCACTGTTCGTCCTCCACTCGTAGTAACATTACTAACAATGAAAATCGGGATAAGTCCTTGCAGATTGAAGAAACTAATTGCATCTTACCTAATCCATGTTTCCACTAGTATCACAATATCAACGTGTCTTACCTCTGATATCATTAGTTCCAGTTCCTCTAACTTATTTAAGCTTCTTATGTTGGCGTATATTATCTTTAAATCCATGTCTCTTGAATATCTATATCTTGATCTTCTTTCCATATTTAGTATTTTATAAATAATTTTAGCATTAGCGAAACTATTTCATTGACGATCTCACTACACAAATTGCACATTGATTTTAACACATTACTGTGTAACAATAGTGTTGAAGATGTTTCTAAATTGTACATAAATCTTTTCGGTTTATTTTCTTCTCATGCTCCCCGTTAGCGTCAGCGGCTTTTTAAAACATCTCCGCCATGGTTCAATAATTTAAAATTAATATAATATATTATATATATATATAATAATTAAAAATAAACAAACAAAAAACATTTTCCTCACATTCTATAATGAGTTCAAAGAACTTTCCTCTACGCTTTATGATGAGTATATTCACTCACTTATCTTCTTTAAGGTTATTAATATGAAGAAAAAAATGGACAACTACTCCAATACAAAGAGGCGGCACAAAGATGTGCTAGTGATGATACGTCTGAAATTTACAAATTTTTGCTTCATTTTTTGACAATACATTTGCCTTGTCAAATTTCCCAAATAACAACTTTAGACATATGAACAATTCTCAGAACGTATCATTCACTATTCCTATAATTGCACAAGAGGTTATACTTGATCATATTAATGTGCTTCCAAATGATTGCGCAATGCTCGATAGTGGTTGTTTCTTTTATCATACCTATCCACAAAAAAGGTAGTAAAACTGAAATTTCTAACTTTAGGTCTACTGCAAAATTATCTTGCATGTCCATATAATTTGAATCTATCGTTACTCTCAGCTATTAATTTTCTGTTTGCTCTTTTCAAACCAACATGGGTTTATTTCTACAAGCAAACCTGTTGAAATTTGTATCGGATACCAAACGGGTTTGCAAAAGGTTACCACACAGATAGTATTTATACAGATTTGAGTAAAGCGTTCGACAAGTTATCTCATTCTGTGTTACTTTTTGAAATGGCAAAGTATGGGTTTCCTCGAACATTTCTAAAATGGACCGAGCCTTATTTGGATAAGAGAACATATCAAATCTTATTCCGTCATTCCATCTCTTGTGAGAAACTAAACTCTTGAATAAATATACTGACGACCTTAAACTTTTAACGATTATGAACATGTACAGGGTGACCTTCACAAATTTTACATTTGGTACAAAGTAATAAATTGGTTCTCAATATGGTCAAATGTGAGATTATGATTTTCCAGAGGAATCAAAACCAATCACTTCTTATGTGTATTATGTGTTCTCGGATTCCTGGATTCGTCATGTGGGTTCTGGCAAATATGACCAAAGATTAAATTCTACCTCCCATAGTATCGAAAAGTAGTTCTATGTTGGGCTTTATAAAACGTTGGTGCCGAGAATTCTCGAATCCCACCATAACATTGCGTTTGTACACTTGCTTTGTGAGACCACTTCTTGAATACGCAAGCGCGACCTGGCCTCCGTTTTACGGTACACCGTATCCAGTCTGGAGCTTATGCATATGCATTCACTTTAAAAACGTCGCATGGTTGTCGATGTAACTTTGGTGCATCAACTCTTAAAATCGAACGTTAATTCTCCGTTGCTACTTAAGGGGAGGTTACCGTTCACGACGATGAAAAATCCGATTTTTGTTTTTACATAATTATCATCCCTAAAGTGTTTAGAGCACGTGGGCAAAAGGATATTTTCATATCTAAAGTATTTTAGAATTCACAGCCTGTTGAGACCGTCCGCCGGCTGGAAAACAGGTAGCTGAGGCGCTCGAAGCACGCTTGCTGGGGAGACCTTTTCTCGCTACCTGAGGTATCCTCATAAATGTCAGGAAACCGGTAAACTTCAGATTCAGCACAATCAGTTCTTGTAGGAAGAAGAAGGGCCTCTGTATAGTGCTAGAATAGCTGAAGTAAGCTGTAACAAATTTTTTATAACATTAAACTTTATATGAGAAAAAGGGAGAAGTCAAAAATAAGGAAAAGTGAAAGCCATCAACAAGTTACTATAAAAATTTAATCCGACAGCCCACCATGCAAACACGTGGTGGGACGAAAATAGTCACGTAAGGTGGGTAACCTGATTGCTAGAAAAGCCCAATTAGGCAATATCCAGGACACATAACAACATTGATACCAGCGAAGCTCAATAATTCTAAAATTATATATTATATATAATACCATAACCAGTAGGCACCCACTTAGTAGGTGGCACGGTCTCAAACAAAAAATGGCCTACGGGCCGGAGAATTGTCGATACTCCCACATTCTAGGCGGCATTAAACAGGTGGAGAATAGCCGGAAAAGTAAGAAAAATAGAGGCGCAAGTAAGGCATTCGTAGAGAGCTTCCGCACCCTAATAGAGAAAGCAAACAACCCGGCCGATGAAGCTAAGTTCATCACCATCCCATGTACGACACCTGAAAAAAAAAAGAAAAAAGACGTAACTCTCTTCCTACTCCGAAAGGTGGTAGATGGTATATCGACAAGATATACATCTTCCTGTTTTCTGAGGGACGGCAGCCTGCTACTGTTATGCAACAACTAAACGTGGCAGAAAAATACCTTGGCAGAAAAAAACTGTCAGGCGACATACCAATCAAGTGCTCATATCATGATACCTTGAACAAAACCAAGGGAATAATATCGCTGCCTTGATTTCACTAAAAGAAGTAGATTTCGTTGAAGGAGAAGCTACGTGGTAGTGGAGGTCGTTCATATTAAAAAAGGAGTAGTACTATGGAAAAAAAAAACACCAGCGTGGTAATACTCTCCTTCGACCGTTTCTCCCTACCGCATGAAATATTCGTCTGATTCGAAATAGTTCAAGTTAGAGAATATATTCCCAATCCATTGAGATACAGGAAGTGCCAAAGCTGACACAAGCAAATGGTGCCCAGAGATCTCTACTGCATAAATTGCAGTATATTGTTCATTCACTCGTAGACGGACAAGAACTGCCCAACGTACCACCTAGAGAAAGAAAACCTGGCCTTTAAAACGATAAAGAAGTGCTCAAAATATGAAGTCAAAAAAATCTATTTCACTAATCGACCAACCACCAGCGCAAGGGTGCCACAGATTTCTTACTCTTTGGCTACACAAGGTCCAGGCCCTACAATGCCAACACTCACCAATTTAAACAATCAACAGACAACCCAGTCATGAGCTGTAAGCCCAATGACACAGGCATCCAGAAACCAAAATACTCCAACAGCGAACAATACCCAAGCAAATGCGATCGTAAACATACTATCCAACACCATCATCAAACCACCTGGCCTACACATCAAATCCTCAATAGAGACCCCAACTCCAACCAAAATACTCTCCCAAACATCAGTAATAAACAAAATTAACACCAAACTAAAAAAAAAAACACCAAAAATTCAACAACGTAAAGGAAACATTACAACCCAACAGCAATGAAATGAACCAACCTTCCCTCAATCTATAGAGTTTTGCTATGAAATAAATTCATATCGAATTTGGTCAATATGAAATTGACCGAGTGACCGAATTGAGTGAAAAAAAAACTCTTTTTACATCGAAAAATCTTTGAAAAAGAAATTTCTTTGCAAAAGAGTACGTTTCGTATCGGCAGGATACTAATCAGTACGGCTTGGTTCCTGCTTGCCGTATACGCCAAAGTGAACAGCCAAGCTGACCTCATCTATGCATTTAAAATAATTTTCAAGTGTGAATTATATCAATCTAGAGGAACTCCATGCCACATTGAGTCTACTAAAAAAAACAGCTCCCGATCAAGACAGAATCTTTTATAAAATGATTAAAGAAACCCTTTTTTCATTCAAGCAAAGATACATATGGGCATTTCTCCACTATGGGGAAAATTGGTGTCCCAGGCAAATTTTACATAAAATGTTTTTTACTCTTAAAATATTATTACAAAGGAAAGTTTATTAATAATTCTAACCAAGCAACAGTGCATGAAGTTATAATTAAAAAGGAATATTTTACTATCTCTTTCTAAACACACAAAAACGCAGTCCCCTGGTTCTAAATCGCGGCCAAGGTAAGTCTTTTTAAAGTTATTTAATTGACAAACTATTTTATATTCTAATTATTTAAGAATATTATAATGGAAATTGTTTAACTCCCTAGAAATATTTTTTTTTAATTCATATTATTTATTAAAACATATCAGTTTAATGTTGTCCCGCAATATTACAAGCGGTCCCCTGACATAAATTTAAAACTGTGCTAATTACATTGTATTAAACGCAAAGCTACATTTGGGCATTTAACACAACGCAACTGGTATACATTTCAATCATATATAATCATCCACACTCTTGCGTCTTTTGTTCAGTGTTAACTTAGCGTTTGTCACCGACACACGTGTTTGAGTCTGCTTGCGTAACAGAACACTGGTAAGTAGATTTATGTTTTATTTTTGTAGATAAAAAATAAATTTTTGCATTTTTGTTAATCAACATAATAGATACTATTGTGCCATATAAATTGATAATAGTTTATTAGTATATTTGTAACTTTCTAAATTTTTGCGAAAGTTCAGAGTCCCGGCAAAGAATGAGACAGGGGACTGTCGGAACTTCCAGGGGACTGACAAAATTTTGATTTTTTAAGGTGATGCTCCAAGATGCCCTCAACAAATAAAACAAAATTAACAAGGGAAGAAATCCTACAAAGAAAGAGAGAAGCTGAACGTCTGAGATATCAGCGTCTTAAGAATGATTCTCAAAAGAGAAGAAATGATGGAAAAAGAATGCCTAAAGTATAAAAGAAAGAAAGAAAAGGGATCAAGAGAACTAAAGGAAAATTGAAGGATATGAATCCGCGTGAGACAGAGTTATGAAAAAGAAATGGAAGGAGTATTGTGCCAAATATCGTTCTAAGAATAAAGCTTTGAAGGAAAGCACTATCAAACTCATGAGAAAAAATACACCAAGCTTTGAGGTAGAAATAATTGATGAGCCTGAACGTCCTCCTCAACAAATTCCTGCAATCAATAGATTATCTGATAAGAGAAAGACGGTGCCAAAACGCTAATACCCTAGACACACAGCACAATCTAATGAAACATTAGTACTAACTATTCATTAAAATGTCGTGTGTCACATAGTATACCTTATTATGGCTCGAAAATCAGATGATAATGAAGTGTTTTCTTCCTTCATTATAACTATAAGGAGGAAAATGTGCTAGATTTGGTATATAATATAAATGTGGAGCTCCACTGTGCATCTGCCGATTTGAAAAATGAGAAGAAAAAATGCAAATCACAAACTATATTGAAAATATTCTTTTTCTTTTTTATTTTTTTTTTTCTCATTTGTAAATTTTTAAATTGAAAATAAAATAAATAAAAACAAAGTTTATTGCGTTAATTTGATCCATATCGCTTCTTTAATGTCATAAGTTTATCAAAACCAGTTTGACAGTACAAATTAATTAAAGAAATGGCTGTGTGTCTGCAGTTTATAATGAATCATTATAGACTAATGAGTCGTTAGTTATTTCTTCATTAAGAGCTCTGTGTGTCTGGGGCAGAACAGAGGAAATTATGAAGAAAGACAGAAAAATAGAGAATTTAGAGAAGAGACTCGCGAAGTAAAAAAAAGGGTATCAAGAATGGAAAAGGCTAAAGATAAGATCAAAGTCGAAACACCTAATACAAAATTACAGAAAATGTTACGCACACCAGAAAATCAAAAAGAAATTGTTAAAAAAGCATTATTTGGTGAAGTATTAAAAGAACAATTAAAAGAAAATTATTTCAAGATGAAAACCAAAAAATAAAAACAAATTTTTACAAAAGTAATTTCTGGTAATTTAGTAGAAAAAAATAAACTCTGGAAAAACAGTACAAAGTATCAAAGTTTATTACATCTTAACGGTGCCTAACAAACTCGAAAAGATAAAATTTCGGATAAATGCGTCGCTGCTATTCAAAAGTTTTATGAAGACGAAGTAGATTTCGTTGAAGGAGAAGCTACGTGGTAGTGGAGGTCGTTCATATTAAAAAAGGAGTAGTACTATGGAAAAAAAAAACACCAGCGTGGTAATACTCTCCTTCGACCATTTCTCCCTACCGCATGAAATATTCGTCTGATTCGAAATAGTTCAAGTTAGAGAATATATTCCCAATCCATTGAGATACAGGAAGTGCCAAAGCTGACACAAGCAAATGGTGCCCAGAGATCTCTACTGCATAAATTGCAGTATATTGTTCATTCACTCGTAGACGGACAAGAACTGCCCAACGTACCACCTAGAGAAAGAAAACCTGGCCTTTAAAACGATAAAGAAGTGCTCAAAATATGAAGTCAAAAAAATCTATTTCACTAATCGACCAACCACCAGCGCAAGGGTGCCACAGATTTCTTACTCTTTGGCTACACAAGGTCCAGGCCCTACAATGCCAACACTCACCAATTTAAACAATCAACAGACAACCCAGTCATGAGCTGTAAGCCCAATGACACAGGCATCCAGAAACCAAAATACTCCAACAGCGAACAATACCCAAGCAAATGCGATCGTAAACATACTATCCAACACCATCATCAAACCACCTGGCCTACACATCAAATCCTCAATAGAGACCCCAACTCCAACCAAAATACTCTCCCAAACATCAGTAATAAACAAAATTAACACCAAACTAAAAAAAAAAAACACCAAAAATTCAACAACGTAAAGGAAACATTACAACCCAACAGCAATGAAATGAACCAACCTTCCCTCAATCTATAGAGTTTTGCTATGAAATAAATTCATATCGAATTTGGTCAATATGAAATTGACCGAGTGACCGAATTGAGTGAAAAAAAAACTCTTTTTACATCGAAAAATCTTTGAAAAAGAAATTTCTTTGCAAAAGAGTACGTTTCGTATCGGCAGGATACTAATCAGTACGGCTTGGTTCCTGCTTGCCGTATACGCCAAAGTGAACAGCCAAGCTGACCTCATCTATGCATTTAAAATAATTTTCAAGTGTGAATTATATCAATCTAGAGGAACTCCATGCCACATTGAGTCTACTAAAAAAAACAGCTCCCGATCAAGACAGAATCTTTTATAAAATGATTAAAGAAACCCTTTTTTCATTCAAGCAAAGATACATATGGGCATTTCTCCACTATGGGGAAAATTGGTGTCCCAGGCAAATTTTACATAAAATGTTTTTTACTCTTAAAATATTATTACAAAGGAAAGTTTATTAATAATTCTAACCAAGCAACAGTGCATGAAGTTATAATTAAAAAGGAATATTTTACTATCTCTTTCTAAACACACAAAAACGCAGTCCCCTGGTTCTAAATCGCGGCCAAGGTAAGTCTTTTTAAAGTTATTTAATTGACAAACTATTTTATATTCTAATTATTTAAGAATATTATAATGGAAATTGTTTAACTCCCTAGAAATATTTTTTTTTAATTCATATTATTTATTAAAACATATCAGTTTAATGTTGTCCCGCAATATTACAAGCGGTCCCCTGACATAAATTTAAAACTGTGCTAATTACATTGTATTAAACGCAAAGCTACATTTGGGCATTTAACACAACGCAACTGGTATACATTTCAATCATATATAATCATCCACACTCTTGCGTCTTTTGTTCAGTGTTAACTTAGCGTTTGTCACCGACACACGTGTTTGAGTCTGCTTGCGTAACAGAACACTGGTAAGTAGATTTATGTTTTATTTTTGTAGATAAAAAATAAATTTTTGCATTTTTGTTAATCAACATAATAGATACTATTGTGCCATATAAATTGATAATAGTTTATTAGTATATTTGTAACTTTCTAAATTTTTGCGAAAGTTCAGAGTCCCGGCAAAGAATGAGACAGGGGACTGTCGGAACTTCCAGGGGACTGACAAAATTTTGATTTTTTAAGGTGATGCTCCAAGATGCCCTCAACAAATAAAACAAAATTAACAAGGGAAGAAATCCTACAAAGAAAGAGAGAAGCTGAACGTCTGAGATATCAGCGTCTTAAGAATGATTCTCAAAAGAGAAGAAATGATGGAAAAAGAATGCCTAAAGTATAAAAGAAAGAAAGAAAAGGGATCAAGAGAACTAAAGGAAAATTGAAGGATATGAATCCGCGTGAGACAGAGTTATGAAAAAGAAATGGAAGGAGTATTGTGCCAAATATCGTTCTAAGAATAAAGCTTTGAAGGAAAGCACTATCAAACTCATGAGAAAAAATACACCAAGCTTTGAGGTAGAAATAATTGATGAGCCTGAACGTCCTCCTCAACAAATTCCTGCAATCAATAGATTATCTGATAAGAGAAAGACGGTGCCAAAACGCTAATACCCTAGACACACAGCACAATCTAATGAAACATTAGTACTAACTATTCATTAAAATGTCGTGTGTCACATAGTATACCTTATTATGGCTCGAAAATCAGATGATAATGAAGTGTTTTCTTCCTTCATTATAACTATAAGGAGGAAAATGTGCTAGATTTGGTATATAATATAAATGTGGAGCTCCACTGTGCATCTGCCGATTTGAAAAATGAGAAGAAAAAATGCAAATCACAAACTATATTGAAAATATTCTTTTTCTTTTTTATTTTTTTTTTTTCTCATTTGTAAATTGTTAAATTGAAAATAAAATAAATAAAAACAAAGTTTATTGCGTTAATTTGATCCATATCGCTTCTTTAATGTCATAAGTTTATCAAAACCAGTTTGACAGTACAAATTAATTAAAGAAATGGCTGTGTGTCTGCAGTTTATAATGAATCATTATAGACTAATGAGTCGTTAGTTATTTCTTCATTAAGAGCTCTGTGTGTCTGGGGCAGAACAGAGGAAATTATGAAGAAAGACAGAAAAATAGAGAATTTAGAGAAGAGACTCGCGAAGTAAAAAAAAGGGTATCAAGAATGGAAAAGGCTAAAGATAAGATCAAAGTCGAAACACCTAATACAAAATTACAGAAAATGTTACGCACACCAGAAAATCAAAAAGAAATTGTTAAAAAAGCATTATTTGGTGAAGTATTAAAAGAACAATTAAAAGAAAATTATTTCAAGATGAAAACCAAAAAATAAAAACAAATTTTTACAAAAGTAATTTCTGGTAATTTAGTAGAAAAAAATAAACTCTGGAAAAACAGTACAAAGTATCAAAGTTTATTACATCTTAACGGTGCCTAACAAACTCGAAAAGATAAAATTTCGGATAAATGCGTCGCTGCTATTCAAAAGTTTTATGAAGACGATAGTAATAGTAGATTAGGAGCAGGAAAAAAAAAAGTAGACCAGAAACACAGTAAAAAACAGAAAGGGTACCTTTTGGATTCCATACAGCGTATTTACAAGAAATTTATCGCTAGCAATTTCAAAATAAGTTACCCAATATCTTGTCGTCTTTGTATCTCTCTTGAACAACATTGTTGTGAAGCTACCCACATTCCAACTAAGTGCCACCCAAGCGTAATTCTATATTCCATTTCCTTCCCACATTATTGCCAACTACCTAAAAATCCTGACAGCAATTTTAACCACAATTATTCACCCAACGCCTTCAATAACAAATATTCATTCTTCTAGCTATTTGCATATCTTGAGACCGAGGCACAAGCGCCTAGAAAATAGTCTAAAAGCTTTAGTTTTTTGTCTGATCCCGAAAGGCTCGTCCGCGAGCTCCAGAAGTAGCGGTTAATAGAATGTTTACTTTGCCTTATTAATTTTTTGATAATTATTCTGAGGCGAATAAATGAAGTGAATTGATAAAGGTTACCGGTGCGTGGAGATTTTTGTTTTAAGGATCAAGTGATAAAACACACAAAAAGCGGGCAGGAGACTCCGGCTGAACAGAAAAGGATTTCTAAACAAACGTGAACAAATTGCGCTTCAAAAGATCTTTAAACATACGTGGACCATTTTCACCAACTTTAACTGCTAATTTATACGCAAATTTGTCAACAGGCTTCCTGGACCTGTTATTGATTGAAATTGAATTTTCTAATTTTGCGAACAGGCTTCCTAAACTTGATATTGATTGGAATTGAGTGTTCTTATTATGATAATTATGATGCTGTAAGTCTTTTTACTTTTATATATATTGTAGTATTTGCATTTTATATTTGTTTATATTTGTATCATTATATATATTGTATATCACTACCACGATACACACTTTTAATTATTATATTGTGCAAATAATTTGGAAAGGAATTTAGAAAAGTGAAAACAAACTTGTTGATTTTTTTTAATTAAGTGAAATCTAAGTGGAAATCATTATGAACGTTCATGTGAGCCCTTTGAGAGATGAGATTGGTTTTGTCGATTTAATTTAATAGTGAGACGCCCTGAGTTTTGAGTGATTTTGTGTTGGTTTGCTTTTATAAAAATAGCAACTACGTGTTTTCGTGTCGAATACAAAGCCCTAGTTCAAATAACGCTATTGAAATTTGAATGAGCTCTGAATATTCTGACGACGATTCGGATTTTCTCGGTTTTGATAGTTTCGAGGGTTCAAGTGCAAGTGTCGCGTTAGACAAAAATTTTGCACTGAAACTTAGACCCGATGTCGATGGGAATCGAGAGAATTTACACAATACGTTAGTTGCTGTGATGTAGTTTCTAAGAATCTCGACCGTTCCGATTTGCCCATGTTGATGAATATCACCAAGGGAAAACTATCTGGTGCTGCGTACATTATTGTGAAGTACAAAATTATTAGCACGTGGATCGCAATGCGTAAAGTGTTGCAAGAACAATTTTCAGAAAAAAGAACTCTCACTCAATTACGGACCGAATTAGTAAATGTAAAACAATGCTCTTTTGAGAACGTTAGGTCCTACGCCAATCGTGATAAACGTCTCTTGGCAGATCTTAATGATGCGGGTGTTTCTAGTGAAGGGGAAGCAGCATCTTCAGTTGCCGTGAGCCTCAATAAAAAGACGACATTAAAAGCTTTTATTGATGGGCTAAGTAGCTCTTTAAGATTAATTATAAAAGCAAGTCGGTTTGCAGAATTAAATGATGCTATGGAAACAGCAGTAGAGGAAGATAAAAGCAACAAAGGTAGAGCTTTGTCGAAACTCAGCTATCGCGAGATGTAGTTTTTATCATAAACCCGGACATAATTTTAATAACTGTTTCTTGCGAAGTTTTAGTACTTCAGCTCCTAGGCCGCCTCCTTTACCAAGGTACGATGTTAAGAGAGCAGCAATTTCCATCTCCTAGGATTGCAGTAATTGTATGTAGCTATTGTAAATTTCGGGGTCACCATATACGAGACTGTCGAAAACGAAATTTTATTGAAGCCAACAAAGGAGATAATCGCCAATCTAGTTCTGACAATACGGGAAACTCGTGGGGCTCCGGTCGAAGCAGTGGCGTCACCAGAGCCGTGGTACACAAATAAGCCCCTTCAGAATCTCGGTGCTGAAAATGTCAAACGTCTTTTTCTCATTTCTTGCCAAGTCGTATGTCGCCTTATTATAAACGTGAAGCTAAAGCCTTACCAAATTCTGAACCGATGTGTGATAAAAGAGAGAATTCCAAGTTATTTCCAAGTTATGATGCGTTGAGTCATGAGAGGAAGAGTGCTAAATTATTTCCACATCATAAAGCTTTGGAGTATGACAAAAAAACTCCTAAATTTTTACCAAGTTGTAGATCGCCGAGTTATAAAAGAAATGTGTCTAAGCAGTTGTCGAATTATACGTTGTCAAACGGGAAGAAGGGTTCCAAGTTGTTGCAAGATAAAAACTATCCCCAGAAAAATCAGATAACAGAAGGTTTCACATTAAATATCATTTCAACTGATTCTAATTTTTGACCAGTTTGTAAGGTACCAAGACCTAAAATTAGTCTACGAAATTATTCCCGAACCAAATTCTACATGATTACGAGTCGTTGCCACATTCTAGAAATCCCGACTCATTTTTAAAATGAAACTTTTGTAATGTTTATAATGTAAAACTTGGAAGAGAACTCAAATGCCATTCTGTTAATATGGAGTTGTCAGGTACAATAACTAAAAAGACAAAGCTCTTAGTCGATAGCGGCAATGATGTTTGTATTATAAAAGTCGATAAATTATAGAACGACGAAATTATTTATACGGATTACAAGGCCAATTTAAAAGGAGTTTCTGCGGAACAACAAAAAACCGTAGGTATTTTTCTGGCTAAAATCCGATTGAATGAGAAATGCGTTCTACATCCCTTTCACGCCATTAGTAAAGATTTTCCTATTGACGCGGATGGTATATTGGGAAATGATTTTTGTCAAAATACAAGGTAGAAATCGATTATGGATCAGAAACTATACATGTCGATATACAGAAGTACATTTTTCTACTAATCTTACATATATCATCGTCTGGTAATTATTGATTCCAGCTCGTACGGAAATTATTAAAGATATCAAAACAAATATTTCTAAGGATTGTGTGTGCATTCCTAAGAAATTGAACAATGGGTTGCACATAGCAACTAGTATTTGTAAACATTAACACAAACGATGAGGATGTCTATTTGTCGACTTCAGACATCGAGTTTTACAATATATCTGAGTTTACGGTTTTAAGATTGAGTGACACTTCTTCACCCTTTTCCTCTGATATCGAACAAACGATGTATGATTACAAACGTATACGAAAGGTGCAAAACTAATCACATGTTCCCAATACTAAGCATTTGTATCCAGCCAATTCATGTCAAGCCTTATCGCCTGACAGAATTCCAGAAAGCGGAAGTTCAGTAGCAGGTAGAACAAATGTTAAAAGATAACATAACTACGGAATCTAATAGCCCTTGGAACTTTCCCTTGTTGTGGTTCCAAAGAAACCTGATTCTAATGGCAATAAAAGATGGCGAATGCATCGGAAGCACCAGTTGCAATTAAACATCATACAGAAACTCTGAAAAGTAAACAACTCATTATTTTGGACGTCGCTTCCATGGAGTATAAAACAACACCCAGCATAAATCCGATATACTTAGTAGTAAATTCACTATTAAAGAAGTCAACTTATGAAAATTTCTTCTTGGTTTTTGAAAGACTAAAAGAATTTCTTCAAGAGAAAGCTATTTCAGAAATCTCACTTTCCAACCCAACTAAAGTCCCGTGTCACAGACATTTGCGGTATGAGCACATAAGAGCGATGCTAAGATATATCTTTTAAAATACAAATATAAAAATAACTGTATTCCATAACAATTTCAGTACGTCCCTTTCTAAAGAGGAGATACAAGAGATTTTAAGAGAATTTCATGTAACTCCCTTCGGAGGACATAATGGTGTAAATCGTACATATACAAGAGCCAAGCTTTACCACAAATGGAGAAATATGTATAAGGACATAAACAAATATATCAAAAACTGCGACGTGTGTAGAAAAATCAAAATAACTCGTTATACTCGTGAGCCTATGGTAGTTATCTCAACAGCTACAAAAGCATTCGAAATAGATAGATACCTATTAACATTTATAGACGACCTCACAAAATATTCTGGCGCGATACCAATTCCTGAGCAAGGAGCAAATGTGATTGCAGAAAAATTTGTCACCGAAATAATTTTGCGTTACGGCACTCCCAAGTATGTTCTTACTGACCAAGGTCAAAACTTTTTGAGTTTGAAGATACGAAAACTGCAAACTACTACTTATAGGCCCCAATCTAACGGGTCATGGGAGAGAAACCACCGCAATTTCGTTGAGTATTTAAGATGTTTTGTTAATCGTTCTCAGGATGACTGGGACATGTGGATAAAATACGCAGTATTCGTCCAAAACACAACTCTGAGTACTTCAACAGGTTATACTCCGATAATTTGGAAAATGTAACAAATACCAATTTATATGTAACTGAATCCATCGTAACGTTAACGGAAGCCTTTGCAACATTTCTGTTAGTTACAGATAAATTTTCGATCACTCAAACACACATTGTATATATATGGTTTGCAGCCTATCAAGGAAAATTGCATTTATACGTAAGTGATAACGCCAAAATACTAGGCGAACTCGCAAAAATAATAAATAAATAATAATAAAGTCCAATATCGCCAAGAGCCAATTATAGTAGTTACTAGCTAATGCATAAATAGAAAATAAGTAAAAACTACAGCTCCATGGTTTTTCCCAGCTGTCGAGTGATTACCTAGAAACTGCAGTGCATGTTTATAAGGATTAAAGACTTATTTATTGAGTTAAAGGTTCGTTCAGGCCATAATAAAGTAATTAAGAAGGAGTCAAAACTAAAATTTGAAGACATATGCGTTGCAGAAGAGGTCAGCAGTGACGAAAGAGGACAATTATTTAATATCATTCGCGAATTTGAAGATTGCTTTGCTCAAGAGTTAAGAGAAATGGGGAAAACTAATATAGTCGAAATGACAATCACTGTTAATGACAACAAAGTCGTTCGCTATAAAGTGCCAAACGGATTGAAAGAAACCCTTAGGCGTAACGTAGAAAAATTATTGGAACTCAATATTATTCAATCGTGTACTTCAGAATATGCAATCCCTGTATTATTGGTACCAAAGAAGGAGGGAGGTTACCGAAAGTGTGTCGATTGTAGAAGACTCAACTCTTTCACAAAAAAAGAACACTTTCCAGTACCTAATATCGAAGAAACTTTAAATTCTTCATCGAAAAAAAAAATATTTACGACAATAGATTTATTAAGTGGATATTATCAAGTTCCTTTTGATAGAGATAGCCAACAATACACGGCGTTCGTAACCACAGACGGACATTTATGAGTTTAAGAGAATGCCGTTTGGTTTAGCTAATTCACCAGCAGTTTTTATGAGATTGATGGCAAGGGTGACAGGGCATCTCAAAAGAAATGGTTTGATTATCTATATGGATGATATTTTGATAACGGAAACTCACCTTATATCTAAAAAACATGTGAGTTTCTTAAACGCAAAATCAAGTTTCTGGGACATGAAATTACGAGTAAAGGGGTACAACCCAGAGACATCAGTATAGCAGCTGTCGAGAACTATAAAAGACCTGATAATACAAAAGAAGTTCGCCAGTTTCTCGGTTTAAGTGGATATTTTCGGAGTTTTGTCGAAGGTTTTTCTGAAATAGCGAGAGCCTTAAGTTATTAAAAAAGTAGCCGTTTTCGAGTGGACCAATGAACGGGAAAATGCATTTCAACAATTAAAGAAAATACTAACTCAGCGTACATTATTAACACTATATGATAGTAACGCAGAACATGAGCTGCACACAGATGCCAGTAGTCATGGTCTAGCAGGCGTTTTAATGCAAAAAGGCGAAGATAGGCAGACTAGGCCAGTGTCGTATTTTAGTCGTTCAACAACGAGTTGCGAAAGTAAATATCATAGCTATGAGCGCGTTAGCTGTGGTTGAAAGCTTGAAACGCTTTAAACATTATTTGCTGCATAAAATTTTTACCATAGTTACAGATTGCAATTCATTGAAGATAACACAAGAAAAGAAATACCTTATTCCCCGCATTGCCAGATGGTGGCTTAAGATTTCCGAGTATGATTTTAATCTAATTTTCCGTCCAGGATCACAGCTTGCACATGCAGATGCTTTAACTCGATGTACGCAAGAGCAGGGTGAAGAGTCAGCAACGATTTCTGATAAAATTTATATGCTCGGAACGCAAGAAGAGGATTGGCTATCAACATTGCAAACTTAAGATGCAAGATTGGCAAAAATTAAAAAAAAATTTGAAAGGTGAGAGAACATATCTGGAAGAAAGCGATGGTATCAAAGGTAGTTATGAACTAATGGGAGAACGAGTGCATAAAAAGACGGAGAATGGCAGTAAATTCGTTATACCGCAAGGAGTTCGTTGGCGCGTTATTAAGTTAGCTCATGATGATATGGGATATAGCGGAATAACCCGAACCATAGATTTTCTACGCAAATCATTTTGGTTTCCAAATATGAAACCTGTAGTCACCAAGTATATCAATAGCTGTATTGACTGTCTATACAATAAACGTGGAAAGGATGAGACGAGATACAAGATCCATGTTCCTGAAAATCAACCAATAGCATATTTCACCGCGCACGTAGATCTTTTAGCAACATTCCCGAAAAGTAGACGAGGTAATCAGCATCTTATCGGCATCATATGCTCTTTCACAAAATTTATAGTGTTGAAACCAGCCCGAAGCACTAATAGTAGAAGCGTGTCGTCAAGATGTTTGATGAAGTTTCTCAATATTTTGGAGTACTAACTAGGATTATTAGTGACAGAGGCACCGCTTTCACGTCCAAGGAATTTGGAAGATATTGTCATGAAAATGGAATTAAACATGTGAAAATAGTAGTTCAAACACCTAGGTCCAATGGTCAAATTGAAAGGTATTTTCGAACCATAAAACCGGTAATCGCGTCAATGACTAAGGAAGATGGTGGAAGGGATTGGGATTGTCATGTATCAGCCATCAATAGGAACTCAATAGTATGAAGAATACAACAACAGGAAGAACACCATAAAATCTTTTACTAGGATATGATCCGAAATGGTTTGTCAAAAACAATATGCATATTGACGATGACGACGTACCTATAAGTGAATTTAGGGCTAGAATATTGGGGCGAATGACAGAAGAGCGAAAAATACAAAAAGAGGAGCTGGTTCTCATTAAGCAGGAAATTCCTGCAACGTCAACCCAAAAAGATTTAACCGAGATATAAAGGGCCAAGGACCTGAGCTCCATTCTCAGCCCATCCCAGCTCAAAAATTCCCGTTATTGCAACTCCTCACTGCAACGTCAACCCAAAAAGATTTAACCGAGATATAAAGGGCCATACGAAATAAAAGAGGTGTTGCCGAACGCTCGATATGTGGATACTGATACTGCAATTACGCAGGTTACCAATCGACGATTCGAATCAGTACAATAAGCGGATAGGATGAAACCTTGGTGTTCTTTAGATGATTTGAAGTTTGATGACGACGATTCCGAAGAAGGAGAAGAAAATTAGAGCCAAATACTAGATAATAAAGCAAGCATTACTACTACAATTTAATTTGTTAATTATTCGAGGACTAAAGGGTGACTTGGGTCGAATAATAAGTATTTTTTTTTTTTCTTTTTGACAAATCGGACTTACATTGACGATGTAGTCTCGTTGAGATAGGTTTGCCATAGTGGTGCATATGTGTCATGAACAAGTTGCAACAGAGTTTAATATATATAATATACATCTGCGCAGACGTGTAGTACGAAAAGAGAGCCTTTGTGGTGTTGCATCCGTAAGAATTTTATGATGGTTCTGCTTTTGTGGCGTCAAGCTTTAAAACGGATAGTAGGTGATGAATCTTTTGAGATGCTTTGCCTGTGCGGCGTGAATAAGGCTGGATCCAAAATAGCTGTATGATTTAATTGAATTGATTTTGGTGCGTTGATGATGACTGTGAGTTGTTTAACTTGAATTAGCCTAGGAGGTATCAATATTTATATGCACTCTGCCTCTGTGGCGATGACGAGACGTAATTTTCTTGCTAATTTTGTACAATGGCCCTCATCTCACTGAGGACAGTGAACTTGTAGGTTGGCCGAACTGTTATCGCACAAGCCGGGAAAACCAGCCGGTGAGCAAAATCCTTAAGATAAGCCGACAAGGCTGTCTACTATCTCCGTGGATAATAAAGTCCCATATCGCCAAGAGCCAATTACAGTAGTTAGTAGCAAATGCATGAATAGAAAATAAGTAAAGACTACAGCTGCATGGTTTTTCCCAGCTGTCAAGTGATTACCTAGAAACTGTAGTGCATGTTTATATTAAAGACTTATTTATTGAGGTAAAGGTTCGTTCCAGGCAATAATAAAGTAATTGAGAAGGTTTGGGTTATTTCTAGGAATCATTACTTAAATGCATGAAAATATTATATTGTATTTTAAAGATGTGTGAATGCTGAGAAAATGGGATGATGTAGAAATATGTAAAGGGCTCAAGGACTAGGGATTACATTATCATCGGGCGCGGAGATTAGTTGACGTGTGATTAAAAATTGAAATTTTTCTAAAAGCGGAACATTATATTTACTATAGCGATAATAAGCTCAATTTTTTGCTGATTATACCTTTGATAACATCAGATGATTATTCAATTTTTAAGATGACAATAAGCTCGCTCTTGTTATACCCGAGAAATCATCTATTGTAGTTAACGCAATGAAACAATATTATTTTCTGTTTGGCGATGAAGATATGTTAAAATGTCAAAAATTTAACAAAAGAACCTATATTTGTGAACATATCTTACCCATATCAGTCGCACATATAAATAGCGCTTGTGAAATGAATTTATTCTTATCCTCTGAGCTTTTGCCAAATACATGTACAAAGAAGATTTTAACCACAGAAAGCACAATTTTTTTACAATTGGCCAAAACAAATTCTTGGCTATATATTGCTCCATCTGAGCAAAGGATTCTCGTAAATTGTAAAGATAGAAGTACCAGTAGCAATAAATGTAGGTATATTAACACCAACAAAAAATTGTTAAGTGCATACAAGTTCTATTATGTTAAGCTCAAAAAACGAATATAGAAGCAATATAACACAATATACCCTTTCAAATGTACAGCCCTTTCAAATGTACACCCTTTCAAATGTACAGCGCATACTGAGCTCCATTCTCAGCCCATCCCAGCCCAAAAATTCCCGTTATTCCAACTCCTCACTTACCTAAATATGCCACTCCCAATCTAACACAAGTAGGATAAGGAATCATAGACCTAGAACAGATAGACAGAATAGACAGATAGTATAAAATCTAGCATAAGGTAGCCTAAATGTAGAAACTAAGGAACTATGTAATTAGAGGTAGAGCGCCATATGATCAAGAAACCGAGTGCGCATAAATAGGTACGTAAGCATTCATGTTCACATAGCTATATTAAATAAATAAATAGAAACCTCTGAGACCGATCGTTTTCACAATATACGTAAAAATGTGCAACATCAGGAAGGGGTTGTCGGATTTAGCCCATTTTGGAAATTCTCTTTACTATTGCTATAAATTTTCAGCTGTCTACGTCAACGCGTTCTCAGGCAGGGCCCATATCATAATGATTTTTGTATAACAATCTTAGGAAGGAGTTCCCTATTGGTCCCATTTTCGAACTTAAATTTACTTTTCTTTTTTTTTAAACTGTGTGCAAAATTTCAGATCCCTAAGTGAACGTATTCCTGAGTTATCGAGAGGATGGACAAACGGACGGACAGACCGACATGCAAGAATTAAAATGACAAACGGAATGATAAACTTAGTATATCCTATGATCTATCGAGGGTATAATAACTTCACTTTACTCCTAAAAAACAAGAAAAATCTGAAATGTGTCGATGGATATAAATGATGTCATGTTTACGTGCAGGAATTTTGAACGATATAACCTCTCCTTAAATTCTTTCCTAGTAGTATACAAAGCACTAATGCTATGTATATGTTCATAGGTAAAATAATTAACCCACTTTTAATATTTTCGGCAGACTAGGGAAATTAAACTAGATTAGAAAGAAACATGATTTCTAATATCGAGAATGCATGGGAAGTGCTGCCTAAGTATTTGAAATAAATGACACAGCACAGGGCAGGGTCCAAGCCAAAAACAAATTTCTCGATTTCAATGTTAATTCACCTATGCAAATAAAACTGTGTATTACCTCCTATATCATGTTTGTTAAGAGTGTTATTTAATTTTATAAGGGAATATTCTGAAATGTATAAAATTCTGGAACAAACTCCACTGTAAGACCTATTATGATATTCGTGCGAAAATGTAGCCTCCAGAAAGGGACACACAAATGATCGCGGAAATAAATTATGAGGAGAGATGTAGAATGAAATAAATAAATATCATTTCACATGCTGTCGACCGATTTTTCTTATCATTTTAATAAAAGGAATGTAAACACCGAGTTGTTAAAAATTACGCAACTATAAATGGATCACACATAAAATGAAACTGAAGTCTACACATACTGGAACTTGCATTTTCTCCGTTTATCGTATACTATGTTTACGAAATCAGCAACGAAAAGCTCTGAAGATTTTACCAATTTCTCAAGGATTACTTATTATACCTGTTTAGCAATATTCATATCCTTGCAGATCAAGGTATGTCCAAAAACATACTTCATCACAGGATCATAAAAATTATCATATTCTATTAACGAAAGAGCAGGCGCCACATTCTCGTTGCCTACCTAAAGACAGAAGTAATAACAAACTGAATAGAATGTCATATGAATAATTAAATACCAAATTTTGCGCAGCTTGGACTACAGATGCTCTCATTGCATTAGAAGTAATTTTATTAATGGGGATGATTGTAACTCGCTGTTGCAATTGTCCTCGTTGTAAAATTTTTTTACTAGTTATATCGTCATCAGTTACGTAGCTGTAAAGCTGTTAGACATATTAAAATACAGTTATAAATTTATTTTTAACAGCCTTACACTTCCTCCAGCACACATCATTAATGCCAAACAATCCCGTTCATTCCGCACTCGAAAAAGTTTTCCAACCATTCCACGAACTTTACCCCTATTAAAATTCGGTTCGGGGTCCCGATATTGCAATTCATACCGATATGCATTTTTCCGATCCAGCTGTAATTTAAGTTGACGTATTTCCTGATTTAAAACGCCTTGCCGTTCTTCCAGTTGTTCCAGGTAACCTTCTTGATAGTTCATTTTGGAAATATCAGCCTACAATTAAGTAATGTTTTATAAAATCAAATAACCTTTAGCAATACAAACCGACAATCTCTTGATTTCAGCATCTATTTCATCGTACATTTTCTTGTCTTTCAGATATACCGAGTCATTTGTGTGAAGCTCACTTTCTTTCTGTTTTAGAGTATTTGTGCTATGTTTCAGTTCCATTTGTGACTTCTTTATAGTAGTTTGGGCTTCAATAATTTGCTGTTTCGCCGCTATAAAAATGTAACTGTTAGCATTAAGAATAAACAAACTCACGTCATCTGTACACACATAGATACTAATTTATTTACATTGAATCATATTTTGCAAATTCATATTTTGACTTAGGAGAATGATAAGGATATTTATTTATTTGATGCTTGCGGAAGAACTTCGACATTATATGGTGTAATCTCACATTCATTACAATGACCTTTTTATCAGAAGCTACCATTGAATAAATAACTAATAAGGAAGCGGGGTATCGTGCGAATACAGGGCGTGTATCTTTTTTCCGCTCCGTAGATCGAACAGATTTTTTAGATCGTTCAGAGCACTCTGGAAAAAAGATACAAATTCGGAGTGCTCTGAGTGTTCTGGTTGTTTATTTTAATATTGGCAGCACTTATGATTTGTGAAATATCTATTGAAAATACAAAATTCACTCTGAGCAATAATAAAGATACACGTTCAGAGCGCTCAGAGTACTCTGAAAGTAAATAAAGATACAAGAAATCGGTGTTCAGAGCGCTCGGAGTGCTCTGAGCAGAATAAAGATACACGCCCACAGTGTACGTGTTTAAGCATTTCAATGACAGTGCGACCACTGGTCGAGGGGGAGAAATGACAAGAGGGCTTAGTGCCTATTTTTCGTCAGTTCAACATTCTGACATTTCATATTATTTGAAAATAAGTTTCGGATTTCAATTCGCGATATTGTGAAAAATAATTAATTAAACGTGATTTTTATGAATAGTAGTGTGAAATAAGTGCACAATATTTCTTTTGTGAACGATTATTTATCTAATAGAGACTCCGGAGTCTTAAAAAACCGTAATGAAGTGCACTGTGCTGTGCTGCAGGAACGAACGGAGTTATTGTCGTGGGAAAGCATTCTTCAATTAAGCTTAATAGCTTTACTTATTAATTATATTGTTTTAAACAAAATAAAAGTGAAATATCTATAAAAATAAAGAGCCATGGCAAACGATTTAACACTTTACCAATGCCGGTTTATTTGTTTATTTGTCAGTTGGTGCCTAAATTATTCCAGTAATACAAAGGCAACGCCAAGAAATATTATCTGAAAATAAGGGGGAGCTAAAAATTTGTTTATTTTACATAGGAATTCGTATTATGAAAAATGTGCCATTTCAGAATGTCAGAATTTAATTACTGCCATGACGAAACGAATACAAACAGAGCACACTAATACATTTCGCCGAGATGCTTACGTTTTCACCCGATATGCCGTTTCCTTATTAGTTATTTATTCAATGGAAGCTACCCGTGACATTTTATCCAGATTAAGAAAGACGATAAAATTCAATGGTATGGACCAACTGATGAATGAAAAGAAATTAGCTGTTTACTTCTATTCATACAGAAGATCGTTTGAGGTTGATAGGTATGAATAATAAAACCATTCCATATTAGACAGATGCATTTTTTTTATTTTCAAGATATAATTTCAATTGCAGAGTCCTTCTGTCAAAAAATAATAAGGTAAGTTTAGCATTAGATTTAGGATTTCGTTTTGTTTAGTCTGTATAGTTTGGATGTGTGTTTTCGCGCAGTGTCCCCAGCAGCCGTATAAAAAAACACTTTGAAAAATACTCTTATATTGTATTAGTTTGTTGTCTGTAGAGAGCGATGACCTCCTATGAATTAGTGGATATAGAGTCTTGATTAGAGTAGCTGCCTTTTTAATTACCATAGACGTGTTTACTTTGTATGGCAGTTTGGTGTCCAGGTGTAAGCCAAGGTATTTGATGTTTTTCATCCAAGTAATATGGCCCGAGTAGTAATAAGTCTCTGCTAGGTAGGGACGATGTTCTCCATTTTCCTGAGTAGAAAATGGCTTGAGTTTTTTCGCATTTACCATAATTCTCCATTTTGAGTAGAATCGGCTAAGTGTAAAAAAAGCTTTAAGTCATTTATTATTTGATTAGGGTCAGTTGAGGTTGATAAAATTGCAGTGTCATCGGCATAAGGGCCAAGTTGTTAGTGGCTGAGTTTGGATACATAGCTAGTAAAGATATTGTAAAATACAGGGCTGATAGATGATCCTTGCGGTACACCCACTTCGATGGCGATTTTCAGTTTATACTTACAGAAAAGTATCTGTCTTAATAAGATACATTGGAAATGACGCTGCTGCATGCATTTTGTGCAGAATGCCCGAATGTCGAACGCTTTTTCAATGTCCAGCGTTATCATGCCGCATGATTTTTTCTCGCAAAAACTAGTGTTGACTATGTTGTTTATCCTAAGCAGCTGGAGTGTGCTTCTCTGATTCCGTACTTTTGGGCTGGTAAGATGGTTTTTTCTTGAATAATTTCGGTCAGATAGTGTTTACGAAGCAAATATAAAGCATAAATCTAGAGCAATGGCATTCACTTCTGCGAAGAAATGTTTACTGCTGAGGTCATGCTGCTTGTTCACGTACTGCAACGGCATTCACTATTATGTGCAGTAAGCACTTATGAATAAAAATAAATTGATTATTGTCAAAGTTCAGTTGTAAGCAATTATCGATTATAAAAATCACTTATATGTATAGCTAAGGAGTAGTAATAAATTTTTGTTAGCATTAACGGGTGTTATGGTCGTAGCTATTGCATATAGCAATATGCTACATGTAAAATGTTGATGCATGTAAGCTGGCCTTAAAGTAAAACGCAGAATGAACGCACCCGACCGAGAGTAATGCTTCCTCAAGCTCGTGTGACATGTCGGTGAAGAAAAGTAAGAAGAAGGCAAACTTCTCTGTTGTAGTCAAATCGCCTCAAGTGGAACATCGAGGAGAATAAACCAAAATATTTCGGAAACATCGGCCAGGAAATAAACATTGTAAGTAAATTTAGAATATTTCTCAGCCCCCTCACTGATAAATTTTCCATTAATAGAATTATTTCCATCTACATATCTGCACAAAATAAGTCTTCCCAAAAGTCGATTAAGAATTCGATTGCTCCTCAATATCAATACAGAAGTAGGAATCGTATTACATTCAAGATTTCTACAAATATTCTACAAAATATTCTACCAATATTTCTTTCTCAGGGGTGAAATATTTAAAGCATACGGACATTTTCAAGAATCAGTACTACATCTAAGACATGCTTTAGAATGTATCCTCAGCATGAGCTAATTTTAAAAAAATTCCACGTGATGTAGAGAATCCACCAGCATCACCTTTACATGTGTACACAATTTGCATAATTGCGGTCGGATAATTGCTGTTCTCATAGAGACTGTAACATTTTCATACAATTCAGAGACCAAGAGTTCGCAACCAGAATTTGAACCAAAAATGCAGCGAAATTATGATCGTGCTATGACAATGAGGTCGCTGAAAGGTTTTTTCTACACGCACCTTTAAGCACAGAAAACGTTAAACGAAGAATATTATTATTAATCTTGATAATATCTTTTTCACATCGTAAATCTAAGTGTGATACTTTGTTTTAGATTCCTATTTCTTTGGATAATGTGAATGCTCTTTTCGCTTTATTAATCTGTAGAACTGTTAAAAGCACTCACCTTCTAAGGTGACAAGTTATACTGTGTTTTGGTTAGCTGACGCATTAATCTGTGCATATGCAATGAAAGATGATTTTCAGAGCGTTCTCTATAATTATTGCGTCTATTTGATTCGTTTATTGGTACTTCTCAGTGGAATGTGTACTCAAAGTGTCGTTGATTGCAAAAGAAAAAGGAAAGGAAAACCAATACGTGGTCACATAAAATAAATTCGAAGGAAATATTTATATGCCTGGGCTGTTGTCAAATTTGTTCAAGAAACGAATAATACTAAGGAAAGTGTGTATCACGTCGGTCACATAAAATTGCATATTTTGGATTAAGGTTCTCGATGAATCATATAAGCGATACATTGGGCTGGCTGCCTTTATAATGTTTCTTTTAGCAAGTAAGCAATGGCATGCGGATCATCACGGAGGCGCCTCGGCGATGGATCCACAACAATGAATTCCATGTAAGTTGTTGCCACTTGTTTTTTTATACATTTAACTTAAGCAAAAAGGAAAAAAAAATTCTTTGATCTGTTGCATATACATTTACGGCGTACATAATTTTTCATACATGAATAAGATTTATGTTAATAAATTCCTTCGGTAGCTTAGGCGCACATCTAGAAAAAAAAAAAACATGAAAACAATTTTATTTCGAAATTTTGTGATGAGAAAAAAAAGGATATATAAAATTTAAGCATTAACTGAACTTTAAGAAAAACAAAAACAAAAATACACATACAATTTAAAAACAAGAAATAATTTTTATTAGATATATTATGAGTATATAATGTCACAAAGTGACGACTTTTATTATTATTATTAATTATTATTACCACATAAAACTTAAGGAACAAAATACCCATACAGTTAATTAAATTGCATAAAACTACAATTTTAAAAGAATACACAACTCGAACGAAATTATATTTAATAAAAAGAAAAAATTGACAACAACAACAGCAGCAACCACAATAGAAAATATATATCATGAATTAATGCAAGAATTTATAAACCAAATCACTGCTGAATCCGGGTTTTTGTATAACTAATCCTTTAATTCTTCTAAGTATTATTATTATTACAATATAATTAGTATTTCCATTGAAAGTAGGTACGCGCGTATATAATTTAGTTCATTACTATGTATTACCAATATTGGTAGTTAAATGTATCTTAACCATGTGACCGAAACGTATCTGAAAAAGAATAGTTACGTGACTGGATTCGCGTTGCATCCAATCAGATAGACTCGTACCAATGGAGATACATTATTGAAGCGTGCTCCATTTTATCTTTATTTTGTTATTCGGAATTTTTCTTTGGTTGAAATTCACGATATAGAGTAACTTATAACATCTGAAAAGCGTGTTCGAACAACGGAGAAATTAATGAATAAAGTTTGATTTATAACGTAATGGAAATGTAAGCTTTTGTTATTTCTCCTTTCACTATCCTGGCGCCCTCTAGCATGAAGGTTGTATAGGTCCACTGTAATCTCTTTACAGGTCAACAAAGGGACTTTGGACGATTGTGCCACATAAAGTCAATGGGAGGATGGGGCTTGGCAAAGAAGGCATGCCATCTGCGCCTTCAGTAGAATGTAGGTAAGTGACGTAAAGGTCCCTTCAGGACTGAGTGAGTGCCAGCTTTTGTATGTAGGCATGAAAATTTTTTGATTATGGTTGGTGACAGCGGCAGGTTTCTTTTGGGAACCCCCCCACACTCTCCGCCACATAGCCGAGGTGCTAGCATGCCGCCCTGTGTCAACGCTGTCATCGAGTGATCTGTCAGCTCATGCTGGCAGTTTGGATTTCACGTCCTAACCAATCACTCTCTCTACATAATTCCATAACACGAGCTCTATCTTTTTACTTGGCTACTATACCTGCCGAACGAATTCCCCCTACTCAAGGTAAGGATTCAATAGGTTTTTCTCTCAGTCTTCATCAGCTTAAACATTGGTCCTTCGAGCTACTAGAACCGACACCTATATCAACGAAGTACATTTCATTAAACTAGTCGGGGCCAAAAAGCACTATATGCTAATAACCGTTTACTTAACTACTACTAAAACTACACAGTAAACACCAGAGATGGAGTCAAATGGAAATTTTACGGAAACAGCGGAGAAACAAAGAAAACTTGGAAATGAAATTAACCGACTGCTGAAGAACATGAGAAAAGATGGGCTATCCAGGAAAGAACAAGCCTATATACACAGCCATTTGGAAACGTTCAAAGAAGTAAGGGAAAAGTTTGAACATCGACATAAATTATTAAGCAGTCTAAACCAACCCACTCAGAAGTACTTTACTCAAGATTTTCATGGACAAGTAAAAACAGCACACTAAACTGCAATACGGTTATTGGATGAGTATCAACAGCAGTTAGACGAAAATCAAGAAAATGATGGTGATAAGACTCTCGAAATTACAGATACAACAGATAGAGGGCAAGAATTTCTTTTAAGGTACCAAGATGGTACAGCCAGCACAGAAGAACAGAAATTACGCCTCAAGAAGCAAAATGCCCGAATGGAGATGTGCAAAAGAATTATGAACGACATTGCTGCGTCATCCAACAAGCGTTCAATTAGTTATTATGAATTTAAGATACAGGAACTTTCTGGCTTGTGGTCCCCATTTACAACGGAAGAAGACGTTGGGCATCCCTACTTAGAAGAAAGACACTTCGAACACTTAGAAACGATGTATCAGAAGATAATGGTAGAACTTCACTAGGAGAAACAGATAAGAACAAGCAACATGTGAGGTTAAATTACCCTGTATAAACATACCAGATTTTGTTGGTAATTACAGAATGTGGACAGCATTCCATGATATCTAAAGACATCTCTTAAAGGAGAAGCATACAAGCTTATTCAACATCTTGTAAATTCTGATGCAAACTACCCGCAGCCTGGGAATTAATAATGAATAGATTTAATAATAAAAGAATTCTATTCTCATCTTATTTGGACATATTACTGAACCAACCAGCATGCACGAATGCATCGATTTCTGCACTTAAACAACTACACGACACAACAAAAGAATGTGTTCATGTAATTCATAATTTGAACGTGGATATTTCGGCCTGAAGCCCACTCAGAGAACACCTAATTATTAAGAAATTCGATAAAGAAACGCATAAAGTGTATGAACAATCTCTTAAAGATCCAAAAGAGATTCTGAAATTGGAAGACGTACTGAGTATATTGGAAACAAGATTCCAATCCTTGGGAGTTATTGGAGAGCCGAAAAGACGGACAGAATACATTCCGGTGAACAAAGTTAACTCACCAATAAAGAAAAATTGGTCACTAAAAAACTACCATATCAGAATAACAAAGTGAGATATTGCAATGGACAACATAATATCTATACCTGTCAAAAGTTTCGTGCGTTGAGTATAGTTAATTGAAAGGAATACGTTCATTACACAAAGCAAAACCTGTGTAAACAGTCTCAATCATGGAATCAAAGAAAAGTGTTATAGTCAGAGTCGCTGTGTATTTTGTAAGCACCAGCATCATTCACTACTACATCAAGAACACAGCAACGGATCTTCAAAGCAGCTATCATTAGCCAAGCCAATAACATCGCATGTATCAGTATCAAATGATGGAAGTAAACGCATACAGACTGCAACACACATAGCAAAAAACACTAACAACGCACTTCTTGCAACTGCTATGATACGAGTGAAGACTATTCGACACACCCATGAATACTTGAGAGCTCTTATCGATCCAGGATCTCAGGCAACATTTATTACGGAGGGGCTGCTCAAAATGTAGGGAACCCAAGAAAAAAATATATACTGAAATATCCGGAATGGGTGGAACCGATGCTGGGATATCCAACAGTAAAATTGAGCTTGAATTAACTCCACGATTTCCATCAAGCTTTAAAATACGATGTGAAGCCTTAGTACTTTCATCTTCCCTGACAAAACCACAACCAGAAACAGAATACAAACCAAAGAAATCAACGATTGGATTAATATCATCCTGGCCGACCCAACATACGACATGCCAGGTCCAGTCGATCTAATTTTCGGTGCAGATATATTCGGAGATATTTTATTCGATGACATAAAGAAGACAGAAGGTGGGATTCTAGCGCAGAGAACTGAGTTTGGATGGATCTTATCTGGACGCTCCGAATTAAAACAAAACACATCTACAAGAATATGTAACGGAGTTACATGCATTTCAGCTAGACACCAGCAAAAATGAATCGTTTAGCAGCAGCCGCAACAAAGTAAGCCAGCCGCCGAGAGAAGAGCATACTACTGATCAACCGTTCAGTGGTGTCCCGTGCTGATGGCGTGATAGTAGAAGCAAATATTCTACACCCGACACCATCAGCCAGTCTGCCTATAATTAGCCGGCAGCCAGTAATGAAATCACTCAGTTGATCACCGAGCGTTTAAGTAGACACAAGTCGAAATTACAGTCAACCAAAATATCCGACCGCGAGAAGACAACTAAGTGAGAAGAGTTGACCCCCACCAGTGGACTACCAGAAAACTGGCTATAAAAGTCAGTCGACACCGATAGATTGGTCAGTTGCCTCCCAGCAGCTCGACCAGACACATCTCCCGTCCAAGTCCTATCCGCAAGTCGTGTTGATTAGTTCAACGGCAAGCGCAGGTTAATCGTGCTGGCCCGAGAATTAGTAAGCGCACGCATACCGTCCCGTACCCCTGTGTAGGCTACTCTGCCGATAAGCGCACGTTAATCGTGCTCGTCAGAAGAGTATCGAGCGCAGGAATATACAGCGCACGTTAATCGTGTTGGTCAGAAGAGTAGTAAGCGCAAACATACATTCCGCCCCCGTACCGTTTCGGCTACTCTGACGACAAGCGTACGTAATCGTGTTGGTCAGAAGAATAGTGAGCGCACGCTCCGTCCCGTATCCCCCGTGTTGGCTACTCCTAACGACAAGCGCACGTTAATTGTTTTGGTCTAAGGAATAGTAAGCGCACACCCCTAGCCAGCACCTACGCTGCGTAGTTATAAGTTATTATAAGTAAGTGAGTGAGTGTAGGCTAAGTAGTGTGTATTACGTAGACCGGCCGAACCGCAGAGCTAGAACAGCGCGGAAAACGTCGGAAAACGGCCCTGGACAATCTCCTGACTACCTGCACACCAACAACCGACGTTACAAATACTATCTATGGTATCCCGTGTCGACATAAGCAAGCAATTGCAGCAATTTTGGGAGATAGAAAAAATGTCATCTGATCCTGTGTAAGCTGAACCTGGTCTAGGGGTTGATTCGGCTTACATTATATATATACAGGGTGTTTCCCCTTAGGAGGTCCATAGAGCGGGAGGTGATAGTACTCACCTAGACGAACCAAAAATTGTATGGCGGGGGGGGGGGGGGGGCAATATCAACCGTTTAGGAGTTACAGGGTGATTCATAAAAAAAGCTAGGTTTTCACAAAACACCCTATATCTTAAAAACTACAGGGCGTGTGGTCACAGTTAAGGGCTCACTGTATGCAGAACTTCATGGTTTTTCCAACGACAGCTCAACCAACCCCTCTCCCCTCAGAAGTTATGAAGGTCTAAACTAAAAATTTCGGATTTTCTTTCCTTTTTTTTATTTTGACCTCTATTATTTTTGCAAAAAGGTCGTTAACATAACTTCTTTTTATAAGTTATTAGCTCTTAACCTATTCTCAAACGTATTTTCAAACGTATTCTCAATGATAATTTGTTTCCTTACCACGTCATTTTAAAAAATATTGTCAATTTCGGTGTGACCTGAATAGGTCATGAGTTATTAACTGTTAACGGCTACAGTTAACACATGGGGTGTAATAGGTCAAATTAAAGAGGAGAGTCTACAGTTTACAGTTTTTATACAAAAAAGTTATGTTAACGACATTTTTGCAAAAATAATAGGTCAAAGTAAAAAAAAGGAAAGAAAATTCGAAATTTATTAATAAAGTTTTATTTCATTATTGGTTCTGTTTTTATTATTTCAACAATTATTTTTACTTATCAATAAAGGTTTATTTCATGGTTAATTCTATTTTTATTTATTTTTACATAGGTGTAAATGAAAAATAAATTCTGAACAAGCAAAATCCTTTAACTTACGTTTTCGGGTCTTTATTTAGCAGAATCGAGAAGTGCTGAAATTTCACAGGGCTCTTCCTGGACCGGTGCCTTGAGACGTTTTTCGACGGAATTGCGCTTAATATTCTAGCTTTCTCGTAGATACGTTACACCGGTCATATCCGAAGAAGACAAGGTATGTGAAGAACACTTTAAACAGACATCTAGAAGAAATTCTAATGGAACATACACAGTCCACATACCCTACAAAGAAGACAAAGAACAACTGGGAGAATAAAGATCCAGAGCTTTGGCTCGCTTGTATCAGATGGAAAGAAAATTTGCAAAAGACAAAATTTTACAGAAAGAATATTGTAAATTCATGCAAAAATTTCTGAGTTTGGGACATATGAGACCAGTAGCATTTGAAGAGCACTCTCCTACAACCAACCGTTACTACATGCCACATCAAGCGGTAATAAAGGAATATAGTACAACAATGAAATTACGGGTCGTGTTCGATGCTTCCACTAAAACCACAGGTTTCAGCCTGAATGACAAGATGCATAGCGGACCACGTTTACAGCATGATTTAATGCCGGGAACTTATTCCTTACAAAAAACTAAAGTACTACAAAGGGAACTAATTCATGTACTAAGAAGATCAACGCGACATAGAAATAATGGAAGGAGAAGCTGTCAAAACACTAGGAGCATACTGGGATCCTTTCAAAGATGGCTTTCTGTTTAAAGTAAAGTTAGAACGATCAACAAAGTCAATAACAAAACGATCAATATTATCTGATATTGCGAAAGTGTTCGACCCTCTTGGATGGCTAGCCCCGTGATAATAAAAGCAAAAATCTTGCTTCAAGAATTGTGGTTAAAGGGATACACATGGGATCAGCTACTAGAAGAAGTCGCAAAAAATGGATAAAGTTTAGAGATGAGCTACATAAAGTTGAGGGCATTAGCATACCACGCTGGATCCACCATAGCTCTGGATACAAAACGACTGAACTACATGGGTTTTGTGATGTCTCTGAAAAGGCATACGTGGCAGTTGTATATATTAAAATAACCACAGAATATGGAAAAACACATATAACACTAGTTACATCAAAAACTAAGGTAACTCCACACAAAAAGGTGGCCACGGTCAAGAATTATAAACAAAAATCCAAACGAAAATAATTAAAAACAAACAAAGTTTGCTCGACCTCAAGAAGAATTTGCAACGCAAGCAATTTCCGCTATACAAGCATAATTCTTCAGTGAGAAAATATACACACCTGAGGTCATTGCATTACCATGTCAACACATTGTTGATTCATTCAGAAATTGTGTGAACAGAAATGCTGACACTACAATTTCTGATTGGAAGTGTGTCAGAGTGAATGTGAAGTCCAGACTGTTAGCTTAAGCTGACAGATCACTCTGTGGACAGCGTTGACTGCAGGGCGGCACGCTAGCTCGCCTCGGCTAGATTCGTGCCTGGCTAAGCAAAAGGCCGTAGCACACATTCAGTCCTGAAGGTACCTTTACACCACTTACCAATATCCTTGTGAAGGCGCAGATGTCTTGCCTTCCTCTCTTCGCCCCAACCACCCAATCGACACTGAGGGCAGATCATTTACAGTATCCCTGTTGACCTGAGAAGAGAAGACGACAGCGGACATAGTCAACCTTCATGTTAAGAGGACTCCAGGAGAGTGAGAGGAAATGAGAACTCTACTTCTATGAATGAAACTGACGAGGATATGGTCTTATCGCTAACAACCACTTAATAAGGTTTGTCTAGTACTTAACCAAATACAGACGAACGAAACGCGTCGGCTTTGTATTATTTTAATCTATTAAAATAATGATAAATATATTTATATCGTGAAACACAAATTTCCAAGTGTTTTTCTTTTAAATTTGTTCAAATTCATACTACCTTGCATCACAAATACAAATGCCTACCTATCGCTGACGACAGTGCCCAAGGGGGAGAACTGTTTAGAATTGATTTGGTTTTTTTTTTTTTTTTTTAGAGCCCGCAGACCCATTGTCGGGCTTCGGAGTTAAACATTAATTGTTTGTCTTTACTGTTGTTTAAAAATTTAACATTTCAGAAATTTAAAGTTGCTAAGCTTACTCACCATCTATCCATTCATCGAGAAGGAGCTGAATGCGGGATCTCTGTGAAAGAATACTACTGAAAGTCTCCCACTTAGGCTACTTCACAAGTTTAATACATAGTTTTTGTGATGAATGAGTTAATATTAATAACACTCACGGGTGTGATAGTTATAAAACTGGTTAGTTCTATTTTTCTTATTCTATAAATAGTTAATTTCCGGCTCTTCATACCAAAATTTCATTATCGAACAGGATAGAATATAATGAGAACGAGGTTATCTGACTAAATTTGTAATGTACTAATCGGATAGTGGTATGGACCACGTACTTAACTAAGTGAATTTGATTTATAACCTAATCTTAGAATACTGCGTGAATTCAAGTATTTAACTACGTGAATCTTGGTCACAGCACTAAAAGCATTTGAGCCTTAAATTCGAATAGATAAAATGTGTAATAAAGGGTTTTCCAATAAGAGGTGTTATTTTAATTAGCCCGCTATTTCGGTAGATGTCACTTTTGGAGCTGTCATTTTTTGACATTTGACAAGTAGAAACTACGCCATTAATAAAAATGGAACGATACACGATTCAACAACGCATTGAAATTATTAAAATTCACTATAAAAATGGTGAAAATGTGGCAGAGACGGTTCGTAAAACTCGAAAATTTTTGGGTCGTCGTGAAGCACCTTGTCGGACCGCAATACAGAAATTGGTAGAAAAATTCGAGCTGTCGGGACAAGTTAGTGATGTGAAGAATAAAACCCGTGCACGTCGCTCAATAACAGCCGAGAATATTGCTGCTGTAGCCGAAAGTGTTGAAGAAAACCCAGGTTTGTCCATTCCTCGTCGTTCTTTGGAATTAGGCATTCCACAAACGTTATTACACAGTATTTTGCATATAGATTTGGGTCTTAAGGCTTATAAAGTTCAGTTAACACAAGAACTCAAGCCGGCCGATCATCAACAACGTCAAGTCTTTGCTGATTGGGTCCTTGAAATGCATATAAATGATCCGGAATTCCATCGAAAACTCATCTAGAGTGATGAGGCCCATTTCCACCTCGATGGCTTCGTCAACAAGCAAAATTGTCGCATCTGGGTCTCGGAAAACCCAAGAGTTATTGTTGAAAAGCCTCTCTATCCTCAACGTGTGACTGTTTGGTGCGGTTTATGGTCCCGCGGGGTCATTGGACCTTACTTTTTCGAAAATGAGGCTGGAGCAACAGTTACGGTGAATGGATTGCGCCATCGACAGATGATTAATGATTTTTTATGGCCGAAATTGGATGGTATTGATCTGGACAACGTTTACTTTCAACAAGACGGCGCTACGTGCCATACAAGCAACGAAACCATTGATCTTTTACGGGAAAAGTTTCCGGACCGCGTTATCTCTCGAAGAGGTGATCATAATTGGCCACCGAGATCTTGTGACTTAACACGCTGCGACTTCTTCCTTTGGGGCCACGTGAAAGAGAAGGTCTACGCCAACAGCCCAGCGTCGATTCAAGACCTCAAAGATGGAATTCGTGAGGCTATCGAGGACATAGGGCAGCCACTTTGCGATTTGGTTATATTTGGTTATGGAAAATTTCATGAAAAGGATATGGTCCTGTAGGCGTGGTCGTGGTGGTCATTTGGCTGATGTTGTTATCCATTATTAACGGCATACCTTCCTCTTTATAATGAAATAAAGATCCGATTATTTATCTCAAAAAATGGCATTTTTCTTTGAATATCAAAATAACATCTCTTATTGGAAAACCGTTTACAATTGTGAATGTTAGTACATCTAAAATCTATTTATATAAGAAATTATTTCGAAATAATAGATGAATTCTACTG
The DNA here is from genome assembly GCA_963924295.1 of Dioctria rufipes. Taxonomy (NCBI): domain Eukaryota; kingdom Metazoa; phylum Arthropoda; class Insecta; order Diptera; family Asilidae; genus Dioctria; species Dioctria rufipes. Next base: position 110,525,913 of record OZ002740.1, read on the forward strand.
AAGTAAGTGTTTCCTTGCTGCACGAGCACGGAGCTATCAAAAATTCAAAATAAATTTCATTCCATTGGATTTAATAGTTTTTGTAAATGCTCATTATCTTTGGGAGCTAAATTGTACGGAAGGCGATTTTTTTATCAGCAGTTTTACAATATCCAAATTACCCATCAGTGCGGCTCTATGCAATGGAGTAGCACCATCACTTCTAGCTGCATAATGAAGAGCTGTGTATCCTGAATTATCTCGATAATTAACTTGACCTTTCTCTATTCTTTTGCTCGATTTGTTTCATTGGAAATGACAACATTCCAAATTCCCCTTTTGGAATTCGTGCCGTTTGCGCCATGTGTTATTTTCGTTTTTTTTTTTCGATTCTAGACTAATCTTTTACCTAGGACCAGGGAGTTAGTCTCGCCTAAAGTTATAAAAAGATCTTCCTTTTTCCACGGAAGCAGTGGATTAAAGTGGCTTTTCTTGTTCTCCCGCGTCATACGCTGACTTGACTCTTCACCTTTTTCTGCTTACAGGTTTTCTTCCCAATTGCTGAATATATCAAATTAAGAGAACGATGCCAGAAGAAAATTCAAGATTTTACACACTAAATCATCTTTTCACGAGCGTAACTTTTCTTTTAAAGCATAAGACAGATGTCTACTCTCTTCTTCTTCTTTTTTGTTCGTCGGTCTTCAGCGCGTCTTTCTTCAACGTTCATGTGGCTATGGGCCAGCCATATACGTGCAACTAGTCTCAGTGTAGCATATTGCTAATTCTTATGTTACCAATTAATATAAATAAGCCTGTGCTAATTAATAAAAATCAGACTTAAATTCAACTTGAAAGAGTGCTTTTATTTCGCAAGTAAACATCGGCATACTCTGCTATCCTTATCATTGGTATATTCTGTCTATAAACAGCGGCATACTCTGCCATAATTATAAAGCGGCATATTCTGCCTTTAAATACAAAATAGCAACATACTTTGCCACACATATTACATTGGCATACTCTGCCTTTAAATAATACAACAAATAGCGGCATACTCTGCCACACATATTACTTTGGCATACTCTGCCTTTAAATAAAATAACAAGAGTGGCAAACTCCGCCATAGGAGGAACTCTGGAATATTCTGTCATTTAATAACACCAAGGGATATTATCATAAACAGCGGTTTCTTAGCCATCCAATAATAAGTACGGCGGCGGTCTGCCTCTTCAACAGAATTCCAATACAAATTATAACTATAAATAAAACATAGACAGATCATTGTGTGACATCAGAACAAACATATTACACTATGTAGTGCAGTTCTACTTAACACACTTATCCAACAGACAAAGAAGGCCTTGGAATTAGAACATATAATAATACATGCTTGGACTGACTCAATGATAACATTAGAATGGATTAATGGGAAAGCCGACAGATGGAAAACATTTGTATCACACCGTGTTGCTGAAATTCAACGAAATGTAGGTTCAACGAACTGGAGGCATGTTAGATCAGAAGAAAACCCAGCTGATTTAGCTTCAAGAGGAATTGATCCACAGTCGCTTAAGGATAAAACACTTTGGTGGGCAGAACCTTCGTGGCTCAAATCTTCAGAAAATAACTGGTCGAAAACAAACTCGGATATCAACAATATTGAAAACCTGGAGGAGAAAAACGTTCTATCAACCAACATAGCACTGGAATCAAGCATCGAAGATGTATTGTCACGGCTTTCAACACTCAGGAAACTCATCAGAGTATTAGCTTACTTAAATAGGTTTATACTAAAGTGCATGAAACAAAGACCCAAGCCAATTACCGCTGAGCTTACAGTAAAAGAAATACAAATGGCACTGCAACAAATTATAAAGATGACACAAAAAGGTGAATTTTCCACAGAAATAAATCGATTAAACTCAAAACAGGAATTAAATTAGAAAAGCAGCATTTTATCCCTAAACCCTTTCTTCGACGCAAATGGAATAGTACGAGTTGGAGGCAGGATCGAAAGCTCAAATATCCATTATGATGAAAAGCATACAATTATTTTGCCACGCAGCCACCACGTTACAAATCTATTGATCGCCTTTATAAGACGGAAATACTGGATACTTAATGGGAGAAGCAAGGTATGTCAAGAACTGAACAAATGCTGCATATATAAGGGAGAGTCAATAATACAAATAATGGGAATGCTGCCACTACTACGAGTCACTCTATCTAACCAATTTACACATACGGGTACCGATTATGCGGGGCCAATTCAGGTTAAGACTTCCAAAATAAGGAGCAGTAAGACCCATTAAGGATATATAATAATTTTTGTGTGCCTTGCAACTAAGGCCATTCATATAGAAGCGGTAACAGATATGACGAGTGTAGCCTTCCTAGCGGCATTCAAAAGATTTACAGCAAGAAGAGGACTTCCATGCTGCACATACAGTGACAATGGCACAACTTTTGTAGGAGCCAAAAAGATATTAGATATGGATCTTCAGAAGGCTATAAAACAAGCAGCTACGATAGGCCAACAGTTGGCAACTGATGGCATACAATGGTTATTTATTCCGCCGGGAGCTCCTCACTTCGGAGGAATCTGGGAGGCCAGTGTAAAGTCTATAAAATATCACTTAAAAAGGGTTATCGGTGATACCGCGCTAGCTTTTGAAGAACTGAGTACACTACTGTATCAAATAGAGGCATGTCTAAACTCTAGACCTTTATGTTCTCTAACAGCTGATCCAGGCGGTGCACTTATTCTTACGCCAGGTTATTTCCTTGTTGGGAAAGCTCTAGAAAAACCACCAGAACCAATGATATCGGACACTGATGTGCGGATGTTGACACGCTGGAAACAAATTCAAAAAATAACACAAGACTTCTGGAAAATATGGCAGAGGGAATACCTATCTCGCTTGCAACAACGACACAAATGACAAGCAGGAAACCAAAATGTTTCAACTGGCAGAATCGTGTTGATTAAGGACGAAACCTGTTCCAAATGGCCATTAGCAAGGATTATTGAAACTCATTCTGGTAAAGATGGAGTAGTACCAGTAGTAACCGTCCGATATAAGGAAAATGCCACCATTAAACGTCCAGTGACGAAAATATGTCTACTTCCTATAGAAGATAAGGAGGTAGAAGACGCTAACAAACAATCAAAGTATGATCAAAGGGCCCAGAATACACACATACAACTATAATTAACGATCCGAACACTGTAATATCAGACAAAGTGGAAGACATCCCCAATGCTCAACCTGTCATAAGGAATAAAATAAAAGAGAAGAAAAACATACCTCATCACCCACTTAAAGGAAGATTTCTTGCCATCAATCCAAATTGGGCCCAATATATATATAGCTGACCTTAAGCGAAAGAACAAAAAGCCGGTCCACACCGCACTCACGAACATTGCTAAATTACTATTGACCACAATGATAGTCTTAGGAGTTGTACAAAGTGGTAATACACAATTAAGCGGCCTGAACCTGGTCTCTATATAGAACATATTGGAAGAGCAAGGTTGAAAAGAGGAACTCTAAGGATCGAACTTAACCTTCCACTGAATATAAAGGCTGAGAAAGAAAGAATCGATGTCATAATGAGAGAAGAGAGAAATGAAAAACGCAATCAGTCTTCGAAATTCGCGGAAGATGCTCATTGCAATACTCTATTGCAGGGGTGGGCACGCATGAGGTCAATGAGAGCCGCATGCCGGTTTTCAATATTTTATGAAGAGCCACGTCATTGTATTTAAGTTCAAAAATTCAAATTTATATATGGGTTATGTGTATCGGCACAAGTCTTAAGTGCTATGTAAAGTTTGTACCATATACACATACATAAGAGAATGAAAATACAAAATAATTATTTAAAATTTTTAATAATAAATATAAAATATAACAAAAATTCATTAATACAACACTTAACGAAGACATTTGTTCAAATTTTTGAAATTTGGCATGCAGTTTGTTAAAGATGTTGGTAGCAATTCTGAGACATACTTTTTGGTCAACTGTGAACGAAATTCCGCCTTCACGAGCTTAAATGTGGGGTACGAAGATTCACAGCAATACGTTGTACACAAAAACTGAAATTAGACAACCGCTTTCTATAAGTGTAAATGTAAATGCAGTTTTAAAACTTTTCAAATCTTCAACCCTAAGTTTGAAATCTGCTTACAATACTTAAAACTTATGCTTATATATGTCTAGCTTTACTTCTTTTCTTCGTCGATAGTGATTAACTAGTTTCGACTTAAGATCCTACAAAAATCTCCGAAGTTCATCTTCAAAACTAAAAACAGTTTTTGAAAAACCAAAGATCCTATTGTCTCTTGAAATATTCCATAATGTCTGTAAGAAACATGAAGTCACGTTCCATTTTCTAATTTTTGGTATTTCATTTATAAATGTTATTATGATAGGATTGCGGAGTTCCACAAAATGCAAACATTGTAAGTTGGCCATAAGAAGAGATCACTAGCCAATTTATGTTTCATAATTGAACCGTAACTTTCCTAGAAAGATTTTAAATTAACGATGAGTCTTATCATTTGTTCTAATTAAATTCATAATGTTACGTGCAATAGAAAGAGACAACTGGTGACATCTACTGGCAATGTGGCAATGAATAGTAAACAACTTCAGGTTCGGAGAATCGATGACGGAATGTTCGGGAAGGTTCAGGAATAGAATGAATAGAAAAGTCAAGAAGGTTCTGGAATAGAACACTCTAGAATAATCTGGAGAGTTTCTGAGGTATAAATATAACAGATGTCACCGGCAGAAAAAGAGTCTTGTCTTAGACGTTGCAGTGTTAACAAGCGAAAGTAATAACGTGCGGAAGTGTTGTAATTAGATTGCGATAATTGAAAGTACAGTATTAAGCGATAATTAAAGTATAGTTGATTAATTGAAAGTTTGTGAATTGTTAAGATTAGAGTTAAATAAAGAACTTGTACATTAAGTATTTAATATTGTGCTTTAAATAACGAACCTTAAAGGCCACGCTCGCAACAACTGGTGTCAGAAGTGAAATAAATTCGCGAAATAAAGTGGTGGCAATTGACTTTAAAATTCAAAGTGTGATTAATTTTGTGAAATTGTGTTAAATTTTGAAAGTTCTTGAAAATAATTTATATTCAACTTAAAGTGAATTACTAAAGTAATGGGGCGAAAATTCGAGGAGCTTCGAACGCAGGATTTGAAAGTGGAGTTAGGGAACCGGTCATTACAAACGACAGGTGCAAAGAAAGTTCTAGTCGAGCGACTCAGACAAGCTTTGATAGAGGAAGGAAAGAATCCTGAAACATTTGTTTTCGAAGATAACTTGGAAGAAACCGAAGTCGAAGAAGAGCCTACAATGAAAATGGAACAGCTTTTGAGTGCTTAATGAGCAAAATGGAAGCCCGTTTTGATGAACAAAAGAATTCTCTCGAGGAACAAAAGAATTCTCTCGAGGAAGAAAAGAATTCTTTGGAAGCCCGTTTTGACGAACAGAAGAATTCCAATGAGGAACAAAAGAATTCTCTCGAGGAACAAAAGAAATTTATGGAAACCCGTCTGGACGAGCAAAAGAATGCTTTTGAGGAACAAAAGAATTCTTTGGAATCCCGGTTAGATGAGCAGAAGAAATCTATGGAAACCCGCTTGGACGAACAAAAGAGTTCTCTGGAGAATTGTCTAGAAACTCGTTTAGAGGATCAGAAAAATTTTCTAAAAAGTTCTTTAGAAGAACAAAATTTGAAAATTGAAGGAATTGAGCACGAATTTCAAAAAAAGGTTTCGGAAGTTCAACAAAATGTCACCGAGCAACTTGAAAACGTTAAAGCAGATCTAGAAAGAATAAAGCATCGTCAGCCTCTAAACGTAGCAGCTGAAATATCCAGCACAGGTAGAATGAAACCCCCAATATTTGATGGACAAAATTCGTGGCATATCTTCAAGAGACAATTCGATACAGCTTCAGAGGTAAATGGATGGAATGATAAAGACAGAGCTATAGCTCTGGTGTTAGCACTTCGAGCTCCTGCTTCAGAACTCTTACAAACTGTACCGATTGAAAATCAACGTGATTACACTTCATTAGTGCAGGCGATAGAATTACGTTACGGAGATGAGCACATGCAGCAAGTATATCGCCTACAGTTGCGCAACAGGATTCAAAAGCATGGCGAATCACTACAACAACTGCAGGCTGATGTGGAAAGATTAGCGCATCTTTCATACTCCAGCGTAAATGCGGATTTCCTTAATGAAGTGGCGACGGAGGCATTTGTGAACGCTATTGCAGATCAAAATTTACAACAAGCGTTAAGGCTAGCAGGAAAGAAATCAACAGCAGAAGCACTAGCCTATGCATTAGCGTATGAATCCGCCAGACAAGCTTCACGGAGTGCAGTACGAGTAAGAGAAATTTCAGTGGAAGAATGTACTTGTAACAGAGTGCAATCATCACAGAGCCCGCCCTCACGTGGTGTCCTTCGATGCTGGAATTGTAATAGATCAGGGCACCTTCAAAGAGACTGCAGAAAACGTCGACGAGTGGAATCACCTGAAGAAGGGAAAGAAGAATGCCAAAGATGTCGAGCCAGGGAACAAGCTATTCATGGAGAGACTAGATATCAAGCAGCGACTAGTCGCATCAGCTCTTCTGTTGAGCAGTCGGAAAACTAGTAAAAACCAACTTTGTGGGGCAGAAGTTGGTTGGTGGAATCGGCAGCCCCGAAGTCATCATTCAAGTAGGCCAGTTGCAGAGAAATAATAGCAGTCTTGTTATATATGGAAGTGTAGGAAAAAATGACTGCGCAGTCACTATCGATACTGGAGCTGCAAGATCAATTATTAGAACAGATCTTGTTAAGAACAAATGGCTTCATAATACCACCAAATATCTACTAAGAACAGCAACTGGAGCAGCAGCACGGGTGTTTGGAGAAATAACTTTAGATGTTCAACTAGGCGAACTACTATTTCCTCACACTTTTCTGGTTTCAGACATAATGGATGAATGCATTCTTGGAATAGATTTCATGACCACATACAAAATAAATCTGGATGTCGGAGAGCGAATTCTCAAATATGGGAACATAGAAATTCCTATGAAACTAGGAGAAGGAGCAGATCATCCTGCGAAAGTAAGGACGATGGTCTGCCAAAATATTACTCTTTCGCCATGCTCCGAGACACTAATATGGACAAAGTTTACTGATGACATCGGGACCTGCCGATTCTATCTGGTGGAACCTAACCCCACAAAAGTCACATCGAGCATCATTGTGGGGAAGACTTTAGTGAAGGCAGAAGGTGCAACATTAATACCAGTCAGAGTGCTTAACACATCCGAAAATGAGGTACAACTAAAAGAAGGTGCTATAATTGGAAATTGTGAACCCGTTTACCAAATCGTCAATTTGGATAATGGTAGTAATATCAGGGAGACAAAACCTATACCAGCTACTACCCAACAGGTTCAGAAACTTCTTTCGTCCAGTGCCTTAAGTGAACAACAACACAACGATGCCAAAGAGGTGATCGATGAATTTTCGGAATTATTTGCAATGGATGATGATGACTATGGTAAAACAAATCTTGTCCAGCATCGGATCGATACAGGAGATTCCAGGCCCATTCGACAGATACCACGAAGATTGCCATTAGCCAAACAACCAGAAGTTGCAGACATGATGAACTCCATGAAGAAACAAGGCATAATAGAGGAATCTAACAGCCCTTGGACATCGCCGGTTGTTCTGGTTAGGAAAAAGGATGGCAGCACCCGATTCTGCGTAGACTACCGCCAACTAAATAACGTGACGAGAAAAGATAGCTATCCATTACCAAGGATTGATGACACGTTGGATACCCTCTCCGGAGCGCAATGGTTTTCCACATTGGATTTGAAGAGTGGTTACTGGCAAGTGGAAATACATCCCGAGGACCGAGATAAAACTGCTTTCTCAGTTGGCAGTGGCTTATGGCAATTTAAAGTAATGCCATTTGGGTTATGTAATGCTCCAGCCACATTCGAACGACTAATGGAATGTGTTCTACGTGGTTTAACCTGGAAAACATGTCTTGTCTACTTGGATGACATAATAGTTATCGGAAGGACATTCAAGGAACATAAAAACAACTTACGAGACGTACTTCAAAGACTCAAAGATGCAAAATTGAAGCTCAGTGCGAGTAAATGTGCTCTATTCAAAGATGAAGTTAAATATTTAGGGCACATAGTTTCATCACAAGGAGTAAGAACCGATCCAGAGAAGATAGAAGCCGTCAAAAATTGGCCAGTTCCAAAGGACAAACATCAATTACGGAGTTTTCTTGGTTTAGCTACCTACTACAGGCGATTTGTGAAAGGTTTGAAGCAACAGCTCTGTGAAGCTCCAGTACTTCACTATCCAAAGCTGGGAAAAACATTTATATTAGACACGGATGCCAGCAATGAAGGTATTGGTGCAGTGCTTTCGCAGGAGGAGAATGGTCATGAAGTTCCAGTAGCTTACTATAGCAAAGCACTTTCAAAGCCAGAGAAAAATTATTGTGCTACAAGAAAAGAGCTACTTGCTATTGTAAGTTCAACAAAACATTTTCATAAATATCTCTACGGGCAGAAATTCATCCTTCGCACCGACCATGCAGCGCTTAAATGGCTTCTGCAGTTTAAGAACCCTGAGGGACAAGTCGCGAGATGGATAGAGCGACTCCAGGCTTATGATCTTGAGATCCAGCACCGAAGAGGTCGTATCCATGCAAATGCAGACGCCCTTTCACGACGTCCATGCAAACTTGAATGCAAACATTGCGCACGGGTGGAAGAAAAAGAAACAACAGCAACTATACAGTTGGTAACCGTGGAACCATCTACAGGTTGGGACAACGAGGACCTGAGAACAGCACAACGAGAAGATCCGGACATTTCACCTATTCTCGATTGGAAAGAAGATATGGAAAGACCAGACTGGAAGGATATTTCGGAACGGAGTGAGAAGCTGAAAAGTTACTGGGCTCAATGGAACTCTCTTCATGTTGAATGTGGTATATTAAAACGCAAATGGGAAGCACCTAACGGCGAATATTTCCGAATGCAGATAGTCGTGCCAGCATCAAACGTCAAAGATGTTCTAGAAGAAATGCACGGTGGAACCTCTGGAGGACATTTGGGAGTGAACAAAACCATTTCCAAAATACGAGAAAGGTTTTATTGGCTACATATGCGAGAAGATGTGGAGGAGTGGTGCCGCAGATGTACTGTCTGTGCTGCTTGCAAAGGGCCGCAACACAGAAGCAGAGGAGAAATGCATAAGTATAACGTCGGAGCCCCCTTTGAAAGCTATCCTAGACATCGCTGGACCTTTTCCTGAAACGGATGGCGGTAACCGTTATATTTTAGTTGCCATTGACTATTTCAGTAAATGGCCTGAAGCTTATGCAATCCCTAATCAAGAGGCAACCACAGTTGCGGAACAAATAATAACGAATTGGGTCAGTAGGTTTGGAGTGCCTCAAGAACTTCATTCGGACCAAGGACGGAACTTCGAATCGCGGACTTTCCAGGAGATGTGTAAAATGTTGGGAATAAGAAAAACTAGAACAACTCCTCTACACCCACAATCTGATGGCATGGTAGAGCGCTTCAACAGAACATTGATCGAGCATCTAAAGAAAGTAGTTGACTATCATCAACGCGATTGGGATCGACACATTCCTATATTCCTAATGGCTTATAGATCAGCCATTCATAGTACTACCGGACAAACCCCAGCTAAAGTCATATTCGGAAGAGAGATGCGTTTACCTAGCGACCTCAAATTCGGTACCCCCAGAGGTGAACAAAAGTTACCAGAAGACTACGTATCGGAGCTCAAACAACAATTAGCTGATGTGCACGAGGCCACGAGGACGAAATTAGCAACAAATACTGATCGGATGAAGACCCGCTATGACCTACGTGCTAATTCCGCAGGATTTAATGAAGGTGATCTTGTTTGGCTCTACAATCCGAGACGACGTAAGGGACGTTCTCCAAAATTGCAACAACACTGGGAAGGACCGTATTCAGTAGTAACTAGAATTAATGACGTGGTATACAGGATTCAGCGTGGCACAAGAGGCAAGCATAAAATTGTTCATTTGGACCGCTTGTGTCAATACTACGAGCATCAAGACCGTGGACCACCTGTTGTTCGGGACGAACAAACTTAAGAAGGGGGCAGTGTTACGTGCAATAGAAAGAGACAACTGGTGACATCTTCTGGCAATGTGGCAATGAATAGTAAACAACTTCAGGTTCGGAGAATCGATGACGGAATGTTCGGGAAGGTTCAGGAATAGAATGAATAGAAAAGTCAAGAAGGTTCTGGAATAGAACACTCTAGAATAATCTGGAGAGTTTCTGAGGTATAAATATAACAGATGTCACCGGCAGAAAAAGAGTCTTGTCTTAGACGTTGCAGTGTTAACAAGCGAAAGTAATAACGTGCGGAAGTGTTGTAATTAGATTGCGATAATTGAAAGTACAGTATTAAGCGATAATTAAAGTATAGTTGATTAATTGAAAGTTTGTGAATTGTTAAGATTAGAGTTAAATAAAGAACTTGTACATTAAGTATTTAATATTGTGTTTTAAATAACGAACCTTAAAGGCCACGCTCGCAACAATAATCTGTAAAACACTCCTCCACGCACTTGCGTATTTTAAGTAAATTTTGCTATGATTTGCTCGCAGTGAATTATGCAATGAAGGGGTAAAAAATGTGGAATTTCCAGATTGTTGCTTAAAAAATCAATGGAACCCAGTTCTGCTGCCATTCTAGACGCACCGTCAGTCACTTACGAATTTATCACGATGCAATTCAAAGCTGTACCTTACTTCGTCAAGTGTATATTACTGACATCAACACCGCAAGTTGAATCGATAAAAGCTACTAAGTCTAACATTATTTCTTCACATTTATTTCTGCAGATAGATAGCGGACAAAAACGGTGAATTTGTGAACCTCCTGAATATCTCTACATAGAAAAAAAAAACACAAAAAAAACTGAATGCCGTACAATATTTCAAATCACACATCAACAAGCTACACATTTTCAAAAGTTTTACTAATTTTAACAATACAACGCTCAGTTGTGCGGTGTGTATGTTAGTAATCTGAACCGATCAACTTATGCAGTTTTTTATTACTGGGATCCGAAATTTTAACCACTTCTTCCAAGTTTCTTATAATAAATTCTCCTTTTCCATATGGGCGCCTGGCACGAACAATATGCCGAGCTATCAAAAAATTAGCTTCGTTGGCCCTTTGCGACTAAAAGAAGAAAAGAGTCCTTAATGATTACGAAGCCCTGGTTGCAATGACTTAAGTTTCTCTCTCTATAAAGCTAGTTTTATTTTCTAGTTTGTATTTTCATTTTTGATGTTTTCTGCGGTTACGTTGATAAAAGAATTTAGTAAATTTATTTCCAAAGTTTGAGATTGAAACAAGAAAGTTAATAAACTTACGCCGCGGAAAAATTATATATCGTAAACAAGCCACCCAAAGATCTAAAGAAAAGAAATTCAAATTCAAAACGAAGACTGCTTCTCTCTCAAGGATTAAGGAAACGCACGCAAACTCCGTTAACCCCGTAGTTGGAATGTCATTTTTACTTTCTTTGTTTACCTTTTTACCCTTTTTTTTATTTATTTGTTTTTTTTTTTTTAACCATTTTGAGGTTCCTACATCCGGCCATCCTACAAATCATCTGCCGCAGATGAGTCATCTTCTTCACCGCTTTCCCAAGGTTTCATGTTATCCACAGCTGAATGTGTTAAGTTAGGTCCTTCGTGAAGACCTAATTTCCTAAGCTCATATCTGTCTTTACCTTTTACTTTTGTGACCTCATAGGAACCCATAAACTTTGGATGTAGCTTTGTACCAGGACTAAACTGAGTCTTCTTAACAGCCACTATGAATCTTATCAATAGCACCTTTAGCTCCTTGTCGCATATCATTCCTTTGCTTTTCAAATTCTTCAATCATTACATTCTCCAGTATCCGGGACAATTCCAGGTCTTCAGGCTTTCTCATTGGTACACCTATTAATAATTCAAGCGCCGTCTTACCAGTTGCTCTAGTTTTGGCACATGTTTAAACCACTTTTCGGTCTCCTTAACAGACATCTTGGCTAGAACAGATAGAATGACCTGATTCAAACGCTCCACTTGACCATTTCCTCTGGGTACTTCAGTCGTAACGAGGATGTAATTTATTCCTTGGGTTTGGCAATAAGTCTATCCCCTATCTGTGATTACTCGCCACGGATTTCCGAATATGTCGCTCTCAACTGTAATCTTCGAATCACCTCATCTGATAAAGTATCCTTTACAGGATAAATCCAAGAAAATTTCGTGAATGCATCGCTGACTACGAACAAATACTTATAGTTCTTCGCAGTAGATGCAAGTGGTCCTAGATCATTCATGTGGTAAGTATGCAATGGAACGTCAACTTTTTCTATAGGGTTCAGGGTTCCTTCTTGTTTGCCTGACTTTTTCGATACCAGGATACATGGAACGCAATTTGCGATTACTCTTTCAACTTTCATTTCAAGCTTCGGGATGTGATAATCTTGACGCAGTAACGCAGCAACCTGTCGAGCATTTAAATGACATTGATTGTGCACTGATTTTATAACGTCGCTTTGCATAGATTTTGGTAGTACAACAGGTAGTTACCGTTTTCAAACTTGTATAAGATACCATTTCTTAGGAGATAGTCTTCATAAGGGTTATGATTGAGAATTGTGATAAACAAACGGCAGTGTTCGTCTTCCTCCTGAGATTTTCTTATTCTGTGCACCATACCCTCTTCTACAGCAAATACAGTAGGATAACGGCTAAGCGCATCAACGTGGCGCATCGCAGTAGCTGAACGATGAATAACTTTACAATCATACTCTTCTAAAATCATTGCCCATCTCGCAACTCGTCTGGATAGTTCTTGTTTTTTCATTGTGAGTTGAAATGCTTTACAGTTTGTAAAAATCTTGAATTTAAGTCCTAGTAAATAGCTTCGTAGTCGTTGAAGTGATTTTATTATAGCCAACACTTCCAATTCATAACTTGTGTAATTCTTCTCAAATTGTGACGTTTTAAAGCTGATAAAAAATACTGGATGAAACTTGTTGTCGTTCTTATTCCGCTGTAAGAGCACCGCTCAAAAGGCTACCTTGCTCGCGTCAGTGTGTAACTCGGTTTCTACATTAGGATCAAATAACTTCAAAACTGGGTCTTTACAGAGACAATGTTTTAATAGACTAAAGGCGCAAATTTCTTCACTTCCAAATTTGAAGCCTATATCCTTCCGCGTCAAATCCGTTAGAGGCCTGACTATCATCGCGTAGTTCGCAATAAATTTTCGAAAGAAACCCGTCAACGCCAAGAACTTCGTATATCCTTGACAGACTTTGGTTTTGGGAATCCTGCTACAGCCTTCACTTTTTCTCGTGATGGTCTAACAGCTCCGTTCTCTATTTCATGCCCAAGAAACTCGATCCTTCTTCTTAGAAACTTACACTTACTCCATTTTATGATCAAGCCATTCTTTTCAGCTATTTGCAAAACTAGTTTTAACTTCTCTAAGTTACGCAAGTTACATATATTGACCTCGAAAATATCCGAGACCAATATATGAGAACGGATATAATGCAGACGCCAAAAGTGCAATCTAAGGAAAAACCCATGGCATGGTAAAATTAAATTAACCATGTTCTCACGATTTAAGAAATGCTATGTTTTTTTGTTTAGGTTGCATCTACTCCGTTTTCATTAAAAATAAAAATAAGTTCCGCTCTCACGGTAAAAGCAAAGTGCTTAGATAAGAATTTTGAACCTGTAAAAAGCTCTGCGAAGTAAAAATGAAAAAGATGAAATAGTCAGTCTATCGAAAGCTTTAAGACCGTCTTAACGGGATTGTAAAAAAAAAAAAAAGATAATTGTAATAAAGTTCGTTTTTCTTTTTGAATATATCTATATACATAGAGTTTTAATTTACTGATCGATTTTTCTCCAACGGATTGTTTTTCTTTCTCTCCATCGCTAAGCGAATTATATAAGTGGCGCAGTCGGTAGGATCCTATTCGATCGAAATAGGATCTAGTGATACGAATCAAGATCACGAAAAAAAAAGTGTGTGTTAAAAGAATCAATTAAAGAATAAATTGAAAATAAGGGTGACAAATTAAAGTGTGAAACACAGTAGCTCAAAGTGCAATTTAGTGAGATACGCAGAAACGACCACTCAAACCTATAAAGCACACTGGAGAGAAGAAATCAACGGAATAGAGAGATTGACAGAAATAGAAGAATGGAAGAACAGCAACAAGTACAACCAAACATAGTTGAACAATGTCTGGCCCTCCTAACAGATATAGTAAACAGACAGGCTCAACAACCATCCTTGCGGAGCAGGATTGAAAAGGAGATCAGATATCTGCCAGCTTTTGAGGGAAAGCCAGGAACATTGCCAGCATTCATTACGTCGATAGATAGAGTATTATCAGAGTATGGAAATCAGGCCCCCCCGGTATATACAATCATCTATAATGAAAAAATTCTGGGTCCAGCCAAGTGTTATCTAGATATGGTACCCCCAGGAACATGGGAAGAATGTAAGGCGAAATTGAAGCTACAATATAAACCATCCAAGGATCAGGGACGTATAATGCAGGAAATTTCTACATTAAAAGTAAGTTCGATTTCCGATTTAACTGATAAAATTAGACTGATAGTAAGTGATATTGCTGCATGTGCTACCTTTAGTGAATACCAAGTACAAATTGTGAATAATTTGAGTAGTGTCCTAATTTTAAAAATAAAAGAAATTACGGCAGGGGCTTTAGCAGCCGAATTGCATAATAAATTTAGCCTAGAGGAAATTAGATTAGTAATAAATAAATATGTGGGCCAAGATCATTACAATTTAAAATTTTTTAAATCCAATCAAATAATGACAGACAAGTATCCGCAAAAACAATACGTACAAAAACCGAATCAGAACTTTAGACGAAACCCTAACAATCAGACCCAAACCCAACAAGGTAATTCCAATTCAGGTCAATTTCGATATAGCAGTTCCTATAATAATAACAGTCAGTCTCGAAATTATAGACCTCCTAACAATTTTTATCAGTCGCGAAACAATAATTTTAATTACAATGTTGGACAGAATCGAGGAAATTCTAATAGTAGTGCACAATCAAGAAATCATCCACAAAATAATACTAACGGCAACCAAGTCCAACCAATGGACGTTGATGTGAACACAATTAATGCGAGGCAGGAAGTAAATCAGTTAGGAGAATCCGAGTTTTTTATAAATTAGCCTCGGAAACGAAAAAGATCTTTATCATTATAACTATAGATAACCAAAAGTATAGTGCTATGATAGATACTGGGTCCACAATAAGCTTACTAAACTCTAAAAATGTTACGAATAAAATTTATGAACGAATATCAGGAGAAATAGTTCAAATTAATACCATTGAAGGAGAAGTTAGGAAAAACACGGAATACGTCAAAACAAAATGTCCTGCTGAATTCAACCTACTAATGCTAGGATGCGGTGGGTTAAAATTTATATAGATAAAACATACGATTTCTTAATAGGTATGGATTGGGTAGAAAAGAATGTAAAAAGAATTGATATAGCAGATCAGGAAATTATATTGAACAATGATGCGAAATTACCGTTCTTAAATAAAGCCATTCAAGAAGAGGTAAATATGTTGGAAGAGAGTGAGCTGGGGAATATAAATTTAGATTACTTGAATGATGAAGAGAAGGTAGGAATAACAAAACTGCTAGAAAAATACAAGAGGTTGTTGTATAAGGAAGGAGACAAGTTAACTAGTACCAATAGTATTGTACATGAGATTAAGACTACTACGAACGAACAAATTAATTCCAAGTTATATAGATATCCACCTCAACATGAGGCTGAGGTCAGGAAACAAATGATTGAAATGGAAGCTCAAGGTATCATAAGAAAAAGCAATAGTAAGTACAGTTCTCCCATTATAGTTATACCCAAAAAACAGGATAAATCAGGGATTCAAAAATATAGAATAGTAGTAGATTATCGGAAGCTTAACCAAGTAACGGTCGACGATAAATACCCGTTACCAAACATTGATAGTATCCGGGACAAACTGGGAAAAGCCCAATATTTCAGTTCACTAGATCTAGCCAAGGGATATCACCAGATTCTAGTGGCTAAGCAGCATATAGAGAAAACGGCATTTGTAACTCCAGCAGGTCTATATGAATACGTCAGGATGCCCTTCGGTTTGAAGAACGCACCTGCCACATTTCAACGGTTAATTAATGAAATATTAAGGGACTACATAAATAGGATATGTGTAGTATACTTAGATGATATCCTCATTTTCTCCACCACTCTAGAGGAACATCTGAATTCATTAGAAAAAATATTCCAAAAGTTAACCGAGCACAATCTGAAAATACAAGCCGATAAGTGCAGCTTTATGAACAGAGAGACCGAGTTCTTAGGACATGTCCTAACAAAAGAGGGAATAAAACCAAATCCAAGCAAAGTGGAAGATATCCAGAGAGTAAAACTACCAAAAACAGAAAAACAATTGAAAGGCTTCTTAGGTATGACAGGGTTTTACCGCAAATTCATTAAAGACTATGCCAAGGTTGCACACCCTTTGATTAGATATTTGAAAAAAGATGCCAAAATCAATAACAACGACCCGCAGTATGTAGAAGCTTTTGAAAAATTAAAATTGCTAATAGCATCACATCCCATTCTAAAATTCCCAGATTACAAAAAAGAGTTCGTTGTTACCACTGATGCGAGTAATTATGCCATTGGAGCCGTTCTTTCTCAAGAAGGCCACCCAGTGTGCTATGTTTCAAGGACTTTAAATAATCACGAAAAAAATTACAGTGTAACAGACAAAGAATTTCTTGCCATCGTGTATTCTGTGAATTATTTTAGGCCCTACTTGCATGGAAGAAAATTTAAAATCGTTACCGATCATGCCCCAATAAAATACCTAAATGCTAAATATAAAGGTAAAGAATTCTCTCAAAGAAATCAAAAGTGGATTTTAAAACTCCAAGAATATAATTTTGACATCGACTACCTTCAGGGTAGAGAAAATAAAGTAGCCGATTTTCTGAGTAGACTAGAAAATAGTCCACAAATCAATGGAAATAACAGCAGTGAATCCAACATGGACCTGTCTGGTACGGTACATTCGGTAGAGGAACAACTATTGGATCATATTGGTATAAAAGAGGAAATAATAAATAAATACAAAACCCAGATAATATTGACTTATAATCAAAATGAAGACATTGCGTTAACACATCAGAGAAGAATAATACAGATTAACCCGCAGAATACGGAAGATATAATTACAGACATATTAAAAAGGTTTGTGAAAACGGGACGTATAGGTATATATTCAGAGGTAGGGGATAGGGATTATAATAAAGTGCAACAAATTATTATAAAATTATTCTCAGGAGATAGAAGAGTCAAATTCATGAAAGTTACTAAAAGAGCGCAGGAAATACAGAATGAAGCAAATATCACTATACCATACGAAAGAATCATTACATAGCGGTATTAATGAAACTTATAGAACACTTAGGATAAAATCTATTATCCAAAGTTACTGGAACACATCCAATTAATAATAAATAATTGCGAAAAATGTCAGGAAATAAAATATGATAGTAACCCTATTAAACCAACACTAACTATAACACAAACATCAAACAATAAAAATGACATCATTCATTTAGTTATCTTTCATTATAATAAACAAACTTTTATAACCATTATAAATAAATTAACAAAATTTGCTGTAACATATCTTATAAATGATAGAAATTGGGTAAAGAAAATTGCTATACTTGAAGGATATATAGCGACATTTAGGGCCTATCCGGATCCAAGTCTTCGTCTTCGTCTTCGTCTTGTTATTACAGCTAGTGACGTTACATCGAGACAAGCTCTATCCGAATCCATGTCTATGCCACCGAGCTTTGCTAGTTTGTATAACAGTTTTGACATTTGGTTAGCTTGATCACCGAGTCAAGGTTCGAGTTGACTTATTTAAATAGACAACGTATTGTGAGGTTATGTTTGTTTGCTGTCTGTGAAATCAAGCTGAGCAAACGAACGAATTCGGACAAGTTAGCTTCGTCTTCGTCTAACTATTATAATAGCTGAGCTTGTTGTGTTACGTCACTAACTGTAATAACAAGACGAAGACGAAGACAAAGACTTGGATCCGGACAGGCCCTTAATAAACCAAGAAAAATTGTCATGGATAACGAGTTTAAAGCGGAACAAATTAAGATATACTTGCAGGAAAAGGGTATAGAAGGGCATTGGACTAAGTCTAATAGTCATACAGGTAATGCAGATGTAGAAAGATTGCATTCGACTTTAATAGAAAAACTTCCGGCAATTGATGACGACATATCGTTAGAACAAAAGATGCAAAAAGCAGTTGGGAATTATAATGATAGATATCACTCCGCTATATCAATGACACCTAGGGAAGCGAATAATTTAAATGACACAAGACCTCTAGTAGAAAAACTGTGTAATAAAAAAGAAGAGCTGGTTCGTAAAATCAATAAAAAACGGGAAAACTATACTGAAGCAAGAAAGGTAGGGTATATAAAAAATTATAGAAGAGTAAGACATAAGGACCAACCCTATTTTAGAAAGTATCCACTAGACAATGTGCATTTAACCAATATTAAAAGACCCTATAAATTTGCAGATAATCATAATAATACTCATGGCGATGACAAATACAGTACAAGGGCTACTACAGGTGCATCCGATACGAGAAGAAAACGGGTATGTGAAAATAAAAATAAAACAGGTAGAAATAGCCAATGATACAGATATAGTCCTACATATAATTGATCCGATTGAATTTACGAATATTGTAAATCAGTTAGAACTTAACATGGAGGTTTTAAAACCGGAAGACAGACGAGCACTTGAGACGGAATTCAGAACAATTAAAAGTAAAATCAGAGCAATTCAAAGACCAAACAGACAAAAGAGGGGACTAATAAATGTAGGCGGTACGTTACAAAAATGGATATTTGGAACTATGGACGATACTGACCGACAGGACATAACCCAACATTTACAAATTATAGACGAAAACAATCATAGGGCCATTCAAAATCTAAACCAACAAATAAAAATAAACGATCACTTTAATAAAACGATATGTAATTTAAAATTGTTAATTGAAGACGACAGAGTAAAGATTTTGGAAGCTTTCAATACAACAAATCAGAATGTAAAAGAATTAAATTACAAAATTTTATTTTTAGACCAAGAAACGAAACTAAGGTATTTAGAAAATAAACTAAACCAGATTCTCGACAATATCATGGCAATTAAGCATAATCTCATTCACCCAAGTATGTTGACGTTGGAAGAATTTGATTTATATAATATAGATTTACATAAACTAAAGCATTAAAAGTAGGATTCATGGAATATGACGACCGACGTCTAGTTTTTGCGATTAAGATACCCAAAAATTATATATTAACTGAATTACAAGTGATTAAACCAATGCCGAATTCAGAACATTTAGAGATCAGTGAACCGGAAGATTTAATTGTCGATGTAAAAGGAAGAATATTTCAATAAAATGATCAGGCACTAGTAAAGGACTTAAGGCTGAGTGAGAGTTGTATTATTCAACAAAATTGTAATTTAGTGTATAACAATGTAACTAGTATAGAAGAGATAGATGATGAATCCATTTTATTGAAAAATATGTACAATGATACTATGTGGCATAATTGCGACAAGAGAAGAATCACTCTAACTGGAAACTATTTGATTAATTACAGTAATTGTACATTAGGGATAAAGCAGAAAAAGTTCTATAATAAAAAAGTTACTATACTAGACAAGTACTATTACCCAGCAATAGAACATAATCAAGCATTTGTAAAACCGATTGACTTTGAGAAAATTGTGACAGAAAATATTAATAATTTAGAAGAAATTCAGGAATTAAAATACCACAGGAATATTATGTTTGGCACTGATGTTGGTATAATCATTGTGATAGTTTTACTTGGTATAGTTATTATAGCGTTTAGGTCTTGGAAGAATAAAAAAGATAAGGTTAAAATTATAAATAACTTGAAGCCGGAGACTTCTGACCCAAAGCGGGGAGGAGTTACATATATTGACCTCGAAAATATCCGAGACCAATATATGAGAACGGATATAATGCAGACGCCAAAAGTGCAATCTAAGGAAAAACCCATGGCATGGTAAAATTAAATTAACCATGTTCTCACGATTTACGAAATGCTATGTTTTTTTGTTTAGGTTGCATCTACTCCGTTTTCAATAAAAATAAAAATAAGTTCCGCTCTCACGGTAAAAGCAAAGTGCTTAGATAAGAATTTTGAACCTGTAAAAAGCTCTGCGAAGTAAAAATGAAAAAGATGAAATAGTCGGTCTATCGAGAGCTTTAAGACCGTCTTAACGGGATTGTAAAAAAAAAGATAATTGTAATAAAATTCGTTTTTCTTTTTGAATATATCTATATATATATAGTGCTTTAATTTACTGATCGATTTTTCTCCAACGGATTGTTTTTCTTTCTCTCCATCGCTAAGCGAATTATATAAGTCGCATCACATTTTCGGATGCGACTATGATATCGTCCATGTAGACAAGCATCACTGCTTCGAATTAATGGCTGGAAAATAGTGTTCACAAAGCGTTGAAAAACTGCAGGCGAATTACACAAGACAAATGGAGCTTTAACAAATTCGTATTGTCCTTCACTCGTGACGAACGCAGTATATTTTCGGCTTGGCTCTGCTATGTCGACGTGGAAGAATAAATTACAACCAAAGCCAGCAAAAAGAGTGCCGGGACCTCAATCTTTCTTTCTTTCTCTTTGTTATAAACAGATCTTTGAACTAAAGTAATATCGCTCCCCGTATCTACTAACGCAATGAGCTTATGATCATCAACAACTACTTTGATATTTAAGTCAGGTAGTGTTATTTTGTTAACTTGGTTAGATTTTCCTTCAAACTCTCTTCGCTTTTTGGGTTTTGCACAATTCACAGAAATATGACCGAAGTCATTACAGTTGAAACAACGTCGACCTTTAGCTTTATGTGCACAATCGTTCGGGGCGTGCGAGTATGCTCCGCAACTTGTACACTTAACTTTTCCAGGACTTGGTTTCTGTGTACTCGATTTTGGGATTATTTTACTGTGCGATTTCGTCGCAATTGTCTTTTGGCTTTTCATAATTTCATATGCTTTAAGCTTGGGCTTTAATTCCTGTATAGATTTCGCTTCATATAAGAGTGCTTTATTGGAAACTTCATCAGGTATGCCTGCTATTATGTAAGCAACTATAGATTCCTCATCCATGCTACCTCTCTTGGCAATTCGTTCATAACATAAACATATTCTAGATATGATTCGCTAGGCGATTTTTTTCGGCTTTCTAACGCTTTATGCAAGGTTATGCTACACGTAGTCGTGGTAAACTCTTCCGTCAAAAATTCTTTTAGTGTTTCCCAATTTTGGACATTCGTATCAGACTCTATCGCTAACCGGGCTGCCCCTTTTACCAATCTTCTCGCGTAGATATACTTCTGAATATCGTTCCATTTACACATTGTTGCGATATCTTCGTACTGCTTTAACCATGTTATGATATCTTTGCCAGATTCACCATTGAAACTCTCCAAAGACTCTTCTAGATCGCGAAAAGAGAAACTACTTTCATTATCTGTCATTGTCGTGTTTTTATTTAAATCTATACGCCTTGGTGGAATGATATCCTGAGTATTGACGTTCAACGTATTTTGCCCTTGGTTTTGGCTGAAAGCAAAAGTCTCACAATTAACGGAATTATTAGAAACGACACTTTCAATTGTCTGTCGTGGATTGTCTACACTACACTAATAGAGTTTGTTTCTAAATTATTTAAAATTTCGCTCAAAATATTTTCTACAGTGCCTTTGCCCGATTTATAACTATCAGAACTTTCGTTTATATCTTCAGAATTCTCAAAACCGTGAAAACTACGTAATTCACTTTCATCAGTATTTTCACCACTTATAGCTATGTAAAGCCTCTGCACTAAGTCTTGTTTTACACGATAATTAGTAGGAAGTTCCCTTTCTTTGAGTTTATCTTGTAATTCAACAGTCTTAAATTTATTTATTCATCCATTAAATCATATTAAATTCTATCGAGCTTAAAAAACATAGGATAATTCCGAAAACATTTTTATATAATATCTTTGTCTCTATGTTGCGTTTATTTTCGTTTATCTATTCATTGCAAAACAAAAAAAATCAAATCCTGTACGGAACTCCGTATGTTCTAGAATTTGCGTGTGTACGGTATTTTAATTTTTATATCGCAGCACTTCTCAGTACGAACCGTTACCGTATTGTTGGAATTATTTCAAAATTTTTTTAAAATTTCTAATGTACCTTAAAATTTTGTTGGCATAAACAACGGCATTGAAATGATAAAATAATGGAAAATTCTGACCTTACAAATCCTTTTTGTACTTATTCGTGAACTTTTCTGTCTTTCGTCGTGAGTATTTCCTTTGGGAATTGCGTATCCTTTCCTTGCTTAGGTATTTCCTCTTTTCAGCCTTCTTGATCTTTCCTTTTCGTATCTTTCTTTTGTCGTTTACAAGTTTTTTACTTCGTATCTAAAACTCATTTACTTTGCTTTAACACTGTGCTATGTACATAGTACATACGTGCCTTTGATGTTCACAAAAAATGCACAACTTTTCTTTTTCACAAATATTCAAGTTTTGCGATGCACTTTCAAATTACTTAGTTTTACAGTTCTTTTATGTAAATCTCACTTCTGACACCACTTTGTAGGATTAAGAACTTCGGGTTCAAAGAAAGAAAAGATCTTTTATTTTATAAAATTTATAAATAGTTGTATGTATTACGAAAAATTAATCCAAAGGTTGTACAAGAACAAAGTTAAAGTAAGGTTTAATTATTCGAAAGGCTTTGAACAATAGAAATTTGCTTTACACTAAAAACTAACGTTTCGATTTGAACGGGCTCACGGCTTAGACTCGACTCTCTGCTAATCAACCACTCGTCACTTTCGGCCAAAGTTAACCTAATGACAAGTTAGGAAGCTGGCGAGATATCCGAGTGTTTTACATTTAAAATGCACACGGCAAGAAAAGGAAGAAAGATAGAAACAAAATCGAAAACAAAATCAAACTCTCTTTAAAACTTTTTTGAGTAAAGATAAAAAATGTGAAAGCGCAAATTGTATGCAACGAAACAGAATGGCAAATGTTTCATTATCGTAAATAAATGAGAAGGGGCGGAGTTTTCAAGTTTTACTCTCATAAAATGCTCCCGCGCTTTTGTGAAAACACGTTTTTGCTGAAAAATGGAGAGAATCGGCCAATGTTTTTTATAGCATGGCCAATGTTTTTTATAGCATGGCCAATGTTTTTTATAGCATGGCCAATGTTTTTTATAGCATGGCCAATGTTTGTTAGTGTAATTTCTATGCATATTGAGCAGCACGCGCTTCTGTTTCCATTAGTTTTGCTGAAAAGAGATTAAGTGGGAGAAATGCTTGCTGGATTCTCTGATATTTTTGGGAAAAATGAGAATTTCATTCGAGAGGAATTTTTTGAACACAGGCTCCGTTAACCCCGTAGTTGGCATGTCATTTTTACTTTCTTTGTTTACCCTTTTTTTATTTATTTTTTTTTTATCATTTTGAGGTTTCTACATGTATGTACATCCACATAAGCGTGCATTAGGAGAAGCGAACAGAGCGTAGGATACGCCAAAATGGAATACTTTCGACTGCAGATAGTAGTTAAATCCAGTGTTGGGAATAGCAGAATGCTGTATAAAATAACTAAACAGGTCTGCCAACTTATAGAACCTACTCGATTCTAAGACTATAGTCTCCTTGGAAGCACTTTTTATTACATTCCTTTGTGATTAGAGCGGCATTAAATATTTTACATTTACGTGGCCACCAGCCTCACACACAATTGCCGAGATTATATTAGGCTCTTCCACCCTTTGCCATTCAGAGCAAAAAGCTCCGTCATAACATTCAAAAGCTGTATTTGATTAACAGAATATGAGTGAGGTTTATTAGTAACAATAGTCCTCGTCCTCCGCAATGAATAATCAAACATTTAAGATCGTGAAAGGAAATAAGCAGATCGCCATAAGGAATCTAGGAATCGAAATTAAAAAAATGCTTAAAAAAATAACGGGCGAGCCTGCTGATTGAGGAGCCGCTAATTGTGATTACGCCAAAAATGTAACAAACGAGTGCAAAACGGAGTTGAAGCACATCATAATGGTAAGTTTTATGTAAGAATGAAAAAGATTAAAAAAAATTATTATGAGTGTGGCGAAAGAAAAATGCAGTGAAAACTTTGGGGTAAAAATCCCGCAGCTTCAGCGGCAGCGAGCAGCACAGAAAATAAATTGAGCGTACAGAATTACTTTTTAAGAGGGAAGTCATGTAATACTTAAAAGTAAAAATCTAATAACAAGTGAAAAACGAAGACCAATTCTCATGAATGACAAACTTAGCATATCCTATGATTTCATCTAGGCTAGGGTATAAAAATAGCAGAAAGAATGAAAGTTAAATACTGCAATTGAGGAATTCGATTCCCCAAAGCTTTCACAAAGTCAATAGCAGGAGAATTACCCAGTTTAGACGGGTCAGTACGCAGCCTCTGCCGCAGAAAAAGTCGTAGGTAAGATTATGGTGGGGGGGGGGGGGCAAAATTGAAGGAGGATTTACATTATGATAGCATGCATTTTTCTAGAAATTGTGAGGGAGATAGTACATCGTATACGGAAATATATTTATTTTTTGCAGACCTCGTTTTGTCAATTGTAGAGTGGCTCAGAAAATTTAAAATTATTTTTCTCTCCAAACGAATTGCGTGTTAGTCACCCTATAAGAAAATATGGCTACGTATAGAACGTAAACTGGTCGAAAGTAAAGAGAGCCATCTACTGTCAAGAAGGTATTCGTCCAGGTCGCTTATGTCAAGCACTGGGCAACAAGGGCATCGACATCGATGGCGTGATGTTAAGTCAACGGGACGTTAAGAACATTCCAGAAACGCGGGAACCGTTCTTCAAAAAGAGGAACCCAAGAACGTAGGATAGCTACAAGAACTGGAAGACAAAAGAAACGGAAAGAAGGTAAGGAATTTTCATTATGTGACCCCAAAGGAAAATTGGTAACCTTCCGTAATAAATTTTAGCTATATGTCGAAGGGCGCTCAGGTTGTGACTGTATTGACTGAATAGTAGGGCCTGTTACAACCGTAAAACACACCACCGCTTAACAGCCGTCAAAAATCAAAAATTTAGAACTGGAAGTCGAATATAACATAATCCCTTCTGGGTATACCAGCTGCGGTCGATGATGCCCCAAGGCCTTGGTCTTACAACATAGAAAACACCTGATTAATTAATCATTTAATTTAATTAATTAATTAATTTAATTTAATATAATTGAAAATTATATTTATATATATATATATATACCTAGAGTATCAGAGTTTGCAGGATTCGGTCACAAATGCGCATTTTCAGTCGGGGTGAGTACAAATTAATAATTTTTGAATAATTTAAAACATTACAATTTTTGCATTATTGAATATATTATACACTTGCATATTAGTATGATAAAGTATGATAGTGGGCTAAGTAGACTAATGTGGTGCAGACATATATATATATATATGGATTTATCGAGTTTGGGTAGTCCAGACGAGCTCCTATAGGAGACAGTAGAGGTTAATAAAACAAGGGACATCTTTGTATCCACGTATCTGTCCATATATGTATGTGTATGTCCATACCCACAGTTAAGTATCCCAGAATTGTTAGGTATTTTTATGTAGGTTATCACAAACACAAGAGGTTAATACTTTTTTATCATTTTATTATTTTATAAAACACTTTTCTAAATATTTAGTACTGCTAATACATTGTAATCATTTTTATTTTCAAATATTAAACACTATTTGTTGATTATCTATATATTTCTACACTAGATTTTATATAGAACAGACACCTCGATCACTATTTATCAATCGCACTCAACTTCCGCACAAATTCACGGCCCGCTTATTTCCCGCTTCGTCTTAATTCAAAACTAATACTCATCGATCAGACTCCAATACAATACCTCGCCTTGAGGGTCACTCAAAATTCTTCCAATCATGAATTCTGCCCAATATTCGATTTGCGCGATATTGAGAAATTTCAAAGTGCACAGCTTGCAATTAATTAATAATTTTAGTTTATCTGGGTCACAATTCGCATTCCCTATCAATTGAAAATGCAAATAAATGTGAATGACCCTAAATATGCCAAGCTTGCAATTTAATTTAATTTATTTTGTTTATTTTCGCCAAGACTAGGTCGTGAATTTGTGGATAATTACTTTCTTTACAATATAATTATAGTTGATATAGGTATATACCTATAGGTATGCATCCACAGGAGCATAACTAGCTTTCATAGCTCATAATCTTTTATAGTTATAGTAATTTAGGTGGAAAGCGTTGGTGTGTAGTGCTTAAGAGGTGCATGTAAAAGGCCGGTAGGAAGATTTTAGCTTGTCAAATGGACGAATAAGTACACTTAGTATCCACCTACCATGTATATTATGTCACCGTTGAAGCGGTTGAATTTCTAATTTAGTTGATCATAATTGAAGTTCTAATCAGTAGTGTTAATCTCTCGTTAAAATTTAGTACCGACAGTGGTGTTATTCAATAATCAGTTAGTCTATCAGTAAG
The DNA here is from genome assembly GCA_963924295.1 of Dioctria rufipes. Taxonomy (NCBI): domain Eukaryota; kingdom Metazoa; phylum Arthropoda; class Insecta; order Diptera; family Asilidae; genus Dioctria; species Dioctria rufipes. Next base: position 110,552,822 of record OZ002740.1, read on the forward strand.
CTTGAGATAAGATAGAGGTAATGCAGAACGAATCAAGAAATTTATTAAATTCTAGTATTATAATTGTCAGTAATTAAGAAAATTAGAAAATGCAATATAAATTGGAAGGTAATGGAATCTTAATAAATATCAGTTAATTAATTCGAGCAATGGAATAAATCGTTTTTTTTCTGGATACATGCTGGAGTGGTTGACTGTAGTGACACCCGTAGCTATACGTATACCCCAGTCCGGGGTACTTATACATAGGTATACCGTAACACTTGAGTTGAGTAGTAGAACAGCTGTCCTTGCTTTTGCCGAATTAAATCACTGACGTCTCGGATACTTCTCCACCTACACCCACACCGACGAGCTTAGTCGGCTTATATGGAGGTTGTCTACGTAAAAGGGATTGCGGGTCGGTATAAGTCGAAGATAATCAATGTTGGTCTCGTTCGTTGTCAGCTGTAAGAAGGGATTGAATCCATTCTTCAAGGGGCCTGCGCCCTCAGCATCACACATGTAATCCTATGATTAGAAAGTTGCCGGTAGTCATTTCCCTTTCTTAAAGACCCAACATGGAATTGTAGTTGGCTTACCTCCAATAACCAGAAACCCCGTCTGGTCACAAATAACCAGAAGGTTACAAATGGCGCCCAACGTGGGGCCTTGACCGAATAAATTAAATTTTGTTTGCTGTTCTTTTTGTTCAACTACAGCAGATGATGGCGCTCTCGAGCCAACCCTTTTGGTAAGAGTGTGCACTTCCAAATAAAGTTACCTTGAGTATAACGGTCAATGATCATGGTTTAAATTCAGATAGATTAATTTGGGCGAGTTAGGTATTCTAAGGGTTAACAGTGTGATGTTTGGCTTAAGAAAAGGGCATTTGTAAATAACGGAAGCCGTGAATGACGAGCTTTGCGGGCAGCAGCTTGAGAAATAAGATATTCGTAGTGAATGCATCCGGTCCACCAGTGCCTGTTGAACATGGATAAGAATCAGTCGAGTACTATTCTCCATGTTAATAACCCGTGGCGCATGAGAAATGATGTAAATGGTCTTATTGGAATTCTGCGGGTTAGTGGTCTGCACTCATTTCCACTTATGAGACATTCATTAGGCAAGGGAGGTTAACCGGATCTTCGAATAGCTGCCTCTTAGGTTCCAGTATTATGTAAGCTAACAAGACTTAGGCGTTAAATGATGTAAAGCCTCAGTACATCGTAAATCCATTGAATCTACTATTCCACTGACAGGGATATTTACATTGCGGATCGACTATGAAGACATGTATCCAATTATGAAAAAAAAAAAATTTATCAACGATTAGTCTAAGTACATAATAACGTCACCAACTAGCATCAGTTACTAGGGTGTGTCCTCTTAATTACAATTGAAATAAAATTTGTGTATATAGACTTTAGGTTTAATAGACTACTCAAGATCGTCCTTACTATAGTTAGTACAGACCGCGAAAAATGTTAGCGAGCTAGGAAAAGCTCAATCGCTCAATCGGTTGTTACATGTTGTACTGTCTAAGGCAGAACCAGCGATGTCTGATTCCATAATGGAATTAATTGAAGCCGCTGACGCACACCTGGACTTGGTCATCAACATGTTGCCAGAGCTTGACCGGTTAGAGGCTAGGAATACATTAGTACCACCACCTCCTCTGAGCGTAGGAGCTTCTATAGCCAGTAACCAGTGCGTACTGCATCGCGATGAAGTAGCCTCACAGGAGGAAAACCTGGCCCTCCCCTTAGAGACCAGTGTTCCTTCCTTAATGGTAAACCGAGAGAGATGATATCTCAGCAACTCATCGATCAACCGGGTGTTACGATAAATAATCAAACTATTGGTGCCGATAAACCTCTGCGACAAGTAAACCTCCAAGTCACCACATCTACTCCGGCAGTAATCTATACCCTGGCACAGGGGACCGTGGTTTCCCTAGCTGATCATGCTTGTGATGCTGATAGGCGCGATAAGTCGCGAACCACGATTACTTCAGGTGCAATACCTAAAGCTGCCATTAGCTCAGGCATCCAGCAGAGGCGACATGAACATGGGTTAGTTGGCCAGCATGCCAAGCACTCTCTAGTGCAACCAGCAGAGTTTGAAAATTATGACAGAGCTAGTAATACACATAGCCACAGTCCGTCATCCCAGCAAGGTAAGACCATCCTCAGTTCAATAAAACCAGCCCAAAGGGGCCGAGAGGGGAACAGCAGAAACAACCTGCATTACAATCTGTTCATTTAAACCGGCCAAAGGAAGTCATATCTCAAGAGCTTCTCAGGAACCAAACTTATTATCCTAATCTACTTCAGACACCTGTGAGACCACCAACATCACAAGCGGAAGAGAAATTCCGAGTACCACCTCCTCAGCCAGCAAGGCCTAACTTACAGGGACGCCGACACTCAGCATTTTCTCAACCTGGAATGGGCGAAGGGCCGTTTCAATTTTCTCGGCGAAGCCACGGTAACCCCGTAATAAACTGGCACATACGCTTCGACGGGTCACCCAGAGGTCTATCCGTAGACGATTTTATATTCAGAGTGGAGACTCTAGCAAGAGCTGATGGAGTCTCTCAAGATACCCTATTGTACGCCATTCGCCAGCTTCTATTAGATTGGGCAGCAACCTGGTACTGGGAATTCTGCCGAAAATATCCAAATACAGACTGGTACCAGCTGTAGCGGAAGCTACATAATAATTTTTATTTTTTTTTTTGTTAGTAAATAAAAATAGAAAAAAATATAATTTGTGATTGTCAGAATAATATTTACGCTGACTATAAATAAAATATTGTCAGAGTAATATTTGCACTGACTGTAAGTAAAATAAAAATATTCAAATTTGACGTTTAAAGGAAAACACTTTGAAGAAAAAAACTTTAAACACAGAAACACACTACTGTACACAATTTCAGAAAATACACATCAATACTTTTTGGAATGTATTTGTTTTTAAAAATATAGAATTGTGTCAAGGATATTTTAGTTTTAAGTGAATCGCCAGAACGCCAGAGGGCAAACTAAAAAAATAAATAATTTTATTTAAAGCGCCAGAGGGTAAAAATCTGTTAAAGAAATATCTAAAGTTTAATGCTAGATTTTTAATAAAACATTAAAAGATTTTAAAAGTTTTAAAAGAAAGATTTATAACTTAAAATAAAAAATATTATTACAAAAATAAAAATAATTTAATTTCAATTTTATCCTATTATAAATTTAGGATAAATATAATATATACATTTATATATTTATGTTTAAAAAGAACTGTTGAACTGCAGCATCTACAATTGTTGTCTCGATCTATCATTATCTATCATATCATAGATATTAACAACAACCAGTTCAAATCAACTCCAACCTCTCAACCCCCACCAGTTTAATTGGTGACCCCGATAAGACCGCTGGACAAAAGAAAAGAAAACTGGATAACCCGACCAGCACGTTGACCCCAAACAACAGGTCAACCATTTGACACCAATCATTGAAATAACCCGTCGTGTCAACAATTCTAAAATTCTAGTTAAGAGATACCCTCACCAGTGGTAAGGTACCCTTTTCTAGAATTATAGAATAATTCAAGACAAGAATAAAGAAGAAAGAAGAATAATAATAGAAGAAAGAACATTGTATTTCTGTCAACTACAGAACAAAAAAAAAACAAGAAAAGAATATAGTAAGATTTAATTTAGATTTAAATTAAAGTTAGTAAGACTCTAACCTAATCTGATAGGATATTTTAAAAATATATTATATTTTCCTTTTTCCATTTTAACATTTAATAGCTTTAATTTATGTAAAAATATTGTACACAAAGACATTTACAACATACTAAACAATAAATACAAAAGTACAAGTTTGGTACAAGATATATCAGTTTTAAAGGCTATACGTTTCAGAGTGTTTTCGGTCCAATGAAATAAGTTATTTCTCTTTTTAGTATCGCGAGTGATTTGTGATTGAGTGAAATTTTCTTTTTCATTAGATATTTATATATATAATTTTTTTTTTGTGGTCTAATTCCTTTGTCCAAAAAAATGGCAGGAGACGAAATAACCATTGAGCAGAGTTATGTCGCAGCAGCATCTGTCAAGCTACCAACTTTTTGGACACCATGAAGCTTGGTTTATAAGAGTAGAGGCTGAATTCCGAGATAAAGGAATTAGAACCGATGAGACGAAATACGGCCATATAGTGCAAGCTCTTCCGCTGGAGACGATCATGAACGTTTTGGACATTCTTCAAGTTACCCCAACTACAGACAAATACGAAAATCTTAAAAAAAACCTAATTAAAAGATTCAGCGATTCAGAAGAGAAAAGACTAGAACAACTTCTATGTGCCTCAGAAATAGGAGATAAAAGACCTTCTGAATTTTACAGGTTTATGAAAACCCTTGCTGGTACTTCCACAACATTTGGAGCAGAATTAATTAAGAAGCTATGGATGAGGAAACTTCCTGCGAATATAAACATAGCTTTGGTTGCTTCAAGCAAAGAAAATATAGAGGATTTATTGGAACTTGCAGATAAAATATTTGACGTTACAAGTTACAATATGTTTCCTCAGTAATTGAAACTTTCAATTTACCAACACAACAAAATTTTTCAGCGATAAATAACAATGTACAATTATTAAATAAAATAACCATTTTAGAAAACAAATTACAGAATTTAGAAAACTTATTTCGCAACTTTACAATGAATAATAATAATCATAACAACAATTTTTATAAAAATGATTTCAGATACAGATCACGAAGTCGTTCACTAAGTAATTCAAAACCTGATAACAATAAACAACTTTGTTGGTACCACTTGAAGTTTAGAGAAAAAGCTACCAAATGCATTTCTCCATGCGCTTTTATTAACAAATCTAATCAAAAAAACTAATTGTCCCCTCAGCGTCCAGTATGTCAAATAACATTACTTCAAAAAGACTTTTTCTTTTAGACAAAGAAAATAAATTCAAATTTTTAATTGACACGGACCTTTCAGTATTACCTAACGCTTATTTTAGCAAATTCAAAAATAACCCAAATCTAATTTTAACAGCAGCAAACGTTTCAACAATTAATACATATGGCACAAAATTGTTGAAAGTAGATTTCGGATTAAGACGAGATCTAACGTATCCGTTCATTATAGCGGGAGTAAATAAACCCATTATTGGGGCAGACTTTCTCGAAAAATTCAATTTATTAGTTGATATATAAAATAAAAAATTAATTGATGGAAACACGTTAATTGTTGTAAATGGAATTACCGTAAACTCAAATACCCCTTCACCACGTCATTACGCTTTCGATAATGAATACGGCAAAATTTTACAAAAATTTCCATCATTAACTCAAGCACCTTGTTACGATGCTCCTATACGTCATAATATAGTACATCACAATTTCTACAAAAGGACAACTTCCTTTCTCGAGACCAAGAAGACTCGATATACAAAAATTAAAATCGCAAAATTAGAATTCGAGCATATGGTTAAATTAGGTTTATGTCGCCCTTCTTCATCACCAGTTTCTTCTCCATTATATATGGTACCGAAGAAAGATTCAACAGATTGGCGACCTTGCGGAGATTACAGACGCTTAAATACAAATACTACACCCGATAGATACCCGATCCCTCACATTCAAAATTTTTCATTGAATTTAAATGGTTCTTTCTCAAAAATTGATGTAGTAAGGGCATATCACCACATTCCAGTAGCTCCTGATGACATTTTCAAAACAGCCATTACTACACCTTTCGGTTTATTCGAATTCACTAGAATGCCTTTTGGTCTTAGAAACGCAGCACAAACATTTCAACGTTTCATGGACCACGTATTAAAAGAACTAGATTTTGTTTTCATCTACATAGATGATATTTTAATTGCAAACAAAAATAAAAGGGAGCATGAATCACACTTAGAAAAAGTTTTTACACGTTTAGAAGAGTTCGGTATAAACATCAATCCTGCGAAATGCATTTTTGGAGTAAATTCTTTAGATTTTTTAAGCCATAAAATTACTAAAGAAGGAATTCTCCCATCTGAGAACAGAATTAAAGTAATTGAAGATTTCCCTTCTCCTAATTCTATCAGAAAAATTCAGCAATTCATAGGAATGGTAAACTATTACCATAGATCATTCCACATCTATCTGAATTGTTAAATCCAATATATATAAATTTAACTAAATTACTTAAAAAACCCAAAAAAATTAAAAATTTTAATTGGCCAGAAGATTGCGAAAACAATTTTAAAAAAATTAAAGAAGCTCTTTCTACCTCAACACATTTAGTACACCCACTAGAAAACGCGAAGTTTATTCTAACAGTCGACGCGTCAGACGTAGCAACAGGGGAAGTTTTAGAACAATACAATGAGAACCATTGGGAACCTTTAGCTTTTTTCTCCAAGAAATTAACTCCAGCCGAAACCAGGTATTCAACCTTTGACAAAGAACTTTTAGCAATCTATTTAGCCATTAAACACTTCAGACATTTTTTAGAAGGTCGAGATTTCACTATTCTGACCGACCACAAACCATTAACGTCCGCAATCTGATCCAAAACAGAGAGAAGTCCCAGACAAGCCAGACAGTTAGATTTTATAACATCTGACATCAAACATATTAAGGGAAAATCAAACGTAGTAGCAGATTTCACGAGTATTAATTACTGATGAAAATGATAAAAATATCTGCGAAATAAATAAAAATAAAATAGACTTAGAAATTATCGCCAAAAACCAAGAAAATGATGAAGAATTAAAACACTTAATTTCCATTCAAGGAACTATTACAAATTCTAAATTTAAATTAATAGAAACGGAATTAGAAGTTTCCAAAAACAAGATTTGGTGTGATATGTCGTTAAATACCTCTCGACCATTTATTCCTAAACTTTTAAGACGAGATATTTTCGAGATTATTCATACTGTATCACATCCTGGTATCAGAGCAACAAGAAAATTAATTTCAGCAAGATACTTTTGGCCTAGTTGAAGAAGGACGTAAATTTATGGGCAAAATAATGTTTATCTTGCCAGAAATCAAAAATTTACAAACATACTAAATCAGAAATTGGCCAATTCAAGATTCCAAAAGGCAGATTTGAACACATTCACGTGGATATCATCGGCCCCTTACCACCTTCAGAAGGATTTACTCACGTATTAACTATTATAGACAGACTCACAAGATGGCCCGAAGCATACCCGATAACGGATACTACAGCTAGTACAATAGTTAAAACAATATACACACAATACATGTCTCGATTCGGAATCCCTCTTGAAATAACAACGGATCAAGGCGCTCAATTCGAATCTAAATTATTCGATGAATTTTCAAAATTATTAGGAGCACACAGAATCCGTTCTACAACTTATCATCCACAGTCCAATGGAATAATAGAGCGTTTCCATAGGCAACTGAAGGCATCATTAAGAATAAAAATGACTCATAATAACTGGGTTTTGCAAATACCTGCGATTCTTTTAGGTTTTAGAACCACGATAAAAGAGGATCTTGATTGCTGTCCAGCTGATTTAGTTTATGGGCAACCACTGCGCATCCCAGGAGAATTCTTTATAGATACTCCAAAACCAACGTTGGATCCATCAAATTTTGTTAATAAACTGAGGAACCACATTCAAAATTTTGTACCAACTAGTACTAGAAAACAGAATAACAAGATTTTTGTACCTAAAGATCTAAAAGATTGTCAATTCGTTTTCGTGAGAATAGATCGTTCAAAACCATCATTAAATAACCCATACGAACGACCTTTTAAGGTTGTTAACAGAAATGACAAAACGTTTCTGGTCGACTACAACGGAAGAGAGACCACGATTTCTATAGATCGTCTAAAACCGGCTTTTGTGGACATAAATATTAATGACCAAGATATAATGACAAACCACCATTTCAAGAAAAAGAAAGTTTCGTTCAAGTTATAATTTTTCATTCTCACGCTTTCACTGAGGGGGGTGTTGATGTAGCGGAAGCTACATAATAATTTTTTTTTTTTTTTTGTTAGTAAATAAAAATAGAAAAAAATATAATTTGTGATTGTCAGAATAATATTTACGCTGACTATAAATAAAATATTGTCAGAGTAATATTTGCACTGACTGTAAGTAAAATAAAAATATTCAAATTTGACATTTAAAGGAAAACACTTTGAAGAAAAAAACTTTAAACACAGAAACACACTACTGTACACAATTTCAGAAAATACACATCAAGACTTTTTGGAATGTATTTGTTTTTAAAAATATAGAATTGGGTCAAGGATATTTTAGTTTTAAGTGAATCGCCAGAGGGCAAAATTCTTTAATTTAATTTAATCCAAAAACGCCAGAGGGCAAACTAAAAAAATAAATAATTTTATTTAAAGCACCAGAGGGCAAAAATCTGTTAAAGAAATATCTAAAGTTTAATGCTAGATTTTTAATAAAATATTAAAAGATTTTAAAGTTTTAAAAGAAAGACTTATAACTTAAAATAAAAAATATTATTACAAAAATAAAAATAATTTAATTTCAATTTTATCCTATTATAAATTTAGGATAAATATATATAGATATATATACATTTATATATGTATTTATGTTTAAAAAGAACTGTTGAACTGCAGCATCTACAATTGTTGTCTCGATCTATCATTATCTATCATATCATAGATATTAACAACAACCAGTTCAAATCAACTCCAACCTCTCAACACCCAACAGTTCACCAGCTGTGCGATTCCGTAAGAAGAGAGTTTGAAGATTCGTACAGCGACTTTTATATCCGGAAGCTAATAGAATTGCGGAAACAAAAATCGAAATAATGTTTAGCGACTTCCGACTTGACCTGGAAGATCTATCATTAAGACTGCGCGAAGCTATGAGCCAGAATGAGTTCATGCACATAACAAAACGTAATATGCATCCGGCAATGAGGAACGCCCAGGCGCTGCAGGATTTTTATAGCCTGGAAGAAATGGATAGAATCTGTCGACAGATGGGGAAACTATGGACTGAAGTAGGTGAGACAGCAGATGATCAGATTAAGTCTAAGAAGCTTCACGTTCAACAAGTCGACTATGACAAGGACGATAGGTACCTAGTAGTCACAAAGAAAGGTTAGAGCAGGAGGCAGAGATTGCAATACTGGAAAATCGAACGGTGAGCACAAAGGAGTTCGTGATTTGCTGGAACTGTGAGGACCTCGGTCATACCATTTTTGATTGTCCTGACAAGAAGCGACGGATTTTCTGTTACCCGACTCCTTCGTCTCCACCATAATCAATCAACAAAGACCATCGCCGAGCTAGAACGCATCGTGACACACTAAAAACACTGTCCAAATCTATCAAAACCGAAGAAGATGGAAGCCTGTACTGCAGGTCCGGATAAAATATCAGAGCTTGTATGGGTTGTTAGACAGCGGGGCTAGTGTCAGCGGTTTAGGTAAAAACTAGCTAGAATTGATAGAGAAGTTGGATACTCAGTGGTCATATATCATCGCGTCCGTACGAACCGCAGACGGATTCAGTCAAGCCGTTCTAGGATTCGTGTGGCTTCCAGTGGAATTTAACGGTAGAAGGAAGCACATTAAATTCTTCATACTGCCCAGCTTAGCTCGGCAACTCATTCTTGGTATCGATTTCTGGACCACATTCGAAATTTTTCCGGCGATTATATCAGAGATCGAATTAACGTCGGATCCTGAAGTGCATCATACCCTAGACTTAGAGGAAAGACAAAGACTTGCCGAAATTACAGCTGAGTTTCCGTTATTCAATAAAAAGGATTGGGACGTACGTCTCTGCTGAAGCATGTAATCGATATCGGCGATAGTATTCCGATTAGACAGAGACACTACCCTCTATCGCCATGTATGCAAAAAATCCTCGACGGAATCAAAGCGAGTGGGCTTCGCCATTGGTGATGGTGAAAAAACCTAATGGATTCCAGGAAATTAAACGAAGTCACTCAAAAAGACGCCTACCCATTGCCACAAATAAATGGTATTCTAAGCCGAGTTAGAGGTACCAAATTCATCACAAATCTGAAGGTTTGGGGTGTATAAACCGCGGTGAAGTTATGCTTTATGCCGTACGTTCCCATGCAGCGTTTGAATTCTTTGGATGTGAATTGCGCCCCATTATCAAACGTTAGAGACTCAGGGACCACAAAAAGATGAAACACTTCCCTCTCCAAGAAGGGAATAACTAATCTTGTCAAAGCATTTCTTAGCCCATTTTCTGACCCCTTTCTATGAATAATGGTAAAGTCAAAGGACTGGAACTTGAGAGTCTATCTCGCTAATCGTCCTGACAGATCCTTTTGATTCATGAGCCACTGAACGCTCGAGTGATCGGTCACGATGGTGAAATGGGATCCTTCAATATAGGGCCGAAATTTTTTTATACTTAGCACCGCCGCCAGACATTCCAGCTCGATGACACTGTAGTTTCTTTGGGCCTTGTTTTATTTTTGAGATATAAAGACAATAGTGTGCTCGTTACCCTCATTGTTCGACTGGCATAGGACACTCCCGAGACTACTCGAAGAGGCGCCTCATTGAATAATGAACGGTCGATCAAAGTCGGGACTGGGTAGGATCGGAGCCTCTGTTAAACAGGCCTTCACTTGGTTAAAGGCTTCGCTCGCCCAAGTCGTTTTCGCATTTTTCTTTAGCAGATCAGTTATCGGAGCCACTAAGGTGGCGATATGTCCGAAATTTGTTCGAATCCCCCTTACATTTTGATAGTAAAGGGAAAGCGACTTCAGTTTTTTGGAACAACGTTGTCTATTTTAGCTTTATTTCTAGGTAGGCGCTCAGAAGGTACAAATAATTTAGTAGAAGCGCCAGGAGGCCAAAGTAAGGGGTCTAATAACTTGTCCTGCATATCTTCTGAAACAGTTAGGAGAAAGAATGCCACCGGTTAGAGCTTTTACTGATTTTTCGACAAGAAATACCATCAGTCACAATATTTTTGAACTTCAAATACTTCAATATGTCCTCGCACATTGTTTTTAGACAGAGACGGGCGACGAAAACATTCGAAGGTTTAGGTACCGTTCTCAAAGAGGGACCAATACCATTTCCTAAAGAGGACTGAGTTGAAGTATTATTCGTTACCGTGGAAGGCTCCCTCCTTTCAGTCGCAATTGCACGTTTCCGGGATCGGTTATTACGGATGCTTTGTTTACGGATTGGCTGGGAACACTCCACAGGAATAGGAGAATTCCTATTCAAACCCAAGTCAAGTGGTACGGAAGAAGCGGATGCGGCAACGTCAATAAACAGAGCAGATATGTTAGTCTGCGGACACTCATCGCTTTTGTACAAAGTATCGAAAGATTTGGCCAACGAAAGCGGCACGTGCGAAGCCCGGATAGCATTCTTACCTACAGATAACTCTGTCTGACCACCTGCAGAGGTCGTTTGGTTCTACTCTTCTGTGTATTCTATGCTAAATTTTAAACACATTTTCATAATTTTGTGTGCATCAGCTTCATACAATGCTTTAATAATATGCTGTGAAGCAATACCATCAGAAGTGTCTAGATCAAATTTAATTATTGTATTTCGCACAGATTTTACTAAATGAAGAGAATCGTAAAATTAAGCTAATGAATCAGAATCATTTGAAATGTTAGCTGATCGTTAGTAACTACAAAATTCATCTACATCTTTGCCGGGTTCCGTACAACAAAAGAAATAAAAACGGAACCCTTTTAAGTCTCTTTTTTTTTTTAATTTTAATGTAGTTGGGTTGGGCTCCCTAAAAAAATTTTTTTTTATCTTGTGGGGTGTTTGAAAGAGTTACTTTCAAGGATACCAACAAATTTTAAGTAAATGTTTTATAAAGATAAAGCCCCAAATGTTGAAAAAAAATTTTTTCTGCTTGAACTATTTTTTATTGCGAACCTACTAATTCTGATAGTATCAAAATTTTAGCTTTAGAAACCTAGAAATTCAGAGGAAAAGGTATTTTTTCGAACATTTTGGGCTTTATCCTTATAACCAAATTACTAAAAAAAATTTGGAATCCTTGAAAGTAACCGATACAAACACACGATACAAAAACAAAGGAGCCCAACCCACCTCATTAAAATTAAAAAAATTATATTTCATAATCTTTAACTGTTGGAATATGTGCCCGTAAGGAAGACCTAACGTTCTGTCCAATTTCGAATTCCTATGTCACGTAGTTTTCGACAGAGTTACTAAGGATCATCTAATTCTCCACATGATTCTGTTTCAAAAGCTTCATTTTGATTCTATCCATTAGTAAAATCTGAACGAAATACATTAATTAAATTTGATCAGGACAATTCTAACGGTATTGCTTCATGGGATATTATTACAGCATGGTATGATGCTGATGCCAACAAAATTTTCGAAAATGTGCTTAGAATTCAACAAAGAATACAAATAAGAGTAGAACAAAATTACTTTCAAAAATTTTAAACAAAATCCACTATACAAATATTATGTTGGTCATCGCAACAGCCATCCATACTTTAAATAAGTTAAAAAAATTACATAATGATAATTTTACTCATAAAGCTGAATCAACTGCACAATTCGAAAAACAGTTTCGAAAAATTTCTCAGGTTATTCCATCTTTTTAATGTTATATATTATGTATCCTTTCACAGCCCCTATAAAGCACACTGTCACTTGATTATACATTTGCAATAAAAATTGTAAGTGAAATTAAATTCTACCATAGAGTACGGAAATTGATATGGAGTAAACTGCGGTTTGATGCTTCGTTTTAGCAGTAGAGGGGAGGTTTTGTGACTTTAGATACTTTCTCCATTAACTTCCTGTAACTTTCTTATTGCGCATTCTGTGAAGATATTTGTCATATCTAAAATTTCCAATAAATGTTCAATCACCTCTAAAAGTGTCCATCCCCATTTTGTCAGCACTTATAGGACGTCAAAGTAAAAAAATCAAGAACTGAAAATAACAATTATTTTCATTTATTCTAACCAAAAAATCATTTAGAAAAAGTTATAGAAGCATTGATGGAAATGTAGCATTATGATTCTTATTACCGAATGTTCATAAATTTTCTATACTTTTTAAATTTATGATTTTTATTCGAAATTATTAAAAGTAACTTTCTTTTTATATTTGTATTTTAGAAATCAGAAATAATAATTAAAAATTGATAAAATAAAAATCTGATTTTTATTTAAAAAAACCAAAAATAGAAATTTGAAAATGATTTTTATTTTAAACATCATAAAATGATTTTTAATTTAAAAATCAAATATAAAAATCAGAAAAAAATCATAATTTCATAATTTTGTAAAATGAAAATCATTTTATGCTTTTATTAAAATAAAAATCAGTTTTTAAATTTTTATTTTTGATTATTAGCAAATAATCTTTTACATATGATTTTTAAACCATTTATAATCGTTACGGTTCCTGAAAAAAAAAAGAAAAAAATTCGCAAAATTCTTAAAATTCCAACCATTTTTCAGCCAAAATGCATGATCACTATAGCTTTCTCTTGGAAACCTCAGAATTTTACCTTTTATTTGAACCTACAAGTATACCCACCTCCATGCAACCGTTTTTTAGATCTTCCTAAAAACAGTTTGTCGCAGGATCAAATAAAAATATGCGAGAAAATAAATTTATCCATCATTACTAGCAAATCAATAAAGTCTTAAACGAAATCATAAAATATGAAATCTACCATTCTCTATACTCAGAAGTGAAAAATCACAACATTTTTTAATATTGCTTGCTGTTGTAGTTCTCCGAAGCAAGTCGATGCAGTACAGTAGCTCTCCAGTCATCAAAAAAAAGCAAGCACAAATATTTTCATTAGAAAGACAGATTTAAATACATCATTCACACAATACAAGCTTCGTATGAAGTATTTCTCTGTAAACTAAAGAACTTTCAAAGTTCCATATCAGAATACATGCAAGTGCATTTGGAACCAATATAGAGCTGGGCAGCCAGATGGCGGTAATCATGATAAGCAAATACATTTTCTTTAGTATAGTTACAATATCTATGAGAATTTCTGAAATACATTTTCGATCTCTATAGATTTCTTTACTCTATGGTATAGGGTATAAAAAGGACAAATTTACTTTGATTTAAATTTAAAAAATATTAGAATTAATTCCACCTCTAAGTTTGAGTAGAAGATGGGCTTCCTTCGCTTAGCGATCCGGACTAGATTTAATTCGCAGTCGTGACATAGACACTTTTCTGATACCTAACGTAGTATACTTTTACATTTTCTAATGTATACTGGGTAGATTTTGTACGTACTTCATTCCAATTTTTCAAAAATGTATAATAATAACACTTTTATCTTACCCATCAATTGATCTTGTAGAGAAGATGCTTCTCCTTCATCGTTAGTTGACAAACCCTGCGTAACAGCTTCAAATTTCCTTTGTGCATCTTCGTAGGCCTTTGTATCACGTTCATCGGCTTCTTTCAAACTTTGAAAAAGACCTTCTACCTAAAATGAATACATTTTAAAAATTTGAATTAAACATGACTTTTGGGGAAAACCTCTTTCATTTGAGCTTCTTTCTTACGAAGAGCATCTTCGTCGCCCTTAATACTTTTCTCAAGAGCTCTAACTTTTTTCTTTTCCTGATCAATGCTACCTTGAGCAGCTTTCATTTTTCCAGAAGATGTCGCCTCCTGAGAAGTTTTTTTTGAAAAGTCTTCCTCAAGCATTTTTAGTTCCCCCCCACTTTCATTATCAATTTTGTGTTGGATTTCTTTAGCCGCTTGCTCCGAGTTTAAGATTTCCTGCGTATTCTCTACAATTTTCTGCTTGCTCTTTTCTATATGATTTATGAGATTCTCGATATTTTTTTCAGTTGCCTCTAGAGATTCCTTCTGTTTCAAGTATTTGAAAGAAATATGAATCCGAGTGAGATACTCAATATCGCGACAAATTTTTTGGAATTCCATGTAAGCAGAACGCTCTTGACGCAGCTTCTCAAGTTTTGGTTCAACTTCTTCCTTCAATAAAGTGTTAGTCTCTCTTACTTTTGCGTCCTTCTTTTCAATAAGCTTTGTTGTTGCTTCTCTTTTGGATTCATACATACTAGTGCCGGCAGCTTCTTCAATCATTGATAATATCTAAATCGAAAAAAATTTGTTGAAAATAACATTATAAATATGAAAGTAGGTTACTTCTTGGGGCTTCATATTCAAAACCTTTGTGATACGACCTTGCATAATAAGAAAGTTTGGGTTGTTCACATTGAGTTGCACAGAACAGAATAAATCAGATACTTTTTTGTTCAAAACATTTTTGCCATTTATCATATATTTGTTTTTGCCACCAACTACTATTTGTCTCGTAACTGATATTTCTCTACATTTCTCGTATCCTAGTGGGCACTGTTCGGGATCTCCGTTATCAAATACTAAAGTTACAGTTGCTTTTGTTACACCTGCTTGTCCTCCCTTGAAAACTAAGTCCTGCAGTGAAGTTGCTCGAACCTGGGTACGTCAGATTATTTTAGCCAAATATCGAACATTAAAATGTAAAGTGCAGCTACTTACTTGTCCTAAGTTACTGATGCCTAAAACAAAACAAATGGAATCCAAAATATTAGATTTCCCGGTACCATTCAGTCCAGTGATCGCAGTAAATTCGGGATCAAAACCATGTATTTCAGTACGCCGACCATATGATTTAAAACCGTCAATAATCACTGATTTGATATACATATTTTCACATGTATTTATTGCAAAAGCATTTGAATTTTCTCAAAATCTCCCTAGTCCGCATCCAACATTAACCGTTGACATTTTTCACGAAGCTTCACTTTTCTTTCAAATAGCAACCACTGAACTTCCTGCTCGAAGCCACTGAACCAAACCACGGTACAGGGAATACCCAGCACCCTCTATATACCTTGACCCTGCACTGAATAGATGTCAAATATTCCTCTAGCGGCCTTCCCAGTCCCACACGAGAAATTTTTAGGGAAGGAAAAAATTTTCTTGCCATTACCTTAGCCCACACAGGGGAGGTTATTGGCACTTTTTACCTGTGTGAAGTATTCGGGGGTAGGGAAAAGTCCGTGCTACTAACCCCGAGGTTACACCTGCAAGTACAGCTTGCATGCAACTTGCACTGCCATACTTCTTGCACGTGTAACCTCTACTGCCATGCTGGCAGTACAGCTTTCAGCGAACTTGCATGCTGAAAAACCATGGCAGCTGGGAGATAGTAATTTGACATTTATACAGTTTTCAAAATGGCGGAAACGAAATGCTTGAGAGAAATTCATAAATTTATACCGGGAAAATGCAATTTTCTGGGATTATTTGCAATACATCATTTACCAACACCTTCATTTTCCTTTTTTCTTGGGTTTTTATCATTGTGATGCTTCCTTTATTGCCATAATTTTCCAATATCCGCAAGAGTTTACGTCTCAATGCCATTTTTTAAATGAACTTGCATGCAAGCTGATAAGACATCAACCGTACTGCCTTCCGCTGTCAAGTTAAAAATCGTGTTGGAAGGGAGGCTTGCATGCAAGCTGTACTTGCAGGTGTAACCGTGGGCTAAGTTCCGATCGGCCGTGCGTGCAGACCACTGACATATAATAAGAATGGACTGAGCCATCCTATCTAATTCCTATAGTTAAAAATGGCACAAATTTTTGCTAAAATCTATTTGTCTCTTTCAAGCTCAAAATGTACA